>JANFAF010000036.1:0-612106 GCA_024663475.1 Pisolithus thermaeus
CATGCTGTATGAGAAACCTTGTGAATATGTCCGAAGCCGTACTTGATACAGACGCAGTCGTATTGGCTTCCAGTAGACCGCTCGAGGAGCGCAGAAGCCTGTGCCTGCATGTTAGTGATGACTGCAAAGGTAAAAGAGCATTTACAAAGCATTACATCGCTTTGCGAACACGCAATGCAATGCAATGCTTTGCAATTGCAACGCCGAGGTCGATACGTTGCGTCGACATTGGGCGGATCGCGCATGCAAAAGGTAATGCAATGCGTGGCAAAGCCTCACTTTGAGATTTAGTAATATTTGACACTATCTAAGTATAATCCTAATAAGGAAATTCACACCTCACAACGCGCGGTCACACCCGGTAATGTCCAGTTTTCACTGGGTATGAGGTGTTGCCACCTGGTACTATCACTTGCCACCAGATGCAAAACAGACAGCACATGCAAAACATCTTGTGCAGTCAGCAATACTACAGATTTTTAAAATCTAATACTTCAGTCATCTAAAGGAGGGTGTATTTATGCAGAATAGACACTTTTTTTTAAGAAAAAGGTGTTGTGGAAGCCGCAAAACATTGAACATTGCCGGACATCAGAGCAGAACATGCAATTTTGGGTACTTGCAGCCAAGATCTAGTCCGATCTGTTGCAGTAAATTACACGGTTTTTTCTGGGAAGGTGCACTGAGTCTGCCTGAAGGTGCACCAGTATTCATTTTCGTGAATCAGACCAAGAGGGGTGTACTATTCAAGAAACATTCTTCAAGCGTGACAAAAGGCTGGACAGGGGCATCACGCTGGGGCCAGCATTCACACTCTGATTCGGCAGCACTCGGCATGCACTAGGCAAGTGGGCAACCTAGTCAACTAGGTCAATGATTCTCGGTGCTTGATGGCAAAGTCAGCAAAGGTCCTTCGCAATCGTCCCTCACCCCATACCATCCCAGTACTATCAAAGGATGAACTGGATCTCTGAATTAGCCGCGCCATCCAGTCATGGCGAAATCAAGAAGTTCGTAGCCTCCTCCATGCTGCAAAGCAGGAGGGTATCAAGCACAAGTACCATACAGTGCACAGACGAGCCTATGGACTCACAAAATCACTCGAAGATGCTCATAAGAAACAGAGGTTACTCACTGATGCCCAGGAAAAGGTACTTGTCGATTGGATGCACTTCCTCGGCACAATTGGGCGCCCCATTGCAAAGGATACCGTCCGGCCATATGTTTATGACCTTTGTGGGCGCTATCCATCAGAGAATTGGATATATCGATTCCTGAAACGCCATCCTGAGGTCAAATTACGACGCCCCAGTGGTATCGATCCAAAGCGGGCTCAAATGTTCAACTACACAGTAGTCAAGGAGCATTTCACGAACCTTTTGGCACTCATCAAGACACATGACATCCCCTGGGAGAATATTTACAACATGGACGAAAAGGGAATTCAGCTGGGAGGGGGGCAAAAATCGAATGGCAGAAAATTCTTCTTCTCTCGTGATGATCGTCAGAAGTACCAAATCAAAGGTGGAAGTTTGGAACTGGTCACCGTAATAGAATGTGTTTCTGCAGATGGCAGGAACTTGATGCCAGGATTCATATTTGCTGGGACAGTCATTGATAAGGAGTCAACTGAAGTTGATCCGAACATCTGGTGAGTAATGCGTAGCCTTACCAGAGTCAGGATCCATGTTGATAAATTTGTGGTACCACATAGCCTCGCAACCTCAGAAAACGGCTGGACCAGTGATTTCCTATGCTTGTAGTGGTTCAAGAAATCATTTATCCCCCAGGTGGCCAGCCGGAATACATCGGGAAAACCAATTGTCCTCCTCTATGATGGACATGGGTCACATGTGACACAGAATATGTTGGATGTGGCAGTCGCAAACAACATTCACCTCTTTGCACTGCCGCCACACACTACGCACAAACTCCAGCCCCTTGACGTGGGTGTATTTGGTCCGCTGCAGAGATCGTGGTCAAAGCAGTGCGAGGATTATTGTCGGCGAACAGGGGAAGGCATACAGCAGCAGCACGTTGTCCAAGAGTACATGCAAGCTCGGGAGAAGGCGTTCACCCAGGCAAATATCCTGGAGGCCTGGCGGAGGACAGGAATCCGCCCGTTCAACCCTGACATCTTTTCTGCTGCTGACTATGCACCAAGCAACGTGTCCTCAACATCAGATCAACTACCAACCTCGTACCCAGCAGATTTCCCTTCGGACGGGTGTACATCATCTTCCGAGTCCGATGATCCTGACTACGACCCAACTTCATCTGCAAAACCCCTGGCTCGAGAGTCAGATACTTCAGACTCTGATAGCAGTGAAGGTTTTAACAGCACGTCAAGCAGCTCAGAGGTTTGCCAGGAAGACGACTGCAGTGGCACAGGAGTAAGAAAACTTGTCTTGTCTGTTGGTCCCATCTCATTGTCTCAGTTGGATGATCTAGGTCCATCCGCTGCACCCACAGTGAAGTCCCCACGTCGTACTCGCTCCATGACATCATCTCACCCTACTGTGGTTTCTTGTACTGCATCTATCCGTTCAGTTTCCATTTCCTGCTTAGCAACTCCTCTCAGTGGTGCTACATCATCCCATTCACGGCTGAGCTCAGCCAAGGAAGCTGAGTACCAGGAGGAGATTGCATGTCTTCGTGCTGAAAATGAAGAGATGCAGTGGCAGCATGATACTGCACAGAGCCATGCTGTCATGTTACGACGTGACTACAATCTACTGAAAGAGCAGTTAAACACGAAAGCTGCACAAGCTAGTCGTAAAACGAGAGGAGTATGGCAACACGGTCTCATGACAAGCGCCGAATCTCGAAAGAGGATTGCTGAAGAGGAAGAAAAAAGGGCGGCAAAGAGAAGGAAGGTCGAGGCAGGAAAGCAGCGCAGGCAAGAAAAGGCAGCAGTTGTGCAGGCTCAGCGCAATGCAATGGATGGCACAGAGGTGTACAAGGGATGTTTGACCTCGAAGAACAAGACTGAACTTGAAAATATTGCACTCGCACTCGGTTTCACAGCGGACGACTTGAAAACGACGAAGAATGACCTTATCAGCAGGATCACGAAGCATCTCGAAGATAATCCGGTGCTTGAGGATGACGCACGGTTCTCTGGCCTTTACCCTTCACGTTCTCGCCAATCCAATGCCAATGCCGTCGCTGGACCATCCCGTCAGGCTCCCACTACACTGACTTCTACTCCTCAATGTTCGACTGTTCAATCCGCACCCGTTCCGGTGCAAAATCCTGCCTACTTAGACTGCCATCACTCACCTGTTGGCACCGGACAAGATTCTCCAGCAACTTGGGATTTTAGAGGGCCAGTAGTTGGGGGACACTGGGACCATGGTTCCCGTAGTTATCATTTTGTACATCACTCGTCTTGAATTGATTTTTCATGTTCTGCGTACGAGTGTCCACCTAGCCAACACCAGTCGGACTATGCGGACTCTGAATATGGCCGGCATGCCGTGTGTGACAATCCGTGACAAAATCTTGCATCTGGTGTGAATTTGGACCCCTTCGGTTTGCATTGCTTCGGCTCCACTCAATTCATCACCGTTGACTATAAAATCTAGGAGGAATGTAGCTGAGACCTTATTCTACCTATATATGAAGTATGAAATATAGCTGTTGAGTTGTTGTGAAGTTATTCAAGATCTCGCAAAAGTTTTGCATCTGGTGTCGAATGATAGTATGAAGTTGGCGGGGCGATTTACAAGCTGGCGTCGGGTCACGTGGGCACTGTAGGAACACGAATTCAGGCGTCTCGGGCGTTCACAACTCTCTTTCTCCACCGTCGCCTCTTATTCACTTCATGGCTTCTTACCAGATCATCTCTCTGACTTACTGTAATATGTAGAACGCTGCTTCCTCTTCATTTTTTTAATGGCTGCTGTCGTACCGACGAGTTGGTCGTATTTTATTTCGTTTCGTTTCACCCTTTTTTTATGTAATTACTTAAACCCAGGTACTATCATTCGACACCAGATGCAAAACTTTTGCGAGATCTTGAATAACTTCACAACAACTCAACAGCTATATTTCATACTTCATATATAGGTAGAATAAGGTCTCAGCTACATTCCTCCTAGATTTTATAGTCAACGGTGATGAATTGAGTGGAGCCGAAGCAATGCAAACCGAAGGGGTCCAAATTCACACCAGATGCAAGATTTTGTCACGGATTGTCACACACGGCATGCCGGCCATATTCAGAGTCCGCATAGTCCGACTGGTGTTGGCTAGGTGGACACTCGTACGCAGAACATGAAAAATCAATTCAAGACGAGTGATGTACAAAATGATAACTACGGGAACCATGGTCCCAGTGTCCCCCAACTACTGGCCCTCTAAAATCCCAAGTTGCTGGAGAATCTTGTCCGGTGCCAACAGGTGAGTGATGGCAGTCTAAGTAGGCAGGATTTTGCACCGGAACGGGTGCGGATTGAACAGTCGAACATTGAGGAGTAGAAGTCAGTGTAGTGGGAGCCTGACGGGATGGTCCAGCGACGGCATTGGCATTGGATTGGCGAGAACGTGAAGGGTAAAGGCCAGAGAACCGTGCGTCATCCTCAAGCACCGGATTATCTTCGAGATGCTTCGTGATCCTGCTGATAAGGTCATTCTTCGTCGTTTTCAAGTCGTCCGCTGTGAAACCGAGTGCGAGTGCAATATTTTCAAGTTCAGTCTTGTTCTTCGAGGTCAAACATCCCTTGTACACCTCTGTGCCATCCATTGCATTGCGCTGAGCCTGCACAACTGCTGCCTTTTCTTGCCTGCGCTGCTTTCCTGCCTCGACCTTCCTTCTCTTTGCCGCCCTTTTTTCTTCCTCTTCAGCAATCCTCTTTCGAGATTCGGCGCTTGTCATGAGACCGTGTTGCCATACTCCTCTCGTTTTACGACTAGCTTGTGCAGCTTTCGTGTTTAACTGCTCTTTCAGTAGATTGTAGTCACGTCGTAACATGACAGCATGGCTCTGTGCAGTATCACGCTGCCACTGCATCTCTTCATTTTCAGCACGAAGACGTGCAATCTCCTCCTGGTACTCAGCTTCCTTGGCTGAGCTCAGCCGTGAATGGGATGATGTAGCACCACTGAGAGGAGTTGCTAAGCAGGAAATGGAAACTGAACGGATAGATGCAGTACAAGAAACCACAGTAGGGTGAGATGATGTCATGGAGCGAGTACGACGTGGGGACTTCACTGTGGGTGCAGCGGATGGACCTAGATCATCCAACTGAGACAATGAGATGGGACCAACAGACAAGACAAGTTTTCTTACTCCTGTGCCACTGCAGTCGTCTTCCTGGCAAACCTCTGAGCTGCTTGACGTGCTGTTAAAACCTTCACTGCTATCAGAGTCTGAAGTATCTGACTCTCGAGCCAGGGGTTTTGCAGATGAAGTTGGGTCGTAGTCAGGATCATCGGACTCGGAAGATGATGTACACCCGTCCGAAGGGAAATCTGCTGGGTACGAGGTTGGTAGTTGATCTGATGTTGAGGACACGTTGCTTGGTGCATAGTCAGCAGCAGAAAAGATGTCAGGGTTGAACGGGCGGATTCCTGTCCTCCGCCAGGCCTCCAGGATATTTGCCTGGGTGAACGCCTTCTCCCGAGCTTGCATGTACTCTTGGACAACGTGCTGCTGCTGTATGCCTTCCCCTGTTCGCCGACAATAATCCTCGCACTGCTTTGACCACGATCTCTGCAGCGGACCAAATACACCCACGTCAAGGGGCTGGAGTTTGTGCGTAGTGTGTGGCGGCAGTGCAAAGAGGTGAATGTTGTTTGCGACTGCCACATCCAACATATTCTGTGTCACATGTGACCCATGTCCATCATAGAGGAGGACAATTGGTTTTCCCGATGTATTCCGGCTGGCCACCTGGGGGATAAATGATTTCTTGAACCACTCCAAGCATAGGAAATCACTGGTCCAGCCGTTTTCTGAGGTTGCGAGGCTATGTGGTACCACAAATTTATCAACATGGATCCTGACTCTGGTAAGGCTATGCATTACTCACCAGATGTTCGGATCAACTTCAGTTGACTCCTTATCAATGACTGTCCCAGCAAATATGAATCCTGGCATCAAGTTCCTGCCATCTGCAGAAACACATTCTATTACGGTGACCAGTTCCAAACTTCCACCTTTGATTTGGTACTTCTGACGATCATCACGAGAGAAGAAGAATTTTCTGCCATTCGATTTTTGCCCCCCTCCCAGCTGAATTCCCTTTTCGTCCATGTTGTAAATATTCTCCCAGGGGATGTCATGTGTCTTGATGAGTGCCAAAAGGTTCGTGAAATGCTCCTTGACTACTGTGTAGTATTGCGCAGAGGATTGTGGACTCAAGGGCAATATGGCAGAGCACTTGCCTTTAGGTTTCAGTTGGTGTTGGTCTTGGTAGGTAGGAACGTAGTTCTGAGAGAGGATGATATAGAGTGAGCTCTGTATTCCGCTTGTTACATCCTGTGGTGTATCCTACAGGGTATATATACCTTTATGGTGCGCACGGACCAGGTGTGTCTGCACCTACGATAGAACTACTATATTTGTAAGTAAGAGGACCTTCCATATAGGAGCGACTCTGTCTTTCTACTAGGAACGTGTCAACCGGTAATCCAGGAGAATAGAACGTATCAGAATAGTATGGAACAACTATTCTTAGAACAACAATCACATGTGTGATGACGATAACCGGTAACGGATAATCGGTATTTCCAACACTCCCCCTCGCTCTAGATAGGTTGGTTAACCAATCCTAGTGACGAGCGATTTTCTTCAAACTTCTGCCAGGTTAAGGACTTGGTTAATCCATCAGCCCTTTGTCGAGTAGTATTAACATATTCAATGGCGAACAAGCCTTCTTCAACACATTCGCGGACAAAATGCCATTGTATATCGATGTGTTTTGAACGTCCATCTGAGACTGGGTTTTCAGCAATAAAGCGTGCACCCATATTGTCACAGTAGAGGATAGTTTTATCCATCTTGAAGGATAACTCTTTGAAGAGCATGTCTAGCCATTTAATTTGCCTGGCAGAATCGCACATTGCCATATACTCGGCTTCAGTGGAAGAGAGAGCGATTGTCTTTTGTTTTCGGGATCTCCACGAAATAAGAGAGTTGCCATAATACATGGCAAAGCCGGTAGTTGAATGACGAGTGTCCTTATTAGAGGCCCAATCGGAATCTGCAAAACCATAAATTCTAGCTTCATTTCCATAGTAATGAAGGCAGAGGTTCGGAGTGGATGCCACATATCGAACTATGTGTAATGCCTGTTTTAGATGAAGATCGGTTGGATTTGACATATATTGCGACATTCGGATAACCGAGAAAGCAATGTCCGGTCTGGTTCCCAGAGCCATATATAAGAGTGATCCTATAACCGATTGAAAATGAGAACGAAGTTGTGAATTTGACTGGTATTTCTCAGGAGCTTTTTCAGGAATATATCCAGAGGGTAAAGGTGTGCGAACAGATGTCGCATGCTCCATTCCGAATCGTTTAACGACCTTTTGGACATATGGGATTTGGTCTAACCAAATTTCATTGGTTCGGCGATTTCTTCTTATTTGGATTCCAAGATATTCTTTTACTTCGCCTAGATCTCTAGACTCCCATATTTTCATGAACTCGTCTTTCTTTTTCTTGAGTAGATTCTTGTGTGAAGCGAGGAAAAGTCCATCGTCGACATACACCAAGAATATTACAGTTCCGGCTTTCGATTGGCAATAATATACACCAGCATCGACTTTTGATCGGAGGAAACCCATCCGAAGGAGTGATTGATGTAGTTCTTTGTTCCACGAGAGTGCTGCTTGCTTTAAGCCATATAGTGCTCGCAGCAACCGATATACTTTGTGCTCTTGACCTTTGACTTTAAATCCTTCCGGTTGTTCCATATAAATTTCCTCATCTAGCTTGCCATATAAGAAGGCAGTTTTCACGTCTAATGCTTCCATTTCCCAATTGTGCTGCGCTGCGTGAGCTAGGAGGATTCACACTGTTTCGAAGCGTGCGACCGGGGAAAAAGTATCTTCGAAGTCTATCCCATACTCTTGAGTAAAGCCTTTAGCTACTAGTCTGGCTTTGTGACGACCGTCGCTTTTAATAGCGTAGACCCATCTTGACTTGACCAATTTACGTCCTGGAGGAGGATCCACTAAAGTCCAAACTTTTCTTTCTTCGATCGATTTAAGTTCATCCTTCATTGCGTCAAACCAAAGGGTTTGTTCAGTTTTTGGGAGTTTTAACACATCCCTAAACTGTTCCGGAGCTTGTTTAATTCGCGCAGCTAATAATATCACGAATGAGGCTTCTTTGGTCTCATCGGTTTGTGCTTCTGGAAAATGCGAAGGTCCTGCTTCTGGTTGTGTTTCCTCTGTTGTTTGAGGCGGATCCCGCTGAGGATGCCTTTGTCTGATAGCTTGGATGCTATCATCAACCATTTTGTGAATAGCATCTCGTTTCTCTTGAATCTCCTTTTCGATTTCGACCGGATCTCTTCGTTCTCCATAAACATTTCCAGGTCGTCGTGGAGGAATTCTAATTCGAGGAATTCTCGGATTTTCACGAGCAATAACGAGAGGTCTTCTAGGTTCAGCAGGTACATTGAAGGGTCTATGAGGATGTTGTACCCATTCATTTCTTATTTGTGGTACATTTCGATCGGTACGCGGATTTGCCCTTGGTGGGAAGTCCCTTGGTGGTATATGCGGATTTCCAGCATCCTGGTCATCATCACCATTATTCCGCGGTGGGTCATTGTCATTGTTTGGAGTTTGTGGTCAAGATTGGGGTCTCTCGTCCATTGGCTGATCAGGCCCATTATCCATCCAATCATTGTTGGTAGGCACGTTAGTTTGTATTGGTTCTTGGTTCGTCACAGGGATAAGGTCTGAGTTATCGGATTTGTGTTCCTTTCCTAAATCCGTACTACAAAAAGGAAAAACTTCTTCGGCAAATTTTGCGGTTCTAGCAACTATAACTTTCTGGCCATGTAGGAACCGATATCCTTTGGTATTAGGTTCATAGCCAAGGAAAATCATTTCCAAGGCATGAGGTTCCAACTTATCTTTCTGTTGATCTTTGGGAATCCATACATAGGCCAAGCATCCAAAGACTCGGAAGTATGATATGTCGGGGATTTTGCCTAAGAACAACTCGCACGGTGTCTTCCAAAGGGATCTCCTCAATGGAGTGCAATTATAAACATGTAAAGCAGTATCGAAGGCAAAATTCCAGTATCGTTTGGGTACACAGGCATGA
This sequence comes from Pisolithus thermaeus, assembly GCA_024663475.1. Lineage (NCBI taxonomy): Eukaryota > Fungi > Basidiomycota > Agaricomycetes > Boletales > Pisolithaceae > Pisolithus > Pisolithus thermaeus. Next base: position 9,290 of record JANFAF010000036.1, read on the forward strand.
TGTCGAATCGATCCAGCCTTTTCAAGAATAGTTCGATTGAAGCGTTCAGCTCGACCATTTTGTTGTGGTTGGTCCGCAATGGACAACTCATGAACAATGCCTTTGGAGTTGAGGAGCGATTTAAATTCAGTACCCATAAACTCTCCCCCTCGATCCGAACGGAAGGTCTTTAAAAGATAACCAGTTTGTCGTTCAACGATGGATAACCAATCGCGAAAACGAGACAGAGTGTCGGATTTCAATTGAAGATAAAGGCAAAAGCCAAAGGAGGAGAAGTCGTCAAGGAGGGTAAAGACATAGCGTGCTCTATAATAGGACTCAACAGGCAACTCGAGTAGATCGGCATGAACAAGTGCCAGTGGAGCAGAAGCTCGCTTGGAAGAGGCATGAAAGGGATCAGAGGACATTTTGCCAGAGGTACATCCACGACAGGTAGGTAAGGATTTCGCGATTAGCTCAGCAGGAAATCCAGAAACATGGCGAGAACAGTTTTTGATAACAGAAGTGCCTGGGTGTCCAAGGCGGTTGTGCCAAAGAGTGTATTTATCCAATTCAATAGTCCCTAGGTCTACGGTTTTTATGGCGCTGGAGGAATGGATGGGGACTCCATAGAACCAGTGCAACCGCGAAGTAGACAAGCATGTCGCCTTGAGGACTTCACGACCATCGGGAGTACGGATCACCTCGTGCGTTTTCGTTGCATAACTCTTGTATCCAGATTTTAAGAGTTGATTTCGTGAACATAGGCGTTTGGAGAAGTCTCCATGGATTACGTCTCGTAATGTCAGGTAGTTGTTGGATTCCAACTTTAATATAACGGTCCCTTTTCCATACAATTTAACAGGTTCATGTCCAGCGGTATGTCCGAAGGCTGGTTTAGGAAACGGCTTGTAGCTCATAAAGTCAGCACGACAAGGGGTCACATGATTTGTGCATCCTGAGTCTAACATCCACATACAGTTTTTAGATTCGTTCCTGTCAGCGTGATTGGTTTCCAAATCACAAGGATAAGCATCAAAAACATCGTCATTAATACCGTAAGAGAAGCCAGAGGCACCCTCTATAGTAGGGTCCGGTTCGTAGTCATCAGGAAGCTGTACATATCGTATTGGTTTGGGATATTTATGCTCGGATACCGAAGCATGAAAGTCTTGTAAGGATACCGTTACTCTAGGACGGTTACGCCTAGATCCCTTAACCTTTTTACAAACGCTTTGTACACATTCCTTTCTCTCATCAACAGTGCCGTGTGTGGAGGTATTTTCCATTCCACTTCCGGATCTATTAATACCAGGATTGGTGTGGGAGGACTCATTGACTCGGTTTCCGAAGTCAACAGATGTCCATCTCCTCCTCTCCAAAGTTTGAAGACCACGTTGTGTGGCCAGATCCGGTAGTACCCGTAAATGTAATCGGGATACTGTTCGAAGGCACATATCACATTGGCAAGGCAGATTAACAACAGTTCCAGGAAGAGCTTCATCAACATACTCAACTGTTTGTGATTCTTCGTTCTGAAGAACCGGGACAGGAGTTATTTGGTCATCAAACTCTTCAAAACGGGAGGCATCGTCGATAGTGTTTTGTAGGTTTATATGATAAGACTCGTAGCCTTCATCATATTGTCCGTCAGTATTGGTCATACTGATCGAAATCCTGGGATTCCTCAGGTTCGTCTGTATAATCTGCTGTGGCAAATCTGCCACGACCACGACCGCGACCACGAGATCGACGTGCACGTTGTTTTCCCTTAGACTGTCCTTGAGTTTGTTGTTGTTGATTTTGGGGAGGATATGGTGTTCCACTCCGTGGTGGAAAACTTCCTCGACCTCTGAAACTTCCTCTTCCTCTGATATTTTGTTGCCTGTCAATGTGTTGTTCGGTTGGATGGTTTCCGCGGCATTTTCGGCAACGTGGTGGTTTTGAGAGACGGTTGATGAGGGGTTGTGAAGAAATCCTTGATGAACCGGCTTCAACATTATTGGTTTCTAGTTTTGGCAAATTAGATTGCCCAGTACGATGTGACGCTAACTCTTTTAATCTTGGAACGACGTCTGCCATTTTAAGATCTTGGGTTTTGACCGAGGATAAAATATTGGTAGGACCAGCTCCCCATTTTTCGGTAAAGGCTCCACAAAGCATCATGCATTGGACTGGTTCGGATAGAGTAATATTTTGGGTTGCAAGCGACCCGAGTATCATGTTCACTTCTGCGAGTTTGGATCCCAAATCATCAGAAGGATTGATCCGAATTTTGAGGAGTCTCAAAAAGTCCGTGTATGCCGATACGGCAGTAGGAGCTCCATAGGAGGCCTGTAGTGCGGTCCACATTTCATAGGCAGTGTCTTTGTTTTCCAAAGACACAGATATAACTGGGTCACAGTATAACAAGATTGTGCCCATTCCTCGGCTGTTCTTTGTATCCCAAGCTTTTACGGCAGCAGCATTTGCGGCTATAGCTCGGTCAGGACAGGTTTCCAGTCCATTAACGACGTTCCAGACATCAAGAGTCAAGAAATATCCTTTGATCATGGCTTTCCAGGAAGAATAATTAGAGCCATTGAGACGTGGGATGTTCTTTGAGGCTGAAGTTTCCTTTTGATCGGCCATAGTAAAACTAGAAGAACTCTAGAATTAGTATGTCGTCAAGAACCTGATCGCTAGCAGTGGTTTCCAGAGCTGCGTGACGGAAGGACTGTCGTTGGCGTTGTGAAGGCCTTTTTCTGCGCTTCTTTTGGTTCCCAAAAGATTGTGGGTTGTGTTTCTTTACTGGAGTTGAGTTTCCCTTTCTAATGTAGCGCCTTTTGTCCAAATTCAGCTTTTCGAAGTCGTGAAAACCTAGTTCTTCGAAATAATGATATGCCAACAGATGTGGGTATCCAATTTCATGAAGTGAATATGTAGTTCGTTCATCTCTCAATGCTACACCTCCATGGATACCAATGGAGTATGGGAGAATGAACTGACTATATTGCTGACTTTTATGGCACATGAGCTGAAAGACATTTATGAACGGCATATCTGCTACGTCACTAAAGTGATATCCGGTTCGTCCGTATCCAGCATATGGTTCAGGATAATTTCCTGGAAGTGGATATATTCTTGGCAGCACGATTTGCATGTGCTCGCTGACGACGTCTCGAATAGAGTCCTCTGGAGGGCCGAGAGAACAGATCTTTTCCATCACCTTGTCCATTTCTCGTTGTAAATCCAATAAAATTGTCGACTTGCTGGGCCATAAGACCCAACGCGTAATTCTGCCATCAGATCTCCAATTGAGTTGCTGAGATTCTTCGTCATACCATACTTTCCACTCCAGATAGATACTGTTTTTGAGATCCTGTAGGGATAATACGACCCTAGGATCTCTTCGCTGTTCACCGTTCTTTGTTCGACTCTGGAGGTATCCGGGAGTGCACTCGAGGGTTGTTTTATCGGAATTCCAAGATCCTCAGAAAGTGCGTTCCAGATGGCGGTTCCAAACCCAAAGAGAGGGGATGAATCCGGCAAAGTCCTGGAAGTTATAGAACGGGTGGACTCTTCCTTTAAAGTAGAAGAAGATGTCGTTTGTGATTGTGAAAGCAGGAATGGTATGGACGGACGGATCTTCATATGTAAACGATGGAATATCTACACCGTTAAAGTTAGCGATGGCGTGAGGAGTTGACGCAGGAGAAAGTTTAGGAAGGCAGTCGACAAGATAAGAATGGAATGAGACGTGTATGCGCGGGTCATAAAAGGGTGAGGAGAAGTCGTAGTCGTCAGGTCTTTTTAGAATTGACCAGGAATATTCCATAGCGATTGCAGGGACGACGGAATTTTGGGATGGTGTTCGTAAAAAGAAGGGTTTCTCATGGTCTCCATAGGCTACTCGTCTCCAGTGGTTGGCTTTCTCATGATAAAGGGCTTCGGTATATCCTATTATATGCTTGATGTACCTTGCGTGTGAATACTCTTCCGTCGTACTCACTTTCTCTAAAGTGATGGCGGTCTCACGCTCAACCGCGATAGGGAAAGGTCAGGAAGGTAGCACAGGTTTGGTAATAAGTGCATTCCGGTTGACAACGACAGCGGACATCTGGATGCCAAGATGTGCGTCAGATAATGAACTCGTGAGGAGATGATGAAAAGGACGCGACTACAAGAGATCGAACTCGGCTAACCGGTTCGGATCCTCGTCATCCCCATCAGGAGTCGAAGGAAGAAGCTCTAAGAGGTCATTAGGACGGCCTCCGAGCAAATCAGGAGCAACCGGATTTTCATGATAAGCACTAGGCCCAATTAGTCGTTGGGGCCAGTCCATGTAATGTTCGTGAACATTTATTTCCCTTTGATTTACGGGAAGATCAAGCACATAAGGCGGAGGAGATAAAGGATACCAAGGGACTGGGTCGAGATCAGGTTGATAATCCAAGTCCCGAAATTCGTGTGCTTCGTAAGAAGGCGGGGATATCCGAGGAGGTTCCAGATTCCTGGCCTCAACAAGGACACCGACACGAATGCGCAGTTGCTGATAGCGCCCCAAGAGAATACGATATTCCTGATAAGAGGAATATATGCCATGCCACGTAGGGATGCCTAAAAAAGTACCCCACATCACAGTAGACAAAACCAGCGCAAGATTGAAAGGACCTCCGACCGCATTAACGACATAGACCGCCTGACAAACGCCTAGAATGAACGAAAGCATCAAGGTGGCCAACGCCCAACCTAGCGCTTCAGGTCCGTTCAATGGCATAGTCAATGACGAACGTCTTCCTCAATGATCTATTGTCCGTTAGACGATAAGCACCCGATTATGCGGGGCTCATAACCTATTGCACAGAGGATTGTGGACTCAAGGGCAATATGGCAGAGCACTTGCCTTTAGGTTTCAGTTGGTGTTGGTCTTGGTAGGTAGGAACGTAGTTCTGAGAGAGGATGATATAGAGTGAGCTCTGTATTCCGCTTGTTACATCCTGTGGTGTATCCTACAGGGTATATATACCTTTATGGTGCGCACGGACCAGGTGTGTCTGCACCTACGATAGAACTACTATATTTGTAAGTAAGAGGACCTTCCATATAGGAGCGACTCTGTCTTTCTACTAGGAACGTGTCAACCGGTAATCCAGGAGAATAGAACGTATCAGAATAGTATGGAACAACTATTCTTAGAACAACAATCACATGTGTGATGACGATAACCAGTAACGGATAATCGGTATTTCCAACATGTAGTTGAACATTTGAGCCCGCTTTGGATCGATACCACTGGGGCGTCGTAATTTGACCTCAGGATGGCGTTTCAGGAATCGATATATCCAATTCTCTGATGGATAGCGCCCACAAAGGTCATAAACATATGGCCGGACGGTATCCTTTGCAATGGGGCGCCCAATTGTGCCGAGGAAGTGCATCCAATCGACAAGTACCTTTTCCTGGGCATCAGTGAGTAACCTCTGTTTCTTATGAGCATCTTCGAGTGATTTTGTGAGTCCATAGGCTCGTCTGTGCACTGTATGGTACTTGTGCTTGATACCCTCCTGCTTTGCAGCATGGAGGAGGCTACGAACTTCTTGATTTCGCCATGACTGGATGGCACGGCTAATTCAGAGATCCAGTTCATCCTTTGATAGTACTGGGATGGTATGGGGTGAGGGACGATTGCGAAGGACCTTTGCTGACTTTGCCATCAAGCACCGAGAATCATTGACCTAGTTGACTAGGTTGCCCACTTGCCTAGTGCATGCCGAGTGCTGCCGAATCAGAGTGTGAATGCTGGCCCCAGCGTGATGCCCCTGTCCAGCCTTTTGTCACGCTTGAAGAATGTTTCTTGAATAGTACACCCCTCTTGGTCTGATTCACGAAAATGAATACTGGTGCACCTTCAGGCAGACTCAGTGCACCTTCCCAGAAAAAACCGTGTAATTTACTGCAACAGATCGGACTAGATCTTGGCTGCAAGTACCCAAAATTGCATGTTCTGCTCTGATGTCCAGCAATGTTCAATGTTTTGCGGCTTCCACAACACCTTTTTCTTAAAAAAAAGTGTCTATTCTGCATAAATACACCCTCCTTTAGATGACTGAAGTATTAGATTTTAAAAATCTGTAGTATTGCTGACTGCACAAGATGTTTTGCATGTGCTGTCTGTTTTGCATCTGGTGGCAAGCGATAGTACGTAGCCACTTCAAACTTAACTACCCTTTCAAGCGAGTTTTTCGAACGACCAACACTCCGGTATACCTGAGAGCTCAGATCCACCACCCCGCGGAATTCCAAGCCAACCGATTCTCAGGTAGAGTCCAATCCTTCGGACCCAGTTGCCTTGCTCATTCTGGGACGTCCATTCATAGTACTACTAGTGACATCATGGAAAGCCTTTCTGCTGCACGAGCCGAGCTAGCTCACCTAGAACGCAGGGAATTGCAGCTTCTCCAGGAACTCATGGACGTCCGCAAAGCTCTAGCAGCACAGAAAGTCGTGTTGGACGAGCTTGTCAAAGCGAGCGCCGTACCGTACATAGATCGCCTTCCAAACGAGTTGCTTGCAGAAATATTCCTCCTCCTCAAAGATGATGTCGATGAGCGGACAATTCTGGCCAGTGTCTCGCGCCGTTGGAGGGCTGTGCTTATCAGCATTCCTCATATGTGGAGTGTGATCGATTTGGACGCCGATTATGACTGCCCCGCGAAGTTGCTGGGGTTGTACTTGGAAAGAAGTTGTCAGGCCCCTCTTACCATCATCATCGGACCGGTCATATCAGGACTAGATGTTTTCCTCCCTCACGCAAACCGTTGGCATACTCTCCGTGTCCTCGGTTCCACTCGGCAGACCCTCGAGACAATCTCCCACATAACATTTCCTTCTCTGCAACGTCTTTCCTTATATGGAGGGGGGCTCGCTCTTGACGGTGTGCTGACAATGCGTTCATGGATCCCCGCCCTCAAGCATTTAGAATTGGACGCATGGGAGCCACCTCTACACAGGCCCCTTTGTGAAATTATCCCTGCCGAATCATTAGAAGAACTGTCAATCACGAGCGGTGGCTACGACTGGAAATTCAAGCAAGATAGCATGCATTTTCCTTTGCTTCGGCGCCTCGCACTCAATACCAAGGATCCTATACCACTCTTGGAAGCTATTGTAGCTCCAAAGCTCACATCCTTCTGCTTTACTCCAGGCCATTACATTGACCCTATCTCCAAAACATTTACCGGAACTAAGACGAAATTCGACAATGTCTCTCACTTTGCCTTGTTCTCTCGACACGTGGTCAATCAGGATACTGTGGTTTTGGTCCAGCTCCTCTGCCGGATCTTTCGTGGCATTCGTCACGCAGACATTGGTGTGGGCTATGTGCCGGCGCTGGTCACCTACTACGGCCCACGTCCTATTGAGTACTGGACTTGTATCGAAAGCCTGGACATACAAGGCCTCGCTCTTGGTTCATCCGAGCCATTTCGACGTCTAGTGGTTTGGCTGGAGAAGCGAAAGCGCTTCGGTCAAAGAAAATTGCATCTTAAACTCTCGTGCAAACCCGTTGGTGATGAGCTGGTGATGCTTAATACTTCTGACGTTATCTTTCGGGCATTGCAGGAATGTTGTGCGTCAGTGGTATTAGATGGCATTCCGGTGTCTCCCCAGATGTATCTCCCTACGTCGGCGGGTTCACCGTTGTCGGTAAGCAGGTCACTTTGCACACTTGAATGGTTGGACTAAGATGTTATCAATCAAAGAGTTCACCAACTTGCTCGGCTGTGAATGTCTAACTCCACATTACTCACAGGCTGCACGTGGCGCATACATAGAACGTTTCGTTCTTTTTCCCGTAACTAGCAGTCAAATTCCCCCTGGCATTGTACTTCAAGTTCTAAGCGGTGTGGTTGCAAAGCAATGAGATGGGCCTATCCCATGAGTAGCAGCGGGGCATTGATGCACTCTGGCTTATCAACCTGATTGAGGGTAGCGTGACCGTGCCTACTTCGGACTCCGCTTCCACTCAACATAATACGATGTGATACATAAAGGCCCTGTACGAATGTTCGACAATTTATAAGGCTAAACCGCTACCAGACGCCTACTAGGGCGATACATGTATAACACTCCATTAGGTCAAAGAAAGTTTCGGATATGTGTGTTGTGTGATGAGGGAAATTGTAGGTACAGTCATGTCCTGCTCCTCCCCGCTCGGACGTCTAGCATAGGGAAACCGTCGACAGTTTGGTACTGACAGCGTGAGCCGCTCCTTCGCCAGCAGCAGATCCCGTCTGGTTGGTGCTTGTGTTCCGAATCGACGCGAGCACTTCCTTGCAGTACCTGTCCACCAGGCGTTGGTGGAGGTTGGCTTGCTCTGGATCGGTGACTGGGGGCTATTCCGAGAGGATGTACTTGGCTGTCAGGGAAAGCAGATAATCGGCAGGATCAAGCCGAAAGCAGCCTTCGCGAAGATCACGAAAAAACCATGGTGCATAGTCCTTGAACTTGGAGTTATACTCGGCGGAAGGCGTTGATTCATTTCCAACTCTGGTAAATGGTATGAATATCAAGCACAGAACTTCGACAAGACGCTACAAATGAACATACATATCGAAAGAGTGTGTGTCATGCGATGATATCATCATAGGTGAGTGGCCGTTTGATCTTTGCCTGACACTACGATACCTAACCAGCCCTCAGTGACTGTGAGAACCGCCATCATTCGAGAAGGAACCGGAACGTACGGCGACGCGGATTCCTGTCAGCATATTGTACATGAGTACGTAATTGACGTCGTCCTCCCCAATCAAGTTGCCCACAAGTGGTCGGTTGTCATCTTCCTTCGTGCTCGGAGGACCGGCTTCTGCCTTCCGCTTCCTTTCTCGCCGTATCTGCCCCGCGTGTACTTAGATATCGCCTTCGATTCCCCCGTCACGGTAAGAAGAGCCTGGCTGCGGTGCTGACCGTACAGTATGTATTACATAGCCCATCGACGTATAATGCCTGATAAAACGGTCAGACACATTCTGCGGTGGACGAAGGAACGTTCCTGAAACTGCAACGCATGCTGTGAAGGCGGTGACCCAGGTATATCTGTGACTGGTGTGTCTGCGGTGATAGCACTTCCGTCTGACTGGGGCGAGATGCGGAGTGCACGCGGGACAATGGTGACCCCGGCGTGTGAGGTGTGGGTGGATAACCTTGCGGTATCTGTGGAAGACCTCTGAGAGAATTCATGCGAATCGCCAGGTGCCATAGGGAGCGCAGAGTGCGATAGATGCGATAAAGGATGTTCTGCCTCACGTAGCTTGGCGGATGACCCCCACTTTCTGACACGAGGCGTAAGGTCACTAGACACGGATGGAGGGATGACGGGGTCGGACGTGTGTCTAAGAGTAGGCACGTCTGGAGGCTCGTCCTGCTCGACGCTGGCTGGCGGCGATGGCGGTGGTGGGCCAACAAGGGTGTCGTCCGACCCTCCTCTTTGCGTGTCTTCCAACTGGAATGAAGAATGTCAGCAAAGATGCGTTCACCACTGACAGGGGCGAGACTCGACCAGAGCTTGCGTCGGGTCACGTGGACATTGAAGGAACGGCAGTACTCTTCTGGAAAACTCCACCAGCCTGCCTTCCTATCGAGTTTGTCGAACGACAAACTCTGACCGAGTATCGAAGCGCTCAGACCCACCATTTTCAAGCCAACCAATGCTCGGGTAAAATCTAATCCTTGGACCCAGGTGCCTTGCTCATTCTACGACTTCCATCTATACTAACCAGCGACACCATGGACAGCCTTTCTGGTGCACGAGCCGAGCTAGCTCGCTTGGAACGCGGGGAGCGGCGACTTCTCCGGCTCTGACGTCCGCAAAGCTCTAGCAGCCCGGAAAATCGTGTTGGACGAGCTTGTCAAAGCCAGTGCGATATCGTATATAGGTCGCCTTCCAAACGAGTTGCTTGCACGGATATTCCTCCTTGCCAGATATGAGCGGACAAGTCTGGGCAGTGTCTCACGCCGTTGGAGGTCGGTGCTTATCAGCAGCCCTAGTATCTGGAGCGAGATCGATCTAAACGCCAAGTACAAGTGCCCCGCGCTGCTTGAGTTGTACTCGGAGAGAAGTCGTCAGGCCCCTCTTACCATCATCGGACGGGCCCTGTCAGAATCAGATGCTATCTTCCTTCATGCAAACCGTTGGCATACCCTCCGTATTCTCAGTTCCGCTAGCGAGACTCTCGACAGAATCTGTGGCATAACGCTTCCTTCTCTGCGGCATTTTTTCATAGATGGAAAGTAGCTCAATCTTGACGGCGTGCCGACAATGCGCTCATGAGTCCCTGCCCTCAAGCATCTAGATTTAGAGGGATGGGTACCACCTCTACACAGACCCCTTTGTGAAATTATCCCTGCCGAATCATTAGAAGAACTGTTGATCACCAGCAGTACCCATGGCTGGAATTTTCAGCAAGATAGCATGAATTTTCCTTTGCTTCGGCGCCTTACACTCGCTGTGAAGGATCCTGTACCGTTCTTGGAAGCTATTGTAGCTCCAAAGCTCCCATCCTTTTCCTTTTCTCGAGGTCATTGCGAAGGGCCTGTCTCCAACAAAACATACAATGGAAGTAGGACGAAATTCGACAATGTCTCTCGCCTTGCTTTATCCTCTGTATACATGACCGATAAGCATACTTTGGTTTTGCTTAAGCTCCTCTGTCAGATATTTTTTGGCATTCGTCACGCAAGCGTTCATATGGACCACGTGTCTACGCTGTTCACCTCTTATGGCCAAGGCCCTATTGAGCACTGGAGATACTTGGAAAGCCTGGACGTACGACACTTCGTTCTCGATTCACCCCGACTGTTTCATTGGGGTGATTCAATCTCCAACACAGGTGCCACTATGATACACATTATATGGGTTTAATGCCTAATTTATACTTTCCAGTACATGTACTTGAAACAAATTTGATGTTCCGCCGTGTAGGTAAGTTTTTTTTCTGATATTCTGCGGTACTATGGCATGACAAATTACCGTACTACCGCAGTGTCCGGCGTCCGTCTTACAAACAAGCCAATATTCCGCCGAAAAAGTTCCCATTTGCAACCGTGCCGAAGCGCGATTGTCCGGCTTTCCATGCTTGCTTGAATGTCGATAGCAATATTAGGTATCATGCTACGGAGTCGTGTGGGCGCACTCCCTTCAACCGCTGGCAGCTCCAGTTGGGCACAACGTAATCAGGTCCAGTTACTAGTTGATGTGGCACCCAAGTTGCCTCTGCACTTGGCCGAAGATGGCATGGGTGAGGCTGCGGGACTCTAATGGTATTGATTGTTGATGATCAACTGCGCTCTAGCATCAGTTTCATGACATATCCTGGCCAGTGCTTGATAAAGTGATGATGTGCTCACTGACAGACTTGCGCCGTTTACCAAGTTGCAAGCAAACAAGCTAAAGTCATGGCAACCATACAGCGACCTAAGATAATCTGGGCCACCAACCTACGCTCAAACCCTATGTCCTCGAATGTGCTGCTCCTTCCGACAGTCCAAATGCACCCATGCCTGTCTATCCTTCGACTTTAAAGGGCTATGCCCTGCATCACTTAAAAGCCAGGTCTGAGACTGCGTACTACTGGCCGCCGCTCCTAACCTTCTGATTATGGCCTTTTTTGACACACTCGTCCTGATCGCTTTCGCATCCATCGCGCTTTCGCTCGTATGGTCTCACTTCCGCCAGCCCCGTGCGGAGGAATACCCCCCTGCAGTACCTGGCTTCCTCCCATATATCAGTACAAGCATCCAATTCGTCCTTAACCCAAGTGGATTCCTGTGGACCTGTTTGTAAGTGTACATCCGCTCAACTTGTGCTGATTAGTGTGCTGACACCACCTTGCAACCAGCAAAAAATATGGCCCAATCTTCAAAGTGCGTATTGGCAACCGACAGGTGACTGTCATCTCCTCCCCTGACAGCATCGCTGCCATCTTGCGGGACCAGCACAACGTTTTCAACAGCAGTTCCATACAAATACAGCTGACCCAAGCGGTTGCTGGAGTCCGGGAAAATGCCCTACGCTTGCAAGAAATCCTACATCATCAAATGTCTCCTCTGGCCGGACGTACGTTGGCCAAAACGACAGTGCATAAGTTCTCGGCGACATATGTGGAACGGCTATTGCGGGAGATGAACGCGTTTGTGGCAAGCTCCGAGAGGGGGGCAAAGACAGTGTCATTGATGGAAATCGTGGGTAGATGTCGGCTCGCAGCATTGTGCCATGCGTTTTTTGGCCCGTCATTCGCAGACGACATTTACGATGACTTGAGTTGCATGGACGCAAGTGTATATCCGAGAGTGTATAGGATCCCTTTCTACTGGCGGCCATCCACGCAGGCACGCAAGCGCCTCATCGCTCGGCTCAGCGCGTATATTTCTCAGGCAGAGGAAGACAGCGAAATGGGAGATATCATGATAGGTACAGTTGATATCTTCAAAGCAAACAAACTTGCACCAGAAGAAATGGCCTGGGTGCTGCTTGTCTTCGTCTGGGGATTGTACGCAAACTCAACGCACATGACCTTTTGGGCATTGACGGAAGTTCTCGCGGACAAGGGGCTTGCCGCACGACTGCATGAAGAGGTCGATAATGTGTTACACACGCACCGGGACATCGGGAAGGGCGACGCCCCGTGCACTACCGACCTCCCTGCTTTACTCCGCACAGACGCACACGTGCTCGATGGTCTCCCGCTACTTGACTCTGTCATCCAGGAGACGATACGCTTGAGGCTAATAGCGACTCCCTGGAGGGAGGCGGTATGCGACACAGAACTAGTCGTGGATGCGGCAACAGGTCAACGAGTGATGGTACGGAAGGGTGAATATGTGATGGCACATCTGATGGGGACACATTGGGACGAGAGATGGTATGAGCAGGCAAACAAGTTTGTTCCGGACAGGTTTATGTCGGGCGGGTATGCAAACGGACAGGAGGGGACTGATGGCGACAACGCCGCACAGCCGAAGCGAACCAAGCTGCCATTCTTTGGTTGGGGAGGCGGACGTGAAGTGGTAAGTGGCTACAATGACTATAGTCTGCAGACCGGAAAACTGAAACATTCTCTTTTCATCTCAGTGCAAGGGACGGAACCTTGCCACCTATGAAATGAAGTTGATGGTCGCGCTCTGCGTGCACTACCTGCACATCACCCACGCGGACTCCGATAAACATAAATCTGGTCCCAGCTCGGCGAACCCGTTACCCCCCAGGGCGAAGAAACGAAGTATCGCCGTTCAGCAGACGGAACGCGATGTGATGGTGAGGTTGAACTTGACAGGGGGAGGAAATTGAATTGTTCGTAGTATGTTCCTGGGATGTGTGTCAACAAGTAAAGTGGTTGTTGTAGGAATAGATGTACTTACCCACAAGCAGGAAGCACGTATGGAAACTGAATATCATTACAAGCGGTTCATCTCTCAGAAAACGAGGACATTGTTGTGCACGGCCCTAACGTGCAAATAAAATAGCAGCAACGATGAATGGGGCTCAAGCGCTCAACTTGGCGAGCATCTATACAATCGATGGGCCACGGTCTGACACGAACTATGACTAATTGTTACCTGGGTAAGCTACTGCAGAGGGTCCGTCATAACTGGCAGAATCGTGTTCCAATGGCAATATGTAGGCGGACCAAGGCTTCAAGCCTTGATCCTCCCATCGACCGAGTTGGTGTTGTATGTACGTACTGTGATTGCGAACGTCTGATTGATGAAGTCATTGTCATCATTTCACTCTGTCGTTCAGCTGTACTCCGGTGCTAGTCCAAAACATACAGGCAGGGCGACGTCGTGCCTCGAGGCGTACGATCCCCTGGTTGCTGAAATCCAACCGCCCCATGCGGCTGTGCGTGTATTATCGCCGTACATGTACGCAGATAACAACTTGCACGCTTATTGGCGGTCGGTCTTATACGCAGCCTTGGCCAGCGGGAATGAAATCAATCCTGATCCACCTCATTATTTAATAGAATGGGTCATACTGCAACGGAGCTCAGATCAAAGAAAATTACATCTTAAACTCACGAACGAACTTGACGCTGACGATCTGCTAATGCTTAACACTTCCGACACCCTCTTTCGGGAATTGCAGGACTGTTATGCGTCAGTGGTATTGGATCGTATTCCGGTGTATCCCCCTACGTCAGCAGGTTCACCGTTGTCGGTGAGCAGGTCCCTTTGCATATTCGAGCGGTAGGCTAACATGTTATCAATCACAGAGTTCGCTAACTTACTTGACTGTGAATGTCTAGCTTGGCATTGCTCACAGGCCGCAAGTAGCACATGCATAGAACTTTTCGTTCCCTTTCCAGTAACCAACAGCCAGAGTCGGAGCAGTATCATACTTCGAGCTCTAAGCGGCACAATATCCCTTATGTCGGTTCGGATTTATGATCGCAAAGCTACGAGATGAGCCCATCCCATGAGCAGTAGCGGGACACTGGCGTATGTACTCTGGCTCATCGACCTGACTGAGACTCCGCCACCACTCAACATAATACGATGTAATATATAAAGGTCATATGCAAATGTTCAACAATGTATGAGACCAAACCGTTACCAGACACCTACTAGGGTGACACATGTACAACGCTCCATTAGGTCAAAGAAAGTCTTGGATGTGTTTGTTGGATGACGAGGGAAATTGTAGGTATATTTATGTCCTGTTCCTCCCCACTCAAATGTCTAACGTAGGGAAACCGTCGACGGTTTGGCACTGACAGCGTGGACTGCTCCTTCATCAGCAGCGGACCCCGTCTGGTTGGTACTTGCGTTCCGAATCGACGTGAGCACTTCCTTGCAGTACTTCAGCTTGTCCACCAGGCGTTGGTGAAACTTGGCTTTCTCGGGATCGGCGACTGGGGGCTGAAGGGCCTGAGCCATAATCTCGCTCAAGGTATAGCGCGTCAGCTTGTAATTCTTGTCGATATATGTAATGAGGAGTCCATGGGAAGAGAGGATGACTTTTGAGTGGTCGTAGAAATTGAACTATAGACAAAGGTCATATCACCGCCAACGAAGAGAAAGCTCAACACATCATACCTGTAAGACATCGTGACTCATCTTGAAGACAATGACGTGTTTCATGCGGAGGTACTTCTGGACGAAGTCCATGCCCTTCGTGCGGTCCAAATTTTCGAAAGTATACTCGTAGTCACCATAGAGACGGTCCATGATATAGCGCTCAAAATGCTTGAGGAGATAAACTTTGTTCTTCAGCTCATCTGGGAATTCCGACACGGAGTAACATTTCCTGACGTAGACTGTTCCGTGCTTGCGAGAGGAGATATAATCAAAGTGGCTGAAAACGCAATGTCAGGCATATAGACAGGTAATACAACATAAAACATACTGCTTGTCAGCAGCGAGTACCAGAGTGGTGCTGTCATTGAAGTGGACACCAACGGAGCCGTCGGTCAGAGCATAACCCATTCCATACTTATTGCAGTAGTCCACCCAGGACACAATGAAGACGCGTTCATTCGGGAGATTGACATCCTCTCGCGGGTCACGGAATAGCTTGCCTGCTGCTTTGGCATCGAAGGCAACGGTTAGCGTCTGCGCAGCCGCATCGAAACCACTAAGCTTGGTCTGAGGCGTTGACTCCATCCGCACATCAACAACAGGAGGTTCCTTGTGTTCTTCCCTCATGCGCTCTTTACCTTGGGTCACCTTGCGCACGGGAGGCTGATTCTCTTGCTCGTCGTCGGCGCGAGTCCCAAGACCGCTAGCGGGAGCCATCTGCGCAACGATTCTCGCCTTCTGGGATTCCAGCTCCTTTTGTCTCTGCAGATCATAGTTCTTTTCCCTAGCTCCGCGAGGTGGCTCCGGGTCCTCTTCTTCGATGTCCTGAAGACCACGAGTAGAACGAACGTTGCGGAGTGGAGAAGCCTTCGTTTCTTTCGCAGCTTGTAGTTTCCTGAAGAGTGGAGACTCTTTGGCACCGTTTGCTGTGGACATGAGAAGAGGCTGCCTGGCGGAACTGAGTAGGGCAGAGATAGGGCTCCCAGGTTGTACAGCCTTCTGGAATTCCATCTCCTGCTGAGCTATGCTCGACGTAATGGTATTCTTCGCCTTGTCAGCCTGGCTGTTGTCCTGCGGAGCAGAAGGAACTGCGATGCCTGTGACTTGATCATCGTCGAGAAGTGCAGCCTTCTTTAGCTTCGCTAGGTTGATAATAGACATGGGGCGTGTGATATATCGGAAGTCAGGGGGTGCGTCATGCGCAGAGAGCGGAATGAACTGTGGGACAATTCCAAGGTCAATAAAGGGCGACGCAATGATCTCGGGGAGTGTTGGACGTTTCTGAGGATCAGGCGTGAGAATCGCCTGTATGCACTCGCGCGCATCAGATGAGATGCGACGTTCAGCAGGAAACTCATAGTTGTTGTCTCGAATTCTCCTTTGGAAGGGTTCAGGGATCAAACAGCTACTGAAATCCAGGAAGCTAGCCACTTACGTATAGATCTCTTTAACATCTTTCGTTTGGAAAGGTGGACGGCCAATCAACAGAGTGTACAGGATGACTCCAATTGACCAAGTGTCAACTTCGAAGCTGTGCCCATTTGCTGTGTCGAACAGCACCTCTGGTGCGATGTAGTTGGGTGTTCCACAAATAGTCTTCTTCCGTTCGCCCGGGTTTTCAATCAGCGCAGCCAAACCGAAATCACCGACTTTGATGTTCATGCTGGCATCCAAAAAGAGGTTGCCGAGTTTGAGATCACGGTGGATGACTTGGTGAGAATGCATGTAGTGGCAAGCGCCAATAATTTGGACTAGAAAGAAGCGCGCCTCGGGCTCAGTAAACCTGCGACGACGACGGAGCATGTCCATTAGGGAACCACTGTGGCATAGCTCGAGTGTCATGTAGACATTCTGGTCATCCTCGAAACAATCATGGAATCGAACGATGTTTGGATGTGCAAGCGAACGGTGGATTTTGATTTCGGCATACAGCTAGATTCCCTCTCGTCCGTAAGTGTGACGTATCGAAAGACGGTCGACGAACCTTCGTCTTTGCCTTCTTAGTCTTGAGAGACGTCTTCGTAACAACCTTGCACGCAAGCCGAGTTCCACGGACATCCTTGACCTCATACACTCGCGCAAAACCGCCCTACGTATCAGAGTTATACGTAAAACATGAGATGAAGGTCGAATGACAACGAACCTCGCCCAAAAACCCAACACGTTGGTATTCCAAAAGATGATTCTTGTCGGTAATCACCTTGGGAGGAGATGGAGGAGTGGTTTTGCTGTTCTGGCGGGGCAAGGGGGGGTCAGGAGGAGTGGCCTTTGCCTTCTCCTGCTGCTTGGGCGACGGTGCCTGTTGACCTTGTTGTTGGTTGATGGCATTAGCGAAGGGAGGGCGGCGAACGGCCTGGGATTGAGCTTGAACTTGTGCAGGAGGCATGCGGGTGTACGTCGTATAGGCAGACACTCCAAAGGCCTAACACCTTGAAAGTCTGTGAAATCGTGAACTTGCTTTGCAACTGGCCGTCGGTGTGGCTGACCGAACTTTTTTGAACCACGCGAGTGTCCAAGGCGTGTCTATTATGTAAGACATCACGTGGACGTTCAACTTCTATGAGATCACGTGCAATCAGCTACATAAGCATTAGCCCCTGAGATCTGAGTTCGCTCATGGGTCAAAGCGACAGGTCCAAGCACTGGAACAATGCAACTAGCCGCAAATGCCAACGTCATACTAAAGCATCCACGCTTTGACAATAGTAAGGACACATGTGGACCTATAAACACGGAGATCCAAAGCGTCATTTCAATTCACGCAAGGTCCACCACACTTCCCGTGTACTTGCCCACCGCACGGTTCTGCACACCTCTACACTTCCTTTGATACGATTTATCGCACAGAATTTCAGAAACAGATATACAACGCCATATCACTGCCCAGACAGTGACTAACCAGGTCCGTGCTAATTACCTTGGCTCGATTCAAGTATCCAATGTCCTTGATCCAGGATGCAAGGACGATCCCATGCTGACGAAAAGCAAATGCCACATCCCTATGCATACGCTGAAGACAATACAACCAATGACACAGGCTCCGGCGTGGTCACTAAACCACGATCTGCTATCCGAAGGCTCCTCGCTTTCGTAGCCGGTGCTTCACCTAAGACGACAGAGCGCTTTGCTTCGGTAAAACGGAGATGGAGCTTTGCTACAAGGTTCATGCCTTCCGGACCGGATACTTTTTATTTGTCGGCCACACCGGAGACTCGAGGAAACGCCATTGAGCAGTCTCACTCCCTCAGTGAGGAGCTCCCATTACGGTTTGGAATGATGTCCATGTGCGATGCAGCCCACCATATCACGGGCTTACAGTATGTCATTGACCGTCCTGCAATTCCCGTTTTCATCAAATATGTCGTAGAGGATCCCCTTCATCTGAGCCACAAATTGCCATGATCATGCATGGTACTGCCCTTCCAGAACCCATGCCGACGTCCCACCCAGTCGCTACCCACCAAGACTGTATACAAATTATTTATCCAGGAGGCTGCTCTCTGGGAAATCACCAACTTTGCCCTCCTGTCGATTTCTTCGCGTCCCACAATGGGGCTTCGCTAGACCAATCGTATCATTCCGTGGACCTTGATATCGAAATGGATGACGTCGAGAACGCAATGAGCGTCGATTACACTCCCCTTTCCAATGATTTTTTGCTTCCACCTGCGGCTTTGCCTGTCATTCCAAATACAGGACCGCCCGACCTGCGGTTCTCGAGCCAATTATTCTTCGGCGTCGAGGGAAACTATGACGGGCAAATAGCGAGCGATATCGGGAATGGATTTGATCCGTTTCATTCTACATCCTGTCAACATCCTGTTACCCCTGGTCCTGGTAGAACGGATGCCGCTCCGGCTGAAACCGAAGAGAATGATAACATCGTCGCCCCTCCCGACAACGTTTTCTGCGGACCACCCTTGAAAGCACCATCTGCAATAGTAGAAGAAAACGAAGCGGACGGGTCATGTACTCAGAATGCCAACCCTCCACCTGCAGTCCTTGAAACATGCCGCACTTCACTTATTCCCCGGCAGTATCAGCCGGAGGTTCGTGAACGAGAGCCCGACGCGGAAGCCGATGTCGATACCAAAGATGACGCGGAACTGCGTGAGCCGTTCGAACGGGAGACGACAGAGCCACTCGAGGAGGGTGAGGATAAACCCCCTGCTGCGTTCTTGCACTTTGACCAAGGAGTTTCTACGGGCTTACTCGAGGATTCATTTCGCGTCTCTTCTTCGCCTTCACGACAGATTGCTTGGCCTGCCGAGCATGCTAGACTTGGACTGAAATCGTCCTTTCCTGAAACGCCTTTTGTAGGGGAAGGACAGGAGAAGTTACTTGCAGCACTTAACGCTGAAGCTGAACGGCTACTCGAATCTCTCGAACGCAAGCTTCGCAGCCCTCCTCGGGTTCCCCAGCAGATAATGCCGTCCGCTACTGGCGACAATGAATCCTCTGAGCCATTCGAATGCGAAGGTACAGAGCCACTCGAAGGTGGGGAAGATCAAACACCAACTACGTTCCTCAACTGTGAGCAACGTACAGACACTCGGTCTTCTCAGCAATGTCTATCATCCACGATCAACGACGATCGCCTAGAGGCATTCGAACGCGAAACAACAGAACCTTTAGAAGAAGGCGAAGACCAAACACCAGCGGTGTTTCTGAGCTACGAACAACGCGTAACCCCGAACTGCTTAGGGGATAATGATGTAGATGCGCTCAGCCCGATCCCTAAGTCTACTGACAACGAGAACGAACCCGATCGGTCGTTCGTGAGAGAATCAACGGAGCCGCTGGAAGACGAACCGCCTGCTGTGCTCATACCACCCAATACTACTCTCGAGCACCGGGTGGCCACACATTCCACTACTCCTTCAACACCCCCTAGCCAAATGGTTCACTTCACTCCTATCCAATCTCAGCCGGAGCCTCGAGCTTCTTATAGCATCCCTCATAGTGGCCGCCGTTTGGTTCTCAACAAACATGGTCGTCCCATTCGTCCCTTGTCACGCGCACAGTTTAAGCGGACCCTGGGTGGTGCTCCCTGCGATCTTTCTTCCCTCGCGAATACCACTCCTTGGCCGCCTTCAGGTGCCGGTGCTGGTGACGATGTTGATGACGACGGAGATGAACGTGAGGACCGCACAGACCCCTCAAAGAGGGCACGCTGTGATATTTACAAAGTGCCAACAGATCAAGGTGGTAATAAGCAGGTCCGATTCGGTGGGTCGCGCCGTGCGCACTTCCGCAATGCTGTCGCACGTTTTTCAGCTCGGTCACAAGGTCCGGTGACACCGCGACCCTCAATTCTCCGGAGTACGGGCAATGAAACGCAGCTCCCAACCTCGCCATTGAGCAACATGTCCTTCATCACTCTTCCATCTGGCGCCGTGGGTATTGCCACACACCTTCGTTCTCCGCCGCCATCGATTTCTCTATCTCGCACAAACTCACGATCGAACAAAAACCCTCGAAAAACCCAAGTCACGGAAACGATTACGGAGTCAGACTCAGATGTCGAGCCACCTCGCAAGCCAGCGCACCTCTTTGTTGATGAACTTGATCGTAAGCGCAGACGAGCACCTCACCACCTCCCAACTGAAGCCAGCGGTGGTGTGGTGCGCCACACGAGGCGAAGACACAAAGAAGACTGGATCCACGAGCGCAGGAAAAGAGGTTTCCCGACGGACGACTCCACTTCGTGGTTCCTGGTCAGTATGGGCGTGCTACGTGGTCGTTGTCGGGTCCTGACAGATGTTGTGTTATAGGGTGAACCCAGAAAACAGAAAGGGAAAGGACCGCTAAGTGGGATCAGCGTTCGTTTCAGGCTACCTGATATTCAGCCAGTTGGTGCGTAATCGGCATGCCTACATTGAGCATCCGTAGCGGTGTACCGACATGCCGCAAATGGATCTCCTTGATTCCTTGGTGTCGGATCTCTGGAGAAGCATGGCTACGGTGGTTGTCACGAGCGGCAGGCGGACTAAGAATCCACTTGCCATTGGGATCATTTTCCGGAATTGTGGGAAGCCGCTCGGACATAGTTGCTCCACACGATCGATAGCATGTCGTGTCAGGATCAGTTATGGGGCTAAGGGCATCGTCCCACCTGCGCTGACGTAGTATGCTGAGAGTATTATTGAATACATTCTCAACTTCATTTGTCGGCGAAAAAATGTCGTGGCGTGATTAGAAATGAGTTCCACTTGATTCCGAAACGTCGAAGTGGTACATGGTGACTAGGTTAAAGTTCCATGCAATGAAGAATTTCCCTCTGCGGGGCGTAGGAACAAAAGAAGGATATTAAAGAACGAACTGTGACTCCACATGATGGTGAAGGAAAAGCGAAAAGGTCAAAAGGTTTGGAGCGTAAAATGAAAGAACTTGGAAGGAAACGAGTGTCCGTCGCCCGTAGCACATAGAGGTAGGGACGATTCATTATGTTGATTTCACAAACGTATTCTCCGCCTTTATTGAGTTTGATCCCCAGCCAGCCAGGTACCAAACACACATTTGGGATCTGTGAGGGATTAGTGAATGACTAGTAAGTACAGCAGCGCACTTACGCATGGCCGTTTATTCTCCACAGTAGTTTCATTGCTCACCCCAATAGATACAGGCGTACACACGAATACCGGCATCCACGCCCCAGCCATGTTTTCGTAAGCTAAAAGAGTCTCTCAGCACGCAGTCGGAGACGGACGCTGCCTCGGCGTCCCTAGACGTGGTGGGCCCGGGTAGTAATCTTTGGCATCGGGATTGGGAGCTAGAGCTGAAGCTGGCATGTCAACTTCGGAATTTCCTCCCTTTACGTGGTCTTCCTCAGCATGTTCCGCGCTCACTTGCACGGGCACAAGAGAGACGACGGACCCAGAGGCAGAAACAAACCCATTCAGAGTGCTGGGTGTCAGCGGGCCCGGGCTGACAGTGTCGCCATCGCTTGCGCTGTCATTCTCCTCGCCGCTATTGCGTTGTTCTTTGTCATACGGATAAGCATCATCCTCCATGAGATCAAAACGCAGAGGAGCCAGCGTATTCGGGGTCGACGGAGACGCATTTCCGTCGCTGAGTATCTCCCCGAGAGAGATAGACCCAGCACCTTGAGATGATTCTTCAGGTTCACTGAAGTCGAGGAGATCTGGGCATTTGGGGGAGGGTAAAGGCGATTCAAGAAGATCCAGTAAGTCAGGCGACGTAGGGGCGTCACTCGGGCTCTGAGTCTGTTTATCCGGGCTATGGTCATCGTCACTGAAATCAATGAGCAGACCCTCGGGAACAGGTGGAGTGTTGAGCAGGGAAGAGGGCATAGAGGGAGTATGGAATGTACTTTCCGGGATGGGGGGCGTGCGCGAGAACGCTCCCGGCATGGGTGGTGTACACGGGGTGGCAACCGCTGTCGGGGCATCCGATGTACCTTCTGGCATGGGAGGTGTGCGGGGAGCCTTCTCAGGCAGCTGTGCATACCGCGGAGCCGGGTCTGGGAGGGGCGGAGTGTGCGATGGACGCGGTGTCCCCATCTTTTCAGGCAGCACCATAGGTGCACGTACCCAAGGAGATATCTGACCATGCGCTAGCGAAGCGTTTGCAGCCCGCGGGTGCAGCTGTACGTGAGGTTGCCCGTCGAGGATCCACGTAAGTGAAGGGGACACGGGTGGTGTCGCCGGTAAGGGACGTCCGGGGTAGTGCTTACGCGGAGTTTGTGGGGAGGACGATACGGACGCAGATGCCCGTGCACGGGAGGGCGAGCACTTCAACGGCTGAGGACATGGGAATCCCGGCGGACAAGTAGATACCGAAGGTGCGTAGGTCGCAGAGGCTAACGGTGAAGACGTTAGAATTGGAGTACAACCCCCCGAAGACGGACAGCTTGCTGTTGATGGACACTTGCAAGGCGGCGGTGGAGGAAGGGTCTGTACCTCTTGTGGTGGTGTCTGCGCACCCGGAAGTGGAAAGGGTGGACCGGATGGAAAGAGCATGCTATACGCAGGTGCGCTGCGCATACACATCTCTCGGGAAAGCGAACGTCCTCGTTGGGCTTCGCGTGATTCCGGCTGGCGCACTACGCGCTCCGTTGCAGCTCGTGCTGGCAGTGCACCGGATCCACAGGATGCAATGGGCAGCTCTGGATCGTACTCGTACATCATAGCGCCGGACGGAGGCTCCGGGGAAGACATACGAGGGGTTCTGTCGTAGCCCCTCTTCACCTGTGTACCGTGTCTGGGAGTGGACCGGGGCTCCGAATGGTACTCTAAGTCCGGGAAGGCTTCTTCGGAATCTGCGACGGAAGCTGACTGAGGCAGCGTGGTTGCGGCTGAGTCAAACGTAGATGCCGAAGAGACCGAAATCGGTGAAACCGGAGCACTCATCTGCCCACTGCGATTAGAGTTCGTATGCCGACGGAGGTGGCGAGATACAAATGGAGGAGATCCAGGGGTATGGTCATTCGAATTGGATGTGTCGGGCATTTGAATCGTGCTTGTCTTTTGTGCGCGGTCATTGGAACGGTACCGATGGCGGTTCCGCCGGTTCCCGCCGCCTGACGTCGGTGGGAATTGCTGTGAAGCAGAATTCTGAAGAGTCGAGGGTGAAGTCTGAACCATGGACTCATTGGAATCACTACGCTCAAGGACCTCCCAATCACCCAGTTGTTCGTTCGATGAATGTTCCTTAGACTTGCGATGGAAGAGCTTCCGGGAACGCTGGTTCCCATGATGGGAAGGTGGAAGGGAGAGCAACGACGGTGTGCTCTTGAAAAAGGGGCTGGGATTGCGTAATAAAGAAATGACGGAAGACGAAGGCTGCGGTGACTGGGAACGAAGGTGGAAGAACTTTGAAGGTGATACTGGAAGGTGCGGCAACTTGGGGTTCTTGGGAGTAGGTGGCGTGGAGACGTCCGAGTTGTCTTGCACCCGTTCGTCGTCGTAACGATCGTGGTCCTCTGGAATCTGGAGCGAAAGTTGGGAGGCGTGAAATTGCATGGCAGTCGGACGCCTGGTTGTTGGCTGACTGAAAAGGCGGGCGCGTTGTGGTGCCGTAGTGGGCGTGACTGCCGAGCCCATCCTCTGTTTGTGCCTCTTGGCACGCTCTTCCAAAGGTACTCCACGCTGCCTTTCCAATTCCCACCTAGCTGATGGCTCAAGGTCCACAAGCTCGATACTGGATCCGTCTTCCTCAGTCTGGGGAGTTGGTGGGACGGTGGTCACAGAATCTGAATCTGATCTATCCGCTTGTTGTCTGGTACCAATCACTGGGGTAGGTGGTGCTGGAATGACACCGTCAACAGAAATTGAAGAACCACCCTCGTGAACATAATCCTCGGATACGATAGTAGATACTGTAGCCGAGGTCGCCTTCTCGTAAGCGGGAGGAGGAGGATACTCTGTACCAAACCATCGTGAGAACTATGAATGTACGGACGGTGGTTACAGTCTGACCTTCGTCGAGCATTCTGGGGGGCTGAACGGGATCACGCTGCCCGCGAGCACTCCCGAAGAAGGCGATATTGAATTGAATTTCCTCCTCGTATCTATCCTCCCTTTGTTTTCTTGGTCTCTGTCTTCGTGTGTGAGTGCTAGCGCTATCGGAAGAGGGTGGTGTATGGCGGGTATGATGGGTGGTATTTTGAGGGAGATATGGTGCTGGATGGGATTGCGCGACAGCCTGCTTGCCTGAGGTCATCGTATGACACTACAAGTGGAGAGTACAGATGGAAGACAAGGGCGAAGACGCACAACCACGCCTTTACCTGCTGGTATGCCGACACACATCAGTTATGTTATTTGCTGGGCTTTGGCTTTTTATCAGATGCGGAAGACCAGCCATGTGTCCGGAACATGAGCCTGACCGCTGGAACTTGATCAGAAAGTGCGTGCGTTTCCTTCCCTTACCTTGAGCCGAGAACTGTCCTTATCGACACGTTGCGGCCTCGAGGGACTTGGTTGGCCAAAACTACACTTGCCTTTTATAGGGGCACACTGTTTCACGTGACCTTCCCTCTACAATGGGATTCGATGCTGTTTCCTACCTCCTCGACGGGAATGAACAATCGCCGCATAAAATAGTCATTTGGCAGGCTTGACCGTAGCCCGACCCTGCATAGTACCCGCTGCCTGTCTGCCGACTGAGACGGATAGCAGTCGCCGTCTGTACATCATTTCATCAATGCTGACAACACCTACTAAAGCTTCGGGGTTCCTGCCGGTTACTCTCCATGCTGCATGCTCGTCCTGACGCCACTGACTTCAGTTGTTTTCCTCGGAAATGACAAAAAGCTCGGGCTCCACTGGGTCCTGAATTTGACTGGCCGCGATCGGTCACGGGGGAACAGTCACAAAGACATGCAGTGATTCAGGTAGAATATTCTCCACCCCCACCATCCGTTGATATAAGCACCCGCAATTCAGCGAAGTTTCGTGGCAATCACGGTACAGACTTCCGAATCTTTCGAGGCTCCTCCGTTCTTCGCACCTTATTTGAGTTAGATAATGTATCGATTATTGTTGTGTTTGTAAACCTTCCTCTCTGGTTTCGAAAGGGTTAACAGCCTTCGATGATCGCGCAGACCCTTCTATCATTCCTACATGGGAGGTTGGTACCATTGCAATTGCTGTGACGTTAACCAAGGCCCCACCTAACAGGTGTCCAGGGCCACCAAAAGCGGATTAGGTGCGCATGAACCCGCTTCGGCCTTCTACATATCTGCAGGGGGAAATTGGTAAGTCGTCTGTACGAGTTGAAACGTGAGGCCCTGCACGCGTCATACAGAAGGCTCACCCTGCCAGTAAAGAGCGCGACGCCGGATGTCGCGTGGAAGTCCAGGCCAGGCTAGGTTCCCTGAAAAAGTGTAATGGAGCTATGGAACAATGTACCACGCCAGCCCAACGAATGGTCAGGCTTGCTTGCCTCCAGGCAACCGGAAGGACGTGGAACAGGAGGCTTTCTGACAGTTCTTGTTAGAAACCGGCTTGATTTCTCACATGCGGTCTTGGAATGGACATGAACTGCCCTTGTCCCAAGAGAAGCGACCAACAATTTGGACTTTCTTTTTAGAACGGTTCCAACTTGAAGTAGTGCGGGAAGTGGGTTGCAATGAATCATTCACGAGTGCAGAATTTATGATGTCGCAGAGTGCTTCCGAAGTTCCCCATGTTCCTGCGGACCATCGGCATTAACATTTCAACAAGGCCCTCCATTTTCGTGTTCGGCACTATTCACCCTGAGTATTATTTCAGTTGGGTTAGAGTTAAGTAATGATATGGAGCCTCAGGAATTACGGAGAAAAGGTGTTGTAAAAAGGTGCCTTCCTAGACACTACAGTGTCAAGATAAGCAGGGAAGCCCCTTCGGATGTGAGTGCCATTAAAGGCGTGCCGAGTTCGTCCAGTGACGTCATTTCGGGCACCGTACCAAGGAGCTAGGTGATAGCATTTCAAGGCCCTAAACCGTAGAGAAACCTCCACTGGGAGGTTCGTGAACCGTTGGCAAGACCCGTCAAACTGTTGCCATCAGTTTTGGTTAGAACTAAAAAGAAAAAAAAAAAAGAAGAAGAACAAAGAGAAAAAAAAAGCGTCGACACGCAACATCCCTCACGTGACTTTGGTAGTAACGCGTCGCGCCGCGCACGGTACTCAGCGTAGTCCCAGCAAGCACGATGCCAGCCCGCACAAATCCACTGACGGAAGCTCTTTCTGTGTCCATTCCGAAGATATTCGATCAGGTTCAGAATACGACAGCAAACCACCAGAAAAACATTGTCGCTCTTTACAAGATTCACATCGATGCATCTGCCTTCACTGAATCAGTTCACAATGGCAGGGCAATCAAGCTAACGGGGGAGCGGAACTTCGAAGACGCTTTCATCGACATGGTGTGCCGAGTATTGGTGATTAAGAAGGGTGCCTCCCAAGCGGAAAGAGTGGTCAAGTTCGTAGGAACATACACAAAGTACCTGAATGAGAAAGGTCGGTTATCACGACTTTTGTGCCTCTAAAACTATTCTTCATACAATCTTCAGCCGTCGAGACCAAGAAAGAGGATGAAGCTGATGGTGACGATGACGATACGACCGCTTCACGCTTTGTAGCACGGCTCCTTAAGTTTCTGGTGAACGGCTTCGTAGCCAAAGATAAGATCGTCCGTTATCGCTGCGTACGCATTCTTGCCGAGATGGTCACACATTTAGGCGAAATCGAGTGCGTCCTCATTCCCTTCTTGTTAGATGTCAAATATAACCCACATCACCCGCAGCGAGGACGTGTACATGATGCTTCGTGCAGCCCTTATCGAGCGTGTACACGATAAAGAAACCAACGTACGCGTTCAAGCAGTCGTCGCTCTTTCAAAACTCTGCGGCTCTGAGGACGCTTCTGACGTTAACGAGGATGAACCCACCGCCGTTGACGTACTTCTTGATACACTGGCTTGTGACCCGGCCGCGTGAGTATCTCGGATACTCGTATCCTGTGATGTGGCATTTTTACACCATTGACAATAGAGAAGTACGGAGAGCGGCGCTTCTCAACATACCGCTTGCCCCTCATACCCTTTCTGTCATGCTAGCCCGAACTCGGGATACCGACACCGTGATGCGCAAGTTGGTCTATTCCCAAGTACTCGAAAACAATTGTGAGTTTAATTCCCTTCCACAGCCATCGTTCTATTTCTTAGTGAGTGCCACAGGCTTGTCAACAGATCATGCGAGTATGGGCGCTGCCCATCCTCGTGGCCTCTCCATTTCTCAGAGGGAATTGATCATCCGCAATGGGCTCGGCGATCGTGAGCCTGCAGTGAGAGCTGCCGCAGGGTCTCTCCTGGGTACTTGGGTCGACGTTGCACGGGGTCCTACGAAGGCTGAAGACGACCAGGCGATACAGAAGGACGTCATCGCCTTGCTCAAATTTCTTGATCTTCATGAGAGCACTATTGCTGAGGACGCTCTATTAAGTATCTTTGCTACTCGAGTTGACATTTTTGAGCATCTCGAGTTCAAGGGTAGGTTTACCCCCGCAGCGCTGATTCCCGGGTCTTAATTATTTCTTCTTCTTCTTCCTAGATGACTATTGGAGAGAGCTTACCCCAGAACGTGCTTTCCTCGCACGTGTCTTCGTAGAGCATTGCATCGCTACCAAGGACGATGCCAAGCTAGATGCCTGTCTACCTGTCGTGACCCACCTCGCCTTTCAGATCCAGAACGCTTACAATGCATACCTCGATGACACCGACACGGCGGCGGCGCGGGAGCACGAAGTCTCAGAAGAACAGCTTGCGCAAGAAGAGGACGCGCGGCTGGATCAAGAATTCATTATCGGTGAACTGCTCCGACTTGCGGTCAGCCTCGACTACGCAGATGAAATCGGAAGGAGAAAGATGTTCCAACTCGTCCGTGAGTATCTCCGTTCATCACTACGCAGAATTATCGCAAAGGTGATCTCGCCATCGACATAGGTGATATGATTTCCCAAGAGGTTTTGCCGGACTCCCTGGTTTCGCGCTGTTTAGACATCTTGCGCACACTCTCGCCCAATGAGCGTGACCTTATACGCGTCGTTGTTGAAGTTGTCCACGAGCTCCGGGACCGTGATGCGGCAGATGAAGAAGCAGAAGCAGAAAAAGAGCGTGCAGAGGTGGCTACGTCGTTTGGAGAAACCCCCTCTGCGGGACCTTCCAGCACACAGGGGGGACTGCGAAAGCCTCTTAGAGAAGCAAAGCCACTGAGTCCGGAAGAGCAGGTCCGTGCTGATGCGCTCGACCTGCGGTGTTTGTCGCTGTGCATTGGGATGCTCGAACGTGTCAACGGAGTGAGTCATATCCCTGCATCGATGCTGGCCCCAACGCTGAGGTAACGTTGTACTCCAGACCTTTGAGGAAAATTCCACGCTGGAAGGTATCCTGGGTGAACTGATCATACCGTCAGTGAAACGCAAGGAGCTCACATTACGGGAAAAGGGTCTCGTCTGTCTTGGCTTGTGCTGCCTCATCGCACGGGTAAGTATCTCTCATGCTGGCTTCTCGATACTTGTGCTATCGGTGCTGACTCTGATATGCCATAGCGTATGGCTTTGAACTCGTTCCAGTTATTCCTTAGCCAAATTCAAGCGGCACCCGAAGTGCTCAAAATTCGTGTACTGCAGATCGTGTTCGATATTTTAATGGTACACGAGGGCGATTTCTTGGGTCGGAGCAACACGGGAGTGCGTTTACCCTCTCTCAGTTCCCCTAATGTACCTGACTTCTGATGCATCAATGACCCAGGGCGAACGCATCATTGAATTTCTGTTGCACATATTGAGTGTGGAAGACGCAGACAAGGTTCAAGCACTGATGTGCATGGGCCTTGCGAAGCTTGTTCTCTCCGGAATAGTCGCAGACGAACGGGTATGTGCCTCAGTCACTTTGATGGCGAGCACCCTTAGATGCTGATCATCACGGATGTCTGTGTAAAATTGCGATCGCTCTTGCAATAGGTCCTGAAGAGTCTTGTCGTCGCGTACCTTTCCCCGGACACCGCTGACAACCAGGAACTGAGACAGTGCTTGTCCTATTTCTTCCCCGTTTTCTGTTACTCCTCGTCCGTGAATCAGCGCCAAATGATGCAGGTGCGTGGTGACTTCTTTGTTTACGCATCGGTGTTGACTTCCTGACCGATATGATTGCGCAACCGAACGTAGATTACCATGCCTCTGTTTGAACAGCTCGCCCGTGCAACGCGCGAGTTGGAAGACGACCAAGAAATGGTCTCACCAGCTCAAATTATTGGGATGTTCGTCGACTGGACTGATCCCCAGAAAGCCTTGTGGGTACCGTCCTCTTCCTTGTTTCGGATCGTTTTTTTAACCGAAATGATCTACGCCTCTGCAGCGATGTACAAGGTCAAAAGATCGACAATGGTATACACATTGACTTAGCCGCCGACCTCACGAAGGCACTATTCAAAGACGACATGGAAAGTACGTTATCCGCCTCGCACTCGCAATTACAAACTGACTAAGACTTGACGCGCAGAGGAAGAGAAGAAAGTTCTCTGTCAGGTTTTAGGACGACTTCATCTTCCTGACACCGCAGACGATGACAAGATCCGCACAATAAAGCTACTGATTCATAACCTTGGCACCGTGCGCATGATTTTCTGAACTTCACGGCCTTCATCTAATTAGCATTCTCTCCGTTTACTCGTCCGACCATCTAGCGCCGCCCGCTCAGGGATACCGCTGCCAAGAACGCACTGGCGAAGTTCGATGCAGCTCTGTCGAAGAAGTATGCAGACAAACTCGTCGACTTCAGCGAGGAAGAATATCGCCAGCTAGCTGCTCTCAAGGATTTGTTTGAGTTCTTGGACGATATCATTCCCGTCGATGAGGGCGAGGAGATAGAGCTACCGAAAACCAGAGCCAGGAAGCGGTTCGTAATGGTTCCCCCACCACTAGTAGTCCGCTAACGAGATTTCCTTTTTTTTTCCCCTCGTCTTGCTGGGTAATCAATAACCTATGGAATGCGGTCTATCCTACGGTTCACAGACGCTCTCGAAGTATGACAACTGACACCACGACAAGTGGTGCCGAAGAAGGTAGTCCAGCGACGTCTGCAGCGTCATCATCGAAGCCAAGAAGCAAGGGGAAAGGAAAACAACCAAAGTAAGTTTGTTACTATTTTACACCTATTACGGTACGATGGGTTCTATGTTGACTACAGGAGAAGACGAGTCTCTGGATCGGACGATGATTCGGATGATCATTTTCTTGACAACGACGCCACGCCAGCTCCCACCCGGACATTGCCCAAACGCGCAGCGTGAGTGATCGCAAGTTCGGAGCGTATTTGCATGCGAGCTGAGCCAATCATTTGTGGATGACCAGTTCTGCCAAGAAGCCGGCAGTTCCGCAGATCATTGACGTCGACTCGGAAGAAGACGAAGACAACTCCACCGAAACAACGCCAGTCCCCTCATTTCGGAGGGAAGATCCGAACCGACAGCAAACAGGGTATGTGTGCTTTAGGCGATACTGCTCCCGATCGTTGGCGGGCTCACGAAATACTTCCATTTTCTAGGAGTAAGACTACGGAACAACACTCGGCCGGCAATAATACATTCGATTCGATCATGGACAGCGAAGATGAGGAGGAGGAGGATGAAGTGGACGATATACTGGCTGAGGAGTAATTTCTACACCCTCATGTCATTTGGGTGATTGATGTCTAAGAGGGTGTACTTATATGATATGGTTTTATAATGAGGCGGGGAGTCATGATGGATATCGAGTAAGACGAAGGTAGGATAGTTGAAGACGAGGGACCTTCCGTGACTACGTATTATGTACGTTCACGAGATCTGGTGTAATGTGGCACGGCCTGTCCCGGAAGAGTTGCACTCCGATCTGGCAGGGTACATGCCATTCAAGTTCAGTCTGCAGAAGTAGTTGTATCCTCCAGGAAAAGTGCGAACCAGCGGTCTGCATCTCATCGATTCACCGAGGAAGGCGGGGAAATGCGGGGAAATTGCCACTCACTACGTATGATATTCGAATTTCGGCACTCCACTCGACAGAGGCTTCTTGATACATACCGCGGCCAAAGTCGGGCGTTTTGCATGCTGGCAAGGTACAATTTATTCGTATATCGGTTGTTTCGCTTCCATCACCAGGGTTTCCGTCGTCCAAGCACTTACTTCCCTATCGCCGTTGTCCCTCGACATCACTCCCAACAGGTCGCTTCACCTATCTTTCTTATCGTCTCGGTTGTCGAACGCAGGCAATATTCGCGCGATGCTGCTCTGCTAGCATCAACATAAAGCCTTCGCATTTCCGCTGTCCATGTGACTCTAGGCTGGATGGAGTTTAGAATTCATTGATGAACAAGCCCCTCCACGGACCGACCACCCTTCCAGATTACGGTGACACGTCTGTACTGATACGGTCGGATTTGTTCCGAACCGTATTCACCAGTGCCGCAACTCGAGATACCGAAATGACAACGAAAAGGACTTTTCATCTCCCCGCTACGATTTCAAAAACGCGAGTCCGTCCAGTTACTAGAGCCGTTTTTTCATAATTTCATAGGGGACTGAGTGAAACCTACGTTGCGACCACTGTGAAATTGCGGACAAAAAAAAACAGAAACCGCCAAAATCGCTGTTCGTCGGACCGACGTGCAAATGTGGTGGTTTAAGACATTTTAATACTTGTTCCACGTTCGACGTTCAACTGGTTGCCCTTCCTCCACGTCGGGTCCCATTAAATCCCAGACGAGAATGGAGGAAAAACCCCAGGATCGTTGAATAGCGTCGGTAGGGTACTTAATCATGGGGATCCCGAATCCCGGTCTGGCAATCTGATTCCCGACGCATCATGGGGGAACTTGCCAAAACTTTGGTAGAGACTCATGGTCGTAAGATGGCATCGACGATGTGTTGAGTTGGAAAGATGCGCTCGCCCGTTGCTATCAATGACTGTGATGCAGAGCCATTTCAGAAAAGGGATCCTATCGCGCACCGGTCAACAGACTTTACGCCAGTGATCGTGATAGAAATTCTGGCGCTGCTGAAATACTCCCACCGTTCTTATAGAACCGGCGGTGCAGCAGGGTGTAGATCGCAAGACGCACAGTAACACCCTACTTGCCACTGATCATTTTTCTTCAGCTTACACTAATACTGGCTAAGTTTGAATTTGAACTAAGTACTACAACGGACTGAGATGCCGACGGTGGCAGTATTGCTATCGCCAAACTTAGTGCACTGCCCAACCGACTATTTTCCCCCAACGCCGGACGCCGGCCACTCAAAAATTAGGAGTAGTACGTAGAACACCAGAAGGATCAGCTCTAAGACCTCGACCAGTACGAGCGGTGGCCGGTGGAGCCTGACCACTGCTGCCCGTCGAAATCCACGAAACGGCCGCTCGGGTCGGTAAACTTACAGCTCCGAGCAAATGCCAGAATGCCTCATGGAGGCTAATCTATCCGGGCTTCCCTCGCAGTCCATAACGAGCCGCATCGCAAAATGTATGCTGTCAGTCAACTGGCGCCCACATGCTACATTATACAGCATTATCGGAGCCGAGAGAACCATTGATACCACTTGAACCGCAGCCACATTGGTTGCTGACGACCGCGACGGAAGAATTTTTTTGGTAGACCATTTCCTGTGCAGACCCATCGACCGCAGAAACTCAATACCGCTGTGTATCCGTGGGATTCTCTTCGAAATCGCACATACTAGAAGTATCTAGTATTTCAGCCACAGGTCTCCACCGTCATCACATCATATGATGGCCCAGGGCGTACTCACCCTGACATAATTTCCCAGCACTCTGATCTTATCCATAGGTATGCTAGCGAAAGATGGGAGTTAGCATTCCAGAAACCGGAAGGCGGCTGGGCTAACTTGACCTAATCGATACATAGTCGAATTGGAGAATGTGTTTCCAGCAGTACCCCAGATTTGAATGCGGTGAATCAAACTCGTGGGCCGTCCCTGGGGATGACGCAAAGGTTTGTTGTGCTGTGTTGCCTACCACCACTGCGGCGCCGGGTCATCACGATCGTGCCAGAGGTATTTTTGCGTATGAACTTTGCTGCGATGGCATGCGTAGTTGATTATTGGATGGCCAGCACGAGCTGAGTACGGAGAATGGTGTCACAACCTAGTAACATGGGTGGTCCCAGAGTGCAGGGTAAATCATGTTCCTTCCACAGTGCAAGCGTGGGAGGGTATGTTATTAGTGCGGTTCTGACTGCCACTATCCCTAGACTCGTGTCAGTCTTCAGTACTGTACTACACCGTTTAGGATCAGGAAGACGTTTGATACTAATCACATTTGAGGTTCGTACAGGAGAGGCCATTTTACGTGACTTCTTCGATCCTGCAGAACGACAGCTGCCCACGGACCGGACCTGGTCGACAGTCCCTGTGACGTAATTAATATAAAACCTGCATAGAGGCTAGGGGCGGTACTCACACCAGCCAGAGGGGCATGGATCTACGGGGATCCTCAGCGAAATGAGTGCATCGGCCGAAGGACAGTTGTCGGGATTTTGGGAAGCAGTGTGAGGGGTGGAGGCGAGCGAGTGTAAGGAACTGCCAAATGCACGTTCCCTTTTCCCTCCTGTTCCTTCGCCGTGAAGGCCGACATATGGGTACTGACGAAGTGCACAACGTGGTCTTTATTAGTGTGCTGTCGTGACGATGGTGGCATGTCATTGACGTGAGAGCCGTGCGGATATTAGGATGGGGTCAATGGAGTGCGTGCCGGGTGTCCAGAGGTACCCCCCCATGTAAACCACCAGGCGTTCACGTTGGGGGGTCGAAAAGACCGGGGTGGTTAGTGGTCAGTGACATTTTCCCTCGAGGACTGCTAGAGATGGTCAACGTTCTGACGTATGTCAACAGCGGAAGTCAGGAATTCCCGGGATTTAGTTGTGTTGCACAAACGAACCCCCCTGCGTGCGTTGAAGCCCTCGAACGTCAAGCACAAGACTGGAGTAGGTCTGCCAAATCTTGCAAGTAACCTTCCAACTTGAAGTGACGATGGCTATCACAGCAGCCACCTGTTCGAGCACAAGACCTGCATGCCCCCGGTTTGGACGTCTGCTTCGTGACTTCTCGAACAGGTAGGCATCGTTGACAGTCGAATCGAATTCAAGGGAAGTATACGAGAAATGACATATGTATGTAGTGGAGTAGAGTCTAATAATAAACACTGAGCTCTATTTACGCGATTTTTTTTTTTCATCTCGTGAGATGGCATCAAGTTCCACGACAACCTGTCTCAGACGTCAGAGTTACAGTCCCTGGGACTTACACATAACCACTTACTGTAATATGTATCCCCAGCTCGGCCGAGATCAGTGCCTTGAGATCAAATCGCGGTTTTTGTTGAGACCGGGTCTATGAGGGGTCTCTTACAAAGTAACGTTGCGGAGGAGGCCGGGAGCGGCGTTGCAGAGCCAGCAGTTTGTGACGTACAGCAAAAAGAGCTCGTCGGACTGTGCGCGTCCCGAAACGTTTTTCATGTGGTGTCAAGATCCTGGCGTTTGAATAGATAAGGGGTTCGATCGGGATCGGGGTGGGATGGCTTATATATCTATACCAAGTAGCTTACAGAAAGAGTCTTACATGTGAGGCCCTTCGACGTCTTCGCCGAACACCGGTCGAACATTAAGATAACGTGGTGTGTATTGTGGCACGGAAACCCTCCCCAGCGGGAGTTAGTAATGGCCGGGGTGTGATGGGATGGGTGAAAGTGTGGATATAGTGCTAGGAGCAAAGTTCAGGCGGTGTACTGGCGAATCTAGCTGCGCAGTATTATGGCATGGGGTTAGCTGGCTGCCCGCCGAGCCCAGTCCCACGACGACCTTGGTCGGTTGGTGGTTGTGGTTGCCTTCGACGAGAAGTTGCGGACAAGAGAATGTCATCCTAGTGGCACACGAAAAGTTCGTTCGTTGATAATGCTCTACCCTCCATTGGAGCGGACATAGTGTAAATACGCTGTGCGGTGCAGATATACATGTTCATGATCATGATGTAGTCAAGGTCTAGTTGATGGTCTCATGATGGAGCAGGAAAGGGAAAGTAGACATTATCGGATGCTGGACGAGTAGAACGGCTTGGCAACGGAGGACAAGAGACTTGGGCCCGCATAGTCGACGGAAGAATCAGAAGTCTTCGCGGTCTCCCAATGACTGTTGTAGCAGTTTTCTTGGCTTTCTGTACACTACGTTTGAACTAGATCGGACTCGGCGCAACTGCGACCCAGCCGGAAGGTCAAGGCGTCGGCAAAACGGTCGTCTTATTGAATCCCAGGGTTCGGATTTCACGGGTGATTGCCTGATTTGGGGGCTGACCCCAGTGCTTAGGGCGAGCCAGATAAGCGGGAGGGCAGGTGACTTGTTTGCCATTATTTGTTTACTTCCTGATCTCTGAATATTGTCGCCCCAAATATAAAAAGTTTGGCTGCTCGACGGAGCTGACAACTCTCCCACTCCTTCTTCATCATCCACTCCACTCCTCCCCTTAGTTGCGCAAAGTCAAACTAGTCCGCTAGTGACGCTAGTCCCTTGACTGGGCTATTCCTCCTCCCTCCCACCTCTGCCTCCGACCAAATTGTTTTGCCATGTCCAACGTGGAGAAGGAAGCCGGCCCGCAGGGCGATGACTCGCCCGTCTCCCCAACCCCTCCAGATGCGAAGAAGAGAAGAGAGTACAAGGACTTTGGTCACGATGAGCAGAAGCCAACTCGTGAGCGGTTATTCTCCTCCAGCTCCGCACAGTTCTAATACGTATACGCGCAGATGCCAACGTCGATATGTCGTTGGTTCGTGCCAGTTTTTCATCTCCGAAGACGTGATACTTATTACGGTATCGTCCAGATCGAGCTCAAGGCGGAAGACCTTTACGATAAGGAAAAGGTGGACCTAGAAACCATCGTAGTAGAAGACGTTTTCAAGTTGCTTCAATGCGACGAGAACGGTCTGACCACAGACGAAGCCAACCGTCGTCTGGAGATCTTCGGTCCCAATAAGCTCGAGCAGGAGGAGCAAAACGCCTTTCTCCAGGTATGTGTCCTGCCTTTTGTTTCACCGCTTTGAGGGGTCGAACATGCGTCTAGTTTCTCAGTTTTATGTGGAATCCTTTGTCTTGGGTCATGGAGGGTGCTGCCCTTGTGGCCATCGCCCTTTCAAACGGTGGCGGTCTACCACCGGATTGGCAAGACTTTGTCGGTATCGTATTGCTTTTGTTCATCAATTCTACCATCGGTTTCTATGAGGAACGCAACGCCGGTAACGCGGTCAAGGCACTCATGGACTCGCTAGCTCCGAAGGCCAAGGTCAAGCGGAACGGTCAATGGCAAGAAATAGAATCTGCAAACCTCGTTCCCGGCGATATGATCTCTTTCAAAATCGGTGACATTGTTCCGGCAGATTGTCGTCTCACGGAGGCTATCAATGTTTCTATCGACCAGGCCGCTTTGACCGGTGAATCGTTACCCCAGAGCAAGAAGGAAGGCGATCAGTGTTTCTCGTAAGCAGCCCTCTACTTGACCTTAAACTAGTTAAACAGATTTTCGTTAGTGGTTCAACTTGCAAGCAGGGAGAGGCTGAGGGAGTCGTCATCTCTACTGGTGCCAACACGTTCTTCGGTCGTGCTGCCTCTCTCGTCGGTCAGGATGATGACACCACTGGTCACTTGCAGAAGATCTTGGCCCAGATTGGATCTTTCTGTTTGGTATCCATTGGTATTTTCGTCGTTTCCGAGATTCTTGTCCTCTACGCTGGTTTCCGTTACTCATACCGCGACGGTCTCAACAACATCCTTGTGCTCTTGATCGGTGGTATCCCTATCGCCATGCCTACGGTCTTGTCGGTGACTCTTGCTGTCGGTGCCCAGCAGCTTGCTAAACACAAAGCAATTGTTACTCGTATTACCGCTATCGAGGAGCTCGCCGGTGTCACTATTCTCTGCTCTGACAAGACCGGTACGTTGACGACCAACAAGTTGACCATCGACAAGGAAACCATCCGTACATACGGTCCCTTCTCCGCGGATGACGTCATTCTTCTCGCTGCATATGCATCCCGCACGGAGAATCAGGACGCTATTGACGCTTCTGTGGTCAGTGCTCTTGGTGATGCCTCTCGCGCTCGTGCAGGCATCAAGCTTCTGGACTTCAAGCCTTTCAATCCCGTCGACAAGCGCACCGAGATTACTTATCGTGAGGAGTCTTCCGGCAAAATCAAGCGTGTCACGAAGGGTATGACCGGTATCATCATCGAGCTTTGCACTCGCAACAAGACCGAAGAGCTTGAGAATACTCTTGAGGCTGATGTTGAGGAATTCGCCTCGCGTGGTCTCCGTGCCTTGGCCGTTGCTTACGAGGAAGTGGAGGGTGACGATCCGGAGGCAGAGGGTAACGGTTTCGAGTTGATTGGTCTCCTTGCCATTTTCGACCCTCCCCGCGAGGATACCAAGCAGACAATTGACGATGCGCTTGCCCTCGGTGTCAAGGTCAAGATGGTTACTGGTGATCAGCTCGCTATTGCCAAGGAAACCGGTCGTCGGCTTGGTCTCGGTGACCACATGTACCCTGCGAAGGTACTCAAGGATGGTCCTGCCCCTGGAGGCAAACATATGACATTGGATGAGATGATTCTCGATGCCGATGGTTTTGCCGGTGTCTTCCCCGAACACAAATACGAGATCGTCAAGCGCCTTCAGGGGCTTGGCCATCTCTGTGCCATGACTGGTGACGGTGCTAATGATGCTCCTGCTCTTTCCCGCGCCAATGTCGGCATTGCTGTAGAGGGTGCTACTGACGCTGCTCGAGGTGCTGCTGACATCGTCCTTACGGAGCCCGGTCTCTCCACCATCGTCCATGCCATCCGTGGCTCCCGTATCATCTTCCAACGTATGCGTAACTACTCGATCTACGCTTGTGCCGTGACCATCCGTATTGTCGTGTGTTTCGCTATTCTCGCATTCGCGTTCCGCTTCAACTTCCCTCCTTTCATGGTGCTGATCATTGCCCTGCTCAATGACGGTACCATCATGACCCTCTCTGTCGACCGCGTCTTGCCCTCGATGACGCCGGATTCGTGGGATTTGGCAGAAATTTTCTCGTATGCGATTGCGTACGGTCTTTACTTGACTGCCTCCACGTGCGTGTTTTACTCTCGTTCTGCGATACCGTGTACTCATTTTGCCTAGTGTCGCTCTCGTTGCCATTATCTTGAAGACGTCATTCTTCCACGATAAATTCGGCGTTACGTCACCGACGAGTAGCAATGACTATGAACTGCACATGATCGTATACCTCCAAGTTGCCATCATCTCGCAAGCGTTGATCTTCGTTACACGTTCGCACGGATTCTTCTTCATGGAACGCCCGTCCCTTGCTCTCATGGGTGCTTTCTGCATCGCACAACTTGTATCGTCGATTATCGCTGCTTATGCCAACTGGGGTTTCACGCAA
Source organism: Pisolithus thermaeus (assembly GCA_024663475.1). Classification (NCBI taxonomy): domain Eukaryota; kingdom Fungi; phylum Basidiomycota; class Agaricomycetes; order Boletales; family Pisolithaceae; genus Pisolithus; species Pisolithus thermaeus. The sequence continues at coordinate 48,287 of JANFAF010000036.1, forward strand.
ATCCATTCGATTTCTGGTGGTTGGATCGGCATTGTTTGGGTTTGGGTAAGTTTCTATGCCGAATGTTTGGTGTGCGCACGACCCTATTTGTCGTTATAGAATATCCTCTGGTTCATTCCCCTCGATTGGATCAAGTTCGCAATGAAGGCTACAATCATCAAGAAAATGCGCGAGCGCCACTCCCGTGCCGTTGCTGCCGCCGCGGCGGGAACCGGTCTCCAGATCACCCGTACCCAATCTCGCGCTGCTTCCATTCACGAGTCTATGTACTCGAATCGTGTCTCGTTCATTCGTCGCGCCGCACGCAAGGTCGGCTTTGGCACCAAGATTACGGTAAAACCCGAGGAGCTCCAGCGTTTCAGCAGTATTCAGGCACAGCGCACGGGTGCTACGCTCGCTCGCAATCCCAGTCGGACTCCGGCATAGCTGATGACGATGATGATGCAGAGAAGGAGGCTAGATTTAGGATGGCTTGTTTGGACAGGTTGGCGATACAGCGATGGATTGAATTTGGTCGGCGTGGGTACTCCTTTGTTAACATATCTTACACCTCTCCCCCTCCCCACCCTCTACCCTCTTTCAGAACTTGCGTGCGTGCATATCTAATCATCCAGTCTACCCTGTGATCGAAAGCTACTGCCCTCTCTCGCAACGAAACCTGGATATCCTTGTAATCTAGAGTTTTTAAAATCGATATATTTTTCATTCCACCTGCATACGCATCGGTTTGGAATTATTAGAACGTCTTACTGTCGCATGTTGCTCCACGAGCAGCCTCATTGCAAACAGAATGTGTTGTGAATCCTGCCCCTTGTTAACTCCGGTGGTTGAGAACGTCCGCCGAGAGTGCATACGACTTACTGTTGATTGCAGTTAACATAGGCACCACAACGTCGAACATGAACCGGTCCTTAAGAGTAACCCTCACTTCGCGCCTCATGACTTGTGACTCTGAAGCTGGCGGCGAGACACAGTTTGAGAAAATGAAGGAAATTGTAGCCGATCGTGCTAAGACTCCCGTACTGAAGAAGCGGATACATGTCATAACTAATCCTTCAAGTCTGAGGATCTGATCTTCAAAAATTGATGGTTTAGGTTTTGCGTTCCATTGAATGAGAGTCGCAGGATAGTTACAGCTAGAGCGCCGCTCAACGAGTCCGCATCTTGGCGGGATGCGCCTGATTTAAGTGGCTTAAATCGTTGAAAGCAAGTCAGACAACATGGACGAATGCGGACAGACGTAGCGTACTGAGCCACACTACTCGAATTCGTAGAATCGACCTTCACTCACCGCAGGCGAACATAATGATGCAGAAGTATGCACACGCGGACTCGAGAACAACAAGTGCTCTAACTTCATTTGTAGCGACTTCTCTGCATTCCGTTCAGTAAGTTCGTGATGGAGTTTCCCCCACGATCCAAGTTCTTCAGGTTCGTAAGTTAGCCAAAGAAAATGAGAAATTTCTACCGTTCTATTCGCCCCCAATTGAGAGGACATATTTCCAGGCTTTCTGAAATTGCCCATCGATCATAAGGACCATTTCCTTACGTAGGATAACCGGCAGGAAGGTGGCATTCCCAGGAATATTCGCGTGATATATGCAAAACAACGCGTTCCAGGGATCACATCAAACGGGACATCGTGCATACCACCGGATTGTAGTCAGAATTTTCCAAGTCCATCGACCACATCCGTGCGAGTGAGTGTGACGCTGGGGCACATTCAAAGGTCAGACAATGTCTTTGTGCCTGGGTGGCGCTAGGATGACTTCCAGATTCTGCTTGTGCGGATAAGCATTTCAAAGATGCATACCACTGGATTACAATCAACGTCCATCGACCATGTTCGTGCGAGCGAGTGTGACTGGGCACATTCGGAGGAAGGACCGGACAATGTCTTTATGGTAGCGCTAAGGTGACTTCCAGGATCTGTTTCGCACTGCTTATGCGGATCAGCGTTTCAAAGATAATGGAGGTAGGTACTTGTGTGCAGCCATTGGTCGTGTCAGTAAGCGGCAACTTATCGTTTCATCGATGGCAATCACAGGATGATCAGACGCAGAATGTATTCACCTTTAAATCTCCAGAATGAAACTATGCAAGGGCCGTGAGATACGCGGAATGCGGGAAGTGCAAACACCGACATTGGATCCGTAGAAACATGCTTGAGAGTTTGCTAATGCCGTTGAAAAAAAGGCCGCAGAAGCATGCTGCTGATGTACTGTATCAGGCAAGTAATACAGAATGGTCTGTTGGCCAGCAATGCGACATTTTTTGAGGTGTCTTCCAATGTTCCCATAAAACCTGGGTCTTCGCCAAAGTTAGGCATTCGTAAAGGTTCCACGCGGTGTCACTCAAAGCACTAGGAGTGATCATGATTGCAGGTTTTCATCGGCAAGAACTGTGGCGGGGTTTTGCTGTTGCCGGGTGCACGGTCTTCGTTCCCGTACATGTGAGACTCTGACCGGATTATCGAGCATAAGTTTTTGTTTAATGACAGCCTTGACGACTCTCCTCCGTGGCATTCCATGGATTCTTTGGTTTCAGCCTACCGACACCAACGAGATAAGCTTGATCGGCGTCCAAAATAGACCACCGAAGGGACAAACTGCGCCTTTTTGTCTGGTCAAGAAAGGGTAAGCACCACTCAACTATCTCGGATAGTACCGGCCACATTCGCGACAAACGGCCCTTCCACAGGGAGTGATGAACTGAAGCCGAGACAACTGTTCTCATGAGTCATACTTGCAGATGGCGGGGAGAGTTCTCACCTTGAACTAACACATTTTGATGCTTAGCGCGAGGTTTTCAGCGGGACGCCTGTCAGGAGTCATGAGAAGGGCACGGCCTCAATCCACAGCAACCTCCCCGAGACGTCCTAGGCAGCACAGGGGCTAAGACCAATTATGGCACTGATGGCCCAGGCGATAAGGATCAATTATCCCGCGCCCTGCCCGCCATCAACACGTGTTCCCGACGCCTTCTATATTTGGGTTAGTTATCCCGCCGATATATCCGTTTATGGTCATCCCGATTCGCGCATTAATTGATGCGCCGCCGCCTTTGCCAATTAAAGGCTTCCACTCGAACTTCGCTGTCCCGCCCGTCGTGCGAGCGGTCGTCACAAGACAGTCAGAAAACGGCAGAATTGATGGGCGCGTATACAAACAGAGGACGCGCGGAAGGCGGGTACTTATACCCCGCCATTCTGCACCAAGTCATTCCAGCTCACTGCGCATCCTCCCATCTATTCCGACCCTTCAAGTTGCCTCGTTTCCCCCCCAATCTCTACCTCCCCCCACACGATGAGTTACAGATCCTGGACACCAGCACCGTACTCTGTCCACGCCCAAGCCGATCCCTGGACCGCCTCCGGGTCACCGGCTCCAATGTTACCCGGTGCCCCGCCCATGAACACCGTGTCACTTCCACACCCCAACTCCTCCCCCCGTTATGGCTCCGTGCACTGTGCGTATTTTCGATCTGATACCTCGTATAGATTGGTGACTCATCCCGTTGGCTTCAGATGATCCACCCACCGGTGCACCGAGGATCTTGGCTCTGAACCCACTTCTTTCGTACTCCGGCATTCCTCCGATATACTTTAACGTCCTACAAGATGTGCGATCCATACGTCTAAGGAATGGTTGCTCGCCTAGCTCCCTCCAGCAGCCAGCTCTAAACCGCCCTGTCATGTGTCTCTGTATCCGCTTCGCCGGCTACCCCTTCTGGTCTATCGAGGTTTCGAACCCGCACGGAGTAACTGTCCTCGATGTGCTACTAAGAATCCGTGAGGCTCTTCTTCGGGGTGTATCTCCCCAGGAGGCTACGGTTAGTCACACCGCCTCTGAGTATTTCAGAGCCAGGACACGCGCTGACCCGCGCGAATATGCGCAGGGTGTGAAAAGGATCGATTTCCTCGGTCCCAACGTGTTCTTCGCAGGGCTGTCGCCTTCGATGGATGGCCAGAACCGCTGGGACGCCCACTTCGTTCCGACAGCATGAACCCTCACTTGCTCGCCTTTCCTCCACTCGCATCAGCTTCCGTGAATCAGCAATCAACAATTTATCTATTCAACTTATTTCATCCATTTGCTCTCGACATGCTCTTTGTGCTCTGCTACAAGTTCAACGACTTCTGCGCTGGGACGCTCTATCTCTTCCTTTCTGTATCACTCCTGCTTTGTATCTGTTAACATTTCGAAGTTTGACGGTTACCATTAGTGTTAGATCTCTCAGGGACAATGTAGCTTAACATTCTATTCCTTAGGTTTTATTTTCCATGATACCTCATCGTTAGAATCAACTTCGTTACCGAACTCTTCGCCTCAGAATCAACGGATTTCACTAAAACTACTCATGTAACGGTGATCATAACTCAAGTGCTTGTCCTAGCCATGGTGTGTGTTCACCGTTTCGGCGGGACACGTCTACACCAATGCAGCTGGGTTGGTTTAGCTGCTTTGAAGACAGATGTGCCCTGATGAAGATGAAGCAATCGCGTCCGTGCTCAAACATCCAGAATGACCTACTCACCAACAGTAGTGAGTCTGCAGACGTAGAGAGACGCACTCGAGAACACAAATGCGATAAAACTCCACTGATGCGCAGTAATCCTGCCACGTTTGAGGAGTATTCCGGACTACCTGATAATCGGAGATGGTGTCCTCTCCTATGAGTTTCAAATGCAACCTTTGCTGCCCAAAGTTCCTCCGCTTCGTGAACCAGTCCATAAAGCTATCCAAATATCGGGCTGGAATGGAACTAAAACCTCGTATCTCTAGGTCTTCGAGATGTGTCCAACTGCCATGGGGTTAGGGTGGTGGTCTGGACGACCCACTTCCCGGAAAGCGTTGAAGAACGGAATGAGATATTTAGTATGAATGCTTGCACGACGCACACCACGAAACACTCGGCAAATTTCCATTGCCAAATCCAACGCGTCTTCGTAAAGTGACTCTAAGAGGGGTGGGGCGAAAACAAGGTGGTCGACGTTGTCGAATTTCGATGTAAGCCCGCAAAACGCTACGTAGGTGGAACTTCCGCAATGTCCCTCGGAAAATTCAAAGCGTTTGAGCTTTGGCACCACGATAGCTTCCAAGAATGATATAGGATCATTGATTCGGAGTGCGAGGGACTCGAGAGCGGGAAGGCGGACGCTGTCTCGTGGAATTCGCCAGCTAGCTATGCCCGTCAGCGACAGTCTTGTCAATGAATTATTATCCAGGTAGCGAGTAGTCAGACTTGTAGTCGAGAAAGACTCATCCAATTGCTCCAGCCGTAGACACTTGAGCGCAGGGGCACGTGAGTACATCGACAGCAGGGGATCAACAGATTCAGAATCCAGGTCCACAAGGAGGTCTTCAAGAGCAGGAAATGTTAAGGAAGCAAATCTGTCGAGGATATCTGGAGCACTACCGAGGATCCGGAGAACACGGATACGGTTCACGTGGAGCAAGACAACATCTAGTTCTGGCTGGTCATAATACAATGAGACGGTAAGAGGGGCTTGGCGACTTCTTTCCAAGTGCAACTTCAACAATCTCGGGCATTCTTCATATAACTCCAAGCGGATCTCGCTCCAGAAACTAGGAGTGTCCATGATTACGGCTCTCCAGCGGCGTGAGACACTCGCCAGACTCTCCCGCTCAAATCTGTTGAGGAGGAATATCTGAGCAAGCAACTCGTCTGGAAGCCGATCGATACACGGTATGGCCCTCGCTCTAACCAGCTCCTCGATCACGGCTTTCTGTGCTTCTACAGCCTTGCAGATGTTTAAGAGCTCCTGAAGAAGTCCCGATTCTCTGGATTGCAGACGACTTAGCTCGGCTCGAGCATCAAAAAGGTCCTTCATGGCGCGTTCAGTAACTGGTTTCATTGATATCCCTCCAATGAGTGAGGCACATAGATATCAAGGATACTTGGATCCTACCTGATGTGGGCGGGCTTCGGTTTTGCGGGGTCCGTCGCGCTTGGTCGACTGGTCACCGAGAGTCGTGCCCCTCCACGCGCGAAACCTTGTGGCACGTGACGTGCGACGCCTAGCCAAATCGCTCACCCAAATTCGCCAATTGATAGTTTAGATGATATCGATACCGCGGTTGTCTGACCGCGTAATAGTGGAACTGGGATACTGACGGTCACTCTCGTGAGTTGTTCGGCAGATTTTACTGGAACAACTCGTGAGACGGTGATCATAACTTATGTAAGTGCTTGTCCTCTGTTCTTCAAACCAATAACCCTAGCTACCACTAGCAGTGGGTAAAAACTCAGGGCTTATATAAAGTAGCGTGCACTCACGAAGTTGTCTATCCTCGACTGTACCCCGCAGCATTATGCGGCCGACGATTATCTCTCGGTACCGTTGCATGATGCAGGGCGGATGTGCCCATAAGACTCGACCCTTTCATTCTCATGAGATTTCACCATGATGCCGTAGCCCATTCAGCAAGCAGTCACAACCTCAGTGCACCCACGTATGATCATGCAAACCTCAAGTGTCAGGTCGACGAGGTAGAGTACATCAGTCGATGCGAGTATACTTTGCAGAAGTACTGGCATCTATCCTGCTGTTCGTGCAGTCGCCATATAGCCTTCCAATCTCAACCTGTGTTTACGCACTGTCTACGTTTATAACGGGGATCTCTCCCTCAGGTCCCACCTATCCCTAACCTAGCTATTGTCGACGACTACAAGTCCCTTGAGGCAGGAATCAGAGCCCAGAGCTTGTCACGCATCGTTGCAGCGGGACACGTCTGCACCAGTCCAGCTAAGTTGGTTTGGCCGAAGAGAGGTGAGCTCTATTGAAGATGAACAGTCACGTCCGTGCTCAGACATACAGAATGACCCACTCACCAACAGCAGTGAATCTGCAGATGCAGAGAGATACATTTGCGAATGCAACGGGATGCGATACAACTCTAATGATACGCAGTATTCCTGCAGTGTCTGAGGAGTATCCGGGAGTATCCGACAGGTAGTCTCTTCGCCTACGAGTTTCAAATGCAACCTTTGCTGCCCAAAGTTCCTTCGCTTCATGAACCAGTCCATAAAGCTATCCCAATATCGGACTTCGATGGAAGTAAAACCTCGTATCTCCAGGCTTTCGAGGTGTGTCCAGCTGCTCATGGGGCTAGAGTAGTGTTCTGGACGGTCCACCAGAGAAGCGTAAGAGAACGGAGGGAAGAATTCAGTATGAATACTTGCGTGACGCACACCACGAAATACTTGGCAAATGTCCACTGTCAAATACAACGCATCTCGGACGGGTAAAATTGGGGAAGGTGGGAAGAGAACAAAGTGGTGGACGTTGTCGAATTTTGATGCAAGTCCGCGAAACGCTCTGTAGATGGGTTTTTCGTTATGTACCTGGGAAAACTCGAAGTGTTTGAGCTTTGGCACCACGATAGCCTCCAAGAATGACATAGGATCGTTGATTTGGAGTGCGAGGGACTCAAGAGCAGGAAGGTGGATGCTGTCTTGTGGAACTCGCCAGCTGGCTCTGCCGGTAAGGGATAGTCTGGTCAACGAATTATTATCCAGGTAGCCAGTAGTCAGACTTGCAGTCGAGAAACACTCATTCAATCCATCCAGCCATAGACACTTGAGGGCAGGGGCACGTGAGAACATTGACAGCATGCGATCGACGGAGTTACGTTGCAGATCTACGTGGAGGTCTTCAAGAGCAGGAAATGTGAAGCTAGCGAACCTGTCGAGAATATACGGAGGGGTGTACCGGAGAGCACGAATACGGTTCACGTGGAACAATATAACATCTAGTTCTGGATGGTCCTCGTACACTGAGACGGTAAGAGGGGCTTGGTGACTTCTTTCCAAGTGCAACTCCAACAATCCCGGGCATTCGTTGTAACACTCCAAGCTAATCTCGCTCCAGAAACTAGGAGTGTCCAAAATAACGGCCCTCCAACGACGTGAGACACTGGCCAGACGTGCCCTCTCAGCTTCGCTGAGATGAGTAGAATACAGGGCGTATACGGTCAGGAGGCATATCTGAACAAGCAACTCGTTTGGAAGCCGATCGATGCATGATACGGTCCTCGCTTTAACTAGCTCCTCGATCACGGTTTTCTGTGCTTCTACGGCCTTGCGAATGTCCGAGAGCTCCCGAAAAAGTTCCAGTTCCCTGGATTGCAGACGAGTTAGCTCGGCTCGAGCATCAAAAAGGTCTTTCATGGCGTGTTTAGTAACTGGTTTCACTAAAGGCCCTTGAATGAGTGAGACACATGAAAATTAGGAATACTTGGATTCTACCTGAGGTGGGCAAACTTCGGTTTCAAAATGCAACGTTCGACGTGCTTGGTCGAGAGCCGTGCTCCTACGACGCGTGAAACCTTGTGGCTCGTGCCGCGCGACGCTTAGCCAAGTCACTCACTCAATTTCGCATCGTTCAAGTAATGCCGACTCAGAGGTTGTCCGACCGTGTAATGGTGGAACCGGAATGCTGGCGGTCACTTTGAATCATGGCTTGTTCAACATTTATACGTGGTCTGGTCGTGTGAGCACCGTTTCCCTTTAAATTCATTCCGCAGCTCTTGGCTGATGATTGTCATTGATATACGTACCGCTCGTACTTCCATGCCAAACGTTCAAACTGATCCGTGCCAATCATCAAAATCGACGACTCGGAGTACGTTTTCTAAATAGGTTGGCATCGATACGGTATAGTCTCAGCAAATGGACTTTCGTACGTCCGACTACCGGCCAATCATTAGCTATCCGCAAATCCCCCTCATTGGTGTCTACTCGTTACGATTCAATAAGCTTTGCTCTGCTCCCGGAAAAGTGGGGACGCAATCGAGATCACTTGTGCGTGAGGTTTCCAAGTACACTATGAAGCCGCAGAGACCTTGCTATAACCTCAAAGCGTAAAATATCTATTGACTCATTTCCACCGTCATCGTTTATCTCCAGACAGACTCGCTTTGTGCTTCATCAGCTCGGCAGTGACCCTCCGTATGTTTTGGCGCTGGGAAGGGAACGAAGATGAGGTTGGAGCATTTTCTACGGACATCCTCCGGGTCTGTAGCATCGAGGAGCAGTACCAGCACAGCAATGACAGTTTCCCCTAGTGGGTTACCTCGAAAGAGGTTCGTTCTCATCACGCTTCAGTTACTTCTAGTCTCCAAGGATTGAAACGAAGGTGGGATTGCAAGATTTTTCAACTGTCATTTTTCAGTTGGTGTCACAAGGGGTTCTGCACACCGCCCGTGACAACATTCCAGAGGCTACGCAGCAGCATTCCAGGGTGTCTCAGTCAAAGCCGGGATAATCTGGTACGGTGACAATAGCCGCGTCGAGTTGGAACTGGAACTCATCAATTTGGATCATCAATTTGCCATGTCCACATGTTCGTCCTTGAAAGAGTCCGCTATCCTCTGAACTGACGCCTTTCCAGAAACTGTATACGTAGCATGACGGACTGACTCAGAACTTGGTCTCCGGATGACCGTGGTCAACGTCTACGCCAAACCGCGTCCCTTTTGATCACGATTAATGGTGGCCAACCTCACCTCAATTGTCATCACTTACTTACACAGAATATCGAAATGTGTGTCGACTTACAACGTGGCTACCTAACAACAAACGTGATCATGAAGAACTCGATGTACAACTCAGGAAGAGCCCTGTAACCATCGGTTACCAGACAATGAACAAAAGATCAGCTGAATCAAATAATACATACACGGCCCAACAGGCGGAATATCTAATATGAGACAGGAGTCAGGGAGTGCAAAACTGCGCACGCAGCATGTCTGCTGGTTCGGCGGAACACATCCGCGCCAATGCAACTAAATCGGTTTGGCTAAGTTGGTTAGATTCGCTGTGAGGACGGGTAAACTGTAATAAAGCATTAACGTGCGTGCTCAAATATGTAAAATGACACTCACCAACTGCAACGAACCTGCTGACATAGAGAGATACATCGGGGAAGACACGGGAACGCAACACAACTCCACTGACGCGCAGCATTCCTGGAATGTTTGATAGAGCCTGGATTTGGCAGCATTGGAAGTATTCGGTGCTATGAGATTGTTGGCGGTCGTGCGCTCGGATACGAGTTTCAAACGCAAGCCCAAGTCCCTTCGCTTCGTGAACCAATCCATAAAATGCATGTCCACCTGATTGGAATCGAGATCTTGTATTTCCAGGGTTTCGAGGTGTGTCCAATTGTCGATAGGACTATGGTGGTCATGTGGATGGTGCACCGTTCGGCAAGGGGAAAACAGCGGACAGAGGTACTGCATATGTATTCTCGCGTGATGCACGCCAGGAAATACATAGCAAAACTCCTTCGCCAAGTCCAACGCACCTTGCCAGACCATCTCCGGGCGAGGCGACGCGGAGCAAATAAGGTGGCGAACGTTATCGAATTTCGAGGTGGGTCCATTGAATGCACTGTGGATTGGGAGTATTTTAAAAGACCTGGAAAATTCGAAGCGCTCGAGTTTTGGGGCTACAATTGCTTCCAAGAACGACACGGGATAATTGATTCGAAGCGCGAGGCATTCAAGAACAGGAAAGTGGATGCTGTTTGGTGTAAGTCTCCAGTCATCGATAGCGCCTCTGAGCGACAGCTCTGTCAACGACTCGACGGGATACATGTTGCGAGGTGTACTACTGTTCAGGTGACCAGCAGCCGGGTCTGTGAGCAAGAGAGGTTCGTACAATCCGTGCAAATGTAAACACTTGAGGGCAGGAGTACGTGAGTACAATGACAGCAGGAGATCGACAAACTCCGAATTCAGGTCCACGAGGAGGAATTCGAGGGCAGGGAATGTCAAGGAAGCGAACCTGTTGAGGATATCCGGAGCACCACCGAAGATCCGGAGAGCGCGGATACGGCTCACATGGAGCAAGATGACGTCTAGTTCTGGCTGGTCGTCGTGCAATGAGACGGTAAGAGGGATTTGGCGACTTCTTTCCAAGTGCAACTTCAACAACCTCGGGCGACCTTCGTAACGCCGCAAGTTAATCTCGCTCCAGATACTGGGAGTGTCCATGATGACGGCTCTTCAACGGCGCGAGACACTCGCCAGACTTTCCCGCTCATGACTGAGGAGGAGGAATATCTGTGCAAGCAACTCATTTGGAAGGCGGTTGACGTGTGGTATGGTGCTCGCTTTAATCAACTCGTCGATCACGAGTTTCTGTGCTGCTACGGCCTCGTGGACGTCAAGGAGTTCCTTAACAAGTTCCCATTCCCTGCGTTGCAGGTGAGCCAGTTCAGCTCGTGCATCGAAAAGCTCCCTCATGGCGCGTAGCTGGTATTTACGAGAGGTCACGGAATGAGTAAAGTTCGTGCACCTAAAAGGATGCTTGATTGCTACCTGAGAGTGGACCAGCTTGCAATGCTATTATGGCACCGAGGGAGGCGCAGGCGAGATGGATGTTCAAGCTTAGCACCTCGGTGTTTGATCTGGTAGTCGTGCAGTATCAAATGTTTGGAGGTGTCAGGCTCGAGCAGAGGTGCTAACAGCGAAGTAGATGGCAAGAGGTCAGTGCTAGGCTTACAGATGAGTGAGGGGGCGACGAGCAGTCGTCTTGTCTCAGCTCCTGTTTATTTCGTATCGTTACGTAAATTCTGTCGGCGCGGAGAGTAGTTATCCGTCCTCGTACCCGCTCTGCATCTTTCATCCCTCGCTAGGGAAGATATCTTATCTCCAGCGTCATTAGTCGCTTGTGTCCTTGCCTTACTTCTTGTTCGTTGGCATCACAGTATGGGGTGCCTACCATACCCCACTCCTGGGCTTGGCTATGGTGGTTTGTTTGGTCATCTAGCGACCGGGGCATTGCTATAGGGGTCAATTAGGCCCGGTCAGTTCGCGATGGTATGAAGTACAGCATGCTCAATCCACACACGGCGATGCAACTTAATTGGAATATTTACCGACCTTGCTCGGCTGAGCCTCAGTTCGTTAAACCCCCAGCAAGTCGAAGGGTCGAGCTTTGACGATGGTGTCACACAATGAGACGGGATGGAGATCTGCACTCGTTCTTTTTCGATGTCCAGGGACGGAAACGAGAATAAGCCTGGTCCACGGTGACCTTCCGGTTCGTGGGGCGGTGGCTGGGCCTACGCAGCCCATGATGACATTTATCCACTATGTACATTCCAAGACGTCATCCTATCAAGCATATGGGCAAGCTCTGATGTCGACCCTGGAAATTCGAGGCTGTGAGCCGGGACCCGTCCTCAACCTCGTGTATGACAGGGTCAAACTTCGAGATACGCCGACTGCTCGGGACCATAGTATGCAATAGCCACCAACAGTTGTTATCGCCTACATAGAGGGTACAGATAAGATACAGTATAGTCCGTGAACGCGAGCGCTGAATTTTCGAGTAATTTACACCAACGGACAGTCCTTGATAAGCGATACACGTTCGACTACGGAGATCTTCAAGTTTACGCCCCGTTTCTCTGCCTGTCTGGGTCGGTCAGGGGGACGTACTGCCGCACGAAGAGTCAGCATGCACACTCGTCGAAAGACATACGTGCACGTACCATAACGCCCATGAGTTCGCGTTTCTTAACTTGACCTGTGACTGTCTTCTCGACTTCCCAGATAGACTGAGAGTAGATGCCGACGGGGATGAACATCTTCCCTGGTGCGTTAAGTTGGTCGATGAGTGCCTGAGGGAGAGTAGGTGCAGCCGCCCCGACGTGGATCACGTCATATGGGGCTGTCGAGGGAATGAGCTTTCTCTGGAAATGCCGAGAACGACGACATACCGGCGGGTATATAGCCCTGCCTGCCATCTCCCACGATCATTTCTATCCTGCCGTCCTGCAACGCCGCACCGAGTCCGTCCCGCTCGAGGTTGTGCTTCGACCATCCCACGAGCTCGGGGATATGATCTATTCCAATGACTTTCCCCTGAGGCGGGTTCGGGTTTTCAGGCGAAGGCGCGGGGGAGACGAGGTGGTGCAGGACGGCAGCCAGATATCCCGATCCGCTCCCTACATCGAGAACGGTGGCCCCAGGGCGGATGTAAGGAAGCAAGTTCTCTAGCGCGTGGGCGTGCTGTCGTCATTGATGAAAGGGGTGTCAGGACAGAGAGACGTGCCATTTACCATGTGAGGAGCAGAAATGGTGGCGCCGTGCCCGATGGATCTGTGTAAGCATGCCACTGATGAAAGAATGTTCGAGGAAGAAAGAAAGAAGACTGACTGCGGAGAGTCTTGGTATGCATCGCCTGGTCGCTGGACATAGTTGACCCTGTCGACCTTGGCCATAGCCTGCCCACAGCTGGTGCATGAGCCACTGAATGTGGTATATGCCAGTAAACGCACGTCCGAGACTCTGTCCGAGGTTATGATGCCTTGTCGTGTCATATTGCGTATCAAGTCGCTGTTCGACCTTCCACTGCACCTCCAGGCCATCCCGTTTGACAGGAAAGACGTCAGACACATTGGTTGCGATGACGTCGAATACATTAGGGCGCTTGGCGATGCAGCACAGCCACCTACGCACGTGCTCCCCGTCCGACCCCCACGTCATATAAGAAAACGTTTAGCCTGCGGACCTGCCAGTGCAGCAGAAGCAATGGTACATATCGCAGGCACACCCGTCCTGCCACTCCTCTATACCGTATTCCAGGTATTCCTTCTGTTGTATTGTGGTGTGCGCTCTGACTTTGGTTTGCAGTCGATATTCCAGGTGTTTCTACTGTGTCTGACGGGCTATTATCTTGCCTGGAAGGGCATCGCAGACAAACGTATCCAAAGGGCGCTGAACAACATCAACATCTCTTTATTCACACCTGCGCTGCTCTTCTCCAAAGTCGCTTTCTTTCTTACTCTAGGTATGTCGCCCCTCTCTCACACTCGACGCTCCTGACTTCGCACCGCGAAGAGAAACTACGCGAGTTATGGGTCATCCCACTCTTTTTCTTGCTAATTTCTGGCTTGTCCGGCATCATTGCCAACGCGTTCGCTCACGTGTGTCGCCTTAAACGTTCACAAAGGTATGCTGAACCATCTCGCATTCGCACCGTCCCCTCATCTACTGGGAAGAAACTTTGCTATCGCCGCATCCATGTTCATGAACTCCAATTCACTCCCGGTTGCACTGATGCAATCTCTCGTCGCCACTGTTCCAGGATTAAAATGGACGCCGGATGACGACCAAGACGCTATGTTTGGCAGAGCACTCACTTATCTGGTTGTTTTCAGTACCCTTGGCATGATGGTAAGCCTTGCGTGCTTGGCGTTTCCTTCACGTCGTCGCGTGCTTGATTACGCCATAGTAAAAATATTTTGTTTCTTACATCTATCCACAGTTACGGTGGAGTTATGGTGTCCAGTTACTTTCTCAGGCGGACACGGAAGAACCCGAGTTGATCGGAGATGTCGTGTCAGGGCACGCGGACGTATCTAACACGAACCACATGTGGTTACCGAGTCCGACGCGGGACACCGAGCCCCATCGATCGGGCCAAAATACCCTCCACGCCCAACTCTACGCCCGATACCGTCCCCATTGGCACCACGACACCCACGTTCCTCCCGCCGGTTTCGGTGAAGAACTTTCCGACTCGTCGCCCTTCCACACCCCTTCCGACTCCGAACTCGAAACAGATTCAGAGGAGACACTCATCACTGGTGTACCCCGCCGGCCTTCGCACCTCTTCCATACCGCGAACACGCCGCTCTCGCACCTCCGCGCAGCCGATGCGCGAAATCGCCCAACCACAGCCACGCAACGGTTCCCTTCATATCGCACCATCGCCCTATCCCAGCACTTACGCACCCTCATCCATCGGCTTCGCACTCGCCGCATACGCATACCAACGCCGCCACCTCCCCTGTTCGCATCCCTCCTCGCACTCCTATTCACACTCCCACCATTACAGGCAATCCTCAAGAGTAGGGCCATGGTTCCCGTGAAAGGCGCGTTGGATGGCGCCGGAGCCTGCAGCATTCCCTTGACGTTGATTGTGCTCGGTGGATGGTTTTGGGAGGATAATGGAAAGGAGGGGAAAGATGCCAAAAGAGGACATAGAAGTGGGGCTGGTGATGGTATCAAAACCGAGAGTGCGGAACGAAGGTTAGGTGTACCCAGCGGGGATGTGGACGAACCAGAACAGGATGGGATCGAACCCGAAACCGGAGGAAGTCACGAGGCACGTCGTCGGCGAGTTCTCACGTGTGAAAGCGTTGAATCCTTCGCTGCTCGCGATCGCGCGCAAGGTGAGACGCCGTATGGTGGTGGTCTCGGGGACAGCCGCCGCGTTTCTCGTTCGCCGTCATTGTCGTCGCTGTTCAGCGTGTTACAGGATATATGGAAGATGACTTCTGTCGGGGGGAGACAGAGGCAGAAGGGGCCTATCCATCTCGCAGATGACGATGATGAACAGGATCGTGACGCAGATATCGAAGCAGGAGACAATGCAATATGGCGTACATGTTCGTCCACGAGTCTTAAAGGGAAACAGACAGACGGTCGCATCGATGCCGACGTCGACGATGACACGCTCAAACGACGACAACCCATTCGCCCTGCACCTCCAGGTGAAACAACAACTGTCGCCGTCACCCTTCTTTCCCGGATGATCCTCACGCCGCTCTTCCTTCTCCCTCTGATGGCTTTCGTCAAAATACGAAGCGATGGAGAAGGTGGGATTAAAGTATTCGACGAGTACGTGTTTTTCCCTTTCTTTCTCTCTTCGTAACACGTCCACGCATGACATCTGGTGCTCACATGTAATCGCGTGTTTCATTAGCCCCGTGTTCATCGTAGCCACGATTTTATTGGTTGCGTCACCACCTGCGTTAACCCTCGCACAGGTTCGTTCATTCATTGGTATTTCCTCGATCCCTTATAGTCTCATGCACGTTTGGTGTCGTAGATCTCCCAAAGGGCCGCAGTAGAGTCAAAACCCAAACTCGAGGTCCCACCTGCAACCACTCCATCAACTTCCGCAGCACCTTCTCAAATACCAGTTTCTACACCTTTCACAGAATCTGCTCCTGTCCCATCTGCAAGACCCGCTGCAGTACCGGTGCAAGCACCGGTGTCACCGACGGCATCATCATCCGATGCAAACTCGCCCTTCGAGCGCCTCCTCTCCCGTACCGTCTTTTGGGCTTACTGTGTGCTCACTCCACCAGTGACGATTGCGTGTGTATTGGTCGGGATGGTCTTTATGTCGTTGTGATGCCGTCGTGAGGGCCTTTTGTTTGTCACTTGATTTGATGGAGTAGAGAGAAGTAGCGAAGGTCTTGTTGTTTTTGTTTCTGCATTTGTTTTTGATGGTAAAGCATCCCAAGACCGTGGAGATGCCCACACCTTCATAGACTGACTGGTTTGTGTGATGTCTTTTCGCTTTGTTTCGTTTCAACTCAGGGGGTATACATGGGCATGTAATTATATCACTGACATTGACGTGGACATCTGTGCGTGTAGCAGGCAGGTAATAGGTATATTTAGTAACTCGTGTGTTTCCTGATTTTTTTTTCGCGGAATGAATTCAAGATGCGTTCAATGAACGGCAGAAGCTCGAGGTCACCGAGTGAAGAGATGTTCTGGGAGCCAGACATCGCCTCCCCGTTGTAACGGAGCGGCACCCAGACCTGGGGCCGCCATCTTGGCACCTTCGCTATCGAAACACGGTCCACGGTGTACGATATTTCCTCTCTTAGTCGTTACGTCGGTTTCGATCCTTCGCTTTACATAATCCTCTGCCAGGTGCGTTCTCTGTGTCATCTTTCAATGCGCTACGATATTTTTCACCTTCTATCAGCCTCCATACGCTAGGCTCGGCCAACGGTACATATATTATACTAGTCCGGTGCGCTACAGAAGGCTTCAGCGACGCCGACCGGCACTCGGAAGCGCCCACACGCGATCGGCGGAAGGGTTGTGTGCCCACAGGACTCTGGGAGAAATCTGGAATAGTATTTCAAGAATCAAGCCATTCTGTTCTCAGGTAAAATCCAGTTCTTCAGATCCATGTACACCCTTCGCTTATCATCGAAACCAGTTACACGACATGAAAGACCTCGCAAATGCACGAGCCGAGCTAGCTCGTTTGCAATGCAGGGAATCGGAACTTGTCCAGGAACTCATGGGCGTGCGCAAAGCCGTAGCAGCACAGAAAGTCGTGATCGACGAGCTGGTCAAAGCGAGGGCCATACAGCACATCGAGCGCCTGCCGAACGAGTTGCTTGCAGAGATATTCCTGTACATCAGAGGTGACCGGCCTAACCTTGTCAGCGTGTCGCGCCGCTGGAGAGCCGTGATCATCAACACCCCTGGATTTTGGAATGAGATCTACTTGGACTTCTACTCCTCGCTTCCAATGTTACTGAAGTCGCACTTGGAAAGAAGTCGTCAAACCCCTCTTACAATGGTGCTAGGATCCTACGACGAAGAGCCACTGGACGTTGTTATACGTCATGCGGACCGCCTACGCACTCTGCGGATTCTAATTCCTACCTCGCAGATTCTCAGCAGAATCTTTTGTGCAAGACTTCCTTCTCTGCAATACCTTACCCTAAGAATCCCTGAAGACTTGGTTAACCTCCTGCCAACGATTCGTTCGTGCGTCCCTGCCCTGAAGCATCTAGAACTGAGTGTCTACTCAGCCTCCAGCATACTTTACGAGCATCCGGGTAATGATATCTCACATATGACCTTCCCTCAAATTATCGCTGCCGAGTCACTGGAAGAACTGTCACTCAAAGGCTTTACCTTTGACTGGGAATTTCCACAAGACAACGTTCAGTTTCCTCTACTTCAGCGCCTCGCACTTGATATCAACCATCCTATACCGTTCTTAGAAGCGCTGGTGGCGCCAAAGCTCACATCCATCTGCTTTACTGGAGGATATCGTGGAGAGGCAATCCCTAGGGAATTAACTGGGATTTGGTCGAAACTCGACAACGTCACCCACATCACATTCGCTCTCTCTCGCTTTAAACCCGTAGACAGGGAGTATTTACTGTTTTCCGAGTGCCTCTGCCCGATATTTCGCGGGATACGTCACGCAGATATTCATGTGGACTACGTGCCCATGCTGCTCGACCTTTCTCAGACACCTGACGGCCAAGACCCTGCTGATTACTGGACATGCCTCGAAAGCCTGACCATACGGAGCTTCACATTCCGTTCACTCGCCGCATTGGAGCGTTCAGTATCCTGGTTCACGCAGCGAAGGGACTTGGGTCGACGAAAATTGCACTTCAAACTCATGCACGAAGACCAAACCGATAACCTGGTGGTGCTGAACACATCCCACACACTCTATCAAACACTGCAGGAATGTTGTGCGTCGGTGGATGTTAAAACATCCCAATTCCCGTGATGTCTAACCTTCGTAGACTTCGACTGGTTTTTGTGATGTCTTTTCGCTTGTTTCGTTTCAATTTGGGGGGTATACATGCGCATGTAATTATATAGCTGCATTGGCATGGACATCTGTACGCGTGGGGGGCAGGTAATAGGTATACGTATCAACTCGTGTGTTTCCTGATTTTTTTCGTGGGATGTGTTCAATGAACGGCAGAAGCTGCGTGAAGAATATTTTCGGAGCCAGACCCGCTTGTGACGGAGCGGCACGTCCAGACCTACACGATCATGGTGTACATATATTTATTTCTTAGTTATGTCCTCGTAGTCGTTACCTTGTAAACGTACGCTCACTACTGGTAATGATTAGACGACGATGGGCGTGGACTACCTATCTCGGATGTTTGCTCCTGTGTTGAAGGCTGCTCAAGCGCTGATGTATATTCGGTGCTTGCACTAACGCGATATCTCTGCCCGCTGCCTACATCCTCTCGCTGCGTATACGGATCCGATCTACGTTCTCTCGAGTGCCGTTCTGAGTGTTCTCATCGTCCGTGGTGAGTCTCCATACCTTTCTCTCTGGTTTTAGCCCTTAGCCTTAATATTAGTCTTCCACCAGGTGCATTCTCGCGTCATCACTGCACTACTATATTTCGTCTTCTGTCAGCCTCTCTGTACGCTGGGCCAACGGTGTATATATTACTCTAATCTGGCGCGTTACAGAGGGCTCCAGTGACGCCGACCGACACTCGGAAGGGCTGTGTGCACAGGACTCCAGGAGAACCAATCATGCCAGTCGATCCTCACGTAAAATCCAGTCCTTCAAACCCCACGTACACATTTCACTCATCATCGATACCAGTTACGTGCCGTGAAGGACCTTGCAAATGCACAAGCTGAGCTAGCTCGCTTGCAACGCAGGGAATCGGAACTGGTCCAGGAGCTCGTGGACATGCGCAAAGCTGTAGCAGCACAGAAAGTCGTGGTCGATGAGCTGGTAGTGGTGATCGACGACCTGGCCAAAGCAAGCGCCACACAACACATCGAGCGCCTTCCGAACGAGTTGCTTGCAGAGGCGTTCCTGTACATCAAAGATGAGTGGCACAACCTTGTCAGCGTGTCGCGCCGATGGAGGGCCGTGATTATCGACACTCCTGGATTCTGGAGTGAGATTAATTTGGACCGCTACTGCTCAGTCCCTACGCTACTGAAGTTGCACTTGGAAAGAAGTCGTCAAACACCTCTTACATTGGTGCTTGGATCCTACGACCAGGAGCTGCTGGATATTGTCATGCTTCATGCGAACCGTTTGCACACTCTGCGGATCAATGGCCATGCCCCGCAGATCCTCAGCAGAATCACCCACGTAAGACTTCCTTCTCTGCAACACCTTGCTGCAAACGTCCCAGAGGACTTGGTTAATCTCCTGCCAGCGATTCATCCGCGTATCCCTTCCCTTAAGCGTCTAGAACTGGGTATCTCATCAGCCTCCAGTATGTTTTACGGCTATCTGGGTAATGATATCCCACGTAGGAGCCCCCCTCACATCATCGCTGCCGAGTCACTGGAAGAACTGTCACTCACGAGCTTCGTCTTTGACTGGGAATTTCAGCAAGACAGCATTCAGTTTCCTTTGCTTAGGCGCCTCACGCTTGATGTCAGCTGTCCTGTACCGTTCTTGGAAGTGCTCGTAGCACCAAAGCTCACACACATCTGCTTTACCGGAGGGTATTGTGGCGCGGTATCCCCCAGAGAATTTAGCGGGACTTGGTCGAAATTCGACAACGTCACCCACATCACATTCGCTTTATCCCGCTTCGAACACGCAGTCAACGAGCAGGCTTTGAGCCTCTGCCCAATATTTCGTGGGACACGTTACGCAGATATTCATGTGGAATACGTGCCCATGATGTTCAATTCTTCTCTGACCGGCCACGGCCAAATTCCCGCCGACCACTGGACATGCCTCGAAAGCCTGAGCATACGAAACTTCACGTTCAGTTCACTCGACGCATTCGAGGACTTAGTAGCCTGGTTCACGCAGCGAAGGGACTCGGGCCAACGAAAATTGCACTTCAAACTCATTCACGAAGACCAAGCCCATGATCTGGTGACGCTGAACACTTCCCACACTCTCTATCAAACACTGCAGGAATGTTGTGCGTCGGTGGTGTTAGATGGCGTTCCACTGTCTGCCTACTAGGTGTATCTCTCTACACCTGGAGGTCCACTGTTGTCGGTGAGCGAGTGAATTCGCATATTCGGGTGGCTGGTGTTAAGGTTTCGTGTTCGTCGCAGACCAGCCTGCTCGGCTGCAAATGCCTAACTTGGCTATCCTCACAGTGGCACGTAGAGCTTGTCGTATTGTGCTTCCGGTTCTAGTTGTCATTGTCTTTTATGAGGTTGACTGTACTGCGAGTCAATCTGGGGTTCGGTCCATTGGGATTGAAGAGGTATCCGACGATTTCACGAACTGTGGAAGAGGGGGTGCCAATATCTCTGGTCTAATGGCTCGTCGAACTAACACTTAGGGTAGCTGTGTGTGGGTTCGTTGGGGTTTTGGCTCTGTGAAGACACAAAGAGACCGCTATATGAGTATCGTATTTCCCTATATTACATTCACGGAAAGCCACTCCATATGATTGAATATTGATCATTGCTTTGGGGTTCCGCATTAGTCGTATCACCCAAGTTGCTTACAAGGTCACTGCGATCCGTACGTTTTCTGAACATCCGCTATCATGCAGCTTTGTGGGTGGCAAGGTTCAGGAGGCCCTGGGCCCGACGGGCTCTATAGACATTCCACTTGGCATGTATGTAAGCGAACAGTCCAGCCGCCGGGAAGAGTGCCTTCATGCCTCCTTACCCTACCGCCGGTTCCCCCCTGTTTTCGTGACTTTGAGTGCGCCCAGCACTTGCACGGTGAGCCTTCCCCATTCATGTATCCCGGTGAACTTCCCATTAACCATGTTGTCGTCACCGTACAAGTCCATCCCCTTCGTACAGCCCAAGCAGCCCCATTGGGCACCCAGCACATTCACGGTGAGCTCGCCCGCATCAGTATTATCGTCACCGTGCGAGTTCTCGACCTGGCATTCCCCGCTCGTCTCGTACTCGTACCACAGCCCTAGGTAAGTGGTAGTAGTCCCTCTTAGCCTTCGGTCTGGCACCCCAGATCCGCACCTGGCAGAGCAGTATCCGCGCCCGATGTCACGCAGCCGCGTGTCCCCGGAACGACAGTGTCCTCGAGAGAGTAGTCGCATGGCCCGCTCAGATGTACATCGATACATTGCTACATAGTGTCGTACGTACGGATACAGTAGAGTAGATATCCTCAGAATATTCAACCACTGTGATGCATTCATGCATGATACCATGAGTCAGTATTGTCTTCGACGACAACGACATCGTCATCCAGCGTGATGCTCTCCCCTTCCTAGACGCCCGCAACGGCAGCCACGATCTCCCCGAACGCACTGCCTGTTTCGGGGCTCCCCCTGCAGTGCGCACAGCTTGTCAAGCAACGAGCATAACCGTTAATTCTCTACCTAAGTGCGGTCTCTCGTCATCACTGCCCTACGATATTTTCATCTCCTATCAGTCTCTGTACGCTAGGCCAACGGTATATATATTATACTAGTCCAGTGCGCTACAAAAGGCTTCAGCGACGCCGACGGACACTCAGAAGCGCCCGCACGCGATCGGCGGGCCAAGGGCTGTGTGCATACGGGACTCCGAGAGAACCTAGAACGGCATTTCGAGTCAGTCAGTTCTCAGGTAGGATTCAGTCTTTCAGACCTATATTCACACTTCGCTCATCATCGGCCGCCGATACCAGTTACACACCATGAACGACCTACCAAATGCACGAGCCGAGCTAGCTCGCCTGCAAAGCAGGGAATCGGAACTCGTCAAGGAGCTCACGGACATGCGAAAAGCCGTAGCAGCACAGAAAGTTGTGATTGACGAGCTGGTCAAAGCAAGTGCCGTACAACACATCGATTGCCTTCCGAGCAACTTGCTTGCGGAGACATTCCTGTACATCAAAGATGAATGGCATATCCTTGTCAGCGTGTCGCGCCGCTGGAGAGCCGTGATTATCGACACCCCTGGAATTTGGAGTGAGATTAACTTGGACCTCTACCGCTCGGCCCCTACGCGACTGAGCTTGCACTTGGAAAGGAGTCGTCAAATTCCTCTTACAGTGGTACTCGGATCCTACCACCGGGACCTACTGGATATTGTCATGCTTCATGCGAACCGTTTTCACACCCTGCGGATCGATGGCCATGCCTCGCAGATCCTCAGCAGAATCTGCCGCGCAAGACTTCCTTCTCTGCAATACCTTGCTGTAAGCATCCCCGACGACTTGGTTGATCTCTTGCCGGTGGTTCATTCGTTTGTCCCTGCCCTTAAGCGCCTAGAACTGCGTAGATTCTCCTCAGCCTCCAGCGTGGTTTACGGCTATCTGGGCTATAATAACCCACGTTGGACCCCCCCTCAAATCATCGCTGCCGAGTCACTGGAAGAACTGTCGCTCAAGGGTTTTACCTTTGACTGGGATTCTCAGCAAGACAGCGTTCAGTTTCCTTTACTTAGGCGCCTCACACTTGATATCACCTGTCCTATACCGTTCTTGGAAGTGCTTGTGGCGCCAAAGCTCACACACGTCTACTTTACTGGAGGGTATTGCGGCGAGGCAGTCCCCAGAGAATTTAGTGGGACTTGCTCGAAATTCGACAACGTCACCCACATCACATTCGCTTTATCCCACTTGGAACATGCAGTCAACGGGCAGCCCTTATTTTCGCCCCAGAGCCTCTGCCCAATATTTCGTCGGACACGTTACGCAGACATTCATGTGGAATACGTGCCCATGCTGTTCAGCCTTCCTCTGGCTGGCCACGGCCAAATCCCCGTTGACCACTGGACATGCCTCGAAAGCCTGAGCATACGAAGCTTCACATTCAGTTCACTCGACGCATTCGAGGATTTGGTAGCCTGGTTCACGCAGCGAAGGGATTCTGACCAACGAAAATTGCACTTAAAACTCATTCACGAAGACCAAGCCAATAATCTGGTGACGCTGAACACTTCCCACACTCTCTATCAAACACTGCAGGAATGTTGTGCGTCGGTGGTGTTAGATGGTGTTCCACTGTCTGCCTACTAGGTGTATCTCTCTACACCTGGAGGTCCACTGTTGTCGGTGAGCGAGTGAATTCGCATAGTCGGGTGGCTGGTGTTAAGGTTTCGTGTTCGTCGCAGACCAGCCTGCTCGGCTGCAAATGCCTAACTTGATCTATTGTCTCCTCCAACCAATACTTAGGGTAGCTGTGTGTGGGTTCGTTGGGATCTTGGCTCAGTGGAAAGACAAAGAGAGCGCTGTATAAGTATCGTATTTCCCTGCAGATCTGTAAAACCGCTCAATATGCTTCATCGGTGCTTTGTATATAGGATTGACTGTATTAATGTATCCTCGCTGATGAAGGACGTGATAATTGGTTGATGGGAACTCGAGTATCGGCACGCCGCTGTCCAGACAAAAAGCGTGGAGGCTCATCTGCTCTGGGCTGCTGGACCAACTCTAACTCTTCGATGATGGGGTCCAGCATTAGCCTTCGGGTGCAGAATTCCAGTTAGATTGTAAGGGGGAACTTATCCAGATTTGAAATTGTTTTAGGGGTGAATGTCGACATGTTGAAAAGTTCAAATGTGATTGATCGACCTTCGGTAGATCTGCCTTCTTCGAGGATATGGTCTACTATGTAAATCCGCGACAGTGACACTTGAAGACATTGCAAGCCCAGCTCGTCATATTTGGTTTTCCTATAGTAATAATGTAAATATAACTATGCAAATGAGAGACAGCTTGATCAAATACAAGTACGCAGCAAAGAAAGGCAGGATATACATGCTAATAATATGAGGTTTAGGAATGAGCGAACGGCGATAATAATCCAGAGTCCGGTGCCTAAGCTATACATACCATAG
Source organism: Pisolithus thermaeus (assembly GCA_024663475.1). Lineage (NCBI taxonomy): Eukaryota > Fungi > Basidiomycota > Agaricomycetes > Boletales > Pisolithaceae > Pisolithus > Pisolithus thermaeus. Next base: position 72,595 of record JANFAF010000036.1, read on the forward strand.
TCTATACTTACATGCGTGAGATAGAGAACTTTGACCAAAATGAAATAAAGAAGTCCAGCGTTGTGTGATGGGATGGGGGATGGAGTCCGGAATGTTACGCCCGTTAAGTCAGTTTATTTCGAAACATTTGCAGTCGACGTGCCCACTGCGGCAGGTTTGGGACGAGTTTTCCAGGACTTCAAAAACAGGCGGCGGAAAGCGGGGATCCAAACGTTGCCCTCCGGGTTCCAGATGGAAGAAAGTGAGACGTCGTTAAAGGACAGACCGCCCTCGCCAAGCCTCCACTCTGGGTTCGTAGACACATATTCGCCGCTAGTACAGCGCTGGGGAAGGATGTATATAGGTGGTTAGCATGTCCGTGCAAGGGGGATGGAGGCGGACGTATGGCTTACCTTACAAAACTGCCTGAATTCACGCGCGACGGCACGGACGAGTTCCGTACGTTTCATGATTTGGTTGTCAGATGCACGAATCCCCAATGACTTGGCATGTTCGACTTTTTCATATCCCGGCCACTAAGGTGCAGTTGTAACATTAGCAAGGGAAATTCAGGGGGTGTACGGAGGTTGCTCACCAATATCTTCAATAAAATATGAGACTCGCCGTCACCACTTAAGCAGTCTATCCTCTTCTCGGGATCTAACAAGAGCTGGGATAGAGGGTCGATACAGTCGAGCATAGGCACTCCCCAGAGAGAAAAGCGGGTGTCTCCCCTACGCTTGAAAATGACAATGTGGTTCTCCACATTCCTGTCCTGTCCGCTGGTGCTCGTGCTCCAGGCACTGCGGTCATCGGGTGTATGAAGGGGAAGTGGCACGAGATCCTCATAGTAGTCTGTTTGCAGGTAAGGGATCACCGAGTACCCCGACTCGTTGGAAACTTCGGCGGGCGGGGTATTTTGTTCCACACTTTCAACGGTGAACGAGGAGAGTGGTGTGCCGGCCACGTCTGGAGAAGCGGTGTCCAACCTCGCAGACTGGGAAGAGGGGCTATTTACGTCACCGGTTTCCACGGGTAAGTCAGCCATGGTCGCGCAGTTGCCGGGAGGCGGGAGAACTTCAGTAGCAAGTTCGTTCTCGGAAGAGGGGTCCAATTCAGGTATCTGTTCGATGGGAGAAAGGTCCATGCTATCCACGGAAATTACTGGAAGTTGGTTGAACGAGGACATGGGAGGAGTGTTCTATCCATAAACGGTCATTCAAGGGGTTAATTCAAGGATTTGTAAATGAGAACCCACATTAGTATGAGACTCGACCGTAAAGCCAAATTGATATTGATTGTATGGTGCTGGGGCTGGCGGCGCATAGGCGTGCACGCTGACCATGTTGTCGTGCCCGGCCGGTGGGTCAATTTCACACTGATTATATTGTGGGACGGGTAATGGTCCATGCATGTCCATGTTGACCGTGTTGTCATGCCCACTCAGCGCGCCAACTTGGTGTTGATTGTATTGTAGAGGAAGCATCGATTCATGGACACCCATGTGAGGCGTGTCGTTGGGTGCGATCCCGCCGTACCCGCCGACTTGGTTAGCCATGCTGTAATTCACGGCGCCGCTGTACGTGTCGTGGATGCCCGCGTTCAACGTAGCTTTGGGCATATTGACGTCATACAGAGGAAGGGCCTGCCCAAAGGTACCGTGGTCGTACGGGAGTAAGATCTGGCCACGGGTATCACAGTGTACCGTGCTGCCACGCGCCTCATAGAGACCAATGCTCGGCGCGTCGTGGCGCACAGTGCCACCGTACGCGATGGTCTGGTTAGGTACGGTAGGATGGCCCACCATGTTGCCACACGTGCCACGGATCGTGTTGGACGTGGTGCCGTGCGCATTGTCGCCGTACTGGAAAGCCTGCTTAGACGTGGGATGATAGGTCGTGCTAGTGTGCACGTCCTGGGGGAAGCCAATGCCGGATGCGCTGTAATACGCGATGCCACCGTACACCACGGTCTGGTTGGACATGTCAGATCCTACGTAGGTGTTATCGTACCCCGCGCGTGCCGTGCCCTGGTTGATGAGTGTCGTACGAGCGGGGGCGGCTAGTCCGGGCGCGCCTTGGCTAGATTGGTTGAGTCCAAAGAATGACAACAGCTCGGGGAGACCGTCATCGCTAGTATCCCTGTGAAGAGGAAGATGCATGGGGAACTGCATAGTGAGGAGAGTTAAAGAGAACCCTTGCCGCTCCCAGATTAAATACCGGGGGGGAAGGCGTCAAAGCGTGCACCAACAGAGATGCTTTGATTGGAATATAAAGACGAGTCCACACACCCCCTTCGGCCCTGTCACAACCAATTAAGGACGACCTGTGAAACTCGGAAATTCACAAAGCAACCCGACAAATCCAACGGTTTGAATATCGAACTGACCAGAAGAACATGAGAGGATACATTCCCAAGATACCCTCCCGTGCAGTGTGGCCCCACCACCTCGGTACCACGCTTTGACCCAAAGCGAACAGCGCCGGCCTTGCATGAAGGTCCGGTCACGTCTAAAAGTGGGTTGTCGGGGAGAGCGGCGTCGTCGCGCTCCCGTCAACTTGTACGGTGGCTATGCCATTGCAGGGTCCACCGCCGTGCTAGTACCATTCCACAGTGGCACAACGTTCGGGAGTAGCATACGTTGATCCTGCATAGCCACCCCTACGCCTTACCCAGAAGACGCCATACCCTGAAGCGGGGCTTCCACTAGTGCCGCCGATCGGGGCACCGGTGTCATCGCGCTCTCATGATGACTGGTACAGTTTGTCCCTCTCCGCTCGGACTAACTAGTGCGTTCGAGAAGCTAGGGAGTGGATCTGTCCCCACGGACAGACTCATAAACGAGCCCGATATCGCACTGCTAGCACAGGCAGATCCTATATCCTTCACAGCACAGGCAGTTTACACTGGGATGGCCTTTTGGATACGTATATCACTCAGCTTGATTACACTCCGGTTAGCAGAAAGCAACTGATTAAATCAAACGCGACGCACCACATGTTATCGCTCGCCCCGAAAACCAACGGTTTTCTCCTGGAGCATCGGAAGAGCTCACCGTCGTTTTCCTCACCACAGTACCAGCTATCCCGGTCTCATTTTCGCCACCATCGGGTACTTCTCTAGCCCCGCAACCCTGAACGTGATTGCGACATTCCGATATGCTTCGCGGTCACCCAGTACCCTGATGGACATTAGTTATGATGATGAAGCCGTTCCCGGCAAACGATCCCTCTGAAAGATGGCTGAAATTATGTTTCAGATGCTCCAAAGATTTTCATGCGGAAGAAACGTGTTAGCCAATGCCGCGCATATCACCACTGACCGGATAGACGTCAGCGATGCGCGTGGTTCACAAAAAAACAAACACTCCTCCGCGAGGTCGGGTCACACCCCCAAATACCCGCCACCGCGACGTACCTGAAACACAGTACGAAGGCCTCGATCTGAAGGACTAATTTTCAGAGATGATCGAAGAAGCTTCTACTCGCAAGAAGTGAAGCAGCAGTGCCTCTGAACTACTAGTCCTCTACGCGATCTGCGAGGTCTCATTTATTGTGGCCATTTTGAAGGAAACAAGTAATAGGAACTCACAGTACGACAGCATTTCAGCCTCCCGTGCTAATATTGCATCAATAACAAAATCCCAGTAGCAAAGAATTGGGCTAAGGCTAAGCCATGGAATAATATTACTAAGCCCACCACACCCCTGGTTTCGTAGGCTTCACGAAATAGAGAAAAACGAGCCGTGCAAGGATTCCTCGATATGGTATTTACCACTTAGATCTGACCGTGAACTAGATATTGTTGCGGAAAATACCGCTATCAGTAGGTCCTGATCCAGCACTTGGCCGTGCAAGTGCACATGACTTAACCCACGTCCGGCGGAGTCGCACCCTGCAAGACAATCGATGGTGATTATCGACGTCCCGCGAAGACTCTCTGTTCGTCGACGGCTCTCAAAATCAGAATGCACTCGCCGATGCAAATGACCGCACGAAACTAACCTGTGCGGTTGGTTTAACCGTGCCCTGGTTCACCGTAATGCATCCGATGTATATATGCACGTCCACACATCATCCATACTCGGAAGGTTGTCACCAGTATTCTGCAAAAAGAAAACAAGTCAAATTTGGTTTTCCCATACCATTCTATGGGGTATCGTTATGGCTTGCGCCTAAGAAAGAGTATTCGAAAAAAAGCGATTCGATTTGCAATGGGACGCACACTGAACTTCTTCGGCACTAAGACGCAGGAACGCGACCCTATGCTTCATGACATAAGAGCAACGCGGACTATCACTGGTGGAGGGAAGCCTACCGCTGATTCAATACACGAAATTTCATTGCTAGAATGCCCCGTTGCCTAAAAGTTGCCAGTATCCACCGACGTTGATGCTCGAATGGAATTCGCTATTAGAGTTGAACCAGCCGTAGAGAGGGCGAAGCGTGTATGCGAACAGAGCATGTTGTTTAGGACATGGGACCATATGCCAGTTGACAATGGTTCACCAGAAAGCACTTAGCGAGAACGTGTTCGGAGTAAGATTTTTGAGCGAGTGTGAGTTGAGAGTCCTGGATGCCTGGCTGGAGTGACTCTTTGTCCGCACAAGGCAGAATTCACCGCCAAAACCATCAGACCCCGTCGGACAGAAGATTGAGTATGAACCGCTAGAAGCAATCTTCACCACAGACGGAATGATGCTGAACCATTCAATCCTTTGAGTTGGTCTGGATACTACTGGAGCACAAAGATGTCAATTAAATGCACGGTGTGCTAATCGGAAATGGCAGTGCTAATTCGCGGGCAACGGCCGAAGCAACCTTTTTTTTAGATCCCCCTGTTTTTGCTCGCCTCATCGACAACGGTTACACGCCATGAAGGAGCTTTCTGACGCACGAGCCGAGCTAGCTCGCTTGCAATGCAGGGAGTTGGAACTTCCTGGACGTCCACAAAGCTGTAGCAGCGCAGAAAGTCGTGATCGACGAGCTGATCAAAGCGAGCGTGTGACGACATACTCGATCCCGTGATCTTGGCCAGACCTCCGGTTTCATCTTCATAACTATTGGTACATGCTGACACTTGACACCTGTCCATTTCTATTTCATTTTCCTTTGGTTATATCTTCGTAGTCGTAGTCGTCGTCCTTCTTCCCAGTTTCGACCTTTTATCCTCTCTCAGGTATGCTTCCCTGCTGCTGTTGATGTACGATACTTTATCCTCTCTCAGCCTCTGTACGTTAGGCCAACAACAAATATACTTCGTTCCCGCGCACTACAGAAAGCTTCCGTGACATCAGGTCGAAACTGTCAAAATGTCGAACTCCTTTACCCTCGATGCTGATGAATCCATGTCCTCTGCGACTCCATTGAATAATGTTGACCTGGGTCAGGTGCTTCAAGCCATCATCCAGGGTCAGCGGGAGTTCCAAGATGCCTTTCTCCAAACTGTTGCACAGATGCCGGTCAATCCACCTCCTGTCGTTGTCCAACCTCAGCCCGCCGCCCCACCGAAGGTTAAAGTTGCTTCACCTGACCCCTACGACGGATCTTATGGGAAATATGATGCGTTCATTAACCAGCTTGCGCTCAACTTTTCCACTAATCCGTCTTCATTTACTTCTGACTCTATCAAAATTAACTATGCCATGTCCTTCATGAAGGTGGAACATGCTCAGCAATGGGTAAACCATGTCCGTGCTCGACAGGATAATGGAGAGCGGTGTCCGGAGCTGCAGGACTGGGCCAATTTTGCTGAAGCGCTTAAGCGTATGTTTTCTGATCCTCAGAAGAAAGTACGTGTGCAGAGCAAACTGTTGGGCCTAAGGCAACGAGAAGACCAGACTGTTGACGACTACCTAATTGAATTTGACCTTCTTGCAGCAGAGACCCAGTTTAATGATGAAGCCCTTCTGAATATCCTCAAAGCTGGTCTTCACCCATGTATCTTTATCCAGTGTGTTCAAAAGGCGGATTTGGATGACACAGGCCCTGATGCCCTCTCGGCATGGAAGAGTTTTGCTCGTCGCGCTGACATGCATGCTCGTGCCAATGCCCGTGCCAACACTTCTTTTGGAACACGCCCTCCGCCTCGTCCTTACCAATCCCAGACGGCTACACCTTACCGGCCTATGTCTCAATCCTATCAACCCGTGTCACAGCCCTCGCTTGCACCTGTCCCCTTACCGAGCCAAGCCTCGTCCACTGCCTCTCGCCCTCTTGGTGCGGGTGAGCCTATGGATATTGACCGAACGACCCGTCGTCAGCCTCCACGCTCACCCTTGACGTGTTATCGTTGCCACCAGCCTGGCCATATCGCCCGAAACTGCCCATTAGCCCTAGCGGATCAAATGCGATCTATGTGGACGTCTCTGGATAATGTCACCCGTCAAGAGGTCCGTCAGGTGGTTCTAGGTACAGGTGATGCTACAGAAGGGTTGGAAACTACTGGGGGGACTGGCATGAATGCGAATGGATGCAGGAGCAGCGAAACAGATCGTTCGGGTTTTTAACTGAGCCGATGAAGAATTTTGACGCGACTACATCGGCCTCTGCACAGAATGCATGTCTCGATACTTTGGAGAAATGGGCTTCTCTCGACTCCAGTGTATTAGTATCTCCAAATATGAAAGATGATTCTTCTGTGCCCCCAGCGTCCTCATCCCTTGTAAACCACAAACCCCCCCACGGCTCTCTGGAGTGGGTCCTTTCTCGTGTGCGTATGAGTGGTACTATGTCTGCTGCAGTTCGTACCCTGCACCGGTGGGCCCATCGTCGATGCCGTGGTGAAATCGACACTGCCCTCGTCTCTTTGCTGCAACACTCTGATCAGAATACTTGCCATGTGTTACTTCGGGACCTTCGACATCCTCCATGCTGGATTCGTCGTCTTGGCCAGAACTCCGTCCTCTTACCTGTGGTTGTTCAAACCCTTGATGACCACCGCTCCTTCCAACTTGCAGCTCTCCTCGATAGTGGAGCAAGCGGCTGTTATATTGATGAAGGATTTGCACGTGCCAAGTCACTCAATCTTACACCTCTCCCGCGCTCCCTCCCTATCTATAATGCAGATGGTACTCCGAACGAGGCAGGACCAGTACGTTCCACTGTGGATCTACATCTCTCGATTTCCGACCACTCTGAAACATTTACTTGCGCGGTGACTAATACCGGCAGATCCCCATTGGTAATAGGCTTCGATTGATTGCGTAAGCACAATCCCTCTATCAACTGGCGCATGGGTAAAATTTCTTTCGATCGGTGTCCCCCATCCTGTTACCATCGTGCCTTTCCCCTTGCTGACCCCGATGACCACCGAACCTCAACCTCTGCTCCTACTACCCTGTCCCTGGAGGAGGGTGATCGGTTATGGGTCACCAAGGTTTACCCTGATGCAATGCCTACATACGTAACTGGGCAGACCACCAAACCCTCTCATGCTACCAAATCCTCCTCACCCCATTCCTGGCACACTGAACTACGAACAATGTTATCTGTGAAACAGGATTGCCCATCGAAGCCTGGAGCTCCCACTCCCTCTCGCATTCCACCCCACTACCTATCAGACTTTGGTCAGGTATTTGAGAAAACGGAGTTTGACTGTTTACCAGAGCGCCGCAAGTGGGACCATGCAATCAAGTTAAAGCCTGGGGTGGAACCATTCAATAGTAAGATCTACCCACTCAGTCTAACAGAGCAAGCCGAATTGGACAAATTTTTGGACGAACACCTATGCACTGGACGGATTCGCCCATCCAAATCCCCCATTGCCTCACCATTCTTCTTCGTAAAGAAGAAGGATGGTTCACTTCGCCCTGTCCAAGACTACCGAAAGCTAAACGACATCACTATTAAAAATCGGTACCCGCTCCCTCTTGTCTCCGAAGTCGTCCATAAGCTACGTGGCGCACGCTATTTCACCAAACTTGATGTACGCTGGGGCTACAACAACATTCGTCTCCATGCCGGAGATGAGTGGAAGGCTGCATTCACTACAAATCGCGGCCTCTTTGAGCCCTTAGTAATGTTTTTCGGTCTTACGAATTCCCCCGCTACCTTTCAGACAATGATGAACGAACTATTCCAGAACCTCGTCCGACGAGGAGTAGTCATTGTTTACATAGACGACATCCTCATCTTCACCAAAACCCTCGCTGAACACCGTCGTGTTGTCCGCGAGGTCCTCGAAATATTGAAGACCAATAAACTGTACCTGAAACCTGAGAAGTGCGAGTTCGAATGTTCGGAGATAGAGTATCTCGGCCTCATCATTAAGGAAGGGAGCGTAGCTATGGATCCAAAGAAAATAGCTGCCATTTTGGACTGGCCTCACCCCACTAACCGCACTGAGCTCCAACGGTTCTTGGGATTCGCGAATTTTTACCATCGTTTTATTGCCAACTTCGCACAAATCGCTCATCCACTGCACTCCCTCACAGGAAAGGCCCCTTGGAAATGGACTGCTACGGAGCAAGCGGCCTTCTGTGCACTACAACATGCGGTGGCCACAGCGCCCACCCTTGCCATCCCATCTGACCATGGACAATACCGTGTCGAAGCAGACAGCTCGGGCTTCGCCACAGGTGCTGTACTATCCCAGTACCAGGATGATGGGACTTGGCGTCCCGTCGCCTTTTATTCCAGATCACTCAGCGAGGTCGAACGCAACTACGACATTTTCGATCGTGAGATGCTTGCAATTATGCATGCCCTCTCCGAATGGCGCCACTACCTCTTAGGTGCCAAGGAGACTTTTCAGATATGGACAGACCATAAAAACATCGAGTATTTCCGTTCTGCTCACCACCTCAACCGTCGTCAGGCTCGCTGGGCCTTGGAACTCTCTGAATATGACTTCACCCTCTCTCATAAACCGGGTCGTGATCATTGTCGGCCCGATGCACTGTCTCGTCGACCCGATTGCAACCTCGGTACAGCGGATAATGAAGAGATTACCCTCCTTAAGCCTCACTGGTTCCGTGCGCTCTCTACTTCCCTCGAAGTTCACACGACAGGCGATGCCTTCCGTGAACGTATTCGTAGCAATAAACACGTTGAAAAACGTGTCCGGACAAACCTTCACTCTGGTGCGGAGGGCTGGTCTCGCGAGGATGGCTTGGTCTTCTGGAAGGGGAGGATATATGTTCCCCCCAACAAGGCTCTCCGTGATGAGATTATCCATGCACATCACGATACTCCAACAGCGGGCCATCCTGGTCGGTTCAAAACAGCGGAGTTGATCCTCCGCACCTATTGGTGGCCGGGTATTCATAGGTCGGTGGGCGCCTATGTGCGTGGTTGCGAAGCCTGTCAACGCACGAAGGTTTTCCCCACTAAACCCATAGGTACCCTCTCCCCCAACCTTATACCGGACAGAAATTGGGAAATAGTGTCCGTTGACCTCATAACTCAGTTGCCACACAGCCTTGGTCATGATGCCATCGTTGTCGTTGTCGATCGTCTCTCCAAGATGATCCGTCTCGCACCAGCAAACAATAAGCTCACCTCGGAGGGATTGGCACGCATATATCGTGATCGTGTTTGGAAGGATTTTGGCCTCCCTGACCGTATTATCAGTGACCGTGGCACTCAGTTTGCATCGAACTTTATGCGGGACCTCAACCACTTGTTGGGCATCTCCACTAACATGTCCACGGCTTATCACCCCCAGACCGATGGACAAACCGAGCGCATCAACCAAGAAATCGAACAGTACCTCCGTCTCTTCGTGAATCATCGGCAGGATGATTGGTCGGAGTGGCTCCCACTCGCTGAATTCTGCTATAACGACCACATCCATTCGTCTACTGGTCACTCCCCTTCTTATCTCGACTATGGCTGGCATCCGCGGAAGGACTCAACCCCTCGATTCGTTACTACTGTCACTGAAGGTGCTGAGAGTTTCGTCTCTCGCATGAAACGCCTCCGCGAAGATGCCATCTCTGCTCTTTTAAAAGCTGCCAGTACGATGAAGCGCTTTTATGATCGTCATCACTCCTCTGCCCCCGACTACAAAACTGGCGATCTCGTCTACCTTGATGCCACCTACCTGCACTCTGACCGCCCTTGTAAAAAGCTAGATGACCGTCGCTTTGGCCCTTTTAGTATTGTCGAGAAGGTTGGTTCCCGCGCTTTTCGTCTTGCTCTTCCCACCTCGTGGTCCAGAGTACATCCTGTCTTCCATACGGCTCTACTCCATCCCTATCACCCTCCGGTCTCCACTTTCCAACAACTCCCCTCGGCGCCACCCCCCGTCCTTGTTGGCGATCACTACGAGCTCGAGGTCGAAGCCATTCTTGACGAGCGTGTTCGCCGTGGACGTACCGAATACCTCGTTAAGTGGAAGGGTCTCCCTCGTGAGGAGAACACTTGGGAACCTCGCGCCCATTTGGACGACGAACACGGCACCAATGTTAAACTCCGGGACTACCTCTCCCGCCATACTCGCGGGCCTTACAGGGGGGTGATGTGACGACATACTCGATCCCGTGATCTTGGCCAGACCTCCGGTTTCATCTTCATAACTATTGGTACATGCTGACACTTGACACCTGTCCATTTCTATTTCATTTTCCTTTGGTTATATCTTCGTAGTCGTAGTCGTCGTCCTTCTTCCCAGTTTCGACCTTTTATCCTCTCTCAGGTATGCTTCCCTGCCGCTGTTGATGTACGATACTTTATCCTCTCTCAGCCTCTGTACGTTAGGCCAACAACGAATATACTTCGTTCCCGCGCACTACAGAAAGCTTCCGTGACAGAGCGCCGTACCACCCATCAATCGCCTTCCAAACGAGTTGCTTGCCCAAACATTCCTCCTCATCAGAGATCAGAAACAAAGTCTGGGGAGTGTCTCGCGCCGTTGGAGAGTCGTAATCATGGACACTCCTACAATCTGGAGCGAGATCTGCTTCAGCGACTACTACTCACGCCCGAGTTTGTTGAAGTTGCACTTGGACAGAAGTCGTCAAGTACCTCTTACCATCTCACTACATTATAACCAGACCGAACTACTAGAAGTTGTCTTACCTCACGTGAACCGTATCCACACTCTCAGGATCTTCGGCGATACCTCGGATGTCCTCGACAGATTGGCGTCCCTAGCATTTCCTTCTCTTGAAAACCTTTTTGTAAGGCTGGAATCGGACTCCGTCGATCTCCTGCTGTCGATGTATTCACACTCCCCTACCCTCAAGTGTCTAGAGTTGGCAGGATTGGATAGACCTCTCTCGGCCTCAAGTCTGACTGATGGGCTCCTGAGTAATAGTACACCACACGGCACCCCAAGATTTATCTCAGCTGGATCTTTGACAACATTGTCGCTCGTGGGCAATGCCGACAGCTGGGAATTCCTGCGTGACAGCATCCACTTTCCCATTCTTGAATCCCTCACACTTGGAATCAATGATCCTATGTCGTTCTTGGAAGCTATTGTAGCACCAAAGCTTGAATGCTTCAAATTTTCCAAGGCTCGTGGTACAAGGCTCGTGTGTAGAAAATTTAATGGGCCTACATCGAAATTCGATAACGTCTGCCGCCCTACTTTTGTTCCGTCACCATCAGGGAGAAGCAGCAAAGATGCGTTGTATATGGCAAAGGAATTTTGCGAGGTATTTCGTGGTGTACGTCACGCAAACATTCATATGACACATATCTTGTCTCCACTCTTCTCTTCTTGCGCGTTGATCCCTCACGATAACCACCACATTCCTATTGACAACTGGACATGCCTCGAAAATCTGGAAATACGAGGTTTCTCTTTCATTCAACTGGAGTCTTGCAAATATTTTGTGGAGTGGGTCACGAAGCGAAGGACTTCGGGGCAGCGAAAGCTGCATTTGAAACTTGTATCCGATGACTCCGGCACCTGTCTCCTAACAATCCGGGAGACTTCCAACGCTTATCAAGTGTTGCAGCAATGCTGCGCGTCAGTGGAGTTGTATCGCATGCCAGCGTCTTCTCGGAGGTGTCTATACGTCGGCAGGTTCACTACTGCTGGTGAGTGGGCCATTCTGCATATTCAAGCATGAACGTAAAAACGACATTTTTGTTAGAGTTCACCTGTCCTCGAAGTAGGTCCAGCTAGACAATGCGCACCGGCGCAGGCATGTCCCGCCCAAACAGTGGAAGCGCTGCTTGTCGAACACTGGACTCTCTGATTCCTATCTCTATGACGCGCTCAGTTCGTTGGCTATGAATGTATGACTTGACTCACTCACGAGCTGGTATTTTGCTGAGTGTCCAATAGTCATCCGTTTGGGAGCTCCCTGCAGATGGTCCTGAATGACATAGCGATCATTATTATCTACTGTACTCCAGCTCGACTCGGCTCAATGACACAGCGGCATGCTGGCAGACCTATGGTATTTAGATACATTACACCACTTTCTGGGATGTGTTGAATTGTCTTGTGACCACAGGAATGTCGTAAAAAGTGACCCCAAAAAAATCATGCAGTCTCTGTCTCCTGTCCATCCTCAGAGAGAGAAAGCAGCTGGCACGTAATAGTACAAGACCCTTTCAACCTAAGGCTACAACAAGACTTGCCACTAGGAGAGATCGTCGGCCCGTAGAGTTGGAACCTACCCTGACAATAGTACTCCATGGACTATGAAGTGAGAGTCTACTGCAGATAATCATTCTCATTCCTGTTCCTGGGAGAGAAAACATACAGAGTCACTACCGAACCAATGGGGCAAGTCTGCCTTGAGATAAACAACGGGCAGTGTGAACAACTCTGCCTCAGTTCGGTCACTACCATAAGTTTCTTGCGCTTTCGTGTTACAGCGAGGTCCGGACTCGGCATAATGCAGAACTATCGTGGCGGTAGTTTCGGAATGTAGCCAGAACAGTGAATAGAAACTCACCGGACAACAACATTTCAACCTCACGCGTTGATATCGTATCAATAGCAAAAATCCCGGTAGTAAAGAATTGAGTTAAGGAGCCATGGAAGGGTATTACTGAACCCACCTTACCCGTGATTTCGTAGACGTCACGAAATCGAGACGAACGAGCCGTGCAAGGACTCCTCCTCGAAATGGCATACAGCACTTAGAGACCGTGAACGAGATTTTGCCACGGAAAAATACAGCTGTCAGTAGGTCCTGATCCGGCACTTGGCCGTGCAAATGACTCACCCCACGTCTGGTGGAGTCGCGCCCTACAGGACAATCGATGACGTTTATCGACGTCTCGCGAAGGCTCTCTGCTTTTCTGGCTTGTCGACGGCTCTCGAATCAAAATGCACTCTCCAATGCAAATAATCACATGAAACAAATCTGTGTGTATCTTACAGTAATGGCTTTCGCCCTACGAAAGAACAAAGAAAAAACAATGCGAGTTGCAATGGGACTCGCGTTGAAAGTCTTAGGTACTGAGTCGCAGGAGCGTGACCCTATACATCACGACAAAGAGTCATAGAGCAACGCGGACTATCACTGGTGAAAGGAAGCCTACCGCTGATTCGATACACGAAGTTTCACTGTTAGAAGTCCGGATGCCTAAAACTTGTCAGTGTCTACTGGTGTTGGCACTCGAATCGGATTCGCTATTGGAGCTGAACCAGAAGTCCGAGCCGTGGAGAAGGCGAGGTGCGCGAGCGAACACAGTGCGGCATGTTTAGGAAGTGGGACCATATGCCAGTTGACAATGGTTCACCAGAAAGCGCTTAGCCAGAACGTCTTTGCAGTAAGATTTTGGCCAAGTATTGAGCGAGTGTAGAGAGTCCTGGGTACTTGGAGCCTGCTGGAGAACCTGGCACGGTAGTAAGAAGTGGCAGTGCTAAAATTCGCGGCCGACGGAGGAGGCAACCTTCGACTCAGCCGTCTTGTTCGCCCCATCGACACCAGTTACACGCCATGAAAGAGCTTTCTGACGCACGAGCCGAGCTAGCTCGTCTACAACGTGCGGAACTGGAACTTCTTCAGGACCTCCTGGACATCCGCAAAGCTCTAGCAGCGCAGAAAGTCGTGATCGACAAGCTGATCAAAGCGAGCGCCGTACCACCCATCAATCGCCTTCCAAACGAGTTACTCGCCCAAATATTCATCCTCATCAGCGATGAGCGGGAAAGTCTGGCGACCGTCTCGCGCCGCTGGCGAGTCGTAATCATGGAGACTCCTTCAATCTGGAGCGAGATTTACTTGAGTCATTACTACTCACGCCCGGATTTGTTGAAGTTGCATTTGGACAGAAGTCGTCAAGCCCCTCTTACCATCTCACTACATTATAACCAGACCGAACTAGAAGTTGTCTTGCCTCACGTGAACCGTATCCACACTCTCAGGATCTTCGGTAGTGCTTCGGATGTCTTCGACGAATTCGCGTCCCTAGCATTTCCATCTCTTGAAAACCTCTTTGTAGACTTGGAGTCGAACTCTATCGACCGCTTGCTGTCGATATACTCGCGCTCCCCTGCCCTCAAGTGTCTAGAGTTGGCGGGATTGGATGGACCTCCCTTGGTCTCAGGTCTGACTGCTGGTCTCCTGGGTAATAGTCCACCACACTGCCCCTCGAGAATTTTCCCGACTGAATCTTTGACAATACTATCGCTCTTGGGTTTTACCGATAACTGGAACTTTCTGCCAGACAGCATCCACTTTCCTATTCTTGAATCCCTCACACTTCAAATCAATGATCCCATGTCATTCTTGGAAGCTATCGTAGCGCCAAAGCTTGAGCGTTTCGAATTTTCCATGGGTCATGGTGTAAATTTTAGCTGTAGAGCATTTAATGGGCCTACATCGAAATTCGACAGCGTCTTCCACCTTAGTTTTACTCCGTCGCCTACAAGGAGATTCAACCAAGATGCATTGGATTTGGCAAAGGAATTTTGCCAGGTATTTCGTGGTGTACGTTACGCAAACATTCATATGACATACCTCTTGCCTCCCTCCCACTGGACGTTGGTCTATCCCGATGACCACTACATCCCTATTGACAACTGGACATGCCTCGAAAGTCTGGAAATACGAGATTTCTCTTTCATTCGAGTGGAATGTCGCAAATATTTTGTGGAGTGGTTTACGAAGCGAACGAATTCAGGGCAGCGAAGGTTGCATTTGAAACTCGTATCCGATGACTTTGCCTCCGATTATCTGGCAATCCGGGAGACTTCCAACGCCTATCAAGTTTTGCAGCGATGCTGTGCATCAGTGGAGTTGTATCGCATTCCAGCGTCTTCTAGAATGGATCTCTCTACGTCGACAGGTTCACTACTGCTGGTGAGTGGGTCATTCAGCATATTCAAGTAGTTGCTTCATTTTCGTTAGAGTCCACCTGTCTTCGAACTAGGTTCAGCTAGACAATGCGACTTAATTGCACCGGCGCAGACGTGTCCCGTCAAAACAGTAGAAGCGCTGCTTTCCCAGCTTTGGACTCTCTGATTCCTGTCTCATACCAAACGCTCAGTTCGTTGGGCTCTGAATGTATGACTTGGCTCAGTCATGAGCCCGAATGTCGCCAACGGTTAGAGAGCTTCCTGCAGAAGGTCCTGAACGACATAGCGCCCATTATGGATGCCTTTGGTGGACCAAGTGACGGTGCTACATAGTAAAATTTTCAGCTAAGTGACCACTGTTACTGTAATGATTGCACGCTTTACAGGCCTTTCCCGGCGCGTTTTGTGTACTTTCGACCACTTTTCGCTAGCTAGCACGGTAGATACATGCAGTTGGAATGTCAAGGGAGCCCGTCGGGCCCCTCCCGAACTTACTGCCCCGCAGAGCCCTTCGAACGAGTAGCCCGCCCTCACTGCCGGGGGCATTGCCTTTTCGGGCCATTCGCACGGGCACCGCCACCTGCAAATTCCTCGCACTAACCATTGCCGTATTGCACTTCTAAGCAACCTCGAGCGCTTGAGTTTGGGATTCGAGAACAGCGACACCTTACTCATTCCATCGACATCCGTTACACGCCATGGGAGGGCTTTCTGATGCAAGGGACAAGCTTGCTTGCTTGCAACGCAGGGAATTGGAGCTTCTGCAGGAGTTTTTTGACGTCCACAAGGCTGTAGAAAAACAGAAGGTCGTGATTGACGAACTGATCAAAGCGAGCACCGTCCCATGCATTGATCGACTTCCAAACGAGTTGCTTGCACAGATATTTCTCCTCATCAAAGATGAGCGGAAAAGTCTGGCGAGTGTATCCTGCCGTTGGAGAGCTGTAATCATGGCCACTCCTAGAATTTGGAGCGAGATCTACTTGAGTCAGTACCGCACACTCCCGGGATTGTTGAAGTTGCACTTGGAAAGAAGTCGTCAAGCTCCAATTTCCCTCTCACTCTATTGTGACCAGCCAGAGCTGGAAGTTGTCTTGTCTCACGCGCACCGCATCCATACACTCGAAATCTTCGGTGACGTCGCTGCAATCCTCGACAAATTTGCCAACGTAACACTCCCTTCTCTTGAATTCCTCCTCGTAAATCTGCAGTCGGTCTCTGCTGATCTCCTGCTGCCGCTGTACTCACGGGCCCCCGCCCTGAAGTGTCTACAGCTGGAGGATTTGAAAAGACTCTGCTCCGCCTCGGGCCCGACTGTCGGCCACCTGGATAATAGTCCGCTACCCAGTACTTCGAGAATTATACCTGCCGAATCCTTAACAAACCTGTCGCTCATGGGTAACACCAAATGCTGGGAACTTCAACGAGACAGCGTTCACTTTCCCGTTCTTGAGTCCCTCACACTTCGAATCAGTGACCCTATGTCCTTCCTGGAAGCTATTGTAGCGCCAAAGCTCGAACACTTTGAATTTTCCAAGGAATGTGTTAAAAATCTCATCTGCAGACCATTCAAAGGTCCCACATCGAAATTCGACAACGTCCGTCAAGTTACTCTTTCTCCGTCCTATGAAGGAACAGTCAAAAGACGTGCACTAGAATTGGCAAAGGAATTCTGCCTAGTGTTTCATGGTGTGCGTCACGCCATCATGCATATGAAATACCTCTTTCCCCTTGTTTCCCCTTGCCGGACGGTGGACCATCGATATGATAACTATCGTCCTATCGACAACTGGGCACGCCTTGAATGCCTCGAAGTGCAAGATTTCGATTTTGCTCAAGCCGAAACTTACTATTATTTTACCAATTGGTTCACGAGGGAAAGGAACTTGGGTTTGCATTTGAAACTCCTGTCCGAGTACACTGCCACCAACGACCACACTTCCAACACTCCCAGTTCCGGGTTCTATCAAAGACTGCAAGAATGCTGCGCGTCAGTGGAGTTGAATCGCATTCCGGTGTCTTCTCGGATGTATTTCTCTACGTCGGCAGGTTTGCCGCTGTTCGTGAGTAGGTTATTTTGCACGTGCAAGCGCGGGTGCTGATAATCCATGTTCATCAGAGTCCACCTGTCTTCAACGCAGGTCTAGTTGGCCAAACCGATTTAGCTGCACTGGCACAAACGTGTCCCACCCAAACAGTGGACACGCTGCTTGCCCGGATTAGGGTTCTCTAACTCTTGTCGTACCAAGTACTCGTTGTCTTTGAGTTGTGAGTGTCTAACTTGGTTCTACTTGCAAGCCGAACATGAACTCATCGTCTGGCAACCAACAGTTATTGATTTCATGCCGAGTTGTCCTCGCTATGCCTATGTCATTGATATGTTCATCTAGAATGTTTGAAAGGGACAAGTCGTATATATGTTCAGGTTAGGTTCCCCATCGTAGCATGCGACAAGTTACTCCATTCGCTATCATGTCGCTACCAGGTATCTGTCACAGGTATCCCTTATGTCGTGCATTCTCACTTACGAAGCCTCATGGGAGGATATCACATTAGCCTGAGCAACATCTGATAGTGCGGTCCTGGACTTACCCATCCATGAGGTCGCAAACCGGCCGAGAACACGAGGAACCTCGTCCAACCGCCAACCTTCGTATTTACCAAATGGGACAGGATATTGGCTTGGCTCCCGTCTTCTGCTAGTCCTCTCCCCGAACTCCTTCCACTGGAATTACGCGCGTTGGGGTTCTTGTCAAAGAAAGGCATCTACCGCTTACTCACCCATCGTGCGCGCCCCCTCTCCTCACCAGCGCCCTATGCACAGTAGCTGTCAGGAAATGAATCTAGCCGTCGATTACACTCTTCATAGACACGTAAGGGAACCGTCCAGGCACCAAATCCACATCCACAACATCATCGGTGCGGTCTTCCGAGACAGTCTTGTCGCGGGTAGAGAGAAGATGGTGTTAAACGTCATCCTCTTCCGATTGACCACTTTAGAGAGAAGCGCTTATGGTTAGTTCACGTACGCCTGGATTGTGAGAGTCACAGGCTAAGTACTCTTCTATGGCTATCGGAATAAAGGTCTTCCATCAAAGCTTCGCGAGGGAACAACACAACCTGATTTTGAACAATTACAGACTCCTTAGCCGCCTCTGAGTCTATAAACAAAACATCAGGTAAATTTCACGCTTATCTCTCACAAAACGTCAAAACACGCCTACCCACGTCGAATCTTCAAGTCGTATCCTGGGTACATAGAAGCACCAGACGTAAGGAGGGACATATTTCTATACGTTCTCGTCAATCTGGACGACACCGTTACCGCACGAGTTAATACAAAACAGGCTGAACTCTAATTGTGGCGCGACGAAGTCAAACCGTGTCCAGTAGGGTGTGAGCCGCCAGATACGTCTACGCGACAATGTAACTTCGGGATACCGTGATGCCACTGTACAGAGTAAAGTCGAAACTTGCCCGACGACCAAAGTCGCAAGCTGGAGTGCTACACTGGAACGTCGGCAAGGCTGCAGGCAGACTTACCAATGTATTGCCAACCAGAGGGTAACCATGCCGAAACGGCGTGTAGTTGCACCCTATGGCACCTTCCAGGGAGAGTAGGAATAGAACGATGGTGAACAAAGCGAAGGATCTGTTTGTTGATATCGTTGGCGTAATCAACCATTGGATGACTTGCAACCAAATGAAGAGTTGCTAAGAGTCAACGTCACTTCCGATACGTTCACGAGTGTATCTGATAAAGACCATGGCTGTCAGAAATTAGGTAAAGGCTTCAGTCAGCTAGACGGCATGTAAGGTCATGTGCCCCAATCCCAAGAGAAAGGATAATGTTTTGAACCGACTCGTCCATACTATCACGACTCTTCACAATACTGACAGTCGAAGTGGCAAGCGGACCGTTGTGTGGCCCGGCTAGCAGTGTCTCGCACTGCGCAGGAGCAGGGGAAGTAATAACGGCCGCAAGTCATTCGAAATCCAGCTGGAAGGGCTGTATTAGTTGGACCCTGAATTGCAATTGCCCGGTTCTGCAGAGGAAGAAGACGGATGATAGCTTTAAGATATCTGGCGACGAAGAGAAGACACGACAAGCTACCAATCATGTGAAAGACGGCGATGCCAGTGAGGTGAAAACCTTGGTGAAAGCACCCAGACTCTGGGTGCTTGCAATATGTGCGTACAGGGAAGCGACTACGAACCGAGAAATGTGGATTCCACAATCGTTGAGCTGCCTCTTGGCAAGGGAGCAACACCTGAACAGGATGCCGATAAAGTTGCATGACGATTGTTTTACGGTCTCGAAGTTACTCGGAAGAAGTGGCTGTATCATCAAGCATTCGAATGTATTTCAGCCCATAAGTTGGGTGTTCGTCCTGTGTAATCGTCAAAAAGCAAATTATCTTTATTGCGACATGCATCATCCCCGGCACAACAGGAGAATGGCTGGAAGTGAGTAGCTGGCACTCTAACCAAGGTAGCGGGGAAATATCACAACCGGTACCCGACTCCGCCTTGCACATTTCGGTGGGCCGGATGTGGGAACCACATCAGTCTCCGCCCTTGAGAGTTTCGATCAACACAGTCCCAAAAAGTTTTCACCGGTCAAAAAATATATATCACGCGACAGGCTTGATCTCGCAGTACTCAAGCCATGTCGCACGTTCGTTTTTTTAGCGCCGAGAATTAAGTTTACCAGGCACTTCCGACACTCATACCAGCGGAACCAGAGGGGTCCCAGACGACCTTAAGTCCTCGGAGAGTCGGTTTTTACAAGGACGCCTGACAAGGTGGCGAGCGCCGAGCAGTCTGAAATGAAGTGTCAATATGACGCGACTTTGTACGTATTCTCAAGGGCGTCGTCCCACTATTAGATGCTGTCGGCAACCCGTCGGAGAGCCGTGGGTACTTTGGGAACCACCGGACTGAGCATTCGAAAATGCCGGCAGAGAAAAAGAACGCGCCCGGTGACCACACGGCTGCAGTTCGACCACCGTCTGTTAGCGTGACGAACCGGGACTCTTGAGAAACTGCGCTTCTGGGTTGCCTTTGCACGGAAAGAACACTCACATGGGTCAGTGTCATGCAGTGTATAGTGGCGAAGGAACGCACTGCCATGTCCGGCCCTTCCCAGCTCCAGCAGAGGGGAACCGACACCCATCAAGGGTGTATACTACGCTTGAGCTAATACCACAATCACCTCACTCCGACGAGATTGACGTGCCGTTGCTTCTTGGATAACTGACTGATAGGCTGTGGGTCTGTCCACGTCGACGCCAACGGTGACTCGTCGCTTTACATAACAACCAGAGCTGTCATGTATCCTCGTCGTCTCCTCGCTCTTTGTTCCTGCCATTCACGGACATGAAAGTACAAGACGACATGGATAACTCCATGGCAGCAAGTGCTCGGACGAGAAAAAGGAGCCAGGGAGTCGGGCATGTCTGACGTCTTTTCAACAATTGGCACGGTGGCGTCTGTTTCTCCATGGGCAGTTCACAGCACGAATACAGCTAGCAAATGATACATCTTACCCGCTCGAAACCAAACACAAAGTGCCAACGCTACCAACCTTCGGGAGTATTACGGCGATTGCCAAGGTTTCGCTTCCGCAACGAGGAGAGTAACAGACGGCGCTGGACCGCAGCAATTTGGGTGTAAGATGCACACCAGATTCAGGCATCACCATCTTTCGTCCCTCCGGCCTCGTTATACGTATTGCTTACTGTCTGACTTTCCTTGGGTGTTTTTTGTGCTGCCGTGACACTCGGCTAAGTTATCAGCTGTTATCCTGTAATCGCATCACCCGCGATCCTATGACCTTACCCCCCATAGGTCAGATTCGACGCCTCATGGCCAGCCACGATTACCTCACTGAATCAGTCCTCCTCATCACCTCACCCTCCCTCCGTTGGTTAGCACAAGTCTCACGTACGTGAAGTACTGTAGCTCGGTGGCTACCATTTTCCCTTATTATGGAGTCGGTGGCGCAATGACCAGAATCTGATGCGGGCTTCTACGCTCATCTGGCAATATCATCCTGTGCAATATCCTCGGGGATCAGGTCGTGCCCATCTAAACGTCTTAGCCCATTCAATCATGATGGCTGGGTCACGAGCGAATGGTACCGAGGCCTACTAAGTTTGCAGGACGTCTACAGGACTCGATGTCTCGACGCGTGACCTTTCGCGGGCCGTTATCTTATCACGTAACGGAGGTTTGTCAAAATCGGGTATGTAACTGCCACGGTGTAAGTACGGTAGCGATGATGGTACTTGTGTGGGGCTTGTCGACCTGGCACTGGTGATCCTCGAAGTTCTCCCACGATATATATCCACAGCAGCTACAGACATATCGCCGTTGTTCCCGGCTGAAGCGCGCAATGCTGTTTAACACTGAGTCTCGGACCGCCACTCCTCGACCACAACAGCCCATTGATCCTGATCGAGGAATGCTTCCACCCTAGAAATCTTACAAGATCAAAGGCGATGACCCTTGCCCTGCTTTCCTCCAGTGTGCGGTGTTGACGAAAAGGTTCGTGGATGTGGATGTGCAGTAATCATCCAACCATGTGGTGATGTGCGTATTGCTGTGTCCGCTATCTTGTGCGTTCTAGTCTCCCTGATTCATCAAAGCTACGTGCCTCTCCCAGAAATAGGTATCGGTCGGGCGTGGTCTCTAACCAAGCAAGGGCGACTTCTGTGCTACAACGCACCTATATATTGGCCGAGGGGTGTCGGACGTGGAAAGGGTCCTTGAAAACTTTGTTCTTTCTGACAATCGTTATGGGCGATAGACCCATCCAGTTTTAACGACTTGGAGGTACGACGGATCCACGGTTCCCGCGGCGGCCGCGGTGGACGAAGTGTATGGTTTGGACAACTTCACTAGTACATCTAAAGCGGAGTGCGTCGTGCTGTAAGTTGAAACCTAATTTGTGACGGAAGCCTTGAAACTTGGACGCAGCTGTATATGATATGAGCAAGTTGCGCCTCATGGGCCAGTGATCGACAATATCAGTGTCGTGCCCCGCTCGTGTCACTTTGGCTTGCAATGACACCAAATTAAACACAGTCAAGTCCGTACATCGGATCGCTGGTTTCAAGTTGTGGGCCCACAACCCTCCCTATATGGTCAATCAAGTCACAAGTGATAATAAACAGGGTCGAAGATCAGTGAGAGGAGTATTACCGTGTCACGACTGCAACGAACGAACTTGATAATCGGCGTTCGCGGTCTGTCTCAGGATGCGTTATCGAGATTTCGGTGCTGGAAGACTGCCCCGTATCTTGGAGGGGGGATAACATCATACGCACATGACCTATGACGAGATGGGGCCATTAATGGAACGAGAACTCTGCTCCACGACTTCTCCGTTTACCCAATGTCACGGGAACTTACACCAGGCACCCACGACGGCTTAGATGGTCTAGTATGCCTTTTGTTGATGATCAACGGAGCTTTGAAACAGACGTCCGCTGCGAACTCCCCTCGCATGATATCGAACGAACGAAGTTGATCTGGCGTTTATACAGGAAACCGGAGGTGGGATGCTCCACGTGGTTACAGCGAGTCCTTGGGGGAGAAAACAATCATTGGCCGGCGATATTGAAAGCGCGGTGCAAACGAGGGGCCGCTGTTTCGGAATCGGTGGTTCAATGAGGGCATATGAAACAACACCGCTGATGTACATCGTGCGCAGGGAAAGAGGAGCAGTGAGAAGCATCACTGCTGAGAGGACAGTTGGATGGACTCACTAGCACTTTCCATTCAGAAAGGGATTAAGACACTCCTCCCGATATGTGCATGCAATGGTTGACCCGCGGAAAGTACCGTAGTTGCTGGGCTGCGACTCGCAGATTGGCACGTCCGCGGGCACGGGCGAATGCGAGTGAGTAAAGCGAAGATGGGGCTCAAACGTATGACACCTATCAGGAGTTACAGAGTAACTCGCCACACAACACTTGCGCGCGATCGTGGTACGAGCACGGAATATACTTTTGGATACGCGAGATCTCAGTGGGTTTTACATCTCTCGGTGTCCACGGGATATCGTACATGGAAAGGTGCGACTGCTGCCAGAGCCACCGCCAAAATCTGGTGATGATGATACCCATTGAGTCCAGGGACTCTCGATCTCGAACCTAGGCGAAGGCGTTACGGCGAGATTCATTGCAAAATCTCCACAAGCCACCTATCGATGACGGTTGTCCGCGGATTCCGGGCGTATCTTTGCAGCAGAGGACGGGCGTTAAGTACTTGCCTCCCTGAGAATACGGGATCGAACGTTAAACAGCAGTGATCATAAAACCCAGTGAAAACACGCTAGAACATACGCGTCTTTAGTTCCGGGTCTCACGAACGTCAATTTTACCAAATCGCCGCCATGTGGAACCGCTCTGGGTGTCACGTCTAGGCTTTGCTGTGTCCTGGGGGGAAACCAGTCGTAACGTACGACGACGAGCGACCAGGTCAATGTAACATCACTACTGAGATGGCTCCGGTGAAAAGCTAGCACCGGAAGATTAGCTCCTTGACATACTGCGAGGAACGTCCCCAAACTCTTGATAGGCCTGTCAACGCAAAGTTAGAACAAGGTCATAGTGCCTTCACAACCAACGGTCCCGTTGCAACTGAACGTCAAAGTCAAAGAGAAAGCCACTGGTTCCACGGACTCCGAGCCAAGTCATCCAGTGGCGTTAAGCAGAAAAAATCTAGACTTTTCGAAAGAGACTTGCTTGTCGAGCATTGGGGACGTCGTCTTGATGCTGCCCTCGGGCATTCGCTAAGGTACATACGCATCAGCCATCATGTTTGAATGTTGCCAGTACAACTATAATAGATGAGGTACCTGACTTCAGGGGGAGACGCAGGTTGTGCCAGGTCTTCCCGTGAATGTTTGAAGGAGGGAACCGGATAAGAATGGAAATTTTTATCAACCTGTAATGTGGCCGACGGCCAAGGTGAATTGATGATTGATCCGCCCAATGTCAAAGTGACGTGTGAGGAAATGACCAGATCTTGCCATTTGATCGAGTTCAACGGCTCTGAAGATCTGTCTTGTACATATCACCATTTCTTGTTAACACTGGCGAGGCTATGATCGCAGTTTACGGACGAGTCCGAATGGATCATGTGGATGAGGGTGCTAAGCAGATGCGTTTGCTGTGGTCTAGCCAACCTTGGTATTGGACGAAATATGAACGTGCGTACCTGCCTACTTGGTAGTGGAGCACGCGCACGCGCATGCGGTCTCACCGTTGTCTGTTTTAGATACCCGCGACTACAGACGTTGTGAGTGGAGGACCCGAGGTAGCCGGATAAAGGCGGTTCGAGTGGCGGCAGCCCGGCAGTCTCTCTCTCTCTCTCTCGAAGGTTGCAGCAATGACATGTCCTGATAACCATGGCAAGTAAAGAAACGACTCGGCTGCGGGGTAGCAGCAAAGCTACACAATACATATCTGTTGGGAGCCCCGTCGCCATCGAAACTCGCGGTGAGCATGGTACTCTCCGGCGATACCGTCGGCAGTTCGAGCGGAGACCAAAAATTGCAGACCGCTCGGCAGCCGAGGCGACTTGTTCTGCTGGACAGGTGGTGGCTGGCGGAAGCAAACCTTGAACGAAATTACGGAATTCTTTCCGTGGGAATGTGTGGTGAAGATTTGGATGTCCGACGTTTTCGTTTCGGGTCAAACTTGCCATAACGGCAAAAGACGTTCTTGTATGTACAAGATCAAAGGGATTTAATTTCGTTTTATTTTTATTTTATTTCCTTAGCATTTCCCAGCTGGAAAAGGAAGTCATATCCGGTCCTAGGACAGACGCCATCATGGCCAGGCTTTATCTGAGACTGGAAGACGCTACATATAAATCACACCCGTCTTCCCTTGCCTCGTGTCCCCCGAGCCCGGTTGTACCCCCTACTCCTCCGCTTGTTCTCACTCGCCGCCTCCTCCCTCGTTCGCGACACCCTATAGTCACCCATGCCAGCAGAGAGATCCCGGAAGCCTTCCCATGGGCGCAAAGATAGTACGTATTCTCTCTGCAGGGGGCAGAACACGTTCGTTGACTCGAATGATCGTGTATTAGGCGCTCACCCTGCCTGGACCCACATGGCCCCTAGCAGCATTGCTTTCGCGCCTAACGTGACTCCAGTCACATTCAACGACCCCCTTCCGACATCGGACACCACTTCCGACCCCATACTCTTCCCCCCTTCCCCCTCGGGGGGCTCTCCCCGCCGCCTGACTCATGGTAAAAAACGTGGTGAAGATTACATCCCCCGTCCTCCTAACGCGTTTATCCTCTTCCGATCCGCCTTTATCAAAAGCCAGCACGTCCCCAGTGGGGTCGAGACCAACCACAGTACCCTGTCCAAGATCATCGGACTCACGTGGCAGAGTATGCCCCACGACGAACGACAGATCTGGCACGCAAAGGCAAAGAAAGCGCTCGAGGAGCACCGCAAGAAGTGGCCGCAGTACGCCTTCCGTCCCTCTCATTCGAAGTCGAAGGGGGCTACGGAAAAGAGGAAGGTACGAGAGGTGGAACCGAAGGATCTCAAGCGGTGTGCAAAGATCGCGGAGTTGCTGGTCGGGGGGAAGAAAGGGACAGAACTGAACGCTGCTATCCAGGAATTTGATCGTACCCACGTGCCGGAGATCGTCACGCGATTTGAAACACCCATCACCGCCCGGTCATTCCGTAGATCATCTTCTGCACCGGTGCACGATGACAAACTTAAGAAACCCTCGTCTAGGCGCTCGCGATCCTCCAGTAGTCAGCCTTCGTTCCAACCTCCCAAACAGACCGAGTCTGAGACGCCAAGCCCCACCGAGACTCACCCTGCCCTCCACCCCCTTGTCTCAGCACACAGTTGCCCCGATTTATCGGTACCCTCTTCGTTCGACTCATCCTTCTCATATTCGTTCCCTGCCAAGTCGCAACCTTCATTTGTGAGTTTACTTTGTTATGTGCACGCCGCTATCGATGACGCTCACAAACGACCAACGCGCAGGAACTCGATCCATTTATGTTCGATATGGCCTTTG
Source organism: Pisolithus thermaeus (assembly GCA_024663475.1). Taxonomy (NCBI): domain Eukaryota; kingdom Fungi; phylum Basidiomycota; class Agaricomycetes; order Boletales; family Pisolithaceae; genus Pisolithus; species Pisolithus thermaeus. Next base: position 98,853 of record JANFAF010000036.1, read on the forward strand.
GCGATTCGATCATGTCAACGGATGGTTCTGTAGCCAGCTACCCTTGTTCTCCAACGGAAGGACGAGTGACGACACCTGCGCCATGCTATGACATGACGTATAACAACAGCGATTGGACGCCTTGCTCGTCTCGTCAGTCGAGTTCTCCAGCTACCCCGCAGGCGCTCTCCCCTTCACCGTCTTTCGATTGTGCCGGTACGGACGACGCATTCATCCTCGGTTCGTATGCGTTCGACAGTATCCCACCCAATCAGCACAACCTATCTCCGTGTGGACAACAGTACACAGCCGGCCTGGACGTTTTCCATCACCGTGTCGATGCCCCCGTCCCTTTCGCTCAGCCAGATTTCACCTCGTTCCCCAGAGACCAGCTAAATTCCTTCGACTACCCTACCAAGTCTGAATTCACTAGCGCCGACATGGAATTTTCCACGTTCATGTCATCACTGACGGCCTTCTGAACGGAATGATGGACCGGATGGACCGCGTGACCACTCTTATCGCCTCTACAGCCGCATTTATCGGACGCCGCACACGAAATATATTTGCATCGATTTCTTTCGTTGTCCCTCGAATTCCCCAAAAAAATTACTTCTTTTCCGCCTTCTATCTCCTTCATCAAGGTTTTCTCCTACTACCGGGTGTATTGTTAAACTGCGACTCACAAGGAACTCCCACCCCCAGGTGTATATATACTGTAACATATCCGGCGTCTGCGATATATCGATCACTGATCTCGACGACGATACCCTACCTCCTCAGATATTGATCTTTTGTTTATTGTGTATATAGTTGATACGCATTCCTTTCCTTTTCTCTCCCCTCTCCCGACTACCTACTGATACTGGATCCCCGCCGTAGAGATAGTAATCATGGGACTTAACTCCCTGGTGAATATCGTATATTCAATACGTCAGAGGGGGAAAGATAGATATTCCGGACAGATAAGTATGCGACGGCGGGCGTTTTTTGAGATTGCGGAATCAATTTGTTTCGCCGCCAACGGAACCAAAATAAAAAATAAAAAAAACAAATATACCCAAATATGGATTGCCTTAATAATCGGTCGCGGGTGATTGATTTCCAAATGGAGAAAGACGGATAGAGAGGGAGGATTGCGGTCACCGGTTCTGAATGCAGGGGGGGCTTCCAAGGATTACTTACAGTAAATACACAGCACGACCACGCGCGGATAGACTTTGAGGGTCATGAGGTGAATAATTAGTTCCATCAGCGAACTGAGAAAAATGAACGTAGGAAAAAATGGATGCCAGTCGAGAAATGAGAACACTAGATTAGATGACGAACAAAATATTTCGTGGCTTCGTCAGAGAGAGGACTCTCTCACCGCCGGTCTATTTCTGTCCAGGAAGAGATCTTGGGTAGGGCCCGGCTGCTTTGCCGGAGACAGCGAGTGTGTTTGAATACATTCCAGGGCAGAGATGTTCAAAGGTACGAGTGACTGACTTCTGACCACGGAGATGACCCAAAAAAAGGAAGTGAGAACGATAATGCACATAATTGTGCACCATATAGAAGACGAAGTGCACTCATGTCGAGGATTCCAGTGGAAGGTTTCGAAGGCACTCCAGAGAATCTGCTGCGGCACCGTCCAACAAAGAGAGGTCCTCTACACATGGGGAGAAAATCGTCGGCCCAGTAGGCACCGACCACATACCTTGAGCTTCGCCTCGCGAAGTGATCTCCCAGGTTCTGTCCCCCGCTTAAACTCATGTCGAGATCGAACGGCAAAAAGTCGCGAAAAAATTCCCAGTTATTCCAAGTAGAGAGAACGAGTCCCGAAGGACGACGCGCCTCGAGGCAGAGAAAGAAAATCAGTCACTTGGAATGAAATACCCGAGGACAACCGACGACACGTGCTGTTGCTCGAAGAACACGTTGTAGCGAGAAGCTGGCCGCACAAGACCACGACGTCGATGGTTCCCTCCATACTACGTTCACATTCATTTTCCCGTCATGTGGTTATTCTCTACAGTTATGTAGCGCATGAAGTGCGCTCTTAATTGTAGGTATATCCCATGTTTTTTTTGGGGGGCAATTCAGGTAGCATATGGACATCCCGATGGTATTCGGATTCGGATGGACAGTCGTTCTCCGCCAAAAGGTTAACTCGATAAACTCAATTGCTCGGAGTTCCAGGGCATACCGGCCACATTCCGGTATGTATGAATCTTCCTTCGACGATGCATAAATCCAGAACCCATGACAATGCCGCTTTGAGGAAAGGTCCCCCCGTGGTCCGTGCTCCGTTATGGATAATCTTATCGTCTTAAGGAAAAACTGTGCGGAAGCGACCGCGGTTCGTTATCTTCGATCCAGCTCCACGATCCGCTTAGCGACGTCGAGATATATGACCAAGTCTTCACCGCTAAAAGGGAGGTCCGACACACTACAGTCAATGCTCGTGACGTACACGAGTACAGAGCAAGGGCAAGGAACATACGCACCCGATCATGGAGCTGCAGCTCCAAGGAGAAGCGCACCACCACCACCATATCACAAAATAAAAAAGTGCGAAGCTTACCAGTCTACCGATACTATCACCAGGGTAAGGGCACGGAATAGACCGAGTAAATTTTCATTATTTCCGTGGCGTATAGCTCCAGATATTCTGTCACGGAGCTCGCTTCGATGTGTTGGTAATTTGTAATGCGATGGTTGAGTGTGGATAGAACGCAAGAAATAATAAGCGTCTTTACAATGCAGCAGAGTCACTTATTCCAAAAGCTGCTGATAGTACATGATCCACCGTGGACAATGTATAACTGATAATACTCAGAAGAATCTGAGAACAAAGATTCCGCAGGGGCCAGTGGCCATGAAACGTACCAGATAAACGGCCAAACTCTCTGCAGGCATGAATGAAGGCAGTTGTTCGTGAACTCGAGGCACGAAACTATTTCCGTGTCATAGAAGGCGACGCGAGGCTTGCGTGTGGAGATCTTGGACGCGTGGCATGCAGCACATGTGGTTCTGGGGTTAGGCACGCAACCGTAGGGCACGAGTCTCTCGTCCCCCTTGCTATTCACCTGGGCGAATCTTTGCGCTGTCGTTATTGCCGTCGTTTCGTCTTGTTAGACTGGTTATCGACAGAAAGAAGGCACGTAACACACGGGCAGCCTGCGAGACTTCCAGGTGTGATGGACAAGTTTCCGTTCAAGGGAGGGAGGCTCGGAAGGTGACGGCCAGCAGCCAGAGCGGTAGTGAATCTTCAGAGTAGAGGGAACATCCGTCCCGCGAAGCACGTCCATCAGGAAATGCCGGTGAGTACGACATCATAAAACTTGAAACTGAGCACGAGGGCCTCGCAAGGGTGGGTGTAGGCGATTGTGCGGAGACCTCGCAGACCAACTGTGGAAGTTGGCACGTTCCACCGGAGAACTTTGTACCAAGATGGTCGTCGACTTGACCGAAACGTAGTTGCAAGTGCCAGTTGCACAGCGGGCCAGCTGGGAGCAGCCTGGTCAGTAAGCCTATACTTCCGAGTATGAGGACACAGCGTTTCCGCTCTGCTTGACCGGTTTTCGTGGGCTGTGTAAACCTATGCCTGCGGGTCGTCTGGTCCAGCCCAACCACCGTGGTCAGTACTTGCCGCAAGTCGCAAATCCAACTAGAAAGGCAAGTTCAGCTAGCAATGACATTGCCTTGTTGGGTGGCATTCGCAGTGGCGGCAGGCTCTTTTCGTCCGAATCGCACCGAGTCACTTCTTCGATGAGCCGCTGACAACGGCCCCGATGACTTGAGTAGCGCTACGACGACCCTTGCCACCAGAGCGCTCTCGTTCCTTCGCAGCTTCCAAGTACTGCCTACTGCGCATCTCCAGTGCAAAGACCACCGATAGCATAAGTAGATCCCAGAAAATTTTCTTACACGTAACGATGTCGAATGACATGCCTCCGCTAGTGGACGCAGATACCCGCCAAAGACCCAGCAACCACATCCCACCACCCCCGGGGGCGACGATCCTCCCTCCTGGTGGCCCGCCGCCGCCTCACCATGCAGCCCCACCGCAGAATTACCCTTGGGGATATCCCGCGGGTCCTTCGATGCCCACCTACACCCATCCCCACTACGCCTCCCCGCAGTCTCAGCAGTTCAGTCCACAGTACCCTCCTCCATGGTACCCCCACTACGGCTTCCCAGCTTATCAGCAGCAGCAGCAGCAGCAGCAGCAGCATCAATCCGCGCCTAGCCCATACGTTCCTCACCAACAAGCCCCTCCAGAAACGCATCGCCAAGGTCGCCCTGCGGCATTCCACAGAGGCAATAGTCGTCCAGCGCCTGAACAAAGAGAGGTGTCTCATTTGCGAAACAGAGCGACGTCTCTCGTCAGACGCCCGCGTTCGCCACGTGCACAACAAGCAGGTGAATTGTCACCCTTGTTCGATAACCCAGAGACGAGACCTACCATTCGAGATCTGGGAGCTTATCCGACTAATTTGCATACACCTTCTTCGACTCTCTCCTACCCTGCCGCTGCCGCCGCCGCCGCAGGTGGGAGCAGTCAGCCCAGACTAAATATGTACAATGAGCGGCCGAGCAACTGGAGGCGCGATTTCAGGTTCAAGTCCGGTCTTGCAGGCGTATTCCACATGAAATCCAGCCAAAGTCACCCGCCGAGTGGTCAGTAGTGGTTCGCTCGCCTTTTGGATGTACTTATCTCATGGACATCTTTTCACCGTTGCAGATTGGACAAGCAGCTCCAAGCTGATGCTTCACCGGCACTTACAGCATGACAAGGTCTATCCACCCACCATCTATGACCTCCGCCGAGATCCACAGACGCTCGTCTTCCGCAACTTGGATCGTCGTCCCGACCAACGGGATATGGCGCAGACTGTCACGGATCCCCGTACCCCATGGATGCGGATATACAATTCTCGTCTTCCATGGTACATCGATATTGTTGCACAAGACGGCGGCTATATCACGCTGGCCGATTTGTTCCAGCAGCTCTTTGCAGCTCTACAGAAACCGATCCAACAATCCGATTACTACAATGATGACCTTGATGATCATGACAGACAAGCCCTCAATCAGGCGTATGTTGGGCGATGCCGAGATGAAGTTGAGAGGTTGGGTGGTGTTAGACGCGTTGACTTTTTGCGCGGGAAGGTCTTCTTCGAGGGATTGTCGAGAGGTAAGAACGGGATGTGGCGGCTCAGAACGGGGATGGAGAAGTCGTAGGAAGGTTGTTGTTTGTATATCCCTTGGCCTTATTCGTCTTCTTCTTGTCTTTATGTTGCTTGTATTTACCGTTGTTCCCTGCCATGCGGCATTGGTTGATTATCTATAGGATCATGTTTTTGGTTCTTCATCGATTATCATATTTGTCACTCGTTAATCCTCACTTTGTTCTTGAGCAACCGGGATTTAATTATCGTGACGTATGGAGGTTTGGCTCTGCGATTCCTAAGCTATTGGTCTCCTTGACGAGGTCTTGAGTGATAGCAGACAAGGCGGACGCACTGGCTAAGAAGCTGTCCAACGGAAATGGGACCTTGTTATAGGAACAGAGGAAGTCATCCTCGGAGGGTAGTTAACTTTGAGCTGGCGTCAGACTGGGCTGGCATGGTACGCAGCAGTTGAGTCGATGACACAGTGTGTGGGTAATTCGAAAAAGGGGCTGGCACTACATATGGAAACCCACGTGTGCTTAGGAGGGCCGCCTCCACACGACGAGCGGGAGTCTGGGACTACAGTGCAGTCCGTATTCCTCCAACCAAAAGCCATCGTGTCGAGGCTATTGCTTGTCTGCGCCATCATATCCCTCAGAAAGAGACTCCGAGTGCGATCGAGGTGTCGAAGGGCGAAAACAACCGCTCGATCCATAACTTCTACCTTCATGGTTCGACTCGTGAAATCAGGCATGCGTCGCGGTGGCTCAGTTATCCGCTTCTTTGATACATACGGAAACGCTGAAATGACTCCCATGCGTGTCATTCTCCGCCCAAGGGAGACTCGACGCAGCTAATCAGTCTCCGGCAGCGGGTGAAATGTTCACTACTACCTCCTCAGACGGCAAAGGTATTCCCCTTTATGTACTACCTGTTGTGTCTTCTGTACTGACCTCGGATGATCCTGACAGCAACATATCGTCTTGCTCAAGACGTCGGCTTAGGAACCTGGCGAGCCTCGTGTTATTCAGTGCAGCGATATCTGGTGCATATGTATGTATGTATGTTTTTCTCTTGGCGGGCAGCTCAGTCACCCAAAGGCTGTCGTCCGTTTTCCTTTTGCGATATGTTCGTTGAATCTTAATCAGCCCCCACGATGGCTGACATGGACGTCGAGGCGTATATAAACAATCACCCAACACGCATCCCCCACTTCACTCTTCCGTTACAACTATCGTTTGCAGCTCTCCGGTATAATTTATTATGGCAACACCGCGAAGGAATCGCGGTGCTCAACCCACCGGCGGTTCTTCTAGGGCTACCGACAACCGAGGCGACCAGGGCCCTGGCGGCACCGGTCCATCTCAAGGCGGTACACCGCCAACGGCACCTGCTCGAGTTCGCGGTGGTACTCCCCTTTCATTTTACGGTCGAGTTCGTGGCGGCGGGCCGTCCACAGCATCTCAGCCTCCTGGTGGACCACCGTCTTCAGCTCCAGTGCAATCTTCTATTGCTAGCCCACGGCCGTCTGTTAACCCTTGGTCATGCGGTCCGCCTGCACGGACAACAACCACTAGTCAGCCACTCGTCAATCCTCAACCTCGCGGTGGAGGTCCACTACCCGTCAGTTCTCGTGGCGGTATGTTACTTTCGACCCCTCAACTCGCTCGTGACGCCAATGGGCCACCTCCGACAGTCGAGGGTCTACCTTCCGACCATAATTCGCCCTCCACCTTAATGTCTCCTGCACAGGTGGAGCGTCCTAGTGATGGACTACTCGCAACAGATAGTGAATCTTCTGAAGATGTAACGTCACTCCTCCCGACTCCTCCTTCACGGCCCGGTGCTGGAAAAGCTGGTTTATCGGTGAAGGTCCAGGCTAATTTCTTCCGCGTGAATATTCAGGGGAAGTGCATCTACGAATATACCGTCAGCATATCTCCCGAGCCCTCGCCTTCCCGCGGAGTTGAGCTGTTCAAATTACTCGAGAGAAGTCGGGCACAAGAATGGAGGGAGTTCGTTCCGTTCATTGCCCATGACCGGCACACCAAACTGTACTCCGTGAGGGAGCTGCCCCAGCCGTTGGTCGTCGAAGTCATCGAGAAAGTCGGCCCACCACCGCACCGCGAGCATACTTTTACTTTCAACATCAAGAAGAATAGTGAGTTGAACATCGAAGACCTGTCCAAGTACGTGTACCTTTCCCGACCTCGTCATGATGGCTTCTGACGGTCATTCTTCAGCTTCCTCAAAGGTGACCTGGAGTATTGGAACTACAACACCTCTCCCGTCATTGCAGCCTACAATCTAATACTACAGAAATTCGCATCCAGCACCGCAACGCGTGTTGGTGGAGGCGATGAGGTCCGCAGCGGCTGTTACTACTTCAAGGATACGGAATATCGATCTAGCCTTCCCAAGTATCTCCAGCCCCAACGCAGCCTGTCGGATAGATTGCAAGCTTGGGGTGGCGTCTTCGTATCCGTTCGTCCCGTGCGCAACCAACTGATGGTCAACGTTGGGCTCTGCGTGTCCGCATTCCATAAGAGTCGTAACCTCGGGGAAGCCATTAGTATCTTCAGGCGGGCGTCTCATGGGGCAGATCCGACTAGGTTTCTACAGAAGCTGAAGGTTACGTCCCAGTACCGCGGATACGTAACGACCATGAGGGTGCAAGAGGTCGTGGACAAACCCCCAGCGACCCTACGCTTCCAATGGGGTAACGAAAACGTTTCCGTGGTCGATTATCTGAAACAACGTGGGTATTGAACCGTGTGCTATACTCAAATCACGTTTGACTTGTAATAGGTTACAATACCACTCTGCGGCATGCAACCGATTGGCCAGTTATCAACGTCGCTGGAAAGAAATCGCCTCACCCAGTCTATGTTCCGGTCGAGTTGTGCTGGATCGCAGACGACCAGTTATATAGAGGGAAGCTCGAAGACAACGAGGCGAGAGAAATGATCAAATTCGCGTGCCGGAAACCAGACGACAATCGTGTCCTCATCGATGAAGGTCTTCGACTTCTTGGGTTCTCGAAACCTAACGTGACGGGGGCTAAACAGTCCATGCCGACTAACGTGAAGATCGATAACGCTACCCTCGGCAATTTCGACGTCACGGTGGATCCATACATGGTCGATATTCTTGCTCGCGTCTTACCCTGTCCAAAGCTCCAATATGGCAATCGCAGGCTCGACAACGTCAAGGATGGTGGCTGGAACACCTTGGGATGCAAGTTCGTACGAGGCGCAGTGGTCGAGTCTTGGTGTGTTCTCAATGTCAAAGATGGCCCGGTGCAACCCAGCACAAACGACTTAACTCTCGAGTCGTTATGCAAGGACTTCGAAAAGAAATGCAAAGATTGTGGTATCGTGTTCAAGGGCACACCGATGATCCTGAAAACCGAAGCGCTACCTGATATCCAAAGAGATGCTTATCGCCGACAAGCCCTTGCGGAAATCCACAGAGTCATCAAGAACTGGTGCGACGCAAATTTCAAGCGAAGTAATGGGAACAGAGCAAAATCCTCGTTCATCCTCGTACTCCTTCGCCGTCGCGATAACTTCATCTACCCAGGTATAAAGCGCATGTGCGACCTGGAGTTTGGCGTCCACACTCTGCACGTTTTAATCCCCAAACTCTGTAGCACGACACCGTCCAAACTGGATCAGTATTACGCAAACGTTGCTCTGAAACTCAACATTAAGCTGGGCGGCGTGAATCACCTGCTGGGAGAAGGGGACGTCCGATGGTTGAAACAGAAGAAAACGATGGTCGTAGGCATGGACGTGACCCATCCGAGTCCTGGTAGTCATGTGGGAACTCCATCCATCGCAGCGGTCGTTGCGAGTGTCGACGATTCGTTTGTCCATTTTCCTGCCAGCCTGCGGTGTCAGATATCCAAGCAGGAGGTGCGCTTCGTTCTCTCGTGTCTCTTATTTTCTGACTCCAACCATACGAGTAACAGATGATTGGCGACCTTCGAGCGATGTTCAATGAGCGCCTGCACGCCTATGGAGGACGACCGGGTACCCTCCCCGAGCGGGTCATTGTTTATAGGGATGGTGTTTCCGAGGTACGTAGCCGTCCCTTTCGAGCTGTGGGCCTATAGTGACACTCTTCGTCTTGACAGACTCAGTACGATGCTGTTTTAAGGGATGAACTCCAGTCGATCAAGGGCGCGTTCGCGGATAAGTATGGGAATTCACCTCACCCTCCACTCACTCTTGTCGTATGTGGTAAACGCCACCACGTCAGACTCTTCCCAGCCCAGGACCAGACCTCGAATAAGACTGGTGTCAAGGACAGATCGGGGAACACACTCGCCGGTACGGTAGTTGACAATACCATCACGTCTGTGTGCGTACATTCGACCGTCGCTACTCCTCTAACCTCGTCTTGACCTTCTCATTGTTCCGTACATAGGTTTTACTTCGATTTTTATCTTCAAGCACATGCGGCTATCCAAGGGCACGTCAGAGGCACTCATTATATCGTACTATACGACGAGAACAACCTCGGATCTGACGAAGTCCAGCAAGGCACGTACAATGCGAGCTACCTGTACGCTCGTGCAAGCAAGTCCGTAAGCCTCGTTCCTCCGGCTTACTATGCGGATCTGGCGTGCGAGCGCGGTCGTTATTACCTCCATAATTTCTTTGATGGTAATGAACTCGATGAAGACCGTAGGGGGAGTGCCGGTAGTGCTGACCCGAAGGAAGACGACGGGAGGCTTGTATTCAATAAGGCGCTCAAGGCTTGGGGTGAGGGGGTGCACGGAAATTTGAAGGACTCGATGTTTTACATTTGAGTTTTTACACGTCGTTGGATCCGCTCGTGTCTTTCCATAACCAGACTTCTTCGTACCGTTCGTATGTAACGATGTCGGACCGATTTCCACGACTATATGTTGTAGAACTGGACGCTCCAACCACTTGGGGAATTCGATCAGGCGTTGACAATGAATATTTCGTGCAAGTTTCATTACATGGATACGGTAGGAACTCTACAAGCACAAGGCCCTATACATTAGTTATAGACTATTAATGCCAATCGGGAGACTTGATGTTGGGTTCGATAAAAGGTATGACAGTGTCAACTACTGGGTCAGCGATGGCCTGGGCCATGAAGTCGAGGCATGTGCCGGTAGACATGGATATATTCCAATCCATCTTCGTCGGCATCTTCCTGACAGGTGAGAAGTGTAAGGACGGGGACAACCTCGGGAAACAAAAGAATTTAGATTCGACCTCGGGAGATTTCCTATAATCAGCAGCCTGAACGACAAGAAACAGTCGGGCCTTATCTGGACAACAGGATCAACAAATCCCAACCACGTACTTTGCGCGCCTCGCGAGCAGGCATTTCCTCTTCGCAGACAGTGGTTCAGGACTCGGAAACCCTCAAAGCCACTCCTTCGTCGCCGTGTTTCATGCCCCTCACAGTACTATAGCTAAGACGGCAGATAAATTCGCTGATATTCACCCAAAAGCCAAGCGCATACCCAGAAAAGAGCTTGCTCCACGTAAAACGTCATCTTATCGTAATGAAGGGTCATGATCTTGACAACACCTGAAGGCTCCAGCTTGTACACAGCAACCGAAGGGCTTTGAGTTGCTTCGCAGTCGATCTGCATTATGTGATCGCGCTCTCCCCTGCAGGACAAGAGAAAATGAACGACCCGAGGGCAGAAACAATGAACCTCGCGCTCAGAGTTGTCGCGCACAAATTCAAATGAGTTGTAAAGTGCACGCACAGGAACTAACTGAACATCAGAGGAAGGGTTGTCATAGCGAACACGGCAGTCAATATCTCGTTTGATCTCAGGCGCGCTAGTGAGCAAGGTCTAAGGGAACGGACAAAGGAAGCAGAACAGATAAGATACGTACTATGAACTCGTAAATGTAGCCGATTGTTTGTAGTGTGACGATCCTGAGAAGAAGTTCGATAAGGTCCGGCCATCAATCGTAGGGAAGCTCTACGGCAATGGCAACCTGAGCAGAGAGACCACCAGTCTTTTGGAGGGGAGATGCAAAGGTGACGAGGACTTCTTGCTTGATCTTGGTTTCGGTATCATTAAGAGCAAGTAATCCAAAGCTCCAGCATTGTGAATGCGTATTTGCGAGCCTTCATTTGCAAGTTCAGAGGAGAGCATGAGTATGTATTCTGGCTGGGTGAGGACATTAATGCGATATACACTCGAGCACATCGGAGGACACCCACATAGTTCTCCCTCGAGACATTCTCGAGCTGCTCTGTAGCTCGCTGACGTGTACCGGCATCTGGTAAACAAGGTATCAACCGGCGTGGAGTCGACGTCGATGAATGTATGAGTGGCGTATCAGCAGGCTGGCTGTCTGATCGAATCCGAACTTGACCCAATTGGCAATATGGTAGAGTGGTGTTTGGTCTTGCTTGTCTCTTCCTGGAGCTGCAATTCCGCAAAGTATTGAATAACCTTCTGGCTGAACGAATCCATATATATAATGTTGTCACCATCTCCTGTTGTCTTTTTTCTTTGACGATACTCGGTCGAGATTGAAATCTTGACTCGTCGAAGATTCTGTTTAGGACACTTATAGGCGGCAGCTCTCGACATTTGATACCGACACAACCGTCCGCAAAGGCATGTCGAAGCATCGCCGGAAATCAGGATCGCAAGTTCTTCTCGCCATTCGTACAGTGGCACGGATGCCTCGTTGATGAAAGGCGTGGCGCCGGACCCTTCTGCAGCCACGTACCAAATTTTTCACGAGACGCATACTACAGGCAATGCTCCCCGGTGAATGATCATGAAGAAGTAAGCTACTAGAGAAGCGGTTGTTGAACACGGAACACCACCACTCACGTATGAATGGTCAAATCAGTCCAAAGGTGCAATTCCTGTGGTTACAGGTACGCGACTTTTGAATGTGGTCTCCAACATTGTAGGGGTGGACATTTTCTCTCAATCTCACTGTATTTTCTTCCCCGGTTAACCAGATAAAGATATGGTCACCGATCTGTCTTACAGTGTCCCACACTCATCCGAATGCTTTGGCGCGTGCCATATGTCCACGACGTCAATGCTCATCGAATGAATCACAGATGGACTCTCGTCTTTTGGCGCACTTCTCGAGGCACTGGACAACTTAGCTGGGATATGTGAAAGCGTGGAGGAACGTTACAAGCCTTGGGGAAGGCCGGTATGAACGGTGGGAAGAGAAAAGTTAGTGACAAAGGTTCCCTTGTGTGTGGGAAGAGTGGAAAGGGGTTGGTGAGTGGCTCAAACAAAGATACGCTTATCTGCCACTCTAGGCGTGTCAAATACAGGCTGAAACTCGATACTTCTCGGGTGGAATGGAGGGCTATCGGTTATGAGGGAGTTGACTGTAGCTGCAAAAATTCAAAGCCCGAGTACTACAATGTTCCGCAACTGACTCCAATCCATACTTACAACCTACAAGTTCTTTCTACTAGACATTGCTCGAGGGCACCCGATGCTCCTTTTTCTCGGAGGGAACTTTTGGATGTGATAGCAGTACGCCTTACCTATAGTCCAGTCCAAACTAAGCAAGATCCGACATCTTGTCCCTCCCGTGCTTCCGATGTAATGCTGCGCTGGCTGTATGCAAACGTGCACGTCCAACTCCAGAAACCAAAGGCATCTGATTGACAGGCACCCTAGACTTTCCTAACAGGTTTGACTCTGATCCTGAAATCTCCACAATGACACGCTGGCAATCAGGCCGGAACTCGATCGGAGTTCCGGCGAGAGTCCAGCGGCAGTCTGATTTGGCGGAGCAGGGTGGAAAACAGGCGCTGCGTCGGCCAAATTGGCAGGTGGGGAGGGAGTGCCGGGCCGGGCCGGCGAATGCCGAGAGAGCGGAGACTGGCATCGTCAACGTCGACGTCGTCTTAATCGAGACCGACCCACTCATAGATCGTATCCCAACTCTTAATTAAGTCTTAGACAGTCAGTAGATAATCATCCCCACCTCCCATAAAAACCCGAGTCCATTCCGTCTCTTAGTTTCCTTGGAATCCCTTGCATGGACACCTTCACAGAACCATACACCCGCGCCGGTGACGACATCTCGCTCGACGCAGTGCGCAAGCAGGTCTCTGCCCTCGAAGACGCTCATCGCGCTCAGGGCACGCCTCTCTCCGGTCGTATCATCCACGTATGCCACTACTTGCCAGTCATACCCTCTCTTGTCACTCGCACACCCTCTGGCGTCCTCTCTCCTCCACCCACGCCTCCCGTCCTACCGGGCGAAGTACCACCCAGTCCATCAGACGATTCAGCAGTCACCGGTGCCAATGCGGCCCATGGTGACTCCAACTCACAAGATCAGAGAAGGTGGAAACTCGCACCACGCTATGGCCACGCTGCGATGTTCTCAGGTATCCGCTCTCTCTCGGCCACCCACGATCAACTCATCGTCGGATGGACTGGTGATATCATGTCCGTCCCCAATGGAGCTACTCCCAACTCGGAGGAAAACGTGTCACCCCCGGGTGATCGCGTGCCTAATGCTCAAGTGACTCAGGCAGACAGGAACGCTCTCGAATCCGAGCTCGTCGGTTACGACGACGACGGTCATAGCACCATTGGAACACATAAGATCGACTACGTTCCAGTCTGGTTAGAGGACAAGGTCGCTCACGGCCACTACGATGGGTATTGCAAGACGAGTAAGTCGTGTCGACATTACTTGCCTTATCCGTCGATTTTCTCCCGCTTTTCTATTGCTCTTGATCTTATCTACCACCACATCCTTCGCTTCCTACTACGCCCGACGAATGTGGCTGTTTCAGGGTTCAACTTGCCTTTTGGGTGTCGAACGCTGTCAATTTTTTGACTTTCTTCGCGGACATCGAGAATACGATTTGCGTGGATGTTGATTACCATGATTTGATCGACGTGTCCGACGTTGGCGCTAACCACGTATCTTTCAGCTCTCTGGCCCCTCTTCCACTACCTCCTCTGGCAAGACGTCGCCACCGAATACGCATCCGTTGATGCAAACTATGAGCAATATGAGCAGGTTCGTACCGTCGCCCATGCGTTACCGAATACTGACACTCGGTGACGTTTCTCTACCCCTCCCATGACATCATCCACCTGGTGCATTTGGCGCTCATTCGGGATTCCTCAGGCTAATCAAGCCTTTGCATCCCGCCTCGCTTCGGTGCTCAAGCCGGGCGATCTCGTCTGGGTGCACGACTACCATCTTCTACTCGTTCCTCGTTTGTTGAGGGCGGCCATGGGCGAGCGTGGCTCGGATGTCATCATCGGATTGTTCGTCCACACCCCATTCCCGAGTTCGGAAGTGTTCAGGTGCTTGCCGCGTAAGTATGCTCTCTGTCATTTTCTTGCCCGGGACCGGTGAAATCAACCAATATGCATCCGCAGGAAGAAAAGAAATCCTCGAAGGAATGCTTGGCGCCAATCTTGTATGTTTCCAGGTAAGTATCCTCAGATTTTCCCGTCCATCTTAACTGTATGTCTTACATCACACCCTCTAAAAGACGTACTCCTACTCCCGACACTTCCTGTCCACTTGTGTCCGCGTCTGCGGGTACGAAACAGCATCTCGCACGGTTGCAGCACCAATGATACCCACGAGTAAATCGGCCACGTCAAACCGTAATGGCCCATGTTCCTGTTCGTGCGCCGAGTCTACCACCACCACCAGCCCTGCTACCGCGCCGACTGCAGGCCCAGTCGAACTCGAACGGTCAACCACGAAACGCAGCAGTGGTGAGAAATACATAGGCGTTGATGCCCAGGGTCATTTCGCCGCTGTTGGACACTGTCCTGTCGGCGTCGACGCAGAGAGAGTGAAGAGGGATACGTGAGTCTCTTACCTAAACCCGGTTGACGATTGCATTCATCATGTGCGATGGGTAGCCTGAGACCTGGTGTTCAGCCGAAGCTCGATGCACTCAAAGCGTTGTATGGGGATAAGAAGATTATTGTTGGAAGGGACAAGTTAGATGTCGTCAAAGGGGTCCTTCAGAAGGTGTGCCTCTGTGTCTTACTCCTGTTTTTCGGATGTCATTTGACGCGTTTATTGTTATACTTACGTGCCTCCGTTGTCGATCGTAGCTCCGCGCATTCGAGAAGCTTTTACATGATTATCCAGAGTGGAGAGGCGAGGTGGTACTTATTCAGGTGTGTCTATCGTGCGCGATCGCCTGGTCAATCGTTTGACCGATGGAACGGTAAACCGATTCGTGCAACATGCCTCTGCACGTACGAATATAGGTGACGTCCCCAGCCTTGACGGATTCCCCCAGGTTGGAACGGCAAGTCTCAGAGCTCGTTGCACATATCAACGGAGAATATGGAAGTCTACATTTTATACCCGTTCATCATTAGTACGTCCTTTTCTTCTGGTGCAGCGGTCTATTTTATCTGCCATGCCTTTCTCTAGTCACCAAACGCTCAAGAAAGATGAATTCTATGCACTCTTAGAGGCAGCCGACTTAGGCGTAATTACCCCTCTGCGGGACGGAATGAATACGACTTCGATGGAATTTGTGATTGCACAAGAGA
Organism: Pisolithus thermaeus; assembly: GCA_024663475.1. NCBI lineage: Eukaryota > Fungi > Basidiomycota > Agaricomycetes > Boletales > Pisolithaceae > Pisolithus > Pisolithus thermaeus. The sequence goes on from JANFAF010000036.1 coordinate 114,540, forward strand.
GGACCAAGAAGTCGCCATTGGTGCTGAGCGAATTCATGGGCATCAGCCAGCACATGTCTGAGGCGTTACTAGTCAATCCTTGGGATCTTGGTGTGCGTATCTTATTTTCATTCAGCACGATTATATCATTTATGATTTGATTTGATTGATGGCGGGACAGGACGTTGCTGCTGCCATGAACCGCGGTCTTCTCATGTCCGAAGAATCGAAGGCCTCGAGACACGCGGCACTCCATCGCGTTGTGACGACGCACACTTCTCATACATGGGCGTCCGTCCTGGTTAAGATGTTACTCTTCCAGATCAACGGACAGAGCACGGCGAGGCGCACGCCGTACTTACCCAAGGATAAGCTGAAGGAGAGCTACGATCGGGCGAAGAAGAGATTTTTTTTGTTTGATTACGACGGTACATTGACCCCGATCGTCAAGACCCCTGCCATGGCCGTTCCCTCCGCCGACGCTCTCCTTGCTCTGACAAAACTCACTTCCGATCCGGCCAATATCGTGTACATCGTCTCAGGACGAGACCAAGCCTTCCTCGAGCTCCACCTCGGCCACATCCGGCATCTCGGTATGAGTGCCGAACACGGCGGGTTCGTACGCGAGCCTCAAAACGGTGACCGCGAGTGGATCAATTTCACGGAGAAGCTGGACATGGGGTGGATGGATGAAGTCGCGGAGATATTCAAGTACTATACGGAACGGACAACCGGGAGTAACATCGAGGCTAAGAAGACTGCGATCGTGTGGCATTATAGAGCGAGTGATCCGGAGTGGGGGTGAGTGCATGGTTTCTGGTGTTTCTTTGTTCTATCCACTTCGAGTTGCCGCTAAATGCTGTGCGATGTGTAAATATAGGCTGTTCCAGTGCAGACAATGCCAGGATTTACTGGAAAATAACGTGGTCTCTAAGCGTCCGATCGAGGTCCTTGTTGGGAAGAAGAACCTCGAGGTCCGACCGATCGCTGTCAACAAGGTAACGTTATTCCGTTGAATGTCTTCCTATTCTGCTTGTTCCTCGTGCTGATTGTAGGGCACGATAACAGGGCGAAATCGTCAAGCGTCTCTTGTACACGAATCCGGATGCAGAATTCGTCTTTTGTGCTGGTGACGACAAGGTAAGGTTCTCGATGCCCGGCTACTGATAACTCTCGACTCATCCGTTTACACAGACCGACGAAGATATGTTCCGCGCACTTCACGTTTTCCCTTCTACTCCCTCCGGAAAGGCGACCATGGAAGCACCCCTGTCAGTCACGCTGACTAATAAACCCTCGTCATCTTCTGGCTCGTCCACTTCCACCAGCTCAGGCTCTGACGTACAAACGCCAACGACGCCGGATGTCGAACTTGCGCTTCGGCCTGATGACATTTTCACGACTTCCGTAGGACCGAGCTCGAAGCGGACGTTGGCAGGCTGGCATGTGACGACACCTGAGGAAGTCATCGATCATATGCTGTATATCCTCGGGGAGCGGGGTAACGGTGCTACTGGGAGTGGCGGCACGCTTGCGAACGTTGAGTCATCCTCGCTGTAAAATGCGGAGGTCCGGCGGCTGGTTTGGTTGTGGTGTTAATACTAATATATATAGATGATGACCATAGAGCGCTGTCGAAACGAGAGTCGCCTAGAGAGGCGGCGAGCACATGACGATGATGATACGTCACTTGTTGGCCTCGTTGTCGCGGGCTGCTTCCGACGGCTTGGTTAGCTGTATACTAGGGCTCTATCACTTCCATATTCCTTCAGTTGGTGAATCCTGCGAGATCAGGAACTGCAAGTCCACATACACGCCCTGCAATAGAGATCTTCAGCCTTATTTTCTCGTACAGTGAGGGGTGAGAGCTACGTGCCGATACCCGAAGGAGGGTTGGGGCAAGCGAATGGAAAGTCGGACCAACCAAACAAAATCATGATTCAAAGTGTCGGGAAGGTAAAGCCGAACCTCATCCACTACATAGAGTTCACGAAGACGAGAACAAAGTACGTAAAATACAGTCAATCTAAAATGCCGTCTCAAATGCAAATTGGATACTTCCCTGTGCTACCGCGCGAAACACACGGACGGTGGCAGGGGGTAAGTACATATGTCAGTAGTTAAAGTCTAAATCCGATGAAAAGTCCTATATGTACAAACATGAACGGGGACGCACGGTCTACTAATGATACACACATTACATAACCAACGGGCCAGTTAACTGTTGTATGTGGTGGATATGTTGTGTAACGAACTCGAGCTTCACTTGGCAAACGGGTTCAGGTGGGACTTGGTGTCAGGAGTCTCGTGGCCGTGTCCCCAAATTTGCCTCTTTTTGCCGGATGGTTGTCCGAGTCGCTGCACTGCATGGGTCGCTTCGAGCTCGACAAAATGGGTAGTGTGGGGTTTGCTGGAGCCACAAACACCAATTATCATGAGTGGAACAGAGAGTGCCGAGATTTGACACGGAATGCACCTGTAAATTCTGACGGGCGGCGGCAAATACGGAGCCGACAGGCCTCGTCGGGATGTATGATCGCCTGGTAAAGTAAGTTGACGTCCATAGTGCTCAATTCATAGATTCCTCCGTCGCCGCGCTTGCGGAGAACTCCAACAGGCCAATTGACAAGTACAAAACCGTGCTTTTCTAGGTCTTTCTCGAGGGTATACCAAGGCAGGCGCTCATATGGTAAATTGAGTTCCCCTGAGCAGATAACAAGTCGCGTGAGGAACCAAAACCGGGTTTCAAGGGTAACAACTTACTGAGCATCTCAAGTAATCTGTCATTTATCTCTTCAATCATGTCGACCTCCGTTAGTCTCGGAGGGTCAGAGAGACGCTCTCTCAGCATACCGTCGGCTGGAAGCCTTTCCGCTGGACTCCTGGCCAATCACACGGTTTGGTTGCAAGCCATGACACAAATTGAATGGCCATGACTCACTCAGGGTGTGACATGTTGTCTGCATCGGAACCGCGGAAGCAACTGGACGCGTTCAAACCGAGGGAATCCACATATTGGTTCTGGAGCGGAGTGAGTTGCAGAAAGAATGGTATAGCGAACGTGATAAACTGACCAGCCTGTGGAATTGCTGAGTCAATTGTGACTGCATTTCATTTTTGGAAAGAGCTTTGTCGTGTGTGATGTTCGTGAACGCCTCCATTCCTGCAGGTTCTGCTAGGACAGCTTCGGAGTGAGTTGCGTTTGGGCCAGAGATTGGGAAACCGGATCCCTGGAACGATGCGAACTTGTCTGCCGCTTGCTTTTCGTCGTTGATGAGATCTTCGGTAGTCTTATCGGTTGGTGAAGACCCGAGGAGCATACCATTTTTGCCAGGTAAGCGAGACAGAGGTCTGTCGATTTGGCCATCGCCAGCATTGCCCGTGAGGAAGGTCGACGGGGGCAGGAGTGGTTCACGCTCGCCTGCGACATCGACCATAAGAGCCGTCGGCGAAGCATTGGCGCAGGATTCTTCAAAAAGTACCCGACACCTCGGACAACCAGGGAGATTGACACCTCTGCTCCTCAGGAATATGGCTACGGCAACGTAGACAATGAGACACCACTGTCGGCGGTCGCTTCCAAATTGAGAAGGGAAAGTTTCTTCTTCAAATTTGTTTACACGAAGTTGATGGTAGAGTTCCATCCCCGATGCAGACAATTGCGGGAGAGGTCCAGACATCTGAATGAACTCAGAGAACTCGCTAGCATAGTCGAGGTAGTGGGAGTGCCACAACTCGTCATGCCGGTCCTCGCGAGCGGACTCTTCAAAACCAGAACGGCAATATGCGCACATCCACGCAACAATGCCAAGCATAATCCAGGGATCGCTTGCATCCTCCAAAACGCTGTCGGGGAGTTGGACAGACCACGAGGTGTCCATCTGCGTATCCGGAGGAAGTATGCAAGACATCTGTGTGGCGGAGAAGCGCAAGTGCCTCGGATACTCGTTGATGTGCGGAGTAAACGTGACGTCTATCTGGCTACGATTGAATACGGGATTCAGTGTTCTTTCCACCAGTTGCCTTCCTGTCTTGCTTATACATTTCGAAGAGATAGCGAGTAGCTCAGCGTTATCCCGACGAGTGGTGCGGATAGCATGGTAGCACATGACATTCCACAACTGGAAGTCTGCGTGCGCTACTCCTTCATTAGCCAGATCGTCATAGCGCGACCGGACCCTGTCAGGCGATCAGTATAACCAAAACGGAGACTTCAAGGCGAACATACAAAGACCGACAATGTTCACATGATTCATCATCAATCCCCTCCAAGGGCGGAGGAATACCATCCAACCAAACCAACATATCAAACCACATGCGGAGAGAAGCATGACACGTTCGAAGGCATGTACATCCATCCTTTTTGGAGTTGACGAGCGCTGCCTCCCAAGGTTTGGTTTGTGCAGGAAACACACCCCGGCATGGGCCAATCAGGGAGCTCAAAACAGAGGTCATTTTGGAAACTCGGAATGTCGGTGGGGTATAACCGTGCTGGATGGTCAGCTCTGCTATACCCTTGGAGCTCGAAAGTAACCAGACGATGGCGGAAAAGCGCTGTTCATGTGTGGCGTTACGCACCCTTTCGTTCCGGCTACCGTGGGGACCAGTTGCAAGAGGGTACCGTTGCCGAGAGATACGACGGCGCAAGGCCGACTGGGCGCGGTCCCAATCAATTTCGCTAAGGCTGGCACTCCCCCACAATATTTCTCCGGGTTGCCGCCTTCGAAGCCAATCCTCATCACCATCGACCCAAAGCCAGAGGTCCTCGTTGGTATCCCCTTCGATCATTCGGCACCACAGCTCCTGTATTCCTGAACACGCACGGGCCATTCCAACAGAGGAGTGGTGAGCCCATTTCATAATGACTTCTAAGATGAGAAGCATCCTCCAGTCTTTCTTTACAAGAAGCTCCTGTCCAGATAACCGGGTAACACGTTCATCGTCCGCTAAGACGCCGCGCTGAGAGCTCCTACTAATACATCGACACGGACATTAGTGAATCGGCTCGCAACCTGAACGTGAAGCCAAGCACACACCCGGTAGCATCTTCCGATGTATCGATATCACCGTCGATGCCATCGAAAGCTGCATTATCTGCTGGAGACGAGCACTTGGAAGATCCGTGAGTAGCGTTCGGGACGGTGGGAATATCGATGCCAGACTGAAGCGGTAATGCCGAATGCGGAAGCCGGGTGATTGCAAAGCCGTCACGTTGCTGAAGGAATGGTGAACGATTGGGAGACATGCGGGGCGAAAATGCTACTCTGGTGCAAGAGACCGGACGCAAGTCAGTTGGCGTGAACGAAGGGCATGGTCACCAACAAAAAGAGACCATCCGACTTTTTATGCAGTGGGTTAAGCGCTTATCATCGGGCCGCTCGAGCGAACGCGCCAAGTTAGAATTTAGGGGGCACAGCAGTCGGGCCGATTAGAACGATTATGTAACGACGAGGGTACGTGAGTCGTGACGATGTGATGAAAGGTAATAGCACATCGTAGTGGCAGCATTAGATGAGTTGCAGTCGTTGCATTGAAGCAGGCAGACAAGGGGAAACGGACGCCGAGGTAGACTGGTGCTTCTTCTTCTTCATGACTGGCTTGCAGCTGCAGCACGGATCATATGAACGCTACTGTCAGTGAGGGTCGAAATAGGGTCGAGGTGCGCAAGACTCACACGCACCTGTTGACCTTTCGAGGGACCACCGCTAACTACGTTGCAACCCGCGTGCCTTGTTGTATTCAGTCACTGGCAGCCTACCCTCTCAGCTTTCAATGTATAGCATTGACCAATGACGGGATAACTAGCGTAGGCGTGGTGACCGCCAAGGCAATGCAGAACGTCAGAGGCAGGAAACAGCGTTCCGAGGATACCCACGCACAGAACGACAAGCAGTCACCGTAGCAATCCTAAACTCAAAGTTCGGAGCTCGCGTAGATTGGATTGGATGTTTACCTGGGAAAATGGGGAAAGTAAACAATTGACGTAAATGAACAGATAATAATATCGATGCCATTATAACACTGTTCCGGTTGGGAGGACCGGGTGATTAGTGATATTTATTTGAATCTCATGCCCAGGGCCACGAGGACACGGGGACGTCTTCACCTGCATCTACAAAGGTGAGGAACGAAGGAGAAGTCAAAGTTGAGTACGCTGACAATCGGCGGAGCAAGCTAATCATTCCTGTTGCAAAGTACACCTAGTTCCAGTGGCGGACCTTGACACATTAGCGTTTTTCTCTCCATTGCACCGCCCCTGCAGGCTGTGTGCTGTATATCAGGGCAAGAATGGCTCCCCCGCAAACGTAAGAATGACTGCGAAGCACGAGACACCGAAAGTGTACTCCGGGGCCCGTTTCTGAATGAATTAGGTGCAGATTTGGTTATAATGGAGGAAGAACTGGGTAGCTTGCTGGTCGTAAAATCCACCCTGCAAGGGATAAGGTTGGCAGCGATTCGAACAGCAACCGTCAAGAAAAGAGCACTGGGTTGGTTGGGTGCTGTCGATCGGCGCTAGACTGACTATCGTAAGAATGTTGCACGGCCGCGCATAAGCAAGTTTCATTGGTTTCTAATACAAATCAATACAGTCTATGTTCCATCGATGTTGATTCACATATCTCTACACTCGAAACTTCCCAGTCTGTCGGGCACGATGTTAGTGCAAGTCCCGCAGAAAAAGTAGAAGACAAGTTACAGGCCCATGCAAATGAGCCGCCACTATTCAGCACCGAGTTCGAGCATGACGAGTATCCAGTCAACCGAGTACAACTGTCCGGTTGCCTGAAGACGCCAGTTCCAGTGCAGATCTCGCCCGCCCAGCCATCACCGTGTATTCCGCAGCCAGGTCAGCAACCTCCCATCAAATCCAAGCTATCCAACAAAGTGTCGTATCAAATATTGCGTTGTGATTATAGAGATGTGAACTATGTTGGAGTCCATCAGGGGTATTGGCGTAGACCAGCTTGCAGTGGCATTGCGCCCGTGGTGGTATCCGAGAGTTTCGGTCCTCTAGAGAAAGATAAACTTGCACACCCGAATTCGGCCATAACACCGCCCCAAAGTCCCTCCGTACCCAAGTTCCTTCCCATCCTTGCTGGAGGGTATGAGGGACGGCATCCTAGTATAGTCTGTTTGCATGTATTTGTTGTAATTTTTTCAGACTCAGCCTAACTTTATCCCTCGAACCCAAACACACTGCTGTAGGATGCCGTCCCTCATACCCCTCCAGCAAGGATGGGAAGGAGCCTGCTCCGTACCTTGCATCACCAAGTATAATATTAACGAAACAGGGTCACTTACTCACATGAACACCGCCCGAAATAGAATTAATACCAGAACCAGGTATATTGTTTTATAGAGTTGAAACGAACGTCGCATCGTTATCGGATTGATCTACGGCACAGTTCGTCCCACCGACCATCATGCCAGCCATGCTGAGCTGCGTCGCGTCAGATGTCACTAAAGAACACTTACCGCTCGGGCACATCGTCGCCTGGGTGTTGGGATAACTAACGCCTTCGATGATATCGATTTCGCCACCCGCCGGTTTGGGCCGTTTTCCCAGAAAGTTAGATATGGAATAAAAACAGAGCAAGAACGCCACGCACCTCAGAATAGCCTTGCAGACGATCGTGATGTCGAGGCATACTGCTCACCAGGTCATGCTGCGCATCCCGCTAACATGTGTACGGCGTCCAATGTAGCGAGGTCCTCCGTAAATATCAAAGCAGTGCTGGCATGATGCTATTTTTGTTCGTGGACACCTAAGAGCCGTCAGTCTGCGTCACTCTGAGATAGGTATTGTACGGGCTCCATGCGTTGGATCCGATGAGGTATAGAAGGACCAGCCATCGAAAAGATGGTGAAGCAGAAGCGGTGGGAGTAGCTGACATTGTATCGTTCGGAGGGGCATGGCCATCCACAAGGGACGTGCTCGAACCGGTGGGCAAAGAGAACCCGTTGCTTGTACTCGAGGAAGAAACACGGTAGGACTTTTGTTCTGGGTTAGATTGCGGTTCAGAGACAAGGATGCTGCTGCGGAGATCCCGAGAGACGAGGGATGATCGATGAGCGTGTAGGCCATGGACTGAAGCACGAGAGCTAGCGTAGCCGTGATGACAACGTGTGATGCGGGAGTGAAGTTAGAAGACTTGTAGGATAGGTCAAGTCTCGAATCACTAAGTACTTGGGATTTCGAGACTATAAGATCTGATTGCGTTCGAGAAAGTAAGCAGAGCGTCCCCGTACAATACAATACACAGGCCCACTTATACCGTAGAGGCTAGGCACAATGAAATATAGAGGTGAACAAACTGTCAAGCCTTTTGAAACATCTAATCGCCCGTTCTCTAATCTTGGGCCAAAACCCTACATTAGGACCCATTGCTTTGTCAGTAGCTCCAACATCGACGGTCCCATCCTCCTCAACAGCCTCGACCGCATGGTTGTCAATGGCGGTGGCATTCGAGATGATGTTATCATGTGCCAGTGTATAACTGGACCCCGTGACTTGTTGATCGGGGGTGAGCCAAAACCCTACATTAGGACCCATTGCGTTGTCAGTAGCTCCTTCAACATCGACGTCGGAAGCCCCATCCTCCTTAATAGACTCGACCGTATTCTCGCCAATAGCGGTGACATTCGAGGTAATGTTATCATGTACTGTATAACTGGGCCCCATGACTGGTTGATCGGGGCTGGGCAAGACAACGTCGTCAGAGGAATTGTCGAGAGTTTTGGGTGCTGGGGCAGTGGGGTATTCGGGGTATGTCTCGATTCCTTTGGCTTTGCGCGATCGCTTCGGCGTTTTATAGGGGCGCAACGAACGAGCGCAGTGAAGGCTCGCGTACCGTTGCGGCGGCGGGGACCTGGTCCCATCCGTACGGGCCTTGGGGCGCATACAGCCACGGTAATTCCTGATAGATACAGGCTCAAGGGTGCGAAGGCAGCGCTACGACGAGGGAGATACAAATACAAATAAGAATGGAGACATAGCCGAATGCGAAAGAAAACGCACGAAGACCTAGATCACACAGGTAGGACCACGGACAATACCAACCAAAGGCACTAATACCATACAAGATGAAAAATGGTCAAAACAAAAAAACGGGTAGGTGGGCCGGGAAGCGAAAAGATGTACTGGTGAAGTGGTAAGACAGGTCAGAAAGGAGCTTACACAGTAGGAGGGTCAAACTCACCTGGCGATGCGGCAGGACAGGTCAGAAAGATGATTCCTTGAAACCAGTGCTGCTCGCCAGATAATATAAGTCTGCGAGGCATGACGCAACGCCCCACCTAAGACCCGTGGAAGAGGGTACTGGTACCACCCCATCACGCATTGCATGGAGCGAGAAGTCCTGCATATCGTGCCCCTCGCTGACCCACTAGCCTGGTATTACTGTACGCGTAGTTTATACCCCCAAAATCCATAACCCCTACCATAGCGATCACCGTGCTCTACGCTCATGGGGACGGAGATCTTCTTGGTACCAAGATCTTTCTCCCTCTGCACCCTCCCACAGCATACTATCCACTGTCTCTACCTGAAATCTATTCAACGCTTTCCCTCCCCCCTTCTCTCCACTACGAAGATCGGGGTAATAGAACTAGGTGAGCTCCAGTGAGTTAGTACATAAAAGGGTATATGTAGTTACGCTCACCTCAGTAGACACGAAGTCATTACAGTTAGCGTCGCCGCGAACCAGACCAAGTCGAATTGAAGTGGTAGTTCGGCCACGCTTTGACTTACTCAAGTGTAACGAACTGAGCTCGAACGGAGTCGCTAAACGTTCTATCCAATCGCGTTGCTGCATGATAACAAGGCAAGGCGTGGTGTTGTCGTCAAACCGGACTCAACTCGAAGTAAGTTCACTTGGATTCGAATTCTGCGTCAGTTTGGTACGGTTCGACGGTGTGAATCGAACTGTAACCGAAGTGGCGCGTAGTACCATAACAGGCTATCTACTCGACGCCTTGCCCAGTTGTTGGAGAGAGAGAATTTCTATATTTGTATACCGCAACAAGTAGACTACTACTAAGACGCGGTGCCCACAGGCCCGTAGAGTAAGTTGTATAGTATGTACTACCAAATGGTAATAGTGAAGTGAGACGTATAGTTTATAGTTGACGTGCGGAGAGTGCGTGTGGGTATTGTTGAATGGTAAGGGAGGTACCGTATGATATAATGAGAATGTACACGAATTTAAAGAAATGGCATCACTCCGAGGCTGAAGACGGCTGCGAATTGGTTTGGCTCGGGTCGGTTCTCCTCGCTTTCTTGAAGGCGTCTGTTTCCTTGAGGAAATCGGCTAGAGCCTCGATTCCTTTTTCTGTTCCTAAGATATCCGTTATGACTAGGTCTTCTGAGGGGGAGCGTAGTGTATCACGGTTGGACTCGAAGGTAGGGCACATTGCAAGAATATGTTCGCGGGTTTGAATATGTTCGCCACATGGACAAGAGGTAGTCTCTGAAGGGACAAAGGAAGAGTAGTATTCACCTACGAAGGCGTGACCCGTTCGGCATTGGATTAGCCGTCCATAAATTGCTCGCTTGGATTCGCAGAAGTGATTGCGAGGTTTGAGTGATGGGGGTAGGCGGTCAGCGGGGGAGAAGAAGCTGTTTATTTTAAAGGTGTTGCGCCAGTGTATGGTCCATTCTTCTAGGAGGAGTGACCGTGATTTATGTCTCTCGAAAGCGTATGAGGTGGTAGTGGTGGTGCTAATGGGGAGTGGCGCTGATGCGGCTTCTTTTGCTAGAGAATCTGTTCTCTCGTTCCCGCTTATTTTGGTATGCCTTGGAATCCAGGAGATGTGTAGGTGATTTGAAGCGTCGCTGCTAAGAAAGGAATTTATGGTGTCCCGTATCTGTAAAGCGACACATTGCGACGTGAGAGGGGGTGAGCCAGCTAACGCCTGGATTGCTGATTGGTTGTCTAAGAAACCCAATTGTTGGAGAATATTCCCGTCCAACTGCCAAAACCACTTCCTAGTTGTATCTCAAAGACGTTCATGCCATTTGTCAGGAAGAAGGGTTCGGAGGAGGTTTGTGAGGAACATATAGCCACTGAGACCGTCGAACAGGAGCGAGACTTCAGAAATTGCTGAGCCTGAGTGAGGACGACACAGGCAGACAACTCCGGATGTAGTTTGGGTAAGAAATCCTGGGATGGAGCGTGACGTACCCAACCTCGCTCGTCCGTATGCAACGTGCCCCCCGGCGGTTCTGTAGCACACACAGGTCAAGTGGCTAGTCCAAGTCAGCATTGAAACTTGAAAATACAACAGTCTGGTGACTGTTTGTGGGCGCGGTTTACCATCAGTCACCGTCAATGAGGCATGGCGTGAAGTTATCGATGCTGTGGACGGTGTGAATCTGGTCAGTCAAACTTCAAAACATTTTACCTGAATGCCATTACCACGACTCCGAAATTTACTGTAGTTTATTCTGCAGATGTCAGAAAATGTTTGCTGCCGCATGTCTGCCACCGACAACTTGGCAACGGCGTTATGATCGATTGGGAACTCGCCATATTTCTCGACGACAAGTGTGATGCCAACGTATCTCAGAGACAAGATCGTGCCGTGAGTGCCTTGCGTTGTAGTTATTCCAACGGTTCCTGACGTGCCGGAAAGGGAACATGGCAATTTATGTCTGCTGCGTTACTTAGAGGTTCTGGACGATTGCACGGGTTCAAGGATAGCATCGAGTCTTTCGTGCATGTCCTTGGGTGGACCGTCCTGTCTTACCTCCCCATTCTGATTGGTAACGACGATCGTACAGCTTTACAGGTGCAAGACTTTGTCTGGAGGAGAAAAAGGCGGACTTGCCAAGGCAGATAAATTCAAAGCGAGCGATTATCCCCCAAAGATGTTCTCGCCCACGGAACATTCCCCGATAAGTTCTGGAGCTGATACGGACCCTCGCCTCGCCTTTCCAAGCACGTTATGGCGAACCACCCACTGAAGATGAGAAGGAGACACTCGAGTTTCCCAATGCTCTTGTCTTGAAAGGACAGCTCGACGAGGAAGTACTTTATACCCAACCGGCATACCGGTACCAGTTAGGTGTAGAGAGGCTGAGCAGCTCGAAGTGGTTCCTCCGCACCGTTCAGAATGCTCTTGAACGCCCAGGCCGGCCAGCCAAGGATGGAGCTGGTGATAGGCTCATAGAAATCATTGACGGCACCACTAGGCAAAGGCAGCGCGCTGCGCGACGTATTAAGACTGAAACCCAGATATTGTCTGCATTTTCGGGGCCACTGAAGAGGTCAAACACTTCGCCTCCGCCCACGCCGCAGGACTAGCGGTCTTGTTTGGATGACATCTCTGACAGGGGTATCACTCGGGGATAAATCGATCAGAGATGGTGTATTACAGACTGTGGAATGTATCTTTGACAAAAATGCTGATTGTCTTGGTTTTTTATACATAACACTGCTGTTTCTGCAGCTGAGGGTGGTTCATCCACACTTTGGAATACACACTGAACGCGGTCTTCGGTATAATCTCAGAGCGTGTTTCACTGTACATATATAAACCTTACCTTACATCTGTGTTCGTTCATTATTCTTCGTCGGTGTACTGGCTGCTTGCCATCTGTCACGGCGTTCGAATTCCTCGCAACGCCTACGACAGTCGAAGAAAGTGGAAGAGACCACAAGTATTCCATCGCGACCCCGAGGTGGATAGTGGGGGAGGTGTAAAAGTTACTTGCGGTGTGCCCGAGTTGCCTTCTGTTCTTTCTATCCCATTTCCTTCCTACATTCCGCTCGGCAGACTAAGTACCACCGTGCCAGCTATACCTGTTCGCACTCGCGGTCCCTGTGAAGACTGATATGGTGGATGATAGGAAGCGGACCCACTGGTTCCGCCTGACAAACCCATGGTGCCGAGATTTGCATATCACGCCGGGAAAGTGATCCTCCATTGCGTCCCACAATGAAGCATATCATAATGAGAGCCGAATGTGCCATCGTTTGTAGTCAACCTCTTTACTAAGTTTTCGTATTTTGAGCGCATCTTCCGCAGTCCCAAGCAGGCCCCACTTTAACGTGCCCTGAAGCCTCTGGTTAGGTTGTGTGTTCAGTCTTAGAGGCGGGAAAGAGCCAACCCACACCTGAGTGAGTCAGTGTCACGGAAGTCTTCTGTAGTGCGCTGGAACAAAATATATTCGTTACAGGCCTAACATACAGAGACTGGGAAAGGATAAAGTGTCGTACATCAACAGCGGTAGAGGAGCATACCTGGTCGAAAAAGAACAAGGACGGCGACGACGACTGCAAGAATATAACCAAAGGGAAAATGAAATAGGAATAGACAGTTCTAATGTCAGTACTTATCGATAGTTGTGAAGATGAAACACAAGAGATCCAGCCAAGGTCACAGGGTCAAGTGCCATCACGTCACCTCCTGTAAGGCTCGCGACCACGCCGAGAGAGGTAGTCCCGGAGACCGATATTGATCATGCCATGTTCCCCATCTAAACGAGAACGAGGTTCCCAAGTGATTTCTTTGCGAGGAAGGCCTTTTCCCTCGAGAAGATATCCAGTACGCCCTCGGCGAATGCACTCATCAAGAACGCCTTCGACCTCGAGTTCATAGAGATCTCCAACGAGGACAGGAAGTGGTACTGAAGGAAATTGTTGGAGGGCAGAGACTGCAGGGTGATGGGGATGGGGTAGGGCTGTGTGGAAGACGGGATATACTCGAGACCATGAGGTGAGAAGAGCGAGACGGAAGGCGCAGGAACCAACCTTTTCGGCAATCCTAAATGAAGCGGAGTATTCCAGGGAAGCTTTTATGGAGGTAATGCTTTCTGAGGATGCCGCCGCGGAGATCGCGAGAGATGAGGCTTCGGAGGGATGAGCATGTGGGTGGTTTGAGGCGCGAGAGCGAGCGTAGCTATAATGACACAAATGTGGGTGGATGGAGGCCTCACAGAGGGGGAGAACAGAAAAAAAAAAGAATAACGGACAAACCTGATGCCCCAGTCTGAGGGCAGTCGGTGGAAGACTCGGATGAGAACGGTGCGATCAATGCTGGCGGAACCAAAAAAGAAAGGCAGAACGCCAGTCTACTAAACCCTCACGAGGACAGAAAGGGACGTCGATGTGGACACAAGCTCACAGCACTTTGTAGAAAAGGAGAGTGCAAACTCAACCAACCAACGTATATCTCATAGAACATACAAGACAACATTCATCGACATCCTTGGAATGAACTCCGCGTTTATGCAGTCATCGTACCCAGCAGGGAAAGAGATGAGAAAATAATTTGTAACCGGAAAAGTCTGTAGGTCATGCACAGCCGCCCCCTTCAAGGCTAGTGGCCCGCCGGGATCACTCGTCTTAGTCGTCGTGCTCTCGTCCTGCCGAACCCGCCACCGATGGCATTCCGATGTGTGAACTGGTAGCGCTCCATGAAACACCCTCATCTATATACAATCTCCAGTATCCGCCGCGCCAACAACTGGATCCCTCCATTTTCATCTTCAGCGTCGGTGTCCTGATACGGTCGCGTTTGCGAGTAGTGAGATGGGGAGGTACCAGGAGATGCCGTCAGTGACGGCGTGGGCGACATCTCCAATTGTCGGACAGCCGGAATTAACAGGTTCGAATTCGGGATGCTCTCCCGACTCAAGTAACTGCATGATCGCCCACACAGCGATGTGCTGGAAAGTTGCGTCTAGGCTTGTCAGAAACTTATACAGGTATCGATGCAGGCCACCATCGGGTTTGTCCCACACATCATTGAATGCTGAGTAGTCGTTAGAAGCGGTCCATTCGCCTGTGTTTCTATGTTAGCGTGGATGCACCTTGCCAACGTCCATGCTTGCCTTTGGATGATAGATTGCCAAGAGCCGCTGCACTGTTTCCCCGAACCTCCGGATTGGGCGAATTCGTTAATGGTATCAGTACTTCACATATACCCATCTCTAGAAGCCGTCCCTTGAGCTCGTCTGCAACAACATCAGTCCACATGCAGGGCGATGCGAGCCGCATTCCGTTACAGCCACCCACTGCTTAATGCCAAAACGGCAATGCAAGCTATCATCTCGCTCTGCACGTCCATCGGCATCTCGAGCACTAGCTCCTTGATCGTCTGTGCAACCCCGGCCTCCACAATTGTCGTCTTATTCTTGTCCGAACTTGCCGCGAAATTTCGAAGTACAGGGATCGCATGACATGGCACCTCCACGCTGTCCTCGAATGAAAGCAGCGAAACTATTGGTTGTAGAAGTCCCGACTCCGTGATAGGTGAGTCATTCTGAGGGAGGATAGACACGTTCCGTACGCATGCCGCAGCTGAAAGTGAGTGCCAGATGTGTCGACTGCAAGAGACGAGAGAGCGGCGTAAGACCGTCCACTTTTACAATTTCTGCTTGATACTTCTCTTCAGACATGTCAGTATTACATGGGATGACGAGGGGGGGGGGGGAGTCATGTACCATCACTAGCTAAATTCCTTAAGGCGAGGGTCGCCTGGCACTGGACCCTGAGACTGGGGCTGTCCATAAGCGCAACAAGACTCGAGACAAGTTGAGGTTCGGTCTGGGCAAGCTTTTTTCTGTTCGCGTTATCAGCCGCACTGTTATTCAGCGCTGCTGTGCAGCGATACTGCACGTCCATATCCACAGAATTCAGTAGACTAACAAGCACGGGAATCGCACCGGCGTTGACGAGTCGCTGTCGGTTCTCGTCTGGACGTGTCGTTTCGGGAACATTGCAGTAGAGTCATTCGACATTGACATACCGGAATGTGTCATGATTAGGAGTACGCCTGTTGCGTTGCGTTGGATCCACACATCTTCGGAGCATGCTAATTGAGTAAGAGGTACCAGAACACCGGAATTCGCTATCTTGATCCTGCTCTCCTCTATAGGTGTAGTATAGAGAAGTGAAGAGGACGGTCGAAAAAAGAAGCCGAGGAGGAAAGGGAGCGATACGTCATTGAATTACCGATTAGGGAAGACGTCACGGAAGGAAAGACGACAGACACGGGACAGGAGGAACACTTACCGTGGGTAGCGAGGTTGGTGATACACCCGACCGCATTACACTGAACCTCTACGTCTGAGGAACGCATTTGGTAGATGAGAGGATCTAATGCGCCCAGCTTAACAATGATGAGCTTATTCTTCCCTGAAACGAGGTGGGAAAGGGAGAATGGATCAAAGAGAAAGGGAACACAGAGAATGGCGGAACGTACTGTCCACCGCCAAATTGCCAAACGCGGCACTGGCGACAAGTTGAGTTTCAGTGTCCTGACTACTTAGGAGGAAAATGATAGGATCCAGGATGTCCCGGCCAATAGGACGGACCTCCTTCTCGGTTATCTCTGCGAATGCGAGAGCGGCACTCCGTTGTAGGTCAACGTTGTCTGAGAAAGACAAAGTAGTGAGTGCTGCGAGGGGTGAGCCTTGAAAAAGATTTGTAGTAGTGCGATCTGGGGGGAAGTTCAGAGCACGTGTGGGAAAGAGAGGGAGATGACTGACTTTCGAGATATTGGAGGTCAGCTACTGCATCCCGCTCGCTGTCTAGCAGATCTAGCAAGGGTTGTAAGTTCGACGCAATGGAGAAACACGGCCAAAGACCCAACTCGCACCCGTTGGTAGAGAATCCTCTCTTACATTAGTTCGATTTACGTTGACAGAATCATTCTCGTCGGCTGTGAGTAGAGCTGGTGGCGTACACTCAATATTTAGGTCTGAAATGAGTGGAGGCTGGGCAACGAGACAGCTGAAAAACTCAGTGCTGGAAGGGGTAAAGCTAGTCTCAGCAGCAGAAGCTGAGTATTCCAGGGCAGTCTTCATCAAGGGAATGCTTTCTAGCACTTGGCCAATTGCGGCTTCACTTCCAGTGACGTCGATGTTTTTGTCAAAAGGAGCAGGGAAAGTTCGTGTGAGCGGCGATGAAATAGGAAAAGGGAAAATAAAGCAAGCAGATATGTCGAGTTAGTATACTGATGCGTCGGCGCGCCAGAGATTCCGGCTCACCGTACTATGGCATGGCCACCTGCCTCTTTTAAGACTGGGAGTGCAAAGGCCGAGCCCTCAAGGGGAGTTATGGCGGGGAAGATCTGGGACTGCAAGAACGCAATTTAAACACAGAGAACTTGGTGGAAGTGAAAAGTACAGACGGTGGCCGCCTTGACCTTCTTTATTACTTACCTCATTGTGGGACGCGACAGAGGATCTCGTCCCCAGCATGATGTGCAAATATCCCACCATGCATCTGTCAACCGGAGGTGGGTTGACTCCTCACCATGTCGAGGTGGCAGTTTCCCCTTCATTATCCTGCCGAGAACATTTCCTGGATTACGACAATCGCGGAAAGGTACTGTGCGAGTGGACAACTCCTAAGAATAGAATAGACATTGTCCGAAGGAAGAAACAAAAAGGGTTACCAGAGTCGTCATCCCGAATGCCCACGTATCGCTTGCCACTGACGCAAGGCAATCATCTAAAAGCTCTGGGGCCATCCAATGGCACGAGCCTCCGCGGATGGCATCGACGATCATGCTGAAGGTGGATACGTCGAGAACGGGAAGACCGAAATCGCTCAGTAGCGCCCTGCGACCGCTCGACACTAATACATTTTACTATTGAAGGATGGATCAACTACAAAATTATAAACCAAGCATACTTACACCTTTCAAATCACCATGGACTATTGGACCCAACTCGTGACTATGAAGATAGTAGAGTCCATTCGCGATGTCTTCGAGCTAAACGAGTGTGTCAAGTAATACAAAAGTGAACAACGCTCTGGGACCCACAAGCGATCATGGATCATTCTCTGTATTTTGGACATAATTGTGCGCATTTCCCAATGACATCCATTCAGATATTATCGAAATTGTGGCATCAAATTCTGAAGAGATCCCGAACATAGGAACGATGTTCTCGTGACGCAGCTTCGACCATATATGCACCTCTCGCAAGATACGCTGAATAGGAACCATTGAGCTCGAGCCTTGGCAAGCGTCTGGAATCCTGGCAGTACCTTTAGTTCAGCCTCACTCCCCGACAGTGTGCAATGGAACGTTTTGATTGCCACTTTGGTACCGTTAGGAGTCAGAGTGCCTTGATATACGACGGCGGTACTACCGCGTAGGGGTTCTCTTCCCAAGTCATGACTGATTCGATCTGTAAGATCGACACTGTATCTGGACGCCCGATTAGAGAGTTCGTGCAATGCAATGGATAGCGCAATCGTTTGTTGAATTGATATCTGGCAAGGGACGGTCCTGCTCCACCGGTGCCGGTGAGGGTCGGCGAACAAGAAAGTAGGGCGCTAAATGGGGTCTACGCAGAGGCAACATGCTACACGCGCGTGAGGCTTTGCACACCCTGCATGCGACGTAGAATGTATGTACAAATGACAATTTGGCTTTTCAAGCAAGCGCGGTCGGCAGAATACAACGACAAACGAGGGTCGGATACATCTAAACTCGCAGCCGTGGTGGGTGACCTGCTGGCCATAAGGCTCACCTTTCAAAGAGAAAGTTAGCAGCCGCTAAAGACGGAAAACTGGAGCGATCGAGCGACGTAGATGCTGAATACCATAAGAATTTTGCACCCGAGGAATCGCCTAAACACCCGCCTTGCCATGCGAATACTAACACCACTCCAAACATCTTTCCTCTGTCTTTTCTCTGCCTGCGTCGTCCTCGCTCAGGCTCAGCAATCCCTCCCACTGAACTCTCTGTCGACCTTCTCAGGTTCCTCCATATCTAACCCAGCCACCTTCGGTTTACCTGCCTCATCTTCCCTGACGGTGTCAGTGGCAATATGCTCTTCACAAGCCTCCTCCGAACGTTTCTTCCTGACGAACGGCTCGGACGTCTTTGAGATACAACTAGAAAGTGGTTTCGGCAGTTGGACAGGACCATCCTCCAATAACGCATCGTTGCTGGTCGAAAGTGTTGGTCAGAGTACCTTCGAGGTCGCGGTTTCCGATAACGGTGCACTCATTCCCCATTCCACGCTGGTTGTCATCCGTAACTGACACTATCGTAGACACCGTACATGAGATCCTTGACGCACTACCTCTGTTCGGCGATTCCTCGGCCAATCAGGCAATCCTCTTCTCGCCTCCTTTCGCTTTCGAGACGACGATGGATCCGACATATCCCAACTATACTCTACCCTCCGCTAACTCTTCTCTACCCGAAGCTCCGTCCTCTCCAACATTTGACCTTGTCTTTGCACCTTCATCTGCCCAGCTAACCTCGTTGCCGCAGACGGGATGTAGTCTGGCCAACATGTCTTCGGCAGGATCTGTTGAACTGAATGACGCCTGGCTAAGGGGATCTGGTGAATGGAGATCGCAATGGTTCGTTGGAGGCCTCTCGCCGGGTACCAATTACACTGCGTACGTGATACAAGACCAAGTCAAGGTCAGTGGACCCATCTATTTCGTCACCAAATCTTGTACGTCGCGTTTTACATTGGTGACGATCTAACACAACCTCGCCATACAGCTAGTTTCCCATGTCCTCTTGTCCACTCTCTGCTATATTGTCCTTCTACAGCGTATGCCGTCCCCTTACTTCCGCCGCAAAGTCCTGCGCTTGCATATGATGCCACTAGCCTCCCAACTAATATCAGCGATCCGCTTCTTCAATACATGACCAACTTCACGACGATGCTCCTGACCTTTGGCTGTGGACGTGACCTTTATTCTCCGTTACAAACATGTTCGGACTGCCAGCGCGAGTATCGCTCTTGGCTCTGCAGTGTGTCCTTCCCACGGTGCTCTGAACCTTTCCCTACGCCATCCGAATCCTCTTCAGGAGGCAATGCACAGGCGCCATTCTCGGCATTACAACCCCAGCCTAGTGGAGTCTCGCCCAGAAACCCCTTCTTTCCCGTCGTCAACTACACTTACACTTCTCTTCTACCTTGTTTGGAGGTTTGCCATGCTGTCGATCGCGCCTGTCCTTATTTCCTGGGAATTAGCTGTCCAGTCCCGCAGTTTAACGCAGATGCCAGTTACGGTGTTGGGTTCATTGACAGCGGTGACTCTGGAGTGGTAGGTCAGGGGACTACAGGCATGGCTCAAGATAGATGGGGTAACGTATGGTGTAATGGAAATTAAAAAAAGTCTCCTCGGTGTCATTGTGCGCTTGACTGTAAATTCAGGGCAAAGACAGATTAGTATGAAACCGCATTTTGCCCCAATATTTAATGTCGCCCTGCCACTGATGTCAGGTCCAATCAATCGCGCGGAAGTCTGTCATGCTGGTTGACCATTCCGCACCCGACTGCGAGATCTACATCGGGGCTCTGCCTTCTGGTGAAGTAATGGGTACGTGCCATCTCGGTAAGATTTTCCCTCATTTATGGCCGCTCCGCGTTCTTGAGCAGTATCAATGACAGCCTTTGTGCTGCTCGTTCATCTGAGTTCCCTGGTGCCGTGGTCCGAGGGGTGGAGGTGCAACCTCCGACCCGACCAACGCAGCGGCTTTCGCATGCTTGGCGCAGCATGAATAAATTCACTGAGAAAGACAGTTATGCTGGTCAGTTCATTTGCCCATAAGACCTCCCAAGCGATGGTGGAGGGATTCGTGTCCAGGTGGTAGGTATTGCCGGATTCAAGTGACCATGCCTTCGGAATCGTCTGATTGCCTTTGGCAAAGGTTGCAAGGTCCATAAAACTGAATGAATGGATGAAGATGTCGCTTCATTATAAAACCGGAGGAACCACGATGAGTGGGACATTTGTTGCCACACAGCGACCGCGAGTGTGAGCAGGTGTAGCTGCCATGGTGGTACTTAGTCTGGACGTGGACTGGCAGATACGAAGGAGGAGACAAAGACAATGGAGACCAATGCAGGAAGGGAATGGGATACATCACTGAAAATGCACTTTTATGCACCTGATTTTCCCACTTAATGACTTATATTAGACTTGCTGTCGTGGTGGGTGTGTCGGTCTAATTTGGCCTGTTTGACCTCATTTCCTGCCAGTATGAATAAACATCATAAACATCAATAATCAATAATTCAATAATCAATAAGTTTAATGGCTGTGGGTCATGGGACTGTGTGAATCACCGATTCTCGATGGGTAGTTCGAGTATTTCGCTGTGGTCGGTACAGTCAGTACTCTCGTTATCGTCGGTACTCTTGCTGTTGTTGGTACTCTCAGTATTGTCAGTGTCGTTGCTCCTTTCGCTAAGAGCCATGTGAATTTCCTTTTTTGAACAACAAAAACCATGTGGCATTTCAAACTCAACCATCATCCATTCATAAGGCCAGGCAAGTGCACGTGACCATGGGAATACTTTGAAACTGTGACGGTGCGCGCTGAAGAGAAAAGTTATGAATATGTCAGGAATATGATCTAAAGACTAGTTAGACCCTATAGGGGACCCTGCTGAAGAGAAGAATTGGTAGTGAAAATGAAAAGAAAAAGAAACTAGAAACACTCAGCTAGACTCTGGAAAACTCTTCAACCCCCACCACTCTAGGACTCCCCTAGAGCTGTCCTGACCTCACTCTCAAGGGCAGAAACAGAAAAGACTGCCACAGACTGGTCTCACCAGCCTGTGCTCTCCAGTCTCAATAGTGGTTGTTGTTTTTTTGTAACTAATACAACTCAAAACCAAGTCCGAACCGTGCTTACTAATCAGCCACTTGCCTCGCACCTAAGTCCCAGTTCCAAGTACAAAACAGGGATCAAGCCCCTTAGAAAAATAAAATAAAACAGCACCTCAACACCTCTATCATCACCCAATTTCCTACTAGGGAGTACCCACTCCCTACAATGGCAAGACCAGTGTCTGAGGAACTCGCAGTCATAACATGCGTAAGGATGAAGAGGGTGGTCATGTGGAATGGGAAGGCATCCGCCAAGAAAGAAGCACAACTGATCATCGAGGGTGAGGGCGATAAAGGGATGAGTGGGGGATTTTGGTTTGAGTCTGTACAACGTTGTGGATAAAGCAAAAGTCAAGGTCAGAACAGGCCTTCTCTAACAGATCAACCCAGGCATAAATGGTTCCTCCATTCCTGGCTGAGTCAGCCACATTAGTTGCAGCTTGTCAGAAGACCCTTTTGCACATGACTTCCATTTCTTCTCTGAAGGGCAGTGGCAATGTTGGAGTCTCTCTTTTAGGGATGGATAACCAGTCCATGCTAACTCCAGCAGGTGGTCCTCATCTTGTTTCGACATCTCCGGGACACACCCCCGAAGTCGTTCCTGTGGTGCACATTTCTGTTCTGACCATCTCACAAAGTTATGATCTTCCATCCTTGATTGCAGAAGCAACCTCGCATAAGGCATCCAACCCAGATTGAACAGATCGATCAGTATTGTTAACCCGAAAGGAATGGGCTATCTCCGGTCCCAGATCTTTATGAATGAGAGATATGACGTCATGTTGTACATCACCCATGGCACTAACCATTGCTCGCAGCAACTGTTCGATGTAAGCCCCTTTTTCTTCAGGGTCACATACCTGGGTGGACTCCAAAAACTGGGGAACGTAGGAGGTGACTATGTCTGATCCTCTGAAGATTTGACACAGCAGCTGTAGACATTCACGTTGTTCTCCTGTTGTCCCATCAAGTGCATACCCTTCATTGTACTTCGTGAGAAGCCAACAGTAGTCGAAGAATTCAGATGTTGTGGGGCCCACTTGAGAGAGCCCTGGGCAGGGGGAGGTAAAGCAGGAAGACCTGGTACAGGGTGGTATGTGCTTGCATGATATGGGTCTGGCAAGGGGTAGAGCAGGAATTGGGGTTTGTTCATTGGAATTTGGCCCTTTGTTAGGGTCATAGTCATAGGGGGTGGCTGAGAGTTGATCCACGAGTGGGACAAAGGGGAGAGGGGTAGAGGGATGGGTGCATTTCTTTCCCTTGTTTGAGTGCAGGCCAACCCATTTGAACGAAATCCCTCCGAGAGGGACAAAGGAGGTGGCATCTGAAAGGGGTTCAATGGAGGTGGTGGAGACCACATCCATTCCAGTCAACATTGAGCCAGTGGTATGGGTGACAGGTACCTTGGCGAAGGGGCGTGAGGCAGGTACTGCGAGTGGTGAGGCTGGGGAGATGTCCATCGAGACAAGGGTAGAACTGGTGAAGTTGGATTCATCAAAATCATCGTAATAATCAGAACCAGGATTTTCAGAGTTGATAGAACAAGGTGAGGACATTTTTATAGGTTGAGGTGGCGGTGTAGGGAGTGGGTACTCCCTGGTAGGGAATTGGATGATGGTAAAGAGTGGTTGAGGATTTTATTTTATTTTCCTAAGGGGCTTGATCCCCGTTTTGTACTTGGGACTGGGACTTAGGTGCGAGGCGAGTGGCTGATTAGTAAGCGTGGTTCGGACTTGGACTTGAGTTGTAGTAGTTACAAAACAATCACCACTATTGAGACTGGAGAGCACAGGCTGGTGAGACCAGCCTGTGGCAGTCTTTTCTGTTACTGCCCTTGAGAGTGAGGTCAGGGCAGCTCTAGGGGAGCCCTAGAGTGGTGGGATTGAGAGTTTTGGTCAGGTTTTCAGCTGAGTGTTTTCAGTTTCTGTTCTTTTCATTTTTTTTCTACTAGTTCTCTTCTTCAGCAGGATCTCCTACTGGGTCTAACTAGCCTTTAGATCCTATACCTACCCTACTACTAACTTTTCTCTTCAGCGGGTGAGTTTGTATTCATAGAGGGCTTCCTCAGCGTGCTCCTTTATATTTGTTTCTGGTTCCCAAGTGTTGGATGAATGTGGAAATCCTTTCCACTTTACCAAGTACTCATGTTCCTTTCTATGCCCTTTGGTGTGGTGATTAAGGATAGCCTCAAGCTCCCACTCGACCTCATCATCAACCAGTTCTGGCATGGGCTGAGCTGGGGTGGGACCATACTCATCAGTTTCCACATACAGATAGATTCATGAAGTGTGGAACACCAGATGGACCTTCCATGTTGATGGAAGATCAAGCTGTACTGCCATGGGCGATATTAAACCAGTGATGACAAAGGGGCTGAGTCTTCTTGGTTCTAATTTTGCCAACTGTCCTTGCATTCGAAGGTTGGCCAAATCAAGCCAAACCTTATTGCTGACCTTGGGAGGCAGATAAGTTCCCTTACTTTGGCTCTTCATTACTGCCTGGGCCTTTTTGTGAGACAACTGCCCAAGATCTTGATTTATAGCAAGCAATTGTAGGCGTTCGTCAACCAAAGGAGCTGAGGTGGTTCTTGCTGTTGGGTAGGGGGATGGGCCGAACCCGTAGAGGAGTGAGAATGGTGTTTGCCCATGTACTGAGTGAACTCGTGAATTGTGCGCAAACTCAGCATCAGGAAGCTTCCGTGCCCACGAGTTTGGCAATTCTGCACAATAACACCTGAGATAGGTTTCGAGTTCTTGGTTGACTCGTTCGCTTTCGCCATTGGTCTGCAGATGGTAGGTGGACAACAACTTGGTTTTGACACCCACTGCCTTGTACAGTTCCCGAGTGAAGGCTGAAGTGAACTGCGGGCCTTGATCTGATATGATGCTTTCCAGTAACCCATACTGCTGATAAATATTGTGTTGGAACAGCCTTGCTAGTTCCACCGAGTCAGCCATTTTGTTGGTCAGGACAAACACAGCTGCTTTGGTAAGCCCTTGATCTACAATGGTAAGCCCTTGATCTACAATGGTAAGCACCGAGTCATATCCCTCAGACAGGGGTAAGTCAGTGATGAAATCCATCAAGATTTGTTGGAATGGGAGTGGGTTATTTGGCATGTCATTTGGGGTGACCAGCAGTGTTACAGGGTGAGTGACAACCTTGTTGGCTTGACAAACTGGGCATCCCTTGACATAGTCTCAGACCAACTTCCACATTCCAGGCCACCATACCTCTTTCATCATTTTCTTCATCATTGCCTTTGTTCTGGGATGTCCAGCTGACAAGTGGTCATGGTATTCTTTTAGGCATTGTTTGCAAGTTCCAGGTGGGATGTATAGGCATTGCTTATACTGTTTCGTTCCATCAGTAGCCTTTACTACCTGTTCGTTTCCTTCCGAGAGTGTAGAGTCCTTTGGCGTTTCGCTTGTGGCATGCTCATACACCTCTTGAGATATTACATAAACTCCTCTTCTCAGCGGGTTATCCTTTGACTCTTCATTCGTGACATGTTGTTCCGATGCTGTGGGAGCT
Source organism: Pisolithus thermaeus (assembly GCA_024663475.1). Lineage (NCBI taxonomy): Eukaryota > Fungi > Basidiomycota > Agaricomycetes > Boletales > Pisolithaceae > Pisolithus > Pisolithus thermaeus. The sequence goes on from JANFAF010000036.1 coordinate 139,660, forward strand.
TGATCAGTTGAATTTGTTGGTTTCACCCCCCCGGAAAGCCACATGGTATCAGGGAGAGCGGCAGCTGTAGTTGCAGGTTCCTCACCATGATTGGACCTTCGAGAAAGCACATCTGGGGCTCCCATCAACTGTCCAGACTGGTGAGAAAACAATGACAGGTAGCCTTGAAGGGTATCCAGCCATTGCACTTGTCGAGGAGTAAGTTTCTGGGGGTGGTGCCAGTATGTAAGGTTCTTGTGGTCAGTAAAGACAATGGTGGGTTCGACCGGGGAGATGAGGTAGTGCCAAAAGGCATCACATGCTCAGATAACTGCCAACATTTCGAGGTCAAAGACCTGATACCGTTGTTCAGCACCCTTGAGTGACTCAGACAGGTAGTGGCAAGGATGCCATTCATTATCGGGTCCTTTCTGCACCAAAACCACTCTGGTTCTGACCTTAGACACATCAGTGAATAATGCAAACAGTTTGCAGTGATCCAGGATCTGTAAGACAGGGGTGGAACATAACAAGTCTTTGATTTTCTGGAAAGCATTGTTGTGTTCTGTGCTCCAATGCCACTTGACGTCCTTTTTCGACAGGTTGTGTAGCAGTTTCGCAATTTGTGAGAATGACAGGATGAATCATCGATAAAAGTTGCAGAAACTGAGGAATGACCTAACGTCCCATAAACAGTGTGGCACTGGCCAGGTCTCGACCGTGTCCGTTTTGACTGACACTGTCTGTATGCTTCCTTGGGTAACTTTCATTCCCAGGAATTTGACCTCTTCGGCCTCGAACAGGCATTTCGAGATTTTCAAATGGAGCTGTTCCTTTTGACAGATGGCGAGGAACTCCTTGACGTACTTCCGAAGTTCTGGAAGCATTTTGGCATGGACTACCACGTCATCCATGTAGCCACATTGCTGTCGGCATTGTAGCTGTTGGGCAAAGGTGGTGTCCATAAACTGCTGAAAGGTTGGAGGAGAGTTACACTGTCCAAAGAACATCACTGTTGGTTCAAACAATCCCCTAGGTGTCAGAAACACTGCCTTCCACTGGTCCTCTGGGTTTACCCTAATATTGGTGAACCCCCAGCATACATCGAACTTAGCAAAATATTTCGATTCACATAGCTCATCAATTAGCTGCAGTATATTGGGAAGGGGATATGAATCATGAACTGTGTGAGAGTTGAGATACTGATAGTCTTGGACTAGTCGCTTCTTTCCATCTTTCTTGGTGACGAAAAAGATGGGTGCTGATACCAGTGATTCCAAAGGAATAATTTTGCCACAGGCCAGATTTTCGTCGATAAACTCATCAAGGGCCTTCATCTTGTCCAGGGACATAGGATATAACATGGCTTTCTTCATTAGAGACTTGTTATCCTTTCGAAACTCTTCTTTCATTCGTATTTCATGATCCAATCCCTTTCGGAACCACAGGAGGGGAATATCCATTTCTGAAAACACATCGGCAAATTCTTCATACTCCTTTGGCAAGTCGGGGACTTCCACAGGCTTGGCTTCCATCTCTAACTTAGTAGAGATCATGGTGCAATTTACAGAGGTGATCTTGTCCTCATGTTGATCATCTTTCTTCTTCAGTGACTTATGTGGGGAGTCACCCCATCCTTTGATTTTCCGAGTTTCCCAATTGATAATGGGTTTCTCTTTTCAAAGCCATGGCATTCCTAAAATGACATGATCATGTTTTTCCAGAGGTCCAATGAAGCATAGCACTTTGCATTGTCTTCCTTTTACCTCTTCCTGAAGATAACATTTTCTTGTTATGGGTTTGCTTGTAGTTCCGTCAAACCCAACAACCTTCCAAGGTCTTTTTACCTTGTACATCTTGATCCAGAATTTGTGAGTGATATTTGGGCCAATCAAATTGATTTTGGTGCCACAGTCAATCAGGGCACTGACTTCCGCTTTGTAGTCAAGCAGCTGAATGTATCCAGTTGGTGATTTTGCAGTCATTTTGTTTTTGTCATTGATGCTAGATACATTGTAAGCTGATGAAACTTTTATGGGGGACATGCTGGACGGAAGTAAACCAGAATGTCCTTTTAAAAATCCAAGTGATTCCTGATCAATTCATGGTACAGGTTTTCTGGACCATTAATCGACACAATTTCCTTAACCTTGCGGACCTTTGCGGGTTTCTTGCATTCTTTCTTGATATGTCCTTCGTCTCCACAATCATAGCATTTGATGACATAGGTCATTCTTCCTTTAGACCACTTCCTGGTTTGTCCTCGTTCATCTACATCCATAGCATTAGGGTCATGGCTAGGGGTAGGACAGCTGAAATTAAAGAACAATGTCGGAGTGGTCTTTCCATCTAAGATCTGTTTGTTCTCGATCTTGCTTACTGTCGTGCCGACTTTCTACTTTCGCTGCTTTCGTCCATCTCGCCTCCGTTCTCACGCTCTCGACCTCATTCCTCATCGCCGCCTCTCCTGTCTCGCGCTCGGAAGTGGTACGCCTACGATACAGGACCGCTGTCCAAGTGGACAAGTCCATGGACTCTACGATACTGTACGTTTACAACTATGTTTCCCTTTTTGGATATGCTTTAGATCTCAGATCGAGATCTACGAACTTCTTTCATCGTTTTACCTTTTTACTTCTTTGCCACGTGACCTCACGTCGCGACGCGACACGACTCATAATGAGGGATGGATTCCATCCCCGGTTATGACTCGACGCTCACAGAGGAGCATGTTGTTTGCGCGACTGTCACAAACGGACTTTACTACCCTTTACCTACTTCAGTAACTGTACTTAGTAAGGCACTGTCGACTGCAGGGTATATAACCCGCGCAGAGTTCGACAGATGTCCCTTGTACTTTACTCTACCTAACAACCTCCCTGGTAAAGGGTCTATCTCATCCTCTACCTCTGTTCATTGGGCATAAACCCGCGACTGATACGGTTGTAAAGGGTGTCCCTGACGAACTTCTTCGAAGTCCGTTATACCTGCAAGAGGCCCGCCTTGTCAGGCTCACCTATTGCCTCCCTCAGGTCCGACTTAGTCGTAAGGCCAAGTCATTAAATCGCGCACGTCGGCCCGTGCTTTGGAACCGCGCGTTATCAGCCGCTGCCGCACGACAAAAGAGTAAAGTACCCCTCTTCGCTCCCTGTCTGACCCTTGTACCCGGATAGTCCCTGGTTTGGGATATCAGCGGGTAGGTGCAAGTGCAAGTCGACATACCTGAAGAGCTCTTAACTATCACTCGTCCCATATCGGCAAATGAGATACAGCTCCCCTTGAGGTAGCAGCTGAAAATCAACCGACCCCGATATCGTTCCACATGAGTAACCCCAAACAAACAATCATCACTTTCCTATTGCAAGCGTCAGCCACCCAGAGGTATAAGGCCTAGAGCTGAGGAGTAACTTGTGTTGAGGACAGGTCTGCTACCTGTACCAAGAAACAAAGCGAATTCCAGTAAAGGCATCCCAGTGGTAGCCCTCGATAACAAGACCCGTAACCAGTCGGGATAACTTCAAGATCGAAGGCCCAGCAAAAGCGAATCTTAACTTGAAGGTCTCGCAAGCCTTAAGTTCAGAAGATTCGTGACTCGTATTAAAGAAGCCCGGAAACAAAGAAGTCTGCAAACGTGTCTTCCGAAGCGGGATTGTCAAAGTTTCGTCCTCGCGGACAACCCCCTAAAGTCCCCCCGCGTTCCAACACTACTGCAGCCCCAGAAAAACTCGAGCGCACAACTTCAGCTCAGCGCTTTCAACCGTATCTGGTAACGAGTCCTGTTAAGTCAGAAGGAGGAGAGGGTAACCAGGCCCAGACCTCACAAGAAGCAGTCAAGTCAAGTCAAACACAGTTCACTCAGTTCCGAGAATCGGAGCCATTAGCCGGAAGGAAAATCGAAGAAGAAGAAACACATACAGCCTTAACCAAATCAGCTTCGACTTCCCTCGATCTAAATATGGCCGGACTCGGAGACCAAGAACAGATCGCCGCCTTGGCCGATCAACTTCGACAATTTGCCAGTACTACCGACCCCTTCGCAGGAAGAACTGTTGGAAATGTCAAGGAACTAGTGCAGTGGTATGAAAACTTAACCAGCTGCACAGGGCTGGCCTTCCCTGCCTACACAATTCCCAAATCCAACACAGCCGAAGAAAAGGCCCCTGAAGGAAGAGGAGTAGATCGAAAGGAGTTAGGCCTAGGAAAGCCTCTCCCATTCGATGGAACTAGTGGCAAATTCGAAGCGTGGATCACTTCGGTTAACAACTATCTCAACCTCAATCGACATGTCTACGACACCGATGAGCGAAAAATCGGTTTCGCGTTATCTTTCATGAACCAAGGAGCCGCTGTACACTTCGCCGAAAATTACCTCAAAGAACACACTACGGTCGCTGGCGAAGTCTACCTCTATGACAGTTGGACTACCTTCCTCATCAAACTTCGAAAGATATTCAAGGTCGGAGACACAGAAGCGTTGGCCTTCCTCAAGATGGCCGAGATTAAACAAGGAGATATGCCGTTAGCCAAGTATATCGGCGAGTTCCTCGATCTCATCACTAGAGCTTCAATATCACGAGACGATCGACAGGCTGGAGTCTATTTCGGGAAAGGTCTAAACAACCGAACTACTGAATGGATCTTACGGTCTGGAAAAATCCCTCAAACAGTCCAAGAGTGGATTGACGCAGCCGTCGATGCACAAACTGCTAAAGCAAGTCTCGGAGTATACAACGAATGCCTAACCAAGGATGATCGAGAGGTTCTACACATGTATCAAAATGAAGGTACCTCGCACGGAAAAACTCAAACACGTGACCAATATGCCATGGACATGGATCGGCAAAAGAAATCCGTATACCGACCACCCCAGAAAAGGAAACCCGACCCCTATCGGTTCCGAGAAGTGCGTATGGAGAATAAAGGAGAATGTTTCCGTTGCGGAGGGAAAGGACATTTCAAGAAAGACTGCAAGTTATCTGAAGGACAAAAGCTTGTCCGAGAAGTAAAGGCCTCCTATAGCGCGGAAGAGTTTCAGAAACTCAAAGAAGCATTAAATGGAAAGGAGGATTTTTAAATGACTCTCCTGGTGCCACCCCGACCGAGGAGAGTAGATGTACGTTCCGTTCGTTTTGTGCCCCAGAATTAATGTGTGTAGTCCGTATCAATGAATTCCCCTCTGTGAGGGCAATCACTGGCACATTATTCCTTACGGAACGGAATGAAGGGGAAATAAGGGCCGTTATCGACAGCGGTGCCGAATGTAACGCAATAAGTCGAGAGGCGGTTGCAAGATACCGCCTGGAGACTAAGAAAATCAAGAATCCATGGTCGCCACGAAGCTTCGAGGGGTCGTCAGAACAAGTAATCGACTCCATGGCCTTGTTCACGGGCAGGGTACACGGAAGACATTTCAAAGTCTCCGCGTATGTCATGACCCTCAAAAACGAAAGCGTGCTCCTAGGCATGCCATGGCTCCAACAAGCTCAGCCAGTTATCGACTGGGTAGCCAGAAAAATAGTAGGATGGGGAACTCCAGAAGTCGCAAGCCTATCAATAAATCGAACTTCAATTTCAACTCAACTGGAGGCACAAGTAAAACACGAAGAGGTTTCTCTTCCAAAAGAGTATAATGCCTATCGTGAAGTATTCTCGGAAAACTGCCCCCTACCCCCGCATCGACCTGGCTACGACCACACAATCAAACTCGACCCGTCTAAGGACCTGAAGACCTATAAACCAGCAAAGATCTACCCCTTGTCTCGAGACGAGCTGCAACTGCTCGACGAGTTTCTCGAAGAAAACCTACAAACCGGGAAGATCGAGAAGGTCCAGAACACGGATGTTCTAATAGTACTGCCAGCACCGGTCTTCTTCGTCGGAAAGAAGGATGGCAAAAAAAGGCTCATCCAGGACTACCGACAACTCAACTCGTTCACTGTGCCCGATCGATATCCATTACCACTCGTAAAACCGATCCTAGACAAACTGGTTGAATCCAAATTTTTCGCCAAGTTCGACGTTCGATGGGGCTTTACAAATATCCGAGTTGAAAAGGAGGAAGACGCGCTGCTAGGGTCGTTTGTCACTCCCCGAGGAGTGTTCAAGCCTACCATTATGTTCTTCGGTCAGAACAACGCGCCCCCTACTTTCCAAAGGTATATGGATGGCAAATTCGGTCAACTGCGAATGGCCAAGAAGGGAGTCATCTACCTAGATGACGTCACCATCCATGCCAAAACGCGCGAAGAACTGAAGAGGAACATTAGAGAGTTTTTGGAGATCGCGAAGAAGGAGAACTTATGCCTCAAGCTGTCAAAGTGCATATTCGAAGCCGAAGAAATCGAATTCCTCGGGTACATCATACGCCATGGGCAGTACGAAACTGCACTGGTGAAGGTCGAGGCCGTAAAGAATTGGAAAACCCCCGCCAACCTCCACGACGTTCGACAGTTCCTGGGGTTCTGCAATTTTTACCGCCAGTTCATCCCATCTTTCGCAATGATCTCAAAACCGCTACATGAGTTAACAAAAAAGGATTTCCCATGGAAATGGGGAGCGGCACAGGAAGAGGCCTTTCAAAAGTTAAAAACCTATATGTGCCAGGCCCCCGTCCTACGGTTACCCGATTTCGACAAGCCGTTTGAGGTGTATACAGATGCCTCAAAGCTAGGCACAGGCGTGGTACTCTGTCAAAGTTTCGAAGGAAACCTACACCCGATCGCTTACCTTTCTCAATCGCTCCAAGGAGCCGAACAAAATTATCAGGTATACGATCTGGAGATGTTAGCTGTCATACGCGCCTTGAAAGCCTGGAAACACTACCTGTTATCTCCTCCCGAGGACACCATCATTCATACTGACCACGAAAATCTCACGTATTATCGAGAACCACAAAATTTGACCGGAAGACAGGCCCGATGGCTTGCCTATATCCAAGGATTCCCGCTCAAGTTTAAACACAACCCTGGTCGTCGAATGATAGTCCCCGATACTCTTTCTCGTAACCCTGCCTTCACCCCAACAACCCCGGTGGAAACCACGGTACTCCCACCGTCGATTTGCCTCAAGGGGGGGGGTGAATCCGTCCAAAACGACCCTGTACCTGTCGAAGCAACAACAAAGGTGGTCTTAGACCCTCATAACGAAAGGCCTTCGACGGTGAAAGTCCCAAAGGTTCACAAGAACCCTCTTGCCAAACAACCGGGCGTCCTACGAGTGTCGCAAGAAACGTTCGAGGAGATCAGGAGCTCGTCAAAGGAAGACAAGAGTTACGTCATCATTAATGATCAAGGGGAGAACGTTACCGAAGACCCCGCTTCTGGCATCAAAACCAAAAATGGAAGGATTTACATCCCTCCGAAGGCACGAAGGAAAACGCTATCGGACTTCCATGATCATCCGTCAGCCGGCCACCCTGGCGTCCGAGCAATGTGCTCTGCCATGAACAAACACTGCTTCTGGCCAGGAATGTGGAAGAGTATCCGAGAATACGTCAAGGGCTGCCCTACATGCCAGTCGTCGAAGGTCGTTCGACAAAATCATCCCCCTCTGCTCCAGCCAATCGAGTCGAACATGCCGTTGCCATTCAAACAAGTCTCTATGGATTTTGTTACCGACCTGCCCCCGTCTCATGGACACGACTCAATCCTCACGATCGTGGACCATGGCCTTACCAAGGCCGTCAGGTTACTCCCGTGCAATAAATCCATAGACTCCGAAGGTCTTGCCGACCTTTGGCTGCAACACGTGTATCCTCATTACGGAGTCCCCGAATCTATCATATCGGACCGAGGCCCACAGTTTGTCAGCGCCTTTACGCAAAACCTCTACAAGGCGCTGCGAATCAAGCCGAAGTACTCGTCCGGGTACCATCCACAAACCAATGGAGAGGCCAAACGTGTCAATCAAGAGGTGGAAGGGTATCTAAGAATGTATTGCGCCGAAAAACCAAACGATTGGAGCAAATATCTCGCTCTCGCAGAATTCGCGCACAACTCTAGGGTCCACTCCACCCACGGTCAAACCCCGTTCTACCTCCTTTACGGATATGACCCGGACCCGTATCCATCAGTACACACGTCAAAGGCCCCACAGGTTGAGGAGCGTCTAGAGGCCCTGGCCCTCGCGTGGGATGCTGCCCTGATCGCACACAAGAAAACCACGGAAAAGATGGCTTCTTCAGGCCCTGATCCGCTGTCATATGAACCCCCGACCAAGGGACAACTTGTTTGGCTGGATGCGCGTGATCTAAAACGCGACCTACAGTCAACAAAGCTTGCTCCAAGACGAGTAGGACCTTTTCGGATCAAGGAAGTCCTCTCGGACGTTGCCGTATGCCTAGATCTGCCCGATCATTGGCGGGTACACTTGGTATTTCACACGTCAAGGATCTTCCTGTATCACGAAACCCCCGAATATGGTCCTACACTGCCACCGCCCCTTCCGGAGTTGATCGATGATGTCCCTGAATGGGAAGTCGAAGCAATCCTCAATCACAAGGAAGTAAGGACGTCCGGAGGAGTGAAGACGCATTATTTGGTCAAGTGGAGTGGATACGGACATGCAAGTAATACTTGGGAGCCTGAAAGCAATCTGGTCAACGCGGAAGAACTACTCGAGAAGTATAAAAGAGGCTGTCATAAACCCCCTGAGTCCCAACAACCCACTCGAAAGTCCTCTCGTCAAAGAAAACACAAAAACTAAGTACTAAATGTCCTACTCTGACGATGAACATGGTTCCAAGTCACGTGAATACCTACTGGACTCATACATCTCCTATGATGACGCCGACTACGACTTCTCCTCGCTTTCATCACCCGTCTCCCAGGTATCCGCCCCGCCAGCTGACTCCGTCGCAGCCTCCATCCAATCCCTTTTCGACCCCGACGTCGAGACATCCTACAACCCCCACTCCAGTGTCACTGTACGCCCCCTCTCAAAGGGAAAGCGAAAAGCTTCCCCCAAAACTCCCAGAGCGCGCCCATATCCCGAGCCGGTCTACCGACAGGCCTGTAACACGCCACCCCCTGAAGCAGCTCCAGTTGCTCACCCCTGTACATCCGATAACTCGACAGTTAGAAACACACCAGCCTCGTCCCAGACCCCCCATGTCCCTACAACAAGGACCACCCCCACAGCCCTCCTCTGCAAACCAGAGGACTATGAAGGCTATATTCGGATCCTTGAGAAATTCGACGAATGGGTCGTCTACGGATGGGATGTCGGCGACGACTGTGACTATCTCCGGATGCTGTCCCAGGTCTACGGAAGCATCGAACTTACACTCCACCATACCTCCAACATCTTAAAAACCGGAGATGTGGTCGTCAACGAAGAGTCAAGGGGCACCGCGTTTATGGAGTCTGAAGGAATGAAGGTCGTGGAGGAAACTCATAACCTGCTCATCTCCCTTGTCAACATCGTTCACGTACACTTCGGCCCCTCGCTCGTCAAGTCCTTTCGGTCGTTTCGCAGCTGCCTCCCCGACCATCTCCCACATCCTCAAATCTCCGGTGGTTCCTCCAACGGTGGAGCCAATGAATTTGGTTCAAACGTTGAGGGACGAAAGGAGGTTTCTGGACCAAACAATGCGTCATCCCCTAGAGGAGGCACAGTTCAAGGAAACCAAGAAGGGACTGGTCACGGACGCCAAGAGGAGGTACCAAAATCCGAGGTACCACCCGACGGAGTGGCAACACCTGCAGTACCTGGCGACGATCGGGAAGAGAAAAGTGGTGAACCGACTGCAGAAGGGCTCGTATCGAGCAAAGAGGGACCTGTTCTCCCGGGAGTTCGATGGCTTGCCATCGATCGAAGAAGAGAGGAAGAGGAGAATGCCGGTCGAAAGTTCTTACGGCTCGCTGCCCAAATACTTGGAGAAAGGTGCGACGACCCGTGGACAGAAGAGGAAGAAAGAATCGACCGCTGGAGAGAGTTCCTGCTCAAAGTCTACGACACTCGAGGCTACTGGAAATACGATCTATTCAACGCTACGTTCACAACGCAGGCCCTCCCAGCAAAGCCTTTCTACCCTCTCGAATCCAACGACCGACTTCGCCTTGAGCTTGGAGGAAGAGTTCAGCTCGACCCCCTCCATCCCCTCTATAAACACACTTGCCTCAACTGCCGATGACTCGGACACTGGTCGTGTCGCCACGGAAAGGGGTCTCGCTGGACTGACCCTCATGGACGTCCTATTGGACCATCCAAAGGCAATGCCGGAGATCGACGCCCTTGAATGCCTGATTTTCCACGGTCTGGATAGTTGGTGAGGCCACCAACCCCTTTTTCAAGGGGGGGGGTGATGTCGTGCCGACTTTCTACTTTCGCCGCTTTCGTCCATCTCGCCTCTGTTCTCACGCTCTCGACCTCGTTCCTCATCGCCGCCTCTCCTGTCTCGCGCTCGGAAGTGGTACGCCTATGATACAGGACCGCTGTCCAAGTGGACAAGTCCATGGACTCTACGATACTGTACGTTTACAACTATGTTTCCCTTTTTGGATATGCTTTAGATCTCAGATCGAGATCTACGAACTTCTTTCATCGTTTTACCTTTTTACTTCTTTGCCACGTGACCTCACGTCGCGACGCGACACGACTCATAATGAGGGATGGATTCCATCCCCGGTTATGACTCGACGCTCGCAGAGGAGCGTGTTGTTTGCGCGACTGTCACAAACGGACTTTACTACCCTTTACCTACTTCAGTAACTGTACTTAGTAAGGCACTGTCGACTGCAGGGTATATAACCCGCGCAGAGTTCGACAGATGTCCCTTGTACTTTACTCTACCTAACAACCTCCCTGGTAAAGGGTCTATCTCATCCTCTACCTCTGTTCGTTGGGCATAAACCCGCGACTGATACGGTTGTAAAGGGTGTCCCTGATGAACTTCTTCGAAGTCCGTTATACCTGCAAGAGGCCCGCCTTGTCAGGCTCGCCTATTGCCTCCCTCAGGTCCGACTTAGTCATAAGGCCAAGTCATTAAATCGCGCACGTCGGCCCGCGCTTTGGAACCGCGTGTTATCAGCCGCCGCCACACGACACTTACAGCTTCTCCTGCAGCAGCTATCCATTCTGAAATGGTCTTCGGGTCTCTATGATTGAGAACCCAATCGCAGATCTCCTTCTCTAATCCTTTGCCGAAGAAGATGGCGCTATTAAATGAATTGTCGTGGAACTTTGCATGGTTGAAAAGAGCCATAAAGCACACAACATAGTTTTCAAGAGGGGCAGACCCTTGCGTGAGGGTTACGAGCTCGAGCTGGGCTTTAGAACATTGGTCACCACTGGCAAACATAGCTTGGATGGTGGCTTCGAAGTTTTCCCATGTATCATTGTAGGTTGCCAAGCCACTATCTGCATGTTCGTTGATGTAGTTCTTGGCAAAGGCAGCTGCAGATCTTTCCATCATATATGACAGGGCTAAACCAATCTGAAGATGATTGGTAACATAGACGTGTTGGTTGATCTGTAGATAGCCTTTGACTTGTGTAAGCCAGGCAGGGAGTCATTTATGATCACCATTATACACAGTAGGTTTGTTAAGATTGAATTCACATCCTCCATTAAGCTTTTCTTCTGAAGAATGGAAGTGTCCAGGGTTACACATCCATTTCTGTCCAAATGCCTTTGCCAGAAGTTCTTCTAACTCTTTTTCCGTAGGTTCCCAGTTGAAGAGCAGGTTTCCAGACTTCTTGGGTTCCTGTCTGGAACCACTGACTCCTAGGGAAAGTCCTTCAGTTACGTGAGACATTAGGTTGGCAAGAGATTCTTCTTCTTGATCTGGTATGGGAATGTCACCGATCACTGATCTGAAGTCTGATAATGTGTCGTCTATTAAAGGCTCAGCATCTGTTTCAGACTTGGGTTCTCTTTCTCAATATGAACCAAGGATCGCTGGGTTCTTAAGAGTAGAAGGGGGAACTGGAGGCAAAGTGAGACCATACCTATGGGTGAACTGTTTACTGGAGTATTTGGTCGAGGTATGAGGGGGAATGGGAGGGGCTTTGCCTTTTCCAAGCATGGAACTAGGTGGTCGAGAGGGACATCTAGGTTCTCCTGAAGACACCTTGGGCAACTTGAAAGGCGAAGTAGAGAATGTTGAGGGATACATCGACTATTATCCAGAGGAGGACAAGTCGAGTGACTAAGAGGGTAGAGACACTAGTAGCTTGACCCATTGTGGAGGGATCAACTAGCAAAGTTTTGATATGAGAGAAAAAGCTGAGCATCATGTCCGAATAATGGTCACAGCAGCGAGTAGATCTTTTTGCTTTTGTTATGCTGTTGTGCATGAATGTCCTAACAAAGGACAAGTGTGGCTAGTGACGGCAAAGTATGAACCTTGGGACATTAAGACTTTAAGTCCCCTTGATCATTACTGCTTGTATCACCAAAGAATGGTGATAAACAGATAGCGGATTGCAAGGTAGCAAAAAGATACAGTACATGGCAAGTAGGTAGGGTTTATATAGCTATGGGAGACACAGCTATGAGCCATGTATGTATTGACAAGTCCAACAGTCAAACGAGACAGGGAAGTACTGAAGGTACAGGAAAGGGAACAATGCACAGTATGCGCAGCTATGGTACAAGTATGAGTCATGGAATAAGACAGAGACTGATGAATGATGGCGAGACTGGCAAGTCAGGGTTGAACTGATGAGCCATGGTGAGACCAGTGAGTCAAGGTTGGGCTTGACTACCAAAACATGAGACCATCTGGCGAAGTGCTGGGGATGACCTGGTAAGCAGCAAGAGAGGAGACCACGATAGTGGCGATGATAACAACAGTGAGGGAGGCATATGCACGAAGTAGAGGTGGGACACGGGAGTCAGATGGGGCAAGAAGGGAATTTTGTAACAGTTTCACTCCTTTCGCTCCCCTCAGCAAAAGCCACATGTATTGCCTTTTTTGAACAACAAAAACCATGTGGCATTTCAAACTCAACTGTTGTCCGTTCATAAGGCCAGACAAGTACATGTGACCGTGGGAATAGTTTGAAACTGGGACGGTGCACACACTTCAGCAAGCCCCACAGGCCTCTTCAAGGCTATGGACCATGCTGCAACACTGCTGGAGGGGTGGAAGAGCTCCATTCACATTTTGCTACTACTCTACCTAAGGAAGAGGGTGGTAAAATGGAAAATGAGCTGTACAAGACAAATCACTGATAAGCTATGTATTTGTGGTGTGACTTTCCACCACAGTTGAGCAGAAACTCAGAGGACCTTGAGGGGGAAAGTCATGATAGCAGTAGGATGCTGAGTGAGTGGGTGTAACTGAGGATCTAAGTGCAGAGGTGGTGCTTCTTGAGGCAGATGGGATGCTGAGGGCACTGGCAGGTGTGATAGTGTCATGGGCAAGTCCTATAGAGCCAGTGCCATCCTGTGACATTGTGTGAGGGGTGGATGAACCAATCATGATCAAACTCAACAGTAGTCAGCTCTGGTGTGTGGACTATAGTGTGGAGGGATGGGGGAGGCCAGCAAATTCACTCCATGCTGGGGAGGAGGAGGCAGCCAGTGAATGTACTCCATGCCAAGGGAGAAGGGTGAGGGCAACCAGTGAACCCACTCCATGGCAGGGCAGTGGGGGCAGTTAGTGAACTTACCTGCTCCAAGCTAGGAGGGTGAGGGTAGCCAGTGAACTACCCACCATGCCAAGGTAGGGGGAGGGAATGAGGGCAACCAGTGAACCCACCATGCTAAGGTGAGGGGAGGGGAGGGGGAGGGGATGAGGGCAGCCAGTGAATGCACCATGCCAAGATGGGGGGTGGGGGCAGCCAGGGAACTCATGCCAAGCTGGGGGTGGGGGCAGATACCAAATGTACTCCATGCTAAGAGGGGGGAGGACAGCCAGTGAACCCACTCCATGCCAAGGGAGGGTGAGGGCAGTCAGTCAGTCCACCCTGTGCCAGGGGGTCCATGCCAGGGAGGGGGCAGTGGGGGCAGCAGGTGAATGCACTCAATCATGTCAATGCCAGCAGGTATTACTCCATGCCAGCAGGTGTTACTCCATGCCAGCAAGCATGACTCCATGCCCACAGGTGTGACCCCATGCCAGCAGGCATGACTCTATGCTGGGAAACATTGGTGGTTGGATTAAGGTTGCAAAGCAGCCACATCCTGGGTAGTCACAAGGGTGAGTCTGGGCTCTCAGCTGGTGAATGGAGAATGGACTTTCAGCCAGCAGTGGTCAGCCAGTGAAGGGACTGGCAGTTAGTGAATGGAAGACTGGCAGCCAGTGGATGTACTCCATACCAGTGGAGGTGACTCCATGCAACAGAACATTGGTGGTCAGATTAAGGCTGTGAAGCAGCCACTTCCTGGGTAGTCACAGAACTGTACCAGTAGATAGGATTGTGAAACTGTGTAAATAAGTGCATTGAAGCAATGTACAAGAATGGACTCCATGCCAGTGAGCATAACCTCCATGCTGGGGCCTGGCAAGCATTACCTCCTCTAACATGCAATTGAACTGTTTTACCAGCCAGAGATTGCAACAAGTTGTGGAGTTTCACTAGCATAGCCCATCCCCCCCCAGCATGGAGTGGATTGACTGGCAAGTGTTACAAAGTTGGATTAAGGCTGCAGAGCAGCCACAACCCAGGTAGTCACTTGTCAATAAGTATAACGGCCATGGGTTGTGAGAGAGTGTCAAGTTCGGTCCTACTCTGATGATCTCCAATGCTCACAGAGGCTGGGGGACGTGTTTGGAGATTGGCTGACATTGGCCGACAATTGGCCAACACATGTCGATGAAGAGCAACAATGGCTGAAGGGTGGCTGACAGTTGCGACAGAGGTTCAGGAGAGGGTGTCGGGTTCAGCTCATGCACTGCCCCCTTGTACAAGCCCAGCCCTCGGATTTCAGAGATAGGGAGGAGTTGGTATTAAGCCAACAACGGAGGAGAAGGCCGGTCGAAGACCACAGAGGAGGGAACTAAGTTGATATTCATACTGAAGAGACACCACTGAGTGTGGCAGGCTTATATACAGTGGTCACACCATCGAGGCGGTACAGTATCAGAACAACAGAACTAACATACAGAGTACAGTAAAATTTCAAGGGACAGAAATGTCAGAAAACTTCAGTCAGGGTATGAGCACAGATGACGGAGGCAAGGGATGGTGAAGAATCTGAAAAATAGATACTGAGGAGAGGGATGAGTGATCTGAAGGGGAGAGATCTTCCAAAGGGGCTTCTATAGCCTGGAAGGAAAACTGTCTGAGGAACGTCTGAGGCTGTCTGGGGCAGTCTGAACACAGAAGAAGGCCACATGCAACCTTCTCAAACTCAAACTCAAACTTGTAACTCTTGGTACTTCATTGTTTTTTTTGTAAGTAAGTACAGTGAAGTGTAAGTGCACGTGGGCTTATATAAGCCACATCACGTGTCTAACTTCGAAACCAAGTAAAGTCTAAAGTAAATGAACAGAAATAAAAGTAAAAGTAAAAACTAAAATAAAAGAAATATCCTAGTGGGGAGTACTCACTCCCTACAACAGGACAAAGAAAAAGTATCTAAAAGGAATAGTGTGGGATGGAGTGTCTTTGGAGCACCCACCGATAACCAATCAGATGATAGGCCGAAAGCCTAAACAGGAAGTGACCCTGCGCTGTACCATGCGGTGTGGCAGCTGCACCGTACCTAGACCAGACCGTTGACCCAAAAGGAAAGTGCCCCCCTAAGTCAAGGGAGGACATCACCTGACCAAGAGAGAACAGTCACGTGGTAGTACTGACAGAGGCCAACAGGGTCCGACAAAGGATGGGGCAGGGACACGCTGTATGAGTGCTACAGCGAGCAGATAGGGGCGGAGCAGAGTGGGGGAGAACCGCTGACAATGGAGGATGGGCCAGGGTAGAGGCACAGGCATGACAGAGAGAGTGAATCCCTGATTCTTGACATGTAGTTTGACTATTTTGCATAGGTCAGTATGGTCAGTACTCTTGCTATTCTCGCTACTCTTGCTGTTGTCGGTAGTGTCACACCTTTTGCTCCTCTCGGCAAAGCCACATGAGTTGCCTTTTTTGAACAACAAAAACCATGTGGCTTCATGTGTCCTGCAATCAGTGCTGGCAGCCAGCAAGTGTCCTCCCCCCTCCTTCCCCAGCTCCCTCCCCAGCCTCCCTCCACTCCAGTCGCATACCAGCTGGTTGATCCACTGTCAAACAACTATCATACAGAAAACATTGTGTCATCTGCAAGTGTCTGCTCTGCTCTGGGCTGCACATCAGCCTGATAAGAGATCTCATTCACTGATAAGGCCCATAGTTCGCATTTTTGACTGTTTTCTGACAGTCCTTTGGCTGCTGGTAAGCCCATGGACCTTTGATCATGCTCAGGAGGTGCACTGATCTCATCTGACTGCATTCTCTGGCCATCTGGACCTTGATTTCCTGCATTTTTTAGGTTTTGGTTCGCATTTTTTGCATTTTGAGCCCTTCCTTGGTCACTTTCTCTGGCCAGGTTGCCTGGTAAGTCATCCACTGCCTACCAAAAATCAATATCACTCATCCATGATGCCTTTTGGTATGTATTTCCCATCATTCTGGTACATTTTTTAGATTTTGGTTCACATGTTTTGCTTTTTGAGCCCTTTCCTGGTCACACCTCCAGTCCAGGTGCCTGGTAAGTCACCCTCTACCTGTCTATGATCAATCTCACTCATTTATGATGCCTGCTGGTATGTATTTCCCATCATTCTGGTACATTTTTTAGATTTTGGTTGGCATTTTTTGCTTTTTGAGCCCTTCCCTGGTCACATCTCCAGTCCAGGTGCCTGGTATGTCATACTCTACCTGTCTATGATCAATCTCACTCATTTATGATGCCTGTTGGTATGTATTTCCCATCATTCTGGCACATTTCTTAGATTTTGGTTTGCATTTTTGGCTTTTTGAGCCATTGGTGGTTATCTTTGTTCAGTGTGCCTTGGTAAGCCTTTCCCCACTCATCACTGATGGCCTTTCACCTATATGTTCCCATCACTTTTATTTGTTTTACCCATTTTTGGGGTTATTGGTCACCAGTGTGAGTTGATATCACTCTATCTGCAGGTGAACATGCTAACATGTGATGTAGGTCTAGGGTTGGCATTGTTGGGATTTTTGGTTGCCTTTGATACTTGCTTGGTGCTGGTAGTAGAGTGAACACTGTAGACCAAGACCAGGTGGTGTGAAGTCCCTACTACCTGGCTTTGTGGATTCATCTCCATGTGTCTGCTGGTTGCTGAGGCCTCTCTGAGGCTGGGACCTCTCTCATCACCACAGAGTAGAGACATGTTTGGCAGGGCCTGCAAAGGTCAAGTGGGATCACTCCTGCTTGCAGTTGCCATTCAATCTGTCTTGGGCTTTTTGCTTTTTGCTCTGTCATTTGTTGAGTTCCAGTCAGTAGGGTCTACCACAGGCACAAGGTGACTTCTCTGTGCATCCTTCATCCCCTTCACTGCTACCCAACCTTTGTGTCCAGTCTTTCCAACCATGTAGGTGTTTTGATTTTCAGATGCACTGCTTCAATATCTCTGATGGTGCATGTGTCCATCAGGTCTACACCCCCTACTTCACCACAGCTTGCCCACAATGCTGGTCATCAGGCTGAATGTGACCAACACATCCTTGGCTCTCCTCCATCCCATTGTCAATGACACCCTGCTCCTCCTTTGATTGTAAGTTGTGCCCATGCCTGCAACATATGTGAGACTGATCATATGTAGTGTCAGGCTCATGCTCCAGTGCCACTCCCTCCCCAACAACCTCTGCTTCCAATGTTGCCCCCTGCCCCTCTGCCACCCCAGATGATAGCCTTCCCTCCCCCATATTATCAAAATTTTGTTCCTCCTGCTCCACCACCTCAGAATATTCCAGAGTGTGTTGACTCTACTGCTTGGCTGTTGGAAGGATATGATAATGACCATGAGAGGCATCATCAGCACAGAAGGAACAGATAACCAACGATCCTCCTATTCCCCCTTCAGCTCACCCTGGCCCATCTCATGCTCCCCCTCCACCTAACTACCATGCATACCAGCAGGTCAGCAACCTGCAACATGAGGCAGAGCAGTGGAGACATCAGCAGGCTCAGCAGCAGCATGCTCAACATCTTCAGGCTATGCAAGTGCAACAGTTGCAGGAGTGGCAACACTTGCAGTCCATGAGAGTGCAGCAGCAGCAGCAGCAGGGACAAGAGTGGGGAAACTTGCAGTCCATGAGAGTGCAGCAGCAGCAGAGGCAAGGGCAGGAGTGGCAGCATGTTCAAGACATGAGAGTGCAGCAGCAGCAGGGGCAAGGGCAGGAGTGGCAGCACATTCAAGACATGAGAGTGCAGCAGCAGCAGGGGCAAGGACAGGAGTGGCAACAGATTCAAGAAATGAGAGTGCAGAAGGGGCAGGAGCAGGGACAAGGGTGGCAGCACTTTCAAGCCATGAGAGTGCAGCAGCAGCAGAGGCAAGAGCAGGAGTGGCAGCACCATGACACTGGCCTGTTCATGTGTTACACATATTCAGTTCACTCCTTAACAATGGGCTCATATGTTACTGCCACTCCTGGAACTCAGGCCTGCTTATGTGTCATGTCATAATTATTTAGATGGGCCTGCCACAGGCTGTCCATGAGCATTGGCATTTTGGCCTGTGGGCCATCCATAAGTTGTGACTAATGTGACTACATGGGGTCACTCAGAGTGCATTTGGAGCATGCCACACTGGTGCAAGGGTCCTGCATGCTATGATATGGTCTTCCTGGAATGGGATCCAGATATACCAGGAATGGGAGGACTCTGCATTGGTCAAGTATTCCTATTTTTCTCTTTTATCTACAACAACATCAAGTATCCATGTGCACTCATCCAATGGTTCTGAAAAGTCTTGGATAAGCCTGACAAAGACACTGGGATGTGGGTAGTCCAACCAGATTATGATGTGGATGGAGGGCTGGATATGGATGTTGTTCACATTCACTCCATTCTTCGTGGAGCTCACCTCATTCCTGTCTATGGGCATACTCATCTTCTGGCTGACATTCAGTACACCAACTCTCTGGATGTTTTTCAGGCATACTATGTCAACAAATACATCAATCATCATGCTTTCAAGATCACATTCTAGTAGATGACATGGCTAGTATTAATAGATATTTGGTTTTGTACTCTGACAGTCTGATGTGTCTGGTGGGTGTCTGTCAAAGTCTGACTGTCTGACATTCACAGCTAAGAATTGGTAAGTTTGTCAGATTAGATCAGACAGAGTCAGATGGAATCAGATGGGTTCAGACATGACAGAGAGATTAGACTGTTTGACACTTTGCTGATGCCTAGTATAGCAGCTGCTTTATACCCAATATTACTTTTGATGCTCTTGAAAGCAAGTGCGACTTTGCGAAGCAGCAGAAAGCTTCAAAAAAGTTCTTAAAAAGGAATAAGATCTGCTTGAAAAAGCTTGAAGATGCTTTTCATACACTTGGTAACATTGGTAGTAAAAGCAGTGAAAAAGTGAACAGAAAGTGCAAGAAGCAACCTTGCACATTTCCTGATGGTTTGTTCAACCGCAGGACTCGCAGGTACAGCTCGGGATTGAAGTTGGGGTGGCTACAGTATTCTCATCATGCAGTATGCAGAGGAGGACTTGAATACTGTGAGGTCGGAGTCAGGAGTCCACACATCTTAGGTCTTACATGTCTACCTTTCCATACATCCAATGTCCACCATTTTCCTGTCTCGTCATTATCAATACATGGCTTTTTGACTTTCATCTTTGTAAGGCGCAGCACTGTATGCGAACCCAACTGCAGAAGTATTCAACCAGCCTCGACACTTATTCTATTCGCAATCACAAGGGAAACAGGCTGAGCACTTTTCAGAGCGTACAGAGAACATTCCATCGCATCCCACATCTTACAGGGCACGAGGGGCTGCAGAAGGACACAGGCTTTCCGCCCATCGCAATGGTATCGCTTCGCCCAGTTTGCACATCCACGCGATTACTGACTTGATGGGTGACCGTGCTCCTGGTCAGAGGACAGAGCTGCTTTGCCATCTGAAACCTCTTTTGGCCGTACTCGCACGTCTTCCATGCCTGGTTATCACTCTCATAGTCCTTTCTTCCCCATGAGCCAGTCTACCTTTCATTTTGGCAGCACCCCGGGTTATGGAATGCCCACAGCTATGGGTCTCGTCCCTCTTCTCCCGCAAAAAGTAAAGTCGGCTCTACTGTATCGTCAGTGTCATCTTCCATATCCAATCCTCTGTCCATGTTGTCCATGCTTTCACCACCCACCAGAGGACCTACCGCTGTCGCGCACAGCAATACCCAATTAGACCCCAATGATGCCGATGTCCCAACGCTCCCAGCATGGAGATCGCAGGAGCCAATTCCAGGAATTGACCGCCAGAGGATGCCGAAGGGAAAGATGGTGATGTATCCTGGATAACAACGCAAGGAGTACGCAGGTCGCGGATACCAACGAGAAACCGGCCGACATTGAGTATAATCTACACTGTTATATTCGTAGATAGCACAAATAAGCCGGTAGAAACCTTTAGGAATTATGTATAGAAGTCGTGGATCAACTATTCGTGCGGTCACACCTGGCGCCGAAATCACGGAGCGACTCCGCCGCAGATGCCGGGCGGCAACCGGTCATGGGGGAAATTGCAAATACCTTGTATTTTGCTGCAGGTATATGTGTTGCAACGCAGCCGGTATATATCTGAAGGAACTATGTATTCTACACCGCACAACGAAATTGCAGAGTCATTCCGCTGCGGATGCTGAACGGCAACCAGTCACGGAGCAAATTGTATACCAGTGAAAAAGGAACACAATAATCTAATTAGTAATATATCGACATGGAAACAAAGGAAGCCTCCTGTATGGAGTATATATGGCGGTGTAGATTAGTGAGCGCGTTGGCTCGGCGACTGACTTGCACGATGCATGGCGTGCGGCGGGCGGGCACGTAGCAACGCTAACGATTGTAAATAATCCGCACCTGCTGTACAGTTTCATAAGTGGGTGGCGTGTAGGCAAAGAGCCCAAAATTCCCGGTCGGGAAGTTCAACCGTAAACTCCATCCCGTCAGTTCATACACCCACCCAGATAATGAGTTAATGCGGCATAGAGACCTGCTACGGGCCGCATGACGATTTTTATCCATCATTATAGCCGCCGCCTCTCTTTCCATGCCTATATACTTCCCGACGTTGGGTACGCACCGCGCTATAGCCATTGCCGCACACAGGTAGTATGTTCCCACGGTCGGAAAAATAATGCACCGACCATTCTGGATATCATCCATCAACCTAATCGCTATAAACCATGCCAAACCAACAACGGCAGCGCAGGGTACGGTTCTACGACCAAGGCGCGTGCGACCTCCCTCCATCAAACCTTGACTAAGTATTTTGTAGTGGACATAATGCCAATCGACCATCCGCAGCGGACTGGACGCTCCGCGCCTGTAGGACGCGGGACTACAGGCCAAGACGAGGATCATCAGGCGATGGATTGGAGGACAGAGGGAAATCAGAGTGCTGACCAGCTTCCCCGGCCATCGAACTTATTCTCAGCAGCCGATGTCCTCGATGTTGACGGGTTAGTCAACGTTCCACTCCGGCCTCCCCCTGCACATCCGGCTTTGAGAGTCGGAGACGAGTTGTTCAACGTTCCACTCAGGCCTCCGCCTGCACGCACTGCTTCGATAGTCGGAGATAAGGAAAAGCTGAAAGCTGACCTAGTTCCCCAGCCATCTAACCCAAACGAAGCAGGCGACATAATGGATACTGCAGGGTTGATCAATGTGCCCCTCCGGCCCCCGCCTGGAAAACCGAGCTCTGGCTTAGTCCACCGGCAATATAACCAAATTGCAGCATCCAGCATCGTGGATATTGAAGGTTTGATGAATATGCCCCTCCGCCTCCCACCTGCACGTCCAGCCGCCAAAGCTGGGGAAGAGAGAAGGCTGAGCGTTACCAAAGTCCCCCGGCCGTATATCCAAATAGAAGAATCCGAAGTCATAGACGGTGAGGAGTTGATTAATGTGCCTCTCCGGGCCCCGCCAGTACATCCGGCCGGAATGCCTGGGGCCCCAACGATGGATGCAGCATCCATCGATAGCGGATCGGATGAAATGCAGAGATGGGAGGTTGACGATGATCGCGGTAGGCAATCCAGACAAAGTCACATCTTGAACTGACAGCCTAAATTTGCCAAAATCACTCAACCTGGCAGACGTATCCACACCGCCCCGGCGTGAGGGTAAGTATACATTGCGGTCGTGCTGCCAAAGAGCACCTACATGCTGATTATTTGCAGATGCACACGTGGTGGGATCCACGGAAGAGTCTTTTGATACATTATCAGTGGGGGAGGTGGTTGGCGTAGCGGCCAGGGAGCAGGATGCCGAAAGCCGATTCAACTTTGCTCGAGAAGAACGGAAACGGTTGCAGGGGAAGTTCGATTTCCTCCTGAAGACATTCTTGGGTAAGGACCTGCGTCTGGGTCATGTTACAAAATATAATCATTATGGCCGACGCAGAAAAGGTCCCATCAGAGGAACAGAAAATTGCAATGGTGCGAGAGGGACTGGTGAACGCAGATGCCGGTGAAAACGGTAAGCATAGCTTTTGATTACAACTCACACCAACTGTGGCTCTAGTTTTCCGCGCCGTATATGAGATGAAGCTACGGCGGAGATATCAAAAACTTCAGTACGAATATCCTTACAACGAAGATTTAGATGAACACCTTGTCACGGCCATGAGACGTATGGCCGAAAAGCTCGCATATCTGGCGAAGCGGCGGATCGATCTTATCGATGAAGCGCAAAAAACACTCCAGGAACTCGACGTTTTGGAGGCTATGCAGGATCCATACGTGGTTCTTGGATTTAACCGACATATCAGCGGGCCGCCCAACCCTGCACGGCAGTCAATCATCGACATGTCAATTTTATACCTCGGGTGCCGGATAGAGGCGGCGGCGGTCCATCTGCTCACCTTGCCTCGCACTGAAGATTGGCCGAGGGCGTGGTTCATCAATCTTTCCTTGGATATGGTGAGCACCTTTACCGCCGCTAGTTAGACCGGTCTCACTGAAGATCCATATAGCGGCACCTGACATATCTCCTTCCATCTGCCGTATCGCAGATGTCCCATTCTCCCCCTCTCCCAGCCTGCTTCGATTTATATTCCCGCGGAAATTGGGCCGAAGCTGCCTTTCAAAATGAACTTCGCCGCATTCCAATCGCTGCCTTCAAGATGGTCGACAATGTTCCAAAACTTGTGCCGGAGTGGACCCCTGAGTCCCACAATAAGTATGACGGGTTTTCTACTCCATGGTGGCTTGATGGAGGCATGGATTATCAATCCACCTCCGACGGCTTGCGATCGGGAGGGCTGACAGCTGTTGCGCGGGCATACTTCAAGGTATTTCCCTGACACGTTCTTACTAAGCAAAATCCAACAATAATTCATTGGACAGAATCTCTGGCCTACAGATAGGTCACCCATTGCTGTTGCAAGGGATTCCATACGTGAGCAAAACATCGCCGTTCAAATAGAGCGGCTGAAGCAGCTGGAGATTACTGTTGAGAGGCTCACCCGCCAGATCAACCACATTTTCTCCAGACTGATTGCGCTGGCTGACACGATTGACATCTCCGGCATTATATAGAGCAGATACTGCCGTTGATGCGATGTGTATGACTCTCTCATTGCCATACGTACCGCTTCAGATCATTCATTTGGGACGGGTTGCGAAGTGGAACTCACGCGGAGCTATGGACATTAGCCCGCATGCAGTACGCCGCGCATGCGCGATCTCCTGCAGCTGCAGGTACTCCATGCTCAAACTCGGAGCCCGACAGCGCTACGATGGCACAAGGATTGCGCTGCAACTTCAGTCTCAGTGTAGGGAGAACGACGTAGAGCGGACGGTAATTGCCAACGGTCAACAATATGTCAAGCCGCGATGACCATCCGTTGATGTCCGTATCGTAAGGGGTTGAACACTTGACCGCGACAGACATTGCGCTGTATATAGAACTCCAATGGGGTAATATCGACCTCGAGGCTTCATCTCCTCGTGATTCGTATGGAAAGCCGGACACTCGTGCCACAAATTTTTGAACTTTTTGTCCGAAGACTTACTACTTTAGGCAATTGACATCCGCTCCAACCTCCTTTAGGCAACAAACATTGAACAAGACCCCAATCACCTTTTGAAAATAAACCTGAAGGGCACTGCCCAATGATATGCGATAAAATACATAAGTCCATACATCCCAATGCACATGAAATGTAGACATAGCCAGGGCATGTCTAAGTGGCTACATCGTTGGACTTTGATCATAGACATAGTGTATCTAACTGGTTATGCTGTTGAACTTCGATCCACAGCTGAATGCCCTCAGCCAAAAGTTTCCAGACAAAAGGGTCTGATTTCCGATGTAGGAAAAAGAGTCCCAGTATACTATGTTACATTGGCCCTCTTATACGATAGAGATGAGGCACTAAAAATGCAATATACGAGTGAGACAAACATAGGAAGAACCAAACATAACTGTCAGGGCTTTTCTGGACATCTTGACATATGGTCCTTGACGCCGGACCGAATCCTTACACCCCACCTGCAAAACATATTACAAGTATGGTGATTCTCGAAAAGATCAACCCCCTTCTCCACGTTCCCTTCACTGAAGAGTTTCCGACCTTCGCTGACATCCCTAGAGAAAAGTGGGAAACGCTGTAAGGGTAGAGTAAGTGAGAAGTTTTTACGGGTGCGTGACTTGATCTGTGGATCTGTCAAGAGCGGCCCACAACCTAGTTTGATTGATGTAAGTGCATGCTACGTGAATGACGGCCAGACGTACCTTGGTAATCAGTGGTTTTGTGCTGGGCCTAGCCTCAAGGCCTGAGCCAAGCCGGGCCGGGCCCTCCTAGGCTGAGCTGAGCTGAGCCATGGGGGTGGCCTGTGGGGGCTCACGGCCCGGCCAAAGCACTACACAGCCAGAACTTACCATGTGCCAGAGTCGTGGGCATAGGAGTCCAATGGTGATGAAAAAGGATGCCCCGCTCAATGGCGACACAGAAACGAGTCGAGCGTTCACAAAAACGACTGCAAACAGAGCACACTCGGCAAGCGCCTTACTCTCAGAGCCAAATCTCGAGTTGCAGGGACAAGCACCTATATATCAAGGGATATCCTACCAACAGGGAAACGAAAATTCACATCTGGGACTATCGAAGCGAGTGATGAAGAAGTACTGTCGTTACCTGGAGGAGAAATGGGTCAAAGCAAAGTCCGAAGTGAAAATGCGAAGCGGAACGCACCTACGCCCCCCATCCGACCTGCCGAGCGCTCCAACGAAGTCATCCCTATCACACGCCATCGAAAACGAGAGAAAACGAGACCTAAAGACCTTGTCAGACGAGGCACAGATAGTCATAAGACTCACCAGAGTCATTTCGAGGCCATGCGAACCCTAGAAAGCCATCAAACAAGTCAGAAATGCACCAGACATTACCTTGGAGACCATATCAGTGTTCTGGGGGAGCCGCCAGAGTGCGAAACGGATTGGGGAGGTAGCGGCAGCGTCAGCGTCGTAGCCATGTACGCACGAGCGCGAGGCGACGAAACAGCCACCAGGCCGCGTCGACGTGGCCAAATCGGGTAGTCACGCCACAACACAACTACAAGACACTCGAATCACACAACATCTGCTCAATAACTTTAGATACGGGTACAGTTTATTTTCATATTTCTGTCATTTTAGTTTCTGCAGCTTTATGGAGGAGTGTTGAAGTATAAACTGCCCTTAGTAGTACATATATTTGGTGCGATGATGTGTCGCTTACATAAGCAAAAAAGCGTACGGTCACTGAGGACTAACGTTACGCCCTGTCCAGAAACATATTATTTACAGATCGGCCCATGGAGTGTTCCGGCCGATGTTATCTGTCCGGCGGGTCCGGCCCCAGATTGCACTGCATCATCGCTTATTATGGGCTCACACAGGCCGGCTTATGAATTGTATCGGCCTTCCACCCGGGGTGGACCAGACCGGGCGGGAGTTGTGCGGTCTTCCCGAGTCGCACAGTCTAATTTCCTATTTTGGACAGGATAGCCCGCAAGGTGTCCCAACCCATGTCAAATGTCACTCCGGCCCCTCCATAAGTTACCCTGTCTCGCCCATTTGCAGACAGGCCGCCCGTCCGTTTTGCCGTCATACCCCGGCCACTGCACAGGCCCAGGGATGGGTTGTGGTCCCCGCGAATGAATCGATCCGACCTGCAATATTCGTGCGGCTGCCCTGCCCACGGGTTAGACATTATATTAGGTTGCCAGGTCAGTTCATACGTCTTACATATCCCGCACGCCAACCAATAATCGGCCTGTGCATATGTCGCTGCGACGCTGTGCGCCCAGGTCCATTTACGGCTCGCGTCATGATTAGTTCGACTGGCCCGGTGGGGGCCACTGCCTTCGTTATGGCGGCATGGAGGTTACAGCGGTGCGGTGCGGGTCAATATCATGGTCTGCACCGCCATCCGCTGTGCGTATGCAGGTGTTTGGGTCCTCCGCGCTTTTGCAGCCGCTTGGGGTTGTCTCGCCCACGGGGCTTCTTCTGTACGGGTTGAAACGCGCCCCTGTCACCACGTTGCTGTAGGACAGACCCTAATAGCCAACGTAGATGCCATCTATCTCATATCCGCCGTCCGGAATTGCAAATACCCCATATCTGCAACTGTGGCACCGAGCAAACCTCTCTCTCCGTGCGTATGACCATATGTGCGCGACGATCATTGTCGACGGTAAAACAAATATCTGACCATGCCGTCCTTCCGTTGATGCCGGTATGGTAGGTGGTTTCCCTGTTGGCCATGATAGACCCTGCGTGGTATGCAGAACCCCAATGGGGTAATACCGATACCGCATCTTCGTTTCCTTGCAATCCTGGCTGCATGCCGAGACGGGTCGGAGGGTCACGGCCGGCTTACGACCTTCGGGGATGAGTGGTAGTGGGCATTGCGGACAGTCGGGTGTTCATTCCAACTTTGCCGAGGATCCATTCGCAAGTCCTCACCCTGCCATTACCCCACTTCAACAAATTGCGGGCTTCGGGGTTCCCGTTAAGAGGCTGTCGCGCCCTGCGGGCAGGAATGTATTGATTGGGGTGGGTATTATTAACTTATCCAATGTTCCTGCCTACAAACACGGGGGATGGATTGGTTGCAGCCTTCTGGGTCACATCCGAGTGGGGGTAGCAGCTCCCGACCCGCCAACTCGCCTTTCATCAGGACTTGACACCGCCTTGTATGTGATTTTTTAAATACTCTGCAGGGTGGATCTCCCGCATGACAATTTTCCCGCCAGGCCTTCATGGCACACTGCTTCGGGAGGATATCGTATCATATGCGAATCCTTCTTTCCCCATCTTGTCTGACCGCAGCCACTTCGTACACCTCAATCGTTTTACCCTCGCTATCTTCTGAGTCTGTTCCAGGCCGCCCATCTTCGATCGTCACCGCGATAGGCCTGGTCAATATCCAACCGTTCTATACGGTCAACCTACCCGGATATTGATATGCATACAATATCTTCCGTATAATTTGTTCCGCCTCGTGCAAGAGCAGAGGTTGAATTGATATGGGTGCGCCCCCGGTCTGCCCACAGCCTTCTGATGATGCCAGCCGGCAATGTAGGCCAAAATGCGATTGGTTAATGGCGGTCTCCATTCCTGCGCAACGTTCAACCTGCAACATTCGACCCGCGATCTTCGCATTGTTTACCCCGCTGTATACGGTCTGAGCGTATGCGCCGCCTTCTACCCTGAAGTTGGGGACAGCCCTGCACACTTTCCCTCACGGCGTATGATTTGTCGACATTCATGGATTTCCCACGCTCATGCCTCTTATGTATGCTAGGCACCTCCATATCTGCCATACACCTTTCATTCTCGTGCGGAGTGCACGTTGAAGATCATTGGTGATGCCAGACCTCCAATCATAGGCTATGGATGGTTGGCTGCTTGTCCCCTAGTCTTTTATATTGCTACCATTTAATGGTGGCCCGGGTGGAACTATCGCGGGCGGACTTGTCCCAGTTTGGAATTACTTTTGGGGACACCAATACCCTGGACGGCGGAAGCCTCTGTAAGGCAAGCGTTCCATAATGTCTCTTGTAATCATCATGACCGTCCTTTATTCTCCCAGATGACAGTATATATTTCGGGGATAACCGTGTAGACTAGTCCCGTAGGCCCTGCCGGTCGCGGTTATGTGCGATGCGGTTTTGCCGGCACGCCTGTCCAAGTATTGTTTCTCAATGTGTCCAGGCCCTTCCACGCGTTCTTACCTGGGCCATGATTCCCTAGATGGCCTGTCCCCATATAATCCATTATTCCTCGCTGCATCTACAGGCGGCCCCATGTGTTACTACGCGGGATCAGATACATCCTGCTGGCCTGTGGATGCGATCTGTCATCATCCTTGGCGGACCCTACTGACCATTCCGTTTGCTCTTATGTGGGACGCAATACGCCGCAACGGCCTGTCCAACGATTCGCCATCATCCACGGTATCCTAACAGGCCCTTCCATTTTTTTCCATCAATGCGGGTTAATATCTAACCTGACCCCGCCCATATGTCAGGGCACCGACCATTTTATCAATGGGCTGGTCCATATGTTACATGGCAATCATTATGCCCATAGTCGGCAGGCCCGCCTATTTGTTGCAGCCTTGTATTGCGGCTTCATACGCTGGCTCCCTCATGTCTTGCAGCCTCTCATAGCCCTCGGGCCTGTTCATGCGTTTCGGCTTATGCTGTTGGGCGGGCCCTGGGAATTTGGTGCACGGGCTATCAATGGGTTGTGACCAGTGTGACTACATGGGGTCGCGCCTCCGCCTATGCATTCTCTGAAACGGAAACCTCCGATAGCTCGGGGGTCTCTTTCCCTATATTTTTCCCCTTCACGGTGTTCAAGGAAGGATTGCGGTCATCGGTGGGTGATGTTTTTTGCGCGGATGCTCCTTGGTCTTGTGAATAGAATAGTCCCTACATCCTACAGCCTTTCCTGGCCCGCGGACCCGCTTATGTTTGGCCGCACAGTTGATGTTTGGCCTCATTCTTGGGCATACAGGGGCCATATATTGTGACTAAGCAGACTACATGTATAGGTCACAATGAGTCAGCGACCAGAACGCCCCAACAAATTCCCCAACACCTCCAAACTCGGCCCCTATAGTACCCTTAACAGTTAAAAGGGGCAATGGATTTCCTGGATCTCTTTCCGCTGTCATCAATATCCTTTGAAATGGCTGTAACGACTGATCAACTCTCAACCGCCCGGTTCCTCATGAAACTCACGTAGGGTCATGTTTCATTTGGTCACCGGTGCTTGGAGCTGACAGGAAGTTTTTACCTGCCATATCAGCCGCAGTACAGCACTGTTTTTGAATGGTATTACCTGTTTATACATCTGCTCATCCTGACAAGATGTGTTGACTTCTGGGTAGGCTACATCATTGGAGTCATTGGGGCAGGTATGCGATGAGCGTACCCTCTATTTCTTATTCAAGGCTGACTTCACTGTCGCAGTTATCACTTGTATGTATATCCGCCGGGTGGCGTATTTACGAGCCGCCAATTGATCCCTGTCATCAGTAATGGCTCGTGAATATCGCGGGAATGAATTTGAGACACAATATTTCAATGAGCTGTTGGCAAGTGCAGCACTCGCTGGTGAGTCAATGCTATGTACTGGTTATATCCCTGCATCAAAAGCAGACTAAATCTCCAAAGGGACTGTATCCGGTATGTTCCTTTGTGGATGGATTTTCAATGGTATCCAGTCGGGCATAGTGAGCTACTTTGTGCAACCTTATTCCTGCGTCTGAGATGCATGCAGACACTCTCTCCTTTTCCTGTCATTCTTATTTGCTTAGTGTACTGTATCTGGGCGAGTCATGAGAGTCCCAGATTGAGCGTCAATGAATTGGTTTGCGCACTTTTTTTTGCATGGTGAGCTTCCGACTCCCTTCATCAAGGTGGTTGCTGAATGCAACCGTAAAGTTTTGCACTCGGCATCTGTGTGGGTGCAGGGCACAGTTGTGGTGCAGCTTTTCCTTTTGATTGGTGGGTGAAGCAGGATGTCATTGTTGAAAGCACACAACACCGGTGGTTTGTCCTTGGCACCAGTGAGCAGTGGTTCCAGCCTGTCAGTCAGCATCCAGGCCACTAACTCTCCATAGAAACCATGATCGACGCTGGTTTTGTGGTTGCCACTTCTGTCCCACTTGCCCTGTGTTGGATGTAAGCCTGTCTCTCATGGTATTACAACTTTAGTCCTTCTCTTATCATAACCCTTAGATATGGAGAGCGACACAACTTTACAATCTGCAATGTCTCACTTGGTCTCAGCGCTGTCCCAGCATTTGTTCTCTTGTGGGAACTTGTTATGTTGCCCTGTGCTCTCCAGGGCCAGTCTATTCCAGCACCTGAACCATTGAGCTCATTGTACATTCCCTACCAGTTCACCTTGAGGCGATACTGGAAGAGTGTTCTGGGAATGTCATTGACATGGTAGGTGGCCCCATTGAGTTCTGAGAGGAAATTTGATACTCAGGTGGTTTGGGAATCCAAGGTTTATATATGATTTCATCATGTAGGTGTATGTCATTGGCTCATGGAAAGATGACACTGATGCAGGAATTGCAGGTACCCAGTGAGTTGACTTTCTTATGTGAAAATATCACTTATTGGCTGTAGTTTGGCATATACTCCTCCATGATCATAAATAAGTAAGCTCCCATATACAGTATATCATACATATGATGTTGAACCTCATTGGTATGTAGCATCACAGGTGGCAGTTCATCCTTACCAATTGTATTGGGGTGGTCTGTGGTCATCATGTGAGCTCACCCAATTTGGCTCCTGCAGGGTGTTGTGTTCACTTGCAGTAGTTCATTCTATATTCCAGGTGACTTACCTGGCCTGTCTGGTTTTCCATGAATTGAACACATTGCAGGAACCCTGCTTGGCACATTCCTCATTGATTACCTTGGTTTGAAGACAGCAATGGTGTGTATGATGCCCACCACCAGGCTCAGCATGTTTGGACTTAGTTTTGTCAGATTGTGGGCTTGCTCTTGCAGGCTGCTGTTGGCTTCACCATGGGCATCATGTACATCCCTCTGGCTGACAATATTGCTGCATTTGCTGTAAGCACATAGGATCTGAACTCAGGGGTGGTACCTTTTCAAGTGGTATACAGGTTGGGTATGGTATATTCTTATGCCTTGGTGAAGTGAGTGAGTCTGAAAATTCAAATGGGGTAGTTGATTGGTTCAGTTTATGTACTGCTGTGAAATAGGTTGTGGAAGTTGCCTCCGCCTTCTTGCAGCAAAAACTGCACCTGTAGCGATTGATGAACAAATCTATGTCATTGCAGCCACAGTTGGAAAAGTTGGAGCTTTCACTGGAACTTGGGGTATGTGCCATGCTAAGGCTGTTTCAGTCTGCTTCTCAAGATTGACATCTAATGGCTATAGTATTCCCACGGGTTATCAACAGTGTGTATTGGTGGACTTGATGCATGAAGCCATGACCACTCATGCCACTGCCTCCCCTGTATGTTCATGTAGTTTTTGGTGGCTCAAAGACTGCGAAGGGTAATGCCAGTCCATTCTGGATTGGTGGTGGCCTTGCCATTCTCAGTGTAGTCCTGACATTTTTCTTGGTGAAGCCCCTTACACATGATGCTCTGAAAGCTGAAGACAAGGCCATAAATATTCCCCGCATTCCCTCGCTTTGCTTGGTAAGAACTGATGCCCACATAAGGTCTGACAGCACATGGAAGAGAATGGAATGAATGTGATCCGTATGGGCATCCGAAAGCTGCCTGAGAAGGATGAAGTGTAATAAGTTGGACAATCTTATGTATGCTGTATGATAGTGGAAAAGCAACCTCATCATACAACCCTCCACACATACCAGTCGTACTTAAGTCGCAACCCATGAGTAGCCCGCTTGCCAAAATGCCGACGCTCATGGACAGCCCGCGACGGGCCTGTATAAATAATTATGACATGACAAATAAGTGGGCCTGAGTTCCAGGAGTGACAATAACATGTGAGCAGTCCCGTTGTTA
This sequence comes from Pisolithus thermaeus, assembly GCA_024663475.1. Lineage (NCBI taxonomy): Eukaryota > Fungi > Basidiomycota > Agaricomycetes > Boletales > Pisolithaceae > Pisolithus > Pisolithus thermaeus. The sequence goes on from JANFAF010000036.1 coordinate 171,795, forward strand.
AGCGGTGAACTGAATATGTGTAATATATGAACAGGCCTGGTGACCTCCTAGAGGGGATAAACAGGTGTGCTCATGGATGGGGCGACCTAACAAGATGTCAGGGAGAACAAGGCGCATTGGCCCGCCAGCCTGCAAAAGTGATGGAGAAGCCAGTCTAACGGACGAGTTAGGGCGATGCAGCTCATGGGCGGAGCCGTTGGGGTTAGACGGCGGCGCAAACTCATGGGCCAGCCGGTCCATCTTCATAAATGACCCACTAAAACTTATGGAGGGGCTAGCCGGACGACCCGCAGGCACAGCCGCGATATTTTCCGGGGCTGCACATCTCATGGACATGCCGGTCCAACGGATAAGGTGGCGCGACGCAACCCGCCAGTTAGCCCATTAAGGACTGTACGGAATATCTGGAGCGCATTAACAGGTCCGCGACCTCATACGATGTATAACAAGTGTGCGTACTGTCAAACTAATGGATAGGATGTCTCAACTTATAGGCCAGCCTGTCAGTGATATGGGTGAGGCCGTGGAATTCATGGAGGGGCCGGTGCAATAAGATGAGGTAGGCTGGTGCGACTCATGGGTTGGCCCTCCCATGAAAAGAAATGAGAGTGCGCAGCTCATCGATGGGCCGCCAAAGGAGATGAGGTCAGCTGGCGCAACTTATGGGCTGGGCCATCCACAATATGGAGTGGGACGGCGCAACCCCCCTGTCCGCGATATGGAAAGATACCGCGCAGCTGACTGGTGGGCCAGCCTAACGGATTGGGTAGGTGTGTGCACAACTTGTGTGCTGACCTGTTCGTTATGTGACCGTAGTGAAATATACGATGGCAAAAATCTGCCGCTGCATTTATGAACGGGGCTCCTAGCTGCCCGCGATCAGGATTACCGAAGTCTGCTGTACGACCGCGATCTGGCTCTTCCCTCTGGTTTATGCCACCATCTTGGAGATAAAATATCGAACTTAGCCTTCGCCTATACAATTGTATTATGAATGTTCGCCTGTAATCCTGGAGGGCTGTGCTGCGACCTCAATGCTTGCAGATTGATGGGGATGGCCTACATTGCTTCCCGGGAAATATCAAGTTAAATTGGCCTATGGTTGTACATACATTCCATGAACCCTCGCCTGTAAGTGAAGATGGCTGCGGCTGCGCATCCGTCATTTCTATCATCGCCGATGGCGCTTGAGGAATCGCGGAATTGTGCATTCGTTCGAACCGATCCGCATCGGGGGCTTTCAACCGCACAGGGTACGGGGGTCATATTTTTTGGAACCCAACTATATGAATGCCAGTCTGGGGGAGCAGATGGTGAAATTGCAATGACTGGTATTTTTCCTTCTCCCCAAATTATTGAGGGGTGGGGATTTGGGTGGGGATGCAGCCGAGGAAACAAGTGCTTATTGGTATGGCCGCCATTCTCTCAATTTGTGGGAGAGGCGCGCAAGTAGACCAACACATTAGCATCGGACAAGCATTCGCGGACCCCTCAATACACGATAGCTAATCACGGTCCCCCGGCCCCCTTATATGTTGGGATGTCGACTATTTATTAGGAGGGGCCGCTCCGTATTCTATGTGGAGATTATTGCACTTTTGGTCCACAGGCCTGCCTATGCGTTGCGGCTTTGCACTGTACCTTTATATGCTGGCCCGCTCATGTCTCATAGTCATTCCCACCCATCGGCCTTGTCCATGCATTTCAACTTATCTTCATTTGGCAGGCCTGCCTCTGGCTTTATATAAGCGTTTGGATCTTGGTGTGCGGGTTCCCCGCGAGTTTTGACTATGCGTGACTACCATATGCGCGGACCCTGACATCTCCCAGCAATACGTTCTCAAAAGTATTCGAATTTCAAGTTTTGGAACAGAAAAATACATGAGCCGTCTCTACAGGCCACCATTCGCACTCCTATTGGCGGGATACCCCCTCCAAATGAGCAGGAATATGGCTAGGAATGAGGGTGCGGCGAATGCGGAAAGAACACAAATGATAGTGATCCTATACCCGAGGGGAAGGGAACCCTTCCAAACGGTAACTACTGCGGCACAAATCAATGAAGCCCCACTACGTAGTATCGAAAGAATATTTGTTAGTTACAGCATGCGGATCAGAAATGCCGAACATACCCAGAAAGTAATGCAACATAATCGGAGACAACAAGGGTCTTTTCTAAGAAAGATGATTCGCCGACCGTCTGAAGAAGGGATGAGTAAGTGCGGACTGATGGACAGCGTTTATGTGTGCACTTACCGGGCAGGCCATGATCACGTTGGTCAGTACCGTGGTAATTACACTTCCAACTACTGCAACAAAGGCCATCCAGACAAAAAACTCCGCCAAATGATTTTCAGTCCCATTCATGGTAATAACTGCCAGAAAGGTAAGGCCAATGATTATTAACCTGTAGCTCTAATTGGCGTTGGTGGGTGGCAGGCATATACTATTTGAATGAGACTCACTGATCGCAGAAATTCTACGGGCGGCAGGTCCTTCAGCCATTGATACACATCCAAGGGAGCAGGGCCTCCAACATGTGCCTGCTCCACCAGCTCTCAGATTGCTACATTGGGTTGGGCCTGGGGGCGTTCTTTCATTGGACGGGGATCGCGGTGGCAGCAATTGCGGTTGACCCAGATGGGCAGCATCGGGGGTTGCATTGGGTTGGTTCTGATCAACACCCTGACCAGAAGGCGTCTGAGACAGATTGGCTAAACCAGCATAAGCTACTGAGTTGCAACTGGATGGATCCAACGTACCTAGGGGTATCTGATGGTCAGCCTGACTGGCATGCAGCGGCGTGGGCTGATTATTGGACGATGGACCCGGCGTCGCCATTGAGAGGTATATCTATAGGTAGTCGCAGAGGTGGCAATGCCCGCATTGTGCTGACTACTGTACGAACGCGACATCACGTGCATTGACTTTTCCAATCACGTGGGCAAACATACCTTGGTTCAGTCTGCTAAGTCAGTTTATTCCCGAAAATTGGCGGTGGCGGTGCGCACTGCCACCGCAAACTCAGGCCGCCACCGCCGTGTGTTTCTCGCACTAGGTATCATGCGACATAATCGCGTCCCCTCCCCACAACACCCACGATATTTGTTGGGGACGAGGCGACCCGCTTAGCGACCATCAGTTCTCCTACGCGTGCCAGTCACAAGCACTTTCTTATAGATTGAATGTTACAAAGAACCTAGCATACATAGTCCCGATGGCAAAACACAACTCACCCCGTTTCAAGAAGTGTCGTATGTGAGTACACTGGTGAGGACATGTAAATCAAACCGTATAAACATACAATGCGGTTCTGACTTCGGAGGGTCTCGCGATTACACCGGACAGCGCTTATCCTCTTCCGTCGGTGTGGCGGGTCGCTTGAAATCCGTCACAAGCTGGGAGTCCAAGTTCACCGTGTCGGGTGTAGCAGACCTGCCAATTACTATATTCTCATTCCTACATGGCCTGTCGTCGACATATACCCTACCCAAGGTCGGTCTGAGCAAGGACATGTCGCGAGATAACGGTTGGTTGCGAGTCCGAACCACCTCCGATTTCGAGGGCCAGACTGTCGCACACAACACGCACAAAACGGTCACGTAACTGTTGACCGACACTAGCAGGTCGCCAAGCGCTGAGTGTTGACCAGCCGTGGAAACAGCGGTAAAGAAAACGATTAGTGCAATGTTGAGAATAAGAGGGAAGACAAAATTGGCGGCAGGAATGTAAAAGATTTGGCAGACACGCGGACATCCCAACTACTGCATGCGCGGAAATGGGTGTCATTCAGTCCGCTTACAAGGTATAGATCGTACACACCACGTTTTATCGGACCTGCGTGGACACGGAGGTTCTACAGGAAGAGACTAACAGAATACCTTTCAAAATGGAAACAGTGAAGGCCTGGAACGGACTCCTTGAAACTTCCCTACTCACGCGTTGTCTGTTATTTGCATCGCCCATTCAGCGATCAAGTTAGGATCGCGGATGAAGGGGATGCAACCTTCCACACGGCAGACCTAACATAGGGGGTCTACGAGAAGATCACCTTGCGTGGCCTTAAATATCGACGAGATAACGCATGAGAACCGCCACCCGAGCGCATTTGATGCAGAAGGGGAACGCATATATCTTCAATAGAGTGGCCGGATGCGTACTGGAGGGCAGATAGAGGGAAAAGAGGCGAGTTAACGGCATCGAGTTGCATAGTAAAGGTGAGAAAACGGTGAAGGCGATTCCAGCGGTAGGAACACTTTCCAGCACCCAATAGGACTGGCCCAATATGGCCTTGCCATTGCAGAAGCCGACCAATACGCCCATCGTTAAGACGAGACAAATAGCAAACACATTCAGTCGGAATATCACCTGGCGTTGAGACTCTCTGGTGGAGAGTGCAAGAAGGACAACAAAGAGGGTAAACAGACAGGTAGAGAAAGGCCGGCGTTATTACTACATACCGTAATTGACACAAGTTACGCTCAACGCTGCACCTTGACTGTCACTTTGAATTTAGTCCCTATTATTGATGGAAAGTTGAGGCCAGTAACGGATGGAGTATCAGTGCTTCAGTTACTTGGAATTAGAACCAAAGCAATACGTAGTTGTTTGTTATGGTTCCTCTTCAGCATATCAGTTGGTCGGCATGGGAGCCATCGTTGGTTTATACGCATTGGCAAAGTTGAAGAAAGAAGACTGAGCCCGTTATGTAGTAAGTCGACATTGTTGCTGCTGCAGTGAAAGACAAGTTACGATCAGTGGCGCACGTCGTCTAATGGACGCACCGTAGTAGGCTGTGGGGAACGACGGGTCTTGCTGGTGTAATGTGACCGTATTAATGCAGCGGTCAAAGGTCTGTTACTTACTCGCCCCAATGCCCATCAATTGACAAGGGAAATGTCAAGCACTAGCGTAAGCATCTCGTGCCGGTTAGAATGGTGTACTCAATAAATTCAGTCAAAATTCCAGCCAGCATCGGAGCTCCAAAGGATTAGATTAGATAACGGTGCGAAGCAGGCAACGCTATATATTGGACGAGCTACGGAGTACGCCGGATTATCTGCTGGATGCACCAGAACGTTTCTCTTTACCACGAGGACGCTCCTTGAACACCGTCTTGTTACTGTTTTTGGGTCCTTTGGGACCTGGCTTACGGGTACGTTTGCCTTCGGTTGGCCAGCCCAAAACAGATACGGGATGTTCGCTAGACTTGGATTTTCCATGCCCACCTCCGTGTGGGTGATCACAGCTATACGAGGAATATGAACGAGGGAAATTCGAAGAACAATCAAATTGACGACTTACGCATTCATGGCAACACCTCGAACACGGGGCCGCCATCCTAACCAGCGTATTTCTGCCTGCCTTACCGAGCGAGCGGCCGTGCAATGCTGCGTCGCTCACTTTGCCCACAGTAGCAGCACAACTCTGGAGGACCTTCCGTATTTCACCGCTTTGGAGCCGGACATGGCTCTACCGGCCGCCCTCCTCGCGGTGTAGCGCCTGGGCAAATGTACCCGCAGAACGCACGAGAATGGCTTTACCCTGGTGGTTGAGTGAGATGCAGTGAATCACCATCCCTGTAGGTATCTGTCGGAGAGGAAGACAGTTCCCAAGCTTGATCGTCTTCCAACTGAGAATGCCAACCGCCAAAGCATCCGTAGTTGCCTTGTCCTTTGCCCTCCGCTCCACCTCCTCCATGTCAATTTCCTCAGCATTGCCACCAGTCTCCTCTTGTGTGCCGAAAACCTCCCGGTTTAGGTCCTCTTGTATACCCGACCTGAAACTCTGCGTGACATCCCCAGCTCGGAATCCCTCCGGTGCCAGTATATACTTCCACTTCGCCGTACCCTCCGCCTTCGGATCACGTGCTGCTATAAGTGCGATATGTGCTGACCGACCAGGGTCGTACTCTACCCGCACAACATCATACTCCCCTGGTTCGGTCCGCATGAAATCGACGACACGTATGTGCCTTTTGCGCCCACCTCCACAGAACCGTACCGCGGTACGTCCAGTTGAATATCTGCCACCCTTTCTCCGAAGGGGGACCGTGAGCGGCCGAACGGGCTTGCCTTTGTAGAGGCGTGGGTTAACGGGGCGTTTGAGATGTCGAATACCGGGAGCGATTGGTTTATAGGTCTTGTATTCGGCTTCCACATGATCGAAGGATGCAATTACTTCCTCCTTTTTATTCTTGAAGTTAGAAGTCATCGCGTAATTCCGAGTGGAGAGACTCGTCTGTAGAACATGGCAAATTCTTCGTGAGGGGAGTTTCGGTTGGACTACGACGGTCGTAAGACTTTGTAAGAGGCTGTATCCAGCCCGAAGGCCGAACACTTGTTCGGCGAGGGGCCCTGCAGAAAAGTTAACCTATTTACCTTGCTTGCAAAGTTTCTCCACCCCCATAATTCGTGGGAACGTAGCATGAGAGAGAGAGAGAATTTCTATATTTATATACCGCAACAAGTAGACTACTACTAAGACGCGGTGCCCTTTGGGCCCGTAGAGTGAGATGTAAAGTATATACTACCGCACGGTGGAACGTAGCATGACATCTGATGAAAAGTGTGGAAAAACAGGCCTTGTTTTGGACAAATTCGTAGTGGGTAGAAAAAGCGAATATTTACTTCGGAATATGTTGTCGCACAGAATTCCACCATCTCCTGGTTTTCAGATCCAATTCTTCCAAATGGTCGTCTTCCATAAGTAGTTGCTCCTAGTGTGATTGTCTGAACACCTTTGCATCAAAGTCTCGAAGAAGACGTATAGTAGAACGTCCTCGGCTTCTGGAAAGGGCAACGTAAAGATTGAATAAGTTCAGGCCACCGGAGGGTGGAGTGGCGATATCCACGGTGACGTGTGCCAGAGTTTGTCCTTGAGATCAATAGTCTGTAAACGCATATGCTGCTGTCATCGGGAATTGGCGTCGTCGCACGGAACACGTTGTTTGTTTTCTATCCCCATCTTGCATCTTGATGCGAAAGGTTCTAGTGGCTGGTTCTACAGGGATGACAGAGGAATCGAGACCGGTCAGTTTCGAGGTCCTTGTCCTGTCCATTTTGACGAGGATATAAAGCGGTAATCTCTCCAAGTTTATTTCAGCCGATTTGCGGTTAGTGGACGGCTAGTCTGAGTGACATATTATTCCAACAACGGTAGCACGAGCACCGTTCGTGATATCAAGATCTGTTTCGACATTTTCTGTAACCATTACTTTCATTCCTGAAAATACTTTCTATTAGCTCGTTTTTGTCATCAGAAAGTAAGGATGTAACATATGGTCAATTCCATGTTGCTCGGAAGTTGTTGCATCCGACGACGATCAGTTCTGCGAGAATGAGACAAATGGGAGGCGACACCATAATGCTCGATCAAAGATAATGGTCTACCTTTCGTCGTGTCTTCGGCTTTGAATTGCACAATTGCACGTTTTGTCAGTTGTGCATGTTTTTTTAAAGCAGATTCGTTCCATAATTGTCGGACAGCATGCCGAGGGGTAACAAGGGAAACGTCCGACCAAGGTTCGCAAGAGAAACCCGGTACGATGCATGTCGGATCAGTTAAGACGAGTGAGCGAAGCATGACAATATCATCTTCTTTGACTTGACCCTGTCATAAATGACGGAGGAACTCGAGCCACAGGATCTTGCACGCGCATTTGTTCTTTTCACAAAACAACCATCTCGAATTCCTGAAAAATCGTTGCACCTATTTGTGACTCTGTTGAATCACGTTGCGCATTTGAGAGAAAATACAGCGCTTCAGTGGGACTAACTGCGACGGGTGGTAATTGATGGAAATCTCCACACATGATGACATTAATCCCACCAAAGGGATGACTGCTTGGAGGGTGATCTTCCGTCATTTTCCCAATGCTGATATGGTGAGAAAGTTTGGCAAGGAAGGTTTTACTGAGCATCGACATCTCATCTATGACGAGATAGCGATAGGGCTTCCAGAATATCTGCAGCTTGTCTTTGGTTTCTTCCCTCAAAGTCGTCTTGTTTCTGCCAGAAATCATGGCAATGGAATGGGTTGTTTTCCCGTTTATGAGTGAGGCGGCAACACCAGTATATGCAGATTTCAACAAAATGTTGGCTGCACCTGTTCACGAAATCAAATGATGCACTTCATGATCCAGGAAGTTTAAATCACCTTTAGCTGTGAAACAGTCTGTGATCGTTTGGATTACTTTAGATTTTCCAGCTCCACCCTCTCCACGGATGAGCAAACGAAGCGGAGGGGGGTTCGATCCCTGCAGAGTTTGTTCGAGATGCCATGCTACAATTTCATATGCGCGAAGCTGATCCTCCCTTAACATGGAAGGATCTACAGACGGCAATGCAGATTCGGAAAATTCAGAAGTGCGGCCAACATATTGCACAGAGGGTGTCATGCTTGCATTATCCAAATTTTGGAGACACTGGGCATCACCTTGCAATTCGTCGAAGAAGACATTTGAGTTTGATTCCGGATGATGCTTCTGCACGTCATCTTGCATTTGCTTATGCCATATTTCCAACAGCGACAAATCGTTCTCTGTTGCCGAACTCAAAAAGATACTATCAGTCAATGAAGACCGATGGTGATCATCATCTGCGAATACCCTCGCATATTTCACATCTGGTAGTCAAACTGAATCGCAACTCATGGGGAACCCGCGTGCCAAAATCCCAACGCTTATGTTGAGCCCGAAGCGGGCCCGACAAATCAACATAAGTTAAAAACATCTGGGCAGGCCCGAGGACCGGGTGTGACCGCAAGACATGAGCAGGCCCCCGCACGAAAATGGATCGTAGCGACTGCAACGCATGGGCCGGCCCGTCGACTATGAGAATAATGATTACCAAGTAACATATGGACGGCCCATCATAAAAAAATAGTTCCATCCCAACATATGAAGAAGGTCAGGATAGGTATTAAGGGGGTTTAGTGGCAACAAATGGACAGGCCCACGGCGCCTATCGCAGACAAGTGCATGCCATGCGGGCAGGCCTGCGGGGATTTCCTGGGATAAATGGCGCATGACATGGACGCGCCAGTTTGGCGTCTCAAGCCCCGTGTGACAGCGCATGGAAGGGCCTGTCGGGGGTACAATGGCCCGTGTAAAAACATGCGGAAGGGCCCGCGGGGGGTACAATGGCCCATGTAGCAGCCCACGGAAGGGCTTGCTGGAGGTACAACGGCCCATGTGTCGACGCATTGAAGGTCACTCAGGGGGTAAAATGGTCCGCGGGACTACGGATGGAAGGCCCCGGTAAGAACACAAGGAAGGGCCCGCGGGGTACACCGAGGCCGATCAAAAATTACACGCACGGGCCTGTATGCTGCATCATATCCAATGTAAAAACGCATGGAAGGGCCTGTCGCACACACCGAGGATGATGCCGCATCAATGGATGGGTCAGCGGGGGGCATCATGTCAAAAATAAAAACGCACGCAAGGACCCATGCAGCACGCAGCGGATGATGGCATATCAGATTGACATAACATAGGGCCGGCAATCGACAATCCCCCATGTCCGCTCCGCGTTATCATCCTTTTCAGGCAACTTGGCCCTGTAAGAAATTTGTAGAAAAAAGCTATCGTTACATTGGATATGATGCAGCATACAGGCCCGTGCATGTAATTTTTGATCGGCCTCGGTTTACCCCGCGGGCCCTTCCTTGCGTTCTTACCGGGGCCTTCCATCCGTAGTCCCGCGGACCATTTTACCCCCTGAGTGACCTTCAATGCGTCGACACATGGGCCGTTGTACCTCCAGCAAGCCCTTCCGTGGGCTGCTACATGGGCCATTGTACCCCCCGCGGGCCCTTCCGCATGTTTTTACACGGGCCATTGTACCCCCGACAGGCCCTTCCATGCGCTGTCACATGGGGCTTGAGACACCAAACTGGCGCGTCCATGTCATGCGCCATTTATCCCAGGAAATCCCCGCAGGCCTGCCCGCATGGCATGCACTTGTCTGCGATAGGCGCCGTGGGCCTGTCCATTTGTTGCCACTAAACCCCCTTAATACCTATCCTGACCTTCTTCATATGTTGGGATGGAACTATTTTTTTATGATGGGCCGTCCATATGTTACTTGGTAATCATTATTCTCATAGTCGACGGGCCGGCCCATGCGTTGCAGTCGCTACGATCCATTTTCGTGCGGGGGCCTGCTCATGTCTTGTGGTCACACCCGGTCCTCGGGCCTGCCCAGATGTTTTTAACTTATGTTGATTTGTCGGGCCCGCTTCGGGCTCAACATAAGCGTTGGGATTTTGGCACGCGGGTTCCCCATGAGCTGCGATTCAGTTTGACTACCGCACATGGCAGTTGAGATACACATCAGAGGACTTTTCGCATTATTTCCTAACTAGCCAACATCGCGCCCTTACAAAAGCACCGTACCGCAGAGCAAAATCTATACGCGTTTAGTCCGATACAAGAGCAGCGTACCGCGCAATACAATCTATACACATTTAGCCCTAACCTTCCTTTTCGTACGGTTTGAACGTAAGTCCTTGCCAGTCAGGTCACCCGCAGGCACAACATTACCGACCGCAGGAGTACCATTAGGAGGCGCAGGGCCCAACCCGCCTGCAGAACCCACAGGCAGCTCTACACGGCCAAAGACCCTGGCAGTGCCAACAGCGGGACCCGTAGATGCAGGGGGCATCAACTCGGAGGGTGCAGGCAGACCTGACTGCGCAGTCACAATATCACTGCTCCCTTTAATTACTGGAACGAACGGGATGTACTTGTGCTTGCTGAGGAAATCGATGACAAAACGGTTTCCCATCCCTCGGCTAAAGTCAAAGGACTTACAACCGGCGAGCTTGAAGGCGATGCTCAGTCCAAAGTCCTCCCACAGACCATTCCCTTCATCGTCGTTGAAAGCTCCGGAGAGCTGTGTCCCGCGGAAGCACCTGCTCCGAACAGCGAGGCGGAAGTCTTCTTCGATCCCAACCAGGTAGCGTAATGCTAATCGGAGAAGGTCGGACTCCTGAAACTGGTCGACGAAGCTGGAAGGAGTGAGTTAGAACCAAGGAGCGCTGGGATCGAATGACTTACTCCCTGACGCGCGTGGAGGTACGAAGAGTAAACGAGGAGTCATATTTTCTGCCCTGCACATCTTCGGCAACTTGCTTTGCAAGCGCTAACCGCACAATCTTCCGCCGCTCCTCATCAACACCTATGCAGTCAAATTGGTCTTGTGCTGTGAAGAAGGCTGCGCGCGTCATCGCCCTGAGAGAATTGAGGGTTTGATCAGCGTTGAGTCCGCTCCGAGCCAACTTCTCGAGGTGCCACTCCATGACTAGATCAGTACTCCTCACGAATGCGTTGTTTGGATGTCCGTGGGCGATTCCTTCAGCCTTGACGTGCTCTGTGAGCGAGGTGGCAACCTGGGAGCAAGTGTCCGAGATGTCTTCTGGCGTGAGGAATTGCATGAATGTGCCAACTAGAGCATCGGAGCCGAGAACTCTGTCGATTGCTCCACTTATACGAGCGATTTCATTGGATAATCTGAGATCTATGAGCAATGCGTTCGCCCGCATGCTGAACCAGTGTTCATCCATCAGAGGCTGCCAGACGATGCCGTAGACTCTGTCTGCACATGGCACGTAGCCATAATGTGCAAGAATCTGCATTTCTGTTGATGTGATAGAAGTGATAAAACGGTGCAACCCATTAGTGTCAGGATGGATTTGCAAATAGTCAGATCCAAAGTCCCCCATGCCACAGTTCTTGGCAAGATCCTATTCCTTGATCAGCTGGAGCATTACTGATGCTGGTCGTATCTTACCTCACGAGAGGCATGTTGGAAAGTCATGAGTGAAGTAACCGTCTTATGCCCCCTGATGATGCCTAGCATGAAAGCGTTATTGCCCCCGAATGTCCAGCGTTCCATAGCGAGTATCTGTCCGGTCGTATACTCACTTATCCCTTTGAATGTGCTGAGTACGCCCGTGTGAAAGATGTCGCAATCACGCCCGAGGATGATGGTGTCCGGTGCATTGAGGACGTTCACGTACAATGCCCATGTCCGCTCCAACTCTTCACGAACAGGAATCCGGCGGTAGGTTGCATCGCGTCCGATGAGGCAATGTTTAGCTTCAAGTGCAAAGTCTTCAAAAGTCTGATAGAGGCACTTCGGGCCTTCGGTGAAAGTTCACCGCCATTCATGCGTTTAAGCCAGCTGGTCATCTCGATCGCCGACCGAGCGATGCGATCCACATCGGCCGGCACGTAAGGATCGGGTGCAATGAGTACTAACCCATTGCCAAAGTCTCTCTTGAATGGAATGGGCTGCATACGAGCATTTTCCCAAGCGGTCTTCGAACCACGGCCCTCAGCGACTACATCCTCAAGTTGAGAGCGGATTTGTTCCAACTCGCCCAACCCTACCGAAAAGGGGACATAATCTGCACGCGTTAACTTGCCGCCTTGTCCCCAAGGAATAGCCATACCTGGTTCACGTTGGCTTCTAACAGTTGGGAGAGAAAGGTTGGGAAACTCCTGCGATGCTGCTATCACCAAGGTATCAACTTAGGTCGGGTTAAATTCTATAGCGGCGTACCATCGTCGTCTGAGGTGTCGAAGGATATCAATTTCTTACACTGGGCAGGCTTTTCAATGGGGAAGGAGGCGCAGTGCTGCAAACCTCTCATAGCAGCGAGCTGCGTCTCGCTGACGTCGGCTTCAACAAGCATGGCTGAAGTGGCAATGAGAAGACCGAGTTTGAGACTAGAGGTACCGGTAGTGGGTTCACGAGGAGACTCTCCTATCGTAATAATAAAGGAGAACCTTTCGCACGCTGATAACAACTCCCGAGCCGACGGCGTGAGGTTTAGACTAATAGGTATCCCGCGAAAAACATAAGTTAACAGATGGTATGTATCTTGTCGTTTCCTATCCGCACGGTACTGCTCTACCCTTCTCGCCCTTGTGACATATCATCCCAGACTCCCAGCTTGCACATATCCAAGTCGCACTGGCCCTGCTCACACCGCGGTTTGGCATGGATCTTTAGCTCAAGCAGGATCAAAATGTCGCCAAGTTCATCTCAAGTACGGAGACACAAGGATTCCTCGAGATTATTCCGGGTTTGACGACATTATAGGGGTGTCACAGGATGTCGCATATATGTGACCACCTGCTGATGCATGGGCCTCATAATGTTGGAGCTTTGTCTTCGGACTGACACTTAGATTCGTGTAAGTACTAGACTTTTACAGCGCGGACACCAGAGCTATCACGTGACGATGGTGTTTTCTCTCTTTCCTCAGTTCGTTATCCAACGACTGAGGGTATATTTACGATACAGTACATACTGTGCTGGGACTGACGTGGCTTCGGTAGTCGCTTTTCTGTGTCTAGGTTCGCAGTCTTTGGCGTAGATTAGCAAGTTCGTTATCCAACAACTGAGTCACCTTTCTGTTTCTAGCGAACACATAATGCATAGGCATTTGGGCTGCCCCGACCGTATGCAATATGAGCCAGTGTACTGTATCCATCGCATCTTGGACAAGTGCTCTGTGCACGGTGGTACTGCCATTGTTCACCGCGGTACCTGGACTCCGCACGGAGCCGAAGTAGCAATCAAAACCTTCCGCGACGCACTGTCGGAGAGTGAGGCTGAACTCGAGGTACTGGCGGGATTTCCGATGCTTGTCATAGTTCGAGCCGAATCTTTCTCATCCAGCGCTTATTCCAAGAGGTGCATACGTGGTCGAAGCTGCGTCGTGAGAATATCGTTCCCATGCTCGGGATATCCGCGGAATTTGACTCCACAATTTCGATAATATCTGAGTGGATACCATTGGGAAACGCGCACGATCATGTATGTCCAAAATGCGGAGCGTGATCCGCGGCCGCTTGTAAGTCAAGGCGTATTGTTCACCTTTTGCACCGCTTGACATACTTCTTCAGCTCAGACATCGCAAACGGACTCTACTACCTTCATAGTCATGAGTTAAGAGTAGTCCACGGAGACCTGAAAGGCGTAAGCATACTTGTCTTGCCTAAAAGTTATAGTTGATGCATCGTTCGATAGGTAAACGTGCTAGTGTCCAGCAATTGCAGAGCACTACTGACCGACTTCGGTCTTTCCGCTCTAAATATATCCACATTCAGCATGACTGTCAATCCCGAAAAAGGAATTACGCTCCTTTGGACGGCCCCAGAGCTTCTAGAAGACGACCGTGCGTCAATGGCGAGTGACGTGTGGGCATTTGAGATGACAACTCTGGTAACCCTCTTTGTTTCTTCCTTCGGTCAATGTTTATTCTATTCTTAGGAGTTGTTCACTCCCGAAGTACCTTGGATGTTGATAATTTGTCCGCACCTCGATCGTAGAACCGTACCCGGCGCTGCTGTGGTTAGTTTGACATGGTAGATGGCGATTAGGTTTGATGGACGACGCCCGTTCAAGTCGGTGTAACATTTTGTCGATCGTGGGAAAAGTATGGAAAGCCGGACGGTCGCAGCGGCTGCATTTGCCGAACGGCAACCTCGATTTGGCAATTAACATTTGAGAGACTCCGGACCAGTGTTTGAAGGGCCGGTGGTCCACCAGGTGTACAGACGTGTGAGGCCGGTGGCATGCCAGTGGCTGCCGCCATCGCCATAAGTCTGGCGGTGGCCTGCACCCAAATTAGGAAGGCACGTAACGTAGCTAACGGGACTAATACGACTCGACGCAGTCTTGTTTTTCACATCAACAGTGACGTCATCTCCGGGGACTACCGTTTCCCACGAATATGGGTTTCGAGAAACCTTGCAAGCAAGGTGATCATGTGACTTCCACCCGATCGTTTTATTTACCGCCACCGCCATATGGGTCGCGGTCGATGGCACCGCCAGAGGGGACTTCATGGCGAGCCACCGACACGCCACTGGCACTTCAAACACTGCTCCAGACACCACAAAGCCAAAAGTTTCGTTGATTAATTATCGAACGGCCAGAAGTGAACATACGAAATCAAAAAATTAGATTGCGATCGTTTAATATCTAATAGCAGCAAAGTGACTTGTGATACGCATGTATAGCTGTGCAGATGCAAGGCTTAGAGTCCGAACGAGGTTATGTTGAGCTTACCAGCAACAATTCGGATATTGAGGTTGGTCCAGGTAGCGATACGGCCAAGCGAAACGGACATGTCACTTACAACAGCACCGGCACGCGCGTTGATAGGAAGGACGGGGAGAACTCACTGAAGAGAACTTCAGATGCACCAGATGAGTCAGGACATGAGACCACCGTATCAGCCGGTGACAATAGTGACAAGGATGCTGGGAAGTAGTCAGAGAAGCTGCAGAACGCAGCAGAACATATCAGTGCATGCGCAGAAATGAGGGAGGACAAAGACATGCCTAGAGAAGCTCTAGGTGAGCTGGACAATCTAGGAGGTAGCATGGACGCATAAAGAGCATCCAGTGTTGAGAACACCTGGGACAGACTGAAGAAGCGGGGAAACCTTTGAATGAACGCACAAGCTGTCAGAACAGCCGAGCGCAGGAAACTCACGCAAGATGGCTCACAGCGAGCTGAAGGAGCTTGACGCCAAAATCGCTGTACAAGACGACGTACATAGACCAAAGGGGTGCACTGAAGGCATCAGAACTGGCGGCGCAATGTCGATACGAACACGTCAAGTCAAACGAGAAGGCCAGGGGGCCAGGAGGAGGTCCAGGAAGTGTTTTGGAGATGTCAAGGACGAATGGAAGCGTTAGAACAATGGAAAATGCGTAGAGACGGATAGGATATGGTGCTGGATGGATGGCGCACTGAGCAGCATGTGCTGCGATTCGAAACGAGCCCAAACGAAACTGCTAGCTAAAGACAAGGCTGGTCAGCCACGAGCGACATAATCGCGAGCCAAAAGACGTACCTGATTCAACCACTGTAAATGTATTTAAAACGACCCACGGAGCCAGTCCACGAGCCAGTGCGACGTGGAAAGATCAAATCGTGACCTAGTGGTGTCAGTCAGAGCAGAGGTACAAGGCAGACTAACCTCGCTACCAGATCATTAGGAGGCCGAAGCACGCAGTTTAAAACCTACAAGCACCTTTAATATGACCTATAGAAGCCGTGTTAAAAATCCCAGGCCGCGAAACGCCAAAACGGAGCCTCTGGAGCCAGTCGAAGGTGACCATGCATACGGAGACAGCGGCGGCACTGACAAGTCCCGACTTTCCGTATTTGGAAGCGACTCAAAAACACGACAAAACATATCCATGAATATTATCTCTGTGAAGTTGCTACTGTACAGGTAATGCCAATGCTTAGTTACAATGTATACTCTGGTACTATACACCAGCGCAATGCTCTTTTTCTGGAGTTAATTTATAGGTTGGATGATCGCAATTTTTATCTTTCGATTTGGTATGTTCACTTTCAGTCATTTGGCAATCAATTAATTAAAATTGGGCCTTGCAGTTTCTGGAGTCCCTCACATGACAATATTGTGCAGAGGGGTCAGAGCAAGGGGCAAAGGGCAGAGCACTTGCCTTTGGTTTCAGTTAGATCTTTGGTCTTTGGTAAAGGAGAAGGGTAGTAGTTCTGAGTAAGAACAATGAAAGATGTATATGCAAAGTTCACTACTGTCCTGGTACCATCCAAGGACCTTTATATACATACATGTAGGCTGCGCACAGACCAGGTGTGCAATCAGCATAAGTAAAACTACCATATATGTAACAAAGAGGACATTCCCAATAGGTATGACTCTGTCTTTCTACTAGGAACATGTTTCCGGTAATCCGGTACAAGAGAACACCATAGAATAGTATGGAACATACTATTCTTAGAGTCATAATCACATGTAAGTGATAGTAACCAGTAATAGTTTCAACACTCCCCCTTGCTCTAGACTGGTCAGAATACCAGACCTAATGATGAGTGATTTTCTTCAAACTTTTGCCAGGTTAATGACTTGGTAAGTCCATCTGCTCTTTGTTGAGTTGTGTTAACATATTCAATGACGAATAGACCTTCTTTGATGCATTCTTGAATGAAGTGCCATTGTACAGTGAGCAACAAAAATGTTGCAATGTTTGCAACATTTTGATTGTTTGAGGTATAAGTTGGGATTGGATGTGGCTGTGCAGATGTGATAGGGGAGGGATTTGTAGCCCTTGCTCTTGGCTTTCCATTGGTGGTCTTTTCAATGTCAGGGGTGTAGTGGCTGTGATTATATGAGCCAATTACTGAGGCCTATGCATTGCAATGTTTTTGTTGCTGACACCATAGTGGATGAAATCAATGGTGTGAAGGATATATTTGGAGCAGAAATGCCAGCTGGTGCTTACATAATATATCACATGATTAATTAAATGGTTTGTCAGTGAACAAACAAAGCCAAACATTGAATTTGAGTGATGTACCCTCTGTCCTGTACCACAACCCAAGAAATCTCTTTTCTTGCTATTCTCTCAGGAAATCTCAGCAACTTCTGGTGTTTGTGGCATTACCATGAGTAGGGTGTGTTCCCAGCACCACAAGTCCCTTAAAAGGTTGCTAAAATTCATCCCAGCACTGTTTCCCCTGCCAATGCCTGCAGGATCCTGGCACTCATCAGCATTGGGAAAGGTGAAAATGGCAAGTAATTCAGTCTGACACTTCAGGGCATGAAGAATGAACTAATCCCCTCCCAATATGTGCATTTTCACAAAAGAAAATTGGGTATCAAAGTTGAGGTGAGGCAATGCCCTCCTCTGCACACCAGGTGCCAAGGAGGATCAGCCAGACTATGCCCTGTGCTGAACTGTGGATCACTGGGAAAGCATTATTGGGTCATAGGTGACCAATGGGGACACCTAGGGAGAGGTGGAAGGGGGAAAAAATTCTACCCTGGCAGCCCAGTAGGTCATTCCACCCAGAGCCCTTGGAAAGTAAAGAAGGGTTTGACTTCCACCAACCTTGATACTCAATTTTCTTTTGTGAAAATGCACATATTGGGAGGGGATTAGTTCATTCTTCATGCCCTGAAGTGTCAGACTGAATTACTTGCCATTTTCACCTTTCCCAATGCTGATGAGTGCCAGGATCCTGCAGGCATTGGCAGGGGAAACAGTGCTGGGATGAATTTTAGCAACCTTTTAAGGGACTTGTGGTGCTGGGAACACACCCTACTCATGGTAATGCCACAAACACCAGAAGTTGCTGAGATTTCCTGAGAGAATAGCAAGAAAAGAGATTTCTTGGGTTGTGGTACAGGACAGAGGGTACATCACTCAAATTCAATGTTTGGCTTTGTTTGTTCACTGACAAACCATTTAATTAATCATGTGATATATTATGTAAGCACCAGCTGGCATTTCTGCTCCAAATATATCCTTCACACCATTGATTTCATCCACTATGGTGTCAGCAACAAAAACATTGCAATGCATAGGCCTCAGTAATTGGCTCATATAATCACAGCCACTACACCCCTGACATTGAAAAGACCACCAATGGAAAGCCAAGAGCAAGGGCTACAAATCCCTCCCCTATCACATCTGCACAGCCACATCCAATCCCAACTTATACCTCAAACAATCAAAATGTTGCAAACATTGCAACATTTTTGTTGCTCACTGTATATCGGTATGTTTGGAATGACCATCAGATACTGGATTTTCAGCAATAAAGCGAGCACCCATGTTATCTGAATAAAGAATGGTCTTGTCCACTTTGAAAGACAATTCTTCAAAGAGCATATTGAGCCATTTTATTTGCCTGGCTGCATCACACATTGCCATATATTCTGCTTCAGTAGACGAAAGAGCAATTGTCTTCTGCTTTTGGGATCTCCACAAAATAAGGGAGTTGCCATAATACATGGCAAAGCCAGTTGTTGAATGACAAGTATCCTTATTAGATGCCCAATCAGAATCAGCAAAGCCATAAATTCATTTTTCGTTTCCATAATAATGAAGGCAAATGTTTGGTGTGGATGCCACATAGTGAACAATATGCAATGCCTGTTTTAGATGAAGATTGGTAGGATTAGACATATATTGAGACATTTGGATGACTGAATATGCAATATCTGGTCTGGTTCCCAGAGCCATATAAAGTAAAGATCCTATGACCGATTGGAATCTGGAATGAAGTTGCGAATTTGATTGGTAACTTTGAGGAGCTTTTTCTGGTATATATCCAGAAGGTAAAGGTGTGCAAACAGAAGTTGCTTTCTCCATGCCAAATCATGTGATAACCTTTTGGACATAGGGAATTTGATCTAGCCAAATTTCTCTGGTTTGGTGATTTCATTTTATCTGGATTCCAAGATATTCTTTTACTTCACCTAGATCATGAGATTCCCATTTCTTCATGAACTCACCCTTCTTCTTTTTGATCAAGGCTTTATGTGATCCAAGGAAAAGTCCATTGTCCACATATACCAAGAAGATAATGGTACCAGCTTTTGAATGGTAGAAATAAACACCAGCATCAACTTTTGATCAGAGGAAACCCATCTGAAGTAAAGACTGGTGTAACTCTTTGTTCCATGAGAGTGCTGCTTGCTTTAAACCATATGGGGTGTGCAGCAACCAATAAACTTTGTGCTTGTGACCTTTGACTCAAAAACCATCCAGTTGTTCCATATATATTTCCTCATCTAGCTTGCCATAGAGGAAGGCAGTTTTAACATCCAGCACTTCCATTTCCCAATTGTGCTGTGCTGCATGAGCTAGTAGGATCCACACTGTTTCAAAACATGTGACTGGAGAAAAGGTTTCTTTGAAGTCTATCCCATACTCTTGGGTAAAGCCCTTGGCTACAAGGTGGGCTTTGTGATGACCGTCACTTTTAATAGTGTAAACCCATCTTGATTTAACCAGGCTTCTTCCTGGAGGAGGATCCACAAGAGTCCAGACATTTCTTTCTTCAATCAACTTTAATTCATCCTTCATTGCATCAAACCAAATGGTTTGTTCAGTTTTTGGGAGTTTAAGAACATCCCTAAACTGTTTGGGTACATCTTTAATTTGTGCAGCTAATATTGTCATGAAAGATGCTTCTTTAGCTTCTTCGGATTCTGCACCACAAATGCAAGGGTTCAGCTCTAGGTTCACTGGGATCTTGTAAAAAGGGTGAAGGCAGTCTCCACTCTTCAAAGATCCTTTGATTATCTTGAATATTTTGAACCTGTTCTTCAACCATTCTGTGTACTGCATCTCGTTTGTCTCTGATCTCCTTCTCTATATTGACTGGATCCCTTCTTTCTCCATAAACATTTCCAGGTCGAAGAGGAGGTTGGATTACACAAGCAGGTCTTCCTTCATGTTGTGGGATGACCATTGGTCGATTTGGTTGAGCTCAAACATTAAAAGGTTGATGAGGATGATTTAACCATTGTTGAGGTATTTCAGGTTGTTGATTGGTACATGGATGTGCCCCATTTGAGTTATCTCTTGATGGTTGATGCAGAGGTCCAGCATCCTGATCACCATCATTCTGCAGTGGGTTTTGTTGTTGTGGACTTGGTGGTCAAGATTGGTTTCTCTCATCCATAGGGTGATCAGGCCCATTATCCATCCAGTCGTCGATCAGTAACGTGACATCATCTGGTTGGTTTGTCACAGGGATAAGGTCAGAGTCATCAGATTTGTTCTCCTTATTTCCATCTGTACTACAAAAAGGAAAAATATCTTGAGTGAATTTTGCTGTTCTGGCAATTACAAGTTTTTGACCATGAAGGAAACAATATCCTTTTGTATTTGGTTCATACCCAAGGAAAACCATCTCTAGGGCATGGGGTTCCAATTTATCTTTACACTGGTCCTTCAGGATCCAAATGTATGCTAAACATCTGAATACTTGGAAGTATGAAATGTCAGGTTTCTTGCCTAAGAACAGTTCACAAGGAGTCTTCCAGAGGGACCACCACAATGGAGTCCAATTGTAAACATGTAAGGCAGCATCAAAAGCAAAGTTCCAACAATGTTTAGGAACACAGGCATGATGGCAAATTGATCCTGCTTTTTCAAGGATAGTCCTATTGAAGCATTCTGCATGTTGAAGAAACTGAAATAATAAATGCTGGGGGGGGAGTGATGAGATCTGGGAGGAGGGAGGTCTTCCAAGGGGCTCCTATAGCCTGGAAGGGAATTGCTGTCTGGGAAAGGATGTCTAAGGCTGTCTGAAGTCTGTCTGAACACAGAAGAAGGCAACTCGAGGCCTTCTCAAACTCAAACTCAAACTTGTAACTCAGTACTTTGTTGTTTTTTTTGTAAGTAGTTACAGTGGAGAGTAAGTGCGCATGGGCTTACTTAAGCCACATCACGTGTCTACTCTCGAAGCTAAGTAAAGTCTAAAGTAAAAGAACAAAAACAAAGAAAAGAAAGTAAAAACAGTAAGGTAAAAGTAAAAGTAAAAGCTATAAAATAAAAGAAATATCATAGTGGGGAGTACTCACTCCCTACAACGTCCATTTTGTTGTGGTTGATCTGCTATTGACAACTCATGAACAATTCCCTTGGAGTTGAGGAGTGTTTTAAACACTGTTCCCATAAACTCTCCCCCTCAATCCAAATGGAAAGTCTTTAACAAACAACCAGTCTGTCGTTCGACGATGGATAGCCAATCGCGAAAGCAAGAAAGGGTGTCAGACTTGAGTCAGAGATAAAGGCAAAAGCCAAAGGAGGAATAGTCATCAAGCAGTGTGAAAACATAATGACTGCTATAATAGGACTCTGTGGGTAGTTCAAGCAGATCAGCATGTACAAGTTCAAGAGGTTTAAGTGCATGTTTCGATGATGCATGAAAAGGATCAGATGCCATTTTGCCAGATGCCCAACCTTGACAAGTTGGCATGGGTTTCACAATTAGCTCAGCAGGAAACCCAGAAACATGGCATAAACAATTCTTAATGACAGACAAGCCTGGATGACCAAGGCAATTATGCCAAAGTATAAATTTATCCTCTGATAACATCCCTAGGTCTACAGTTTTGAAGGTGCTGGAGGAATGGACAGGTATTCCATAGAACCAGTGCAACTGCGAAGTAGACAAGGTATCGGCCTTGAGGACGACATGACCATCAGGAGTACGGATCACCTCATGCTTTGTAGTAGCATGGCTAGTATAGCCTTGCTGTAACAAGTGATTTCGTGAACATAGGCATTTGGAGAAATCTCCATGTATTACATTTCATAATGTCAGGAATGAATGGTTTTCAAGTTGTAAGACTACAGTTCCTTTGCCTAGAAGGTGGACAGGTTCTTTGCCAGCAGTGTGCTGTCATGCGCTGTTTCCGTCTTTTCCTTTTCAGATCGCTTACTATACATGTTTCCATCCCGAGCCCATTGTCATTCCCATTCCCACACCCTAGAGGTGTCTCGCATTGCACTGCTGCCCGCCTTAGGGGCAAGTGCATGGACTCTACATATACGACTCGGCCAAGATTACATATGCTTTCCTTTTTCTATTCTACCTTTATGTTTCTCACTTCTCAGATCCCGATGGGATCTGGAGGCTTCCTTTCAGTTCAGGTTTACTTTCCCAGGCATGTGACTTTGTTGTGTCGTGCCTGAGGGATCCCCTATTTGCCTGTCGCAAATAGTCCAGCATGGTGAGGAGTCACTATGAGTAGGTGTGCATCACCATGACTCAGCAGCGCTGCCAAGGGCACTCTGACTCGATACCCTGTGGAGGGATCCTGTTTGTAACCCTGTCCTGTTTGTTTTCTTACGCATTTTAGGCAGTAGTACAGATAGTCTTCTCATTGCCTGTGGGGTATAAAACCCCTCAGAGTGTGACTGAGAATCCTTGTACTTTTGCTACCTAGCTACCTACCTAGCAAGTAGGGACTTCCCTATAAATCTTCTTGCTTCTCCCTTGTCTCGAAGTGTTGCTCTGCTGGTCGACTGAGCTAGAGCTCTATCGATAACAACCAGCAAGACTTATCCTTCAAGCACGTCAGGAGGTAGTCAAAGCTGTCCCTGTCGACATATCTCCACATCACTGTTGATATATCTGCAAGAGGCCCCGTTGCAAGCCACAACTCACCTATTGCCTGCTTATAGGTATACTTTACCGAAAGGTAAACAGCACACGTTGGTCGTTGCCTTGAACAAGCAACAGTGATCAACACTGCGTGACATGTGCCCAAAGGCAGTGGCAGGAAATTCTCTATAAGTTGTGAAATCAGCATGACAAGGGGTTACATGATTGGTACACCCCAAGTCTAACATCCACATATAATTCTTAGACACTAAGTTACTTGTGTGATTAGTTTCCAAATCACAAGGATACAAGTCAAAGTCATCATCATTGACACCATAAGAGAAGCCAGAGGCTCCTTGAGTTAAGGTATCTGCCTCATAATTGTCAGGCAGATGTACATATCATATAGGCTCAGGATATTTATGCTCGGATACCAAAGCATGGAAATCTTGTAAAGAGACAGTTACATGTCCACTTTTACACCTAGATTTCTTAGTGCCTTTACAAACTGGTGGTACATTCTCCTCTCTCTCATTAATACTGCTGTGTGCTGTGGGATTTTGAACTCCACTTCTGGATCTATCAATACTTGGACTGGAGTTGGGAAAGTCAGTGACTCAGTTTCCTGAGTCAACAAATTGACATCTCCTCCTTGCCAAAGTTTGAACTCCACATTGTGTGGGAAGATCCAGAAGTATCCATAAACGTAATTGGGCTATGTTTTGCAAGCAAATAGAGCAATGGCATGAAATATTAATGGTGGAATTAGGTGCAGCATTATCAACATACTCAACTGTTTGTGGTACTGGTTCAAGTACCAGAACAGGAGTGATCTCCTCAGAGAACTCTTCGAAATGAGAGGCATCATCAATGGATGTCTCATTGATGTTGACATTATATGATTCATAGCCTGCCTCATACTCCTCTTGGTACTGGTTGTAACCCTGAGATTCCTCTGGATTCTGGTCATCAGTATCGTCAACAGCAGAAAACCTGCCACAACCACGACCACAACCATGAGTAGCTTGTTTCTTTCCTTTGTTGTTACCACCACTAGACTGTGGCTGCTGCTGCTGTTGCTGAGGATGAGAGTATGGAGTTCCCAGACATGGGTAACCACCTCTTCCTCGAAAAGATCCTCTTCCATGGTTATTCCTGTCAACATGTTGCTCTGTTGGATGAGATCCTCAGCATTTATAGCACCAAGGAGGTTTAGAGAGATGATTAATCAGTGGTTGTGCTGATGTAGATGACAAAACTTGGTTAGCTTCCAATTTCAGCAAATGAGATTGCCCAGTGCGATGTGATGATAGTTCCTTGAGACATGGGACAACATCTATCATTTTCAGATCCTCTGTTTTAACTGATGATAAAATGTTTGTGGGACCAGTACCCCATTTGTCAGTGAATGCTCCACAAAGCATCATGCATTGGACAGGTTCAGATAAAGTGATTCCTTGAGCCACAAGCGACCCTAGAATCATATTTACTTCTGCTAACTTGGATCCCAAGTCATCAGAAGGATTAACCTAAATCTTGAGAAGTCTCAAGAAGTCCCTATATGCAGAGACAGCAGTAGGTGCACCATAAGACCATTGCAGGGTAGTCCACATTTCATTTTCGGTATCCAAGGATTCCAAGGATACAGAAATTACAGGGTCGCAATATGACAAGATTGTACCCATTCCTCAGTTATTTTTGGTTCTCCATGCTGCAATAACTGGTGCATTTGCAGTGACAGCAGGATCAGGACAAGTAGAGTTGCCATTGACAATGTCCCAAACATCAAGTGTCATAAAATATCCTTTTATCATGCTTTCCAAGTAGCATAATTGGAGCCATTAAGGTGTGGAATGTTCTTGGATGCTGAAGTTTCCTTTTGATTGGCCATGGTAAAACTAGAAGAACTCTAGAATTAGCATGTCATCAAGAACCTGGTCATGAGAGTTGGATTCCAAAACTCTGTGATGGAACTGGTGACATTGGTCTTTAGATGGTCTTTTCTTGCAAATAGACTTTATTCTGGTGTACTGTGGGTTTACTTTGAGATGTTGGATAGTGTAACCTTTTCATTTATAACACCTTGGGTCGAGATTTAACTTTTCGAAGTTGATAAAGTTGGTTTCCTCGAAATAGTGGTATCCCAGATAATGTGGATAATTTATGTCCAACAATGAATATTCTCGATGTTCATCCCTCAATATTATGCCTCCATGGATTCCAATGGAGTAGGGAAGAATCAACTGAGTATATCATATTTGGTTGGAACACATAATCTAAAACACATTTACAGGTGATACATGGCTAATGTCCCCATAATATCCTGGTTGTCCATAGCCAGCATAGCACTCAGGATAGTTTCCTGGCAAGGGATAAATGCTTAACAGCATTATCTGCATGTGCTCTTTGACAATGTCTGGAATAGATTCCTCTGGCAGGTTTAGCAAAGATATCTTTGCCATCACCTTTGTCCATTTCTTGTGCCAATTCCAATAAAATTGTCTGCTTGTCAGGCCATAAGACCCAATGTGTAACTCTGCCAATAGACCTCCAATTGAGATGTTGAGATTCTTCGTCATACCAGACCCTGTGCTCCAGATCGAGACTGTATTTAAGATCCTGCAAGGATAATACGACCTTGGGATCTTGATCTTGTTCTCCGCTTTGGTTTCTTCTTCGAAGGTACCCTGGGGTGCAGATTGTTGGAGTCTTGTTCGAGAACTAGTGTTCAGGTTCGTGTAGTGTACCTTTACAGTGCGGACACCAAGGACAGCACGTGACGCGTATACGCATAGATGCTACAGTAGTAATCTTTTCTTTCTTTCCTCAGTCCGTTGTCCAACAACTCTGCACAAACAGTCATAAAGGAGGCAGTGCAGATGATAAGTGAATCGTCGACACCTGGTCCTGGCTCAGAGTACGCAAGTGCGGCTATAGCAGGAAAGCGAGGGGAGGTCAACCCTGAAACTGGCCTAAGGAAGACAAGAAATAATCCCAGCGGCACGCCATGCACCACGCCCATTTGCGTGGGACGGAAGAGGACCGATCACGACTGGAATAATTGTTTTCAGCCAGGCGGGGGGAAGGCTGGTCAGGCACCCTGGCAGAGGGGAAAGATGAACACGATGGGACAGGTGGCGGCGACGGCAACACCACCGATGGCGTCAGTACAGCCAGCGGCAGAGGGGAGTGCAAAGTCGACACCTGGTGTACCATTGGCAGCTGCGGCAATCTCATGTCCGCCAACCGACATGTTCTTCCGTGATCTTTCTTGTGCGCTCGTGGAGGAAATCTCAGACGAGACTAGTCCGAGTGAAAACACAAGCCTCACCTCTCTGGTGACCTCGGAGTCGTCCACCATACTAGATTCGGGCACAACGACACATCTCATTCGAGACCCATTGTTTTTCTGGACGTTCACTCAGGACTCGAGCGTGTCGATGAAAACCACGAATCAGGGAAGTTTGGACACTAAGGGCTATGGAGACTGTGTGGCAGTTCTCAAACTTGGAGGCCGTCGAATTCGTCTGCGGTTGCAGCACTGCTTATATGCTCCAAACGCTGTTGTCAATTTACTGTCAGTTGGCCGCATGGTGGAACGAGGCTGGGATGTGTGATTTCGAGGGGGACCCAGTCGGTGCGAACTGGCACACGAGGAGGTAGTTCTCAGCAGCGTCGACATGAAGGTGCAGTTGTGCTTCCTTGATATCGAGTTTATTCGACCCTCTGATGGATGGAATGTTGTTGAGCCGTTCAACTTCACAGCCTTCGTACCAAGTCCACTTACCTGGGACTTGTGGCATGCGCAGTTGGGGCATGCAGGGGGTGACATTGCGAGGTATCTTCCAATCACAGCAAGGGGCGTGCAGGTCACTTCGTCAGTGGCTCAGTCTCGTTGCGAGGCGTGCATAGTGGCGAAGCACCCACACAAGCCTTATCCGACCTCAACGTCCTCACCCACGCGCACTTTCCTCGAACTCATTCACACAGACCTCTGCAGGCCATTTCCGCTCGCCACCCTGCATGGGAAACGGTACTTCATCGTGTTCATCAACGACTATATGAATGCCATCAGCATCCAGCTCTTAGCAACGAAGGACCAAACTCATGAGGCGTGGTTGATGGTCAAGTCCCGTTGGGAGAACAAGTTTAATGCCAGAGTGAAGGCGATACAAACGGATAACGGGGGAGAGTACATGGGAGCAGAGTTTACCAGAGGCCTGGTCGATGCGGGAATTGAACACCGCAGGTCCGTGGCATACGCACATCAGCAGAATGGAAAGGTGGAACGTGGCATACGCACGATCCAGGGTAGGGCGCTAGCAGCACTGAGTCAGGCCAATCTCTCCACAGGGTACTTTGGTGAAGCCGTTCTCACTGTGGGGTACCTGTGGAACTTGACCGCAATGTGCATTCTCCCTGAGGGAAAGACACCATTCGAGATGCTTTATGGGTATAAGCCAGACGTGTCTCACCTTCGTGTGTTTGGCTGCCGCTGTTTCTCTCGAATACCTCCAGAGCATCGAGTAAAGAATGGACCTCATTCCTCCGAAGCACTGTTCATGGGATACCCCGACGGAGTCAAGGGCTGGCGGTTGAGAGACTGCGCAACGGGCGCCTTTTTCAACAGCAGGGACGTAGTGTTTGATGAGGGTTCAGTCATGCGTCAGCGGGATCTCACTCTTCCATGGCGGGCGCTGGACGCACCTTCCGATTCCTCCCGACCTGGATCAACGTCTTCAACACTTGCACCCTCCACTGATCAGTCAACCACCGGGGCTCCTCGCAGATCTGGCCATCTTCGCACCCTGACAGAGAAAGGCAAGGCAGTAGAAGACGAGTTTCATCGGTTGAGGGGCAATCGTCTTCAGGAGGTTCCGGGTACAAGTGAGGGGGTGATGCAGGATGACGACTCGAGAGATGTTAGCAATGAGGGCGAGGTCGATGGTGGAACGTTCTCGGAACATCAGGTCAACTTAATAATAACAGAACAGTCGCACCTATCGATCAGAAGCGACAGGCAACGCGATCCAGGTCAACCAGGGTATGACATGTCAATCCCTCCGGCGACGTATGAAGAAGCTGTAAAGCGCTCGGATCACGACGGATGGAGAGAGGCGATGGAGAAGGAACTGAAGACGATGAAAGAGATGGGAGTTTGGAGATTAGTGGAGCCGCCACTCGGCCGAAAGCTCGTGGGAAACTGCTGGGTATTCGAGTTCAAGCCGGTAGACCTAAAGGGAGGCTCGAGGTTCAAGGCACGGCTCGTTGCGCAGGGTTTTTCACAGGTTCCGGGAGTCGATTTTCATCAGACCTACGCTCCAGTTGCCAGACAGAGTTCCGTAAAACTGCTCATAGCGCTCGCGGCAAGGAACAACTGGGAACTCGACTGCTTCGACGCAAAGAGGGCCTTTCTCCACGGCAAACTCACAGAGGAAATCTACATGAAACAACCGAGGGGATTCGAACAGTATAGCAACACGGGGGTGCTTCTGGTGTGTCTACTCCTGCGGTCGTTGTATGGACTCAAGCAGGCCGTGTTCAACTGGTACATCACGCTGTGCAAGCTTCTCAGTGAGCTTGGTTTCACTCGTTCCGATCTGGATTTGGCCGTTTTCATTTTTGACAAGGCCAGGGAGGACGGACGAAGGATAATCTGTATAATTGTCTGGCATGTTGACGACAGTCTCGGGGGTTCAAACAATAGGTATTTTCTGAACTGGGTAAAGGGAAAGGTCGGGGAGCGCTTTGGCATCAGCGACCTCGGGCCTGTTTCGTTGTACCTCGGAATCGAAATTGAAAGAAGGCGAGAGACACGGGAGGTTTGGATTCATCAAGAGTCCTACATCGACCACATTTGCGAAGAGTACAGGCTTGGAGATGCTAATCTGGTGTCGCTCCCAATGGACCCTACTCACCCCTTTGGACGGGATAGCGACATACATCCGGACGTCCCGAACCTGACGCACGCGTACAGAAAGATAGTCGGGGAGTTGACGTACCTGTCCACGTGTAGCCAACCAGACATAGCACAGGCCGTTCAACGACTAGCGCAACAGTGCGCACATCTGGAGGCACACCACTATGCTGCAGCGAAACACCTGCTACATTATCTGAAGGGAACAAAGTCTTTGTGCATTCGATACGGAAATCCAAACGTCAATCACGATGTACACGCTTTCACCGACTCAGACTGGGCAACGTGTCCAGCAGACCGAGTCTCGGTTACAGGTTACGTTTGGTTCTTCTACGGAGGTCCAATAGCGCACATTTCCAAAAAGCAACAAACATTGGCACTGTCATCTACCGAAGCCGAGTACATGGCGCTCGCAGCCTGCATTCAGGAGGGACTTTGGATATGCTCAGCATTCAGTTCCTTGAATCAGGAGGTCACACTTCCATTTATCATATATGCAGACAATATGGGAGCGATATCGCTATCCTCCAACCCGCTTAATCACTCTCGCACTAAACATGTGGATGTATGCTATCACTTCCTTCGCGAACACATCAGCAAGGGGGTGTTCATGCCCAAGTGGATCCCGACTCATCAGAATGTCACCGACCTTCTTACCAAGTCTCTCGCCCATTCTTCTTTCCAGGTTCATTGCACGGGTCTGTCGCTGGTGCCACGCTGAGGGGGTGTGTTGGAGTCTTGTTCGAGAACTAGTGTTCAGGTTCGTGTAGTGTACCTTTACAGTGCGGACACCAAGGACAGCACGTGACGCGTATACACATAGATGCTACGGTAGTAATCTTTTCTTTCTTTCCTCAGTCTGTTGTCCAACGACTGAGGTATGCTTACAGTATGTTATGTGTTACACCAGGACTGACTTGACTTCGATAGACATTTCTCTGTTTCTAGGTTCACAGCTCTCGTGTAAATTAGTCAGTCCGTTGTCCAACGACTGAGACGTTTCTCTGTTTCTAGCGATCACAGATGACTGGGGTTTTGTTGGAATTCCAAACTCCTTGGAAATGGCTTTCCAGATATTGGTTCCAAACCTGAAGAGAGGGTATGAATCCATGGAACTTCTCAAAGTTGTAGAAGGGATGAGCCCTTCCTTTGAAGTAGAAGAAGATGTCATTGGTAAGCAAGAATGTGGGGATTGTATGGAGGGCTGGATCTTCATAGCAAAATGATGGAATGTCTACACTGTTAAAACTAGCTATGGCATTTGGAGTTGAGGCAGGAGTTAATTTCAGCATGCAATCAACAAAATAGGAATGGAAGGCAACATGGATGTTCAGATTCCAGAACAGTGATGAAAAATTCTCATCAGAGGGAATTTTGATGGTTGACCAGGCATATTCAATAGCAATAAAGGGGACAATAGAGCTTGGCATTGGTGAATGTAAAAAGAAGGCTCTTTTGTGATCTCCTAAAGTGGCTTGTTTTCAACTGCAGCATTTTTCATGATAAAGTTCCTCGGTATATCCAATCACATGTTTGATGTATCTTTCGTGCAAATACACTTCTGTTGTACTCACCTTCTCAAGAGCTATAGTGGTTTCACACTCAGCTGCAATTGGGAAGGGTTGGGAAGGTAAAGCAGGTCAGATAATGATGGCATTCTGGTTGACAGTGACAGCAGACATCTGGATACCAAGATGTGCATCAGATAATGAACTCAAGAGGAGACGATGAAAGGACATGACTACAAGAGATTGAACTTGGCTAACCAGTTCAGATCCTCGTCATCCTCATCAGGAGTCGATGGAGATAGCTCGATGACCTCAATAGGTCTGCCTCAAGAGGAAAGGGGATTAACCAGATCATTACAAGAAGACTGCCAATCAACCCAGTGGTCATAAATAGTTGCCACAGGAACATCCCTTTGCTGCATTTCCAAAATGGGAATAAAGAGCAGATAGGGAGGTGGTGTAAGCAGATAAGGAGGAACTGGATCTAGATTGGGTTGGATATCCAAATCCTGAATCAGGTGAACTTCATAAGAGGGTGGAGATAACCAAGCAGGGCTAGTATCTCAGGCCTCAATTACTAAAGCAGCTCGAACACAAAGCTGGCAAAACTGTCCTAGCCTTATGTGGTACTCCTGATAAGACATATAGATTCCATGCCATGTTGGAATGCCTAAAAAGGTTCCCCACATCACAGTAGATAGAGTAAATGCAAGATTGAAAGGACTGCTGACCATGTTTACAATGTAAACCACCTGACAAATGCCTAGAACAAATGAAAGCAACAAGGTGGCCAAAGTCCAACCTAGTGCCTCAGGTCCATTCAATGGCATAGTCAATGATGAACGTCTTCCTCAATGAGCTACTGTCCATTAGATGATAAGCACCCTTATTCAGGGCTCATAACCTATCATGCAGAGGGGTCAGAGCAAGGGGCAAAGGGCAGAGCACTTGCCTTTGGTTTCAGTTAGATCTTTGGTCTTTGGTAAAGGAGAAGGGTAGTACATAGTTCTGAGTAAGAACAATGAAAGATGTATATGCAAAGTTCACTACTGTCCTGGTACCATCCAAGGACCTTTATATACATGTAGGCTGCACACAGACCAGGTGTGCAATCAGCATAAGTAAAACTACCATATATGTAACTAAGAGGACCTTCCTAATAGGTACAACTCTGTCTTTCTACTAGGAACGTGTTTCTGGTAATCCAGTACAAGAGAACACCATAGAATAGTATGGAACATACTATTCTTAGAGTCATAATCACATGTAAGTGATAGTAACTGGTAATAGTTTCAACAGACAATTGTCAAATTGAGGTTGCCATTCAGCAAGTGCAGTGCACAATGGTATGAGTGGTCTTCCTATCAATAAGAGACACAGCAACCCCTGTGTATGCAGCTTTCAGCAGCAAGTGTTGAGTGCCCCTGCATGTGAAGTGCTCTGTGATAGTCTGTATCACCTTTGATTTACCTGTACCACCTTCCCCATGGAGGAGCAAGCACAAAGGGGGGGATTGCCCACTTAATGTCTGGTCCAGATGCCATGTCATGATCTCGTATGCACAGATCTGACCAAGATTCAACATTGATGGGGCAATGGGACACAGTGCAGCCTCTGATATCTCCACTGAAGAGTTCTCTGCCTCTTGGACCCATATCATGTCTTCATCAATTGGATATACACCTGCAGCAATGGACTGACCAGATGACCTCACTGGGCTCCCAAAGTCACATGTGTTTTGGTGGCAAACATCCCATGCCATCTGTTCCTGCCATTGCAAGAGGTTGTCCATATTGGCAGCATCAGTGTGGCACATGATTGGTTGTAGAGAGTTGGACAAGGAGGATTCCTGCATGCACAGATGCACCCCTGAGGGAAAAATACCAGCAAAACAGGCTGCTTCCAGTGCTAGGCAGCCATGCATTTCCTCAGACCTAGGTGTCTGAGAGGAAATGAGATCAGCAAGGTCTTGTTCATTGAGAGGCAGAGGGGATGATGTGGTTGTGATTGCAGCCAGCATATCACCACAGTCTATATCCTCCAAGCACTCATTCATTGAAGCCTGTATGTGAGATCCAGCCTCCAGCATTTTGTGGTCCTGCACAGATCTCTCACATTGATGGAAGTACTGGACACCTGATATGATATGGTGGACCTCTGGTGGTGCCTGTGTTAGAAATGACTGAAGCATGCTCTCCCATGTCTGTGACAATCTCTTCAAATCTGTGGCAATGTAATGCCAGGGCTTCAACAGCAGTAACATGGATGCACAATAGAACGAGTATTGCTCGGGATCTTCACATGATGGGAAGTACTGACCGATAAAGTTTGGCAGGTTGCAGTGATCCTGCTGATGTATGATTCTCTGCTTGTCCTTGAAGCATGGGTGTTTGTGTTGATAATCCACATGTTTGTGATGTGGGCAACCTCCTGCATGTCGCTGTCCTGTGGTTGCAGCCCCTGTCCCCTTGTCCACACTCTTGTGCACCTCATACAAGTTAATGAAAAATGAAATGACATTATCACTTTCCAGCACATCACTGCAGTACTTGTAGTTGGTGACCTGGCATTTGGATACAATATGACCTCCATTGTCTGTCATCAATGTCACCGTTTCTATTGTATTGTCCTGTATGCGGTCACATGTCAATGGGTAACAGTTCTGGGCTGGACAACCTACCTCCAACCCAACCTCTCCCTCTACATGAGTAACCATCGATGGTGTCTGCTCTTCCATGGAACTGGGTATGTCCTGTCATCAATATGATCATATACATACAGATGTGAGGCACATACCACAAGTGAGGTGCACCAGG
Organism: Pisolithus thermaeus; assembly: GCA_024663475.1. Classification (NCBI taxonomy): domain Eukaryota; kingdom Fungi; phylum Basidiomycota; class Agaricomycetes; order Boletales; family Pisolithaceae; genus Pisolithus; species Pisolithus thermaeus. Next base: position 204,967 of record JANFAF010000036.1, read on the forward strand.
TCAACAAGGGGAACACAGTCATAATGGTGCTGACAAAGGACAACCAGTAAATTGGGGTGTAATGATGCAAGTGATACGTGTCACCCCCTCCTGTCAAATATGACATCACCATCGGAACTGATGGCTCCTGTTCTCTATTGATGGTGTGGACAAGATGAAAAAGGAGCAGGCATTGTTGGTTCTGCAAGTCATCAAGATAGCATGTCCATTGTTATGCCATTGAGCACGAATGTCCTAATAAAGGACAAGTGCAGTTATTCAATGGCAAGGTAGTTACCTGAGGATGGTAAGACTTTGAGTCCTCTTGGCCAGAGTTGCTCGTATCGCCAAAGAATGGTGATAAACAATATCGTGGTTGCAAGGTAGCAAAAAGATATGGTACATGGCGAGTAGCTAAGATATATATACTCATACGAGACACAGCTACAAGCCAGACACCTATCAATGAGCCCAACAAGCATATGAGACAAGGATGTACCATCAGTACAGGAAAGGCAACTATGTGCAGCAAGTGCAGCTATAGTACAACAACAAGTTGGCGAGAACAGACAGGGACTGATGAACAAAAGGGGGACCAGCGAGTCAGTGTTGGACTGACAGGCATATACAAGACCGACAAGTCAGTGTTGGACTGACGAGTCGAGGTGATGTAAACCAGTCTTGGGCTGATTACCAAAACATAAGGCCATCCAGTGAAGTGCCAGGAATAACATGATAGGTGGCAAGAGACAAGATGACGACTGCCGCTATCAAGACAACAAAGAGTGAGGCATAGGCCCGAAGTAGAGGTGGGATGTGGGAGTCAATGGTGGTAAGAAGGGAATTTTGTAACATTACCCCCCCATTACACTGCAAGCATTTCACAATTATTCTTCAGAAAACATGCTGAAAAAATTGAAGAAAGTGATACTCTTTTTTGACAGCTGTTTTCAAAGAGAAAAGGCAAAAATAATATTTTCTTTTCTTTGCATGACTTTCCACAAAACATTGATTGATGGTAATACCCATTAGCATAGAAGCTAATCAGCACTACCATCAATTCATTTTTTTGCACAGAAAAGACAAAGAAAACAAAATATTATATTTGCATTTTTTATGTGAACACAGCCCAAATAAAAGAGTATCTCTTCTTTCCATTTTTTCAACATATTTTGGCAAGAAAAATTGTGAAATGCTTGCAGTGTTAAGATCGGCAAGCCCCTGATCGATGACGACCTGAGGTATGTGGCGCTGTCAGTGAACGACAGGCCATGGGTGGTGAAGGGGTGGCAGTGGATAATGTGGTGACCTTGTCAGGAGTTGTCCAGTGCAAGCCTCTTCCATTACAGCAGGACCAGTGTCCAAGGAACTCGCAGTCAAAACAAGTGTAGGGGTGCAGGGGGTGTTCGCGTGGTATGGGAAGGTGTCCACCAAGATAGAGGCGCAGCTGATCATCAAGGGCAATGGCAATAAAAGGTCTGGGAGGGATTTCATTCTGAGTTTGTACAATGTTGTGAATATAACGGAAATCTATGTCAGATAGTTAGTTCCTCAGTAACACCAAGCTACTATATTGGTATATACCTGTCAGATAGTTACTCTACAGGTCATCAGTAAATGTAAAGCTAAATATAAAAGAGTGACTTACTCCTCAGTAACACCAAGCTACTGAGGAGACTAGAGGAAAATTTACTCTACTGTGGTCCGCTTTTCTGCTTATGTAAGCGACTAACCTTCACACCTAAGGAATGTACTACCTAGGGGGCAGTTTATATTCCAACAATCTAGATCATTGCAGGCCTTTTCTAACAAATCGACCCAAGCATAAATGGTTCCACCGTTTCATGCTGAGTCAGCGACGATTGCCATGGCCTGTCGGAAGACTCTTTCGCGTGTGACCTCCTTTTCTTCCCTAAAGGGCGGCGGTGACATCAGAGTCTCTCTTTTAGGGATGGATAGCCGGTCCTCGCTAACTCCATAAGGTGGTCCTCATCTTGTTTCGACATTTTGGGGAGACACCCCCGAAGTTGCTCCCCCGGCATGCACTTCCATTCTGACCATCTCACAAAGTTGCGATCTTCCATCCTTGATTGCAGAAGCAACCTCGCATAAGGCATCCAGCCCAGATCAAATGGATCTATCGATATTCTGGACGTGAAAGGAATGAGCCACCTCTGGTCTGAGGTCCTTATGAACAAGAGTGATGACATCATGCTGGACATCACCCATCGCACTGACCATGGCTCTCAACAGGTTTTTGATATAGGTTGCCATCTGTTCAGGGTTGCAACCTTGAGTGGACTCCAAAAACTGTGGGATGTGGGACACCACTATGTCTGATCCTCGGAAGATTTGACACAGCAGCCGTAGATGTTCACATTGTTCTCCTGTTGTCCCATCAAGTGAGTACCCTTTGTTGTACTTCGTGAGAAGCCAACAATAGTCAAAGAATTCTGATGTTGTGGGGCCCACTTGTGAGCTCCCTGAGCTGGAGGGGGGATGGCAGGGAGATCTGGCACAGGGTGGAATGTGCTTGCATGATACGGGTCTGGTGAAGGGTAGAGTGGGAACTGGGGCGAGTTCATTAGGGTTTGGCCCTTCCTTAGGGTCATAGTCGCAGGGGGCAGCTGACAGTCTATCCACGAGTGGGACGAAGGGGAGAGGGGTAGAGGGGCGGGCATGCTTCTTGCCCTTTCCCAATCATGGGGTAGTATGTTTAAATGAGAGCCCGCCGATGGGGACGAAGGTGGAGGAGTCCGAAATGGGTTCAACAGAGGTGGTGGAGACCTCACTCATTCTGGTCGACAATGAGCCAGGGTCGGGGAACCTGGATACCTTGGTGAGGGGGCATGTGGGGGGTACTGGGAGTGGTGAGGCTGGGGAGACGTCCATCGAGACAAGGGTAGAACCGGCAAAGTCTGATTCATCAAAACTGTCGTAGTAATAGTTGGAGCCAGGGTTTTTGGTGTTGACAGATCGTGGCGACGACATTTTATATGTTAAGACAGCAGGCGAGTTTGTACTCATAGAGGGCTTCCTCAGTGTGCTCCCTTATATTTGTTTCTGGTTCCCAGGTGTTGGACAAATGCAGGAAACCTTTCCACTTCACCAAGTACTCACGTTCCCTTCTGCACCCTTTGGTGCAGTGATTGAGTATAGCCTCCAGCTCCCACTTGACCTCATCATCTACCAGTTCAGGCATAGGCTGAGCTGGGGCAGGCCCATACTCATCCGTTTCCATATACAGATAGATGCGAGATGTATGAAACACCGGGTGAACCTTCCTTGTTGTTGGGAGATCGAGCTGCACTGCCACAGGCAATATTAACTCTGTGACAAGGAACGGCCCCAATCTTCTCAGCTCCAGTTTGGCCAACTGTCCCTGGGTTCGTAGATTGGCCAAATCGAGCCAAACCTTATTTCCCACTTTTGGGGAAACATAATTTCCTTTGCTTCGGTCCTTCATTACCTGTTGCGCCCTTTTGTGAGACAACATGGCCAGATCTCGATTTACAGCAAGGGATTGTAGGCATTCGTCAACAGACAGGGCAGCAGTTATTCGAGTGTCGGGATAGGGGGATGGGTCATACCCATACAGGAGGGAGAATGGGGTGTGTCCATGAACCGAGTGTATCTGTGAATTGTGGGCAAACTCAGTGTCTGGAAGTTTTCATGCCCACGAATTGGGGAGTTCCACACAGTAGCACTGCAAATACGTTTCGAGTTCCTGGTTGACCTGCTCACTTTCACCATTGGTTTGTGGGTGGTAAGCCAACAACAGCTTGGTTTTGACACCCACAGCCTTGTACAGCTCACAAGTAAAGGCAGAGGTGAACTGCGGTCCTTGATCAGATATAACACTTCTGGGTAAGCCGTATCTTTGATAGATGTTGTGCTGAAACAGCCTTGCTAACTCCACCGAATCAGCCATTTTATTTGTTGGCATGAACACCGCTGCCTTCATAAGTCCCTGATCAACCACAGTAAGAATTGAATCATACCCCTCAGACAGGGGTAAATCAGTGACAAAGTCCATGGAGATCTGTTGGAAAGGAAGGGGATTTGATGGCATATCATTTGGCATTATGGGCAGGATGATCAGGTGGGTTACAACCTTGTTGGCTTGGCAAACAGGGCACCCTTTGACATAGTTGTGGACTGATTTCCACATTCCAGGCCACCATACCTCTTTCATCATCTTTTTTGTCATCACCTTTACTCCTGGATGCCCGGCCGACACATGGTCGTGATATTCATTTAGGCATTGTTTTCTGGTTTCTGGCGGAATGTACAACCTCTATTTGTATCGTTTCATTCTGTCCTTGGCCATGACTACCTGTTCATTCTCTGTTGAGAGTGTAGAGTCCTTTGGCGTTTCGCTCATAGCGCACTCGTACACCTCTTGGGAAACAACATAGACTCCTCTTCTTGGTTCAGCAACCTTTTGCTTGTCATTTGTGACATGTTTTTCCAAAGCCATGGGAGCTTGACCATTTTTTGATGATTGTTCTGGCAGACCTGGTGGATTTACCCCCCCGGAAAGCCACATGGCTTCAGGTAAGGCAGCAGCCATTGTGGCAGGCTCCTTGCCGTGATCTGACCATCGTGACAGTGCATCCAGGGCTCCCATCAACCATCCAGCCTGATGGGAGAAAAGAAGCAGATACCCCTGAAGAGTGTTGAGCCATCATGCCTGACAAGGAGTAAGCTTTTGCAGATGTCACCAGTAAGTCAGGTTTTTGTGATCTGTAAAGACCACCATTGGTTCCACAGGGGAGATAAGGTAATGCCAGAAAGCATCCAATGCGCAGATAATGGCCAACATTTCCAGGTCAAAAACCTGATACCTTTGTTCCGCACCTTTCAGCGACTCGGACAGGAAGTGGCAGGGGTGCCACTCGTTATCCGGGCCCCTTTGAGTGAGAACTGCCCCAGTACCCACCTTGGACATGTCTGTAAACAGGGCAAACAGTTTGCAATGGTCCAGGATTTGCAGGACCGGGGCAGAACACAACAAATCCTTGATCTGTTGAAAGGCATTGGCGTGTTCCGAACTCCAGTGCCACTTCACATCTTTCTTCAACAGGTTGTGCAATGGTCACGCAACTTGCAAGAACGATGGAATGAACCATCGGTAGAAGTTGCAAAACCCTAAGAAGGAACAGACATCGTGTAGGCAGTGGGGTACAGGCCAAGATTCCACTGCATCAGTGCTTACTGATACAGTTTGTACATTTCCTTGTTTGATCTTCATTCCAAGGAAGTCAACCTTGTCCGACTTGAATAGGCATTTTGAAATTTTGAGACGCAATTGTTCCTTTTGACATATCGCGAGGAACTCTTTAACATACTGCCAAAGTTCTGGTAATGTTTTTGCATGTACCACCACGTCATCCATGTAGCCACATTGTTGCCATCATTGTAGTTGCGACGTGAAGGTTGTGTCCATAAACTGCTGAAATGTTGGAGGGGAATTACACTGTCTGAAAAACATTACTGTTGGTTCAAACAACCCTCATGGTGCTAAGAATGCTGCCTTCCACTGATTCTCCAGTTTAACCCTAATGTTAGTAAAACCCCATTGTACGTCAAACTTGGCAAAATATTTCAACTCGCAAAGGTCGTCGACAAGTTGCAGGATGTTGGGAAGAGGGTAGGAATTGTGGATCATATGAGAGTTGAGGTACCGATAGTCTTGGACAAGTCTTTTCTTTCCATCCTTTTTTGCAATGAAAAACACCAGTGCTGACAGCAGGGACTTGGAGGGGATGATCTTGCTGCAGGCTAGATTTTCGTCGATAAATTCATCGAGTGCCTTCATCTTGTCTGGTGACATTGGGTATAGTGTAGCTTTCTTCATAAGGGCTTTGTTTTCCTTTTGAAACTTGGCTTTAGTCCGAATCTCATGGTCAAGTCCTTTTCGAAACCTTGGAAGGGGAATGTCATCTTCGGAAAACACATCGGCGAATTCCTTATACTCCTCCAGTAACACCGGCACGTCCACAGGCTTGGCTTCCATTTCCAACTTGGTAGAAATTGTGGTGTGATTTACAGAGGCGGTCTTGACCTCATGCATATCGTCTTTCTTCTTCAGCAATGTTTGCAGGGAGTCACCCCATCCTTCGATTTTTCGAGTTTCCCAATTGATGATGGGTTTCTCCTTTCGAAGCCATGGCATTCCTAGGATAATGTGGTCTCTTTTCTCCAGAGGTCCGATGAAGCAGAGGATGTTACAGCGTCTTCCTTTAACCTCCTTTCAGGTAGCACTTCTGGGTTATTGGTCGACTTGTTGTTCCATCAAACCCTACTACCTTCCAAGGTCTTTTCACCTTATACATTTTGACTTTAAGCTTTGATGCGATTGTTGGTCTGATCAAATTAACTTCGGCTCCACAATCGATAAGTGCGCTAACTTCCACTTGATAGTCGAGCAGCTTGATGTATCCATGTGGAGAATGAGCACACATATCAGATTCATCGTTAACACTAGATACATGGTAAGCTGACAACACTGTAAAGGGGGGCATACTGGACGGAAGTGAACCAGGATGCCCTTTTAAAAATCCAAATGTTTCTCAATAGAAGCATGATACAAGTTTTCGGGTCCTCCATACGACTTGACTTCTTTGACCTCTTTAGTTTTCGGAGGTTTCTTGCATTCCCTTTTGATATGTCCTTCATCTCCGCAATTGTAGCACTTGATGATATAGGTCATCCTTCCTTTCGACCACTTCCTGGTTCTTCCTCTTTCATCAACATCCATAGCATTCGGGTCTTTGACAGGGCTTGGGCACTGATAGTTGAAGAGGGTAGTGGGCACCATTTTTCCGTCAAGGATCCTTTTACTCTCGATCTTGCCTATGGCTTCTCTGGCAGCTACGATCCAATCAGATACCGTGGTTGGGTTCCTATGATCGAGAACCCAATCTCGGATTTCCTTTCTGAGTCCCTTTCCGAAGAAGATGGTGCCATTGAACAAGTTATCTCGAAACTTGGCCTGGTTGAACAAAGCCATAAAGTGGGTGACATAATTTTCAAGAGGGGTAGAACCCTGGGTAAGGGTGACGAGTTCTAACTGCACCTTTGTCTTTTGATCCCCACTGGCGAACATAGCTTGGATAGTTGCTTTGAAATTTTCCCACATGTTGTTATAGGTTGCTAAGCCACTATCCACATGTTCATTAATATAATTTTCGGCAAAGGTGGCTGCAGATCCTTCCATCATATATGAGAGGGCCAAACCGATTTGAAGATGATCGGTTACGTAGACATGTTGGTTAATCTGCAAATATCCTTTGACTTGCATAAGCCAGGTGGGGAGTCGCTTATGGTCTCTGTTATATACAGTAGGCTTGTTAAGGTTGAATTTGTGACCACCATTAAGCTTTTCTTCCAAAGAACGGAAGTTTCCAGGGTTGTGAATCCATTTCTGGCCAAAGGCCTTTGCTAGAAGTTCTTCTAATTCCTTTTCTGTAGGTTCTCGGTTGAAGAGTGGGTTTCCGGACTTCTCGGCTTCCTGTCTGGAACCACCTGCTCCAATAGACAATCCTTCAGTTACGTGGGACATTAGATTAGCGAGAGATTCCTGTTCTTGATCTGGGATCAGTACATCTCCAACAGCGGACCCAAAGTCCGATAGTCTGTCATCTATTAACAGCTCGGTGTCTGTTTCAGATTCGGGTTCCTGCTCTCGGTAAGTACCAAGTATAGCCAGATTATGGAGTGTGGAAGGAGGAACAGGGGTTGCTGACAATCTGTACTTATATGCAAATCGTTTTCCGGAGTACTCTGTCGAATTTCAAGGAGGGATAGGGGGCGCCTTGCTTTTTCCTTTTCCGAGTGCTGAGACAGGTGGTCAAGGGGGATGTCTAGGTTCTCCTGAAGACACCTTGGGCAACTCATAAGGCGAAGTGGAGTAGGTTGAGGGATACGTCGACTAATATCCAAAGGATGACTAGTCGAGAGAGTAGGAGAGTAGTGGTGCTAGTTGCTTGACCCGTTGTATAGGATTGACTAGCGAAGATTTGATATGAGAGAGAAGCTGAATGTTGTGTCCAAATAATGGTCACAGCAGCAATGTAGATCTTTTCGCTTTTGTTATGCCATTGAGCATGAATGTCCTAATAAAGGACAAGTGCGGTTATTCGACGGCAAGGTAGTTACCTGAGGACAGTAAGACTTTGAGTCCTCTTGGCCAGAGTTGCTCATATCACCAAAGAATGGTGATAAACAATATCATGGTTGCAAGGTAGTGAAAAGATATGGTACATGGCAAGTAGCTAAGATATATATACTCATATGAGACACAGCTACGAGCCAGACACCTATTGATGAGTCCAACAAGCATATGAGACAAGGATGTACTGTCAGTACAGGAAAGGCAACTATGTGCGGCAAGTGCAGCTATAGTACAACAACAAGTCAGTGAGAACAGACAGGGACTGATGAACAAAAGGGGGACCGGTGAGTCAGTGTTGGACTGATGGGCATATACAAGACCGACAAGTCAGTGTTGGACTGACAAGTTGAGGTGATGTAAACCAGTCTTGGACTGATTACCAAAACATAAGGCCATCCAGTGAAGTGCCAGGAATAACACGATAGGTGGCAAGAGATGAGATGATGACTGCTGCTATCAAGACAACAAAGAGTGAGGCATAGGCCCAAAGTAGAGGTGGGACACAGGAGTCGATGGTGGTAAGGAGGGAATTTTGTAACATCCATTCTGTATGGTAGGCATGGCCCTTTGCAAGAACCATGGACAAGTTATGGTGTTTTCCCTGTTTTTTGGTTTGGTATGTCATAATGTACTAATCAGCAAACTAACCCTCACCTTTACAAAATGTCTTTGTGCACCACACAACCACATTTGCTTCTGTCCTCACAAAAATTGACCCAGAAGCTGACATTATCATAAAGATTGCACCATCAAAATTTCAAGCTTCATTTAGATGTCAATTGTTGAGATTCCTTGCCCCTATTTCTCTGGGCAGACCTAGCCAGTTAGGTACCTTGCTGTTGAAAGCTGGCCAGTTCTGTCCAGTTCTGGCTAGGGTAAGGGCTGTTTTGCTGATCTAGTAGAATGTTAGATTGGTGGTGGCACATGAGTTCATCAACAACTTCACATCATTGTTGCACCTTGCATTGATGGTTAGTGCAGGTACCCATGCATTGAGGAATGGATGCAGTCTTTTCATGTCCCACTCACCATTCTCCTCCACATAATCCTCCTTGCTCACTGGAAAGGGAGCCCACCTTTTGCACACCACTCGTCCATTCCTTGTTGCTATCAGGCATCTCCATGACTCACAAGTGTGGAGCTGCTTGGCCCTTGCCACGTGCCTCTCAAATTGTGCTAGTTGATGTTCATAGTCTGCAGATCCTGGCTGTGGGGGTCAAGAGAAGGCCATGTCAACTTTGTTGCATATCTGGCTAATTGCATCCACATTCTCTAAGCCTGGCATGTACACACAAATGTTAGCCACAATGAATCTTCTCACCTGTTCCTGGAAATCCTGGGCCTTCAAGAGGTGTTCCATTTCATCCATACTTGGTGTGTCCTTCAACCACAGCAACATGTGCAGGTGCAAGGAGCCCCATCCCTGTGATTCCACCACCCCAAAATATGCATTGACCATTCCAAACACTCCCTTTGTGTGCAATACTTGATGAGAGGTTGCTGTGATACTGAACAGGAATCCACATCTGAAAGAAGCGAACGATTCGGCGCAGAATTGCATGAGTTATGGCCTAAGCGAGGTAGGGGCTAGGAGAGTGGCATGGCGTCGGTGAAGAACCGCTAGGCGGAATTCTGTGAAACTTGGAGAGGCGATAGGGACGCCCAAGGAGAGTTGGGAGAACGAGGAATCGGGGGAAAACGCGCACCCGTTCCCGAGATATCTGCCAAACTGTCTCATACCCCTCTGTACACTGAGAAAACCCATATCTCCACAACGAATGAGCACATCCTCATGAAATAGGTATCACCAGGTAGCTGCGAGCGAGTAGAACCACCATGTAAAAAGGCGAGAGGCTCGACGCGAAAATGAGCAAGATACGCGATCTTGACCTCCCTACCCTGGTCAAACACAGAAACTCGAATAACTCTGGAACCGTGAATGCGCGCGCGTCGTCTTGTATATCGTCTCGTAGGTATCGTCTAGTAGAGTCACGTCTAGAAAAAGCGGACGATTCGGTCAAGAATTGAATGAGTTACGGCCTAACCACAGTAGGGGGGAGGAGGGCGGCATCGCGTCGGGGAGGAACTGCTGAGCGGAATTATACGAAACTCCGGGAGGTGATAGGGACGTTCGAGGAGAGTTGGGAGAACGAAGAAACAGGGGAAACCGCGCACCCAATCCCGAAATATTCCATTTTTTGTCTTACAGTGCCTCTCTCCAAAGAATGGGAGATATCTCCAGATCCGCTGAGGCCGCTGCAACGGAAAGTATACCATTGGAAAGTTCTCGTCGAGTAGATCTCGGACCGCTATTTGCGAGAGGGCCGGGAGAGCTATGGCGAGATACCGAAGTTGGCCGCGGGGGGGATGACGGAGGCGCGTGACTGCCGGATGCTCGGTGAGGAGAGACTCGCCTCGGGGAACAATATATTCATAAAAAAAAGATTAAAACACAATAAGGAAACTCCAACCAGGTAAAGCGGCCCTGTCCCAACTCAGTATAGCCTGCGGGAGGGCTGAGGTGTGCGACTGCGGCTGCGCGACCTTCTCGAGTGGGTTGACGTGTGACTACTACGAGATGACTGTATACTGGAGATACTGGAGGCCAAAAACATGTCCACTGGCTGGACCGGAGTGGGTTCATCCCTCGAGATTTCTGCTAAGCACGAGTATGCAAGTCGTGGCGCGGGTGGTGGTGAGCGGCAGTGCCGGTAGTCGCGGGAATCGCGGGAATCGCGGCTGCGGGGCCTACTCGAATACAAGTACGAATGCGGGTTGTCGAGGTCACGAGAGCGAGAGCGGGAGCGGGAGGGAGGTCGACCGCGAGAGTATGTTGTAGGTACTGTGCGAGAGGGTGAACGAGAGCTTGAGGACCCACTATGCCCTTGACCGGGGACCTGGGGTTGCACCAGGACTGAGTGACGACTCGGCCCTTCCGTTGAGAGTGGCGCACGCAACGGTTGTGCCGAGGGGGGGTGAGGGTGCACTGACAAGCGGGGCTGAGACACACCTAGTGAAATCATTTGGGTCTGCGGCATTCGGCTACCCACATCCTCCAATGGTAGCTGGCCTGGACTCGAAGGAGGAATTCGAATATCCTTAGACCGATTTCCTAGATCCCAGCGTGCCAGACGGTCCTTGAGAGTGCGCCCGGGTACTTCTCGCGGTATCTCTTGTACTGTAGGGAGTACGACGCGACCTTTGGCTATTAGACATTTTCCCGCAGCCAAATACTCCTTGCACGAATCACAATTTGCTCGAATATGGCCTTTCCGGCCACAGAAAAAGCAAAAAGAGTACAACCGGCAGGGTGAGCGACTCGCGGGATCGGGTTGTGGCTGTGTGCGCGAACTACTGGCCTCTCGAAGGCCTCCGCAGGCTCGAAGGAGTGATTTAGCGACATTTGTGACACGGATTATGTCTTCGAGATAGCTTTGAAGCTCTTCTGAGGGGTACCGAGGGAAGTTCGAAGCTTCAGAAGGTTCGCAACGCGGGGAATTTAGGCCGTGCATGACGTCAGGAGGTAACTCAAATGAATAAAACAATATATAGATGGGAATACCGAGGGAAAGCGCGCCTCGGGACTGCGAGAATGCGAATGGGGAGTGCGAGGAGGAGACCGAGGTGGGAAAACTGCGAGAACACGACCAAAACCGAGGATACGAGACCTAAAACTGTAAAAACAAGACTGAACTTGACAAGGATGGGGGTACCAGGGTAAGACAGAAGCCCCTCATGGTGGGCTCCAGATGAAAAGTCAGAATATGAAAAGCTGAGGAGAGTGGTGGTGATCTGAGAGGGGAGATCTTCCAAAGGGGCTCCTATAGCCTGGAAGGAAATTGCTGTCTGAGAAAGGACGTCTAAGGCTGTCTGAAGTCTGTCTGAACACAGAAGAAGGCAACTCGAGGCCTTCTCGAACTCGAACTCGAACTCTTAACTCGGTACTTCCTTGTTTTTTTTTTGTAAGTAAGTACAGTGAAGTGTAAGTGCGCACGGGCTCATATAAGCCACATCACGTGTCTAACTTCGAAACTAAGTAAAGTCTAAGGTAAAAGAATAAAAGCAAAAGAAAAGAAAGTAAACACAATAAAGTAAAAGTAAAAGTAAAAACTATAAAATAAAAGAAATATCCTAGTGGGGAGTACTCACTCCCTACATCACTGTGAGGGGTGTTGTACGTGAGCTTGAGAAGAATGAGCAGGATATTGATCATTTGTTTTCGCGGTGGTTTGCCTTGTCGAGACTGCTCGGTTTTCAGGATGCATAATACATCCAGAGAGTCTATGCTGTCCAGATGTATATAAATGTTTTGTATATATTTCCTATGAATTCTCTGTCTGAAGTCTACCATGCAGCAAATTCTGGGGGATATCATGGGAGAGGGAGCATGGAACTCATTTGGCCACCCCCCAGTCCTATGATTGAATTGTGGAAGAGGTAGGGTTGAGCAGAATGAAGTGACCATCACTGATGACTTTATGTGTCATGTGGATCAAATTGTTGGTATTCATATTGCAGGCAAGATACATTATGATGATGAGCAACCCGTCCACTCTGTCTATGTACTCAATCATTTATCTATACATTTACAATGTGCTACAATTGTAGGTCGGAAATATGGGGTGGATTGCATAATGGAATTCCAACTGACTCATGTACATTTTGCCACATGTAGTATGTGAGGCATGTGCAATTACCATCGGCATAACCCACCCCATGTTCCAACGCAGATCCTGGCATAGCGATGATCATGCCTGGATTGTATCAAAGCCATAGATTGAGGGTAGTAACAATGAAATCTAGTGGAGGATAGTCACCAACCATGATTAGCATGTCCAACCACTGCTGCCACCCGTTGACATCTGTGTGGTAGGGAGTTGCATGGTTAACCATGATGGACATGCTGTTATATACTGAATTCCAGATGGGTAATATGGAAGACATATCTGTATCTTGCTGTTGTTGTGCATCTGCACCAAGTCGGATCAGAACCTCCTGGCCAGAAGCATACATACAAGGGTGCATGACTGCAAGTGTTCCAGAGAGAAGTGCATGAAACTCGGACATTTGATCCACCCATTGCTGCATTCCATTTTGTTCTCAACCAGCTTTTAACAGCCATGATACCTCAGGGTGGAAGTTGGGCGGCTGTCTGCATATCACCAAAATATAGACTGAGAAGGGATGCATCTCTTACCCCATGTCCCTGCTGATACCACCCTGGTGATAGATCTATACTACCTTTAAGATCTGCCATTTGGCAGAATAATACCATGTCTGTCCACCATCCACAGTTTCCTGAACACTTGAGGCTGTCCTTCAGTGGAACTGCCATTCCACTGAGTGAATACCATATTTGTCTCTGGGATGAATGTGAATCTCCTGCTTTACAGGTATGTCAAGTTTCAGACCTGATGTCTATGGTATAAGGCACTTGGAAGGTACCAAAGCTTGATATTTCCATATCCATCCAGTACTACAGTCACTTCTGTGATTTCATCATATTGCAGAGATGAGGCAGTTTCCTGAGTCTGTCAGTGTTTTGTTGCATGGACGACATACCAGTGGCAGAGGAATGGATATGTCAGGCAGTGCGTGTTGTCCAGTCAGTGCATCCTCCCGAAATTGGCTTTGCATATAGTCAGCAATTTTGTCTGTTAACTGCATGCACCAGCCACAGGGTGCTTGGGACATTTGTTGCTGGTGAGACATTTTGAAAAACAAAAAAAAAACAACAAAAACAAAAACAAAAACTGATTTGAGCTACTACTTCACAATATCCCAGGAGCTGGGACAATGAGTGAAAATTTGCCATTGTCCATCATATTACATCACTATATTTTGTCATGGCTACAAACTACAAGCTAGAAGGCGCTCATGCAAATTAGGCCGTCCCATTCACAACTTGTACCAGCAAAATTCATATCATGGATGGGCCACCCTGTGAGTTGTGCAGCCATACCCCACCTGTTATGCTGGTCCGCCCTTCAGTTGCACAGTATATCTCCATATTGCGGACTGGCCAGCCCATGAGTTTTGCCAGCCCATCCATGAGTTATACCCTCTCATTTCTTCTTATGGATGGGCCAGCCCATGAGTTGTGCCAGCCTACCTCATTTGTTGCACTGGCCCATCCATGAGTTGTGCCATTCTCACTCCATATCACGGATGGGCCTGCCCATAGGTTGTGCTGGCCGACTGCATCTGTTTGGCCGGCCTGTCCATGAGTTATACTCTCTCATTTCTTATTATGGATGGGCCAGCCCATGAGTTGTGCCAGCCTACCTCATTTGTTGCACTGGCCCATCTATGAGTTGTGCCATCTCACTCCATATCACAGACAGGCCAGCCCATAAGCTGTGCCAGCCGACTTCATCTGTTTGGCCAGCCAGTCCATGAGTTGTACTGTCTCATATCTTATCATAGAGGGGCCAGCCCAAGAGTTGTGCCAGCCTGCCTCATTCATCGCACTGGCCCGTCCATGAGTTGCGCCATCTCACTCCATATCACGGACGGGCCTGCCCATAAGGTGTGCTGGCCCACCTCATCTGTTTGGCTGGCCCATCCATGAGTTATACTCTCTCATTTCTTATTATGGATGGGCCATCCCATGAATTGTGCCAGCCTACCTCATTCGTTGCACTGGCCTGTCCATGAGTTGTGCCATCTCGCTCCATATCGTGGATGGGCCAGCCCATAAGTTGTGCCAGCTGACCTCATCTCTTTGGCTGGCCTGTCCATGAGTTGTACACTCTCATTTCTTTTTATGGAAGGGCCAGCCCATGAGTTGTTACCTCATTTATTGCACTGGACTGTCCATGAATTGTGCAGTCTCACCCACATCACTGATGGGCCAGCCTATGAGTTGAGACACCCTATCTATTCATTTGACAGGCCCACACACTTGTTTATACATTATAGGAGGACACCGGGCCTGTTCATATGTTATACATATTCAGTTCACTCGTTAACAACAGGCCCACTCATATGTTAGTGTCACTCCTGGCACTCGGGCCTGCTTATGTGTCATGTCATTATTCATTGGGCGGGCCCACAGTGGGCTGTCCATGAGTGTTGGCATTTTGGCATGTGGGCTGCCCATGAGTTGTGACTAAGTGTGACTACTATATGTGTGACATTCTTCCTCATCTTGTGCTTGCTGCATTTTGTCCACTGTGATTGTCGACAACAACCATGCATCTCATCAGAAGGTCTTCCATTGCATCTGGATCCTTGCTGAACCTAAGGCCTGTCATCTCTGTAGTATTCCAAAGCATACGAAAGGGAATGTCTCATGCCTCCGAAACCAACAGTTGTGGTAACACAAAGTCCATCTTATGTGGTTGGCAAAATCAACATGGACTTCTTGCTGGCATTTGATGCCTTCCTCGCCATATGGAAACAGACTTGGATAGGCCTGCTCAAAGAAGTTTATCTCATTCTCTGATCCATCACCTCCCAGATCCTTGCTGTTCTTTTGCACTCAGCCAAAATCACCGACAGGCCAATCTCCATGCCTCACGGCGTATGCACCTTCCCCACCTTCCTCCCACAGGTTTGACAACCCCCACACTATCATTTCCCATGCCGTAATGGAGGACATCTCTGTGTCTACTGTCCCAGACACCTGCAAGGTTACAACATCAGCTGCGAAAACATTCCTGTCAGTGAACTGTCTTGTGCCCGCTGAAAGTTGGACTGCGTATGTGCACCCTCTGTCACCCTTGTATTGGTACAACATTCACCCACAACGTCGTTGATCCCTTTCAAGTCATGTTTGGTACTACACAGTTGACATTTGATTTGAAATGCACACCTTCAATTCATCATTATCCACTGGGATGTAACCCTCGCCCTCCTGTTCAACAATTCCCACATCATCAGTTTGTCTGATAATGCTACTGATCTCCACCAGGATGTCATCTACAGGTAGAGTTTGCAGCCGCTCAGCACTAATACTAATCTATTGCACCATAGTACTTTGGGTTGTGTGTCTTCAGCCACAGTAATGCCTCATGCACAGCATGCTGCCATACCCGGAATGTCATTCGAAGCCAGTTCTTGGGTAGGTGTCTGACCCCCACAAATGTGATTGTGATCAATGATGCCAGTATTGTTGGCAGGCACAGCATCAGATTGCCCTCCAGCATTGCTGATATTGTGTCCATATTGTGATCATACATACACACATTCCCTCACATAGCATTCTGCAGTGCTGAGACATCACGAACACCGCCTGTGCGCTTTGGGAACAACTTGAACACATAGACTTGCAGATAGAGTTGGGCAATGAGCAGTTGCTCAGGAAAGGTCAGTCATTGCAAGACCCATGGACATTCTCCTATCCACAGTTGATTGGCAAGTCAGTAGCAGGGGGGTTTGTCTCTGGCCTTCCGTAGCTCTCCAAGGCACTGGCTGCAAATGGCAACCGCTGTATGCTCACCAATTTGATGGATGGCACTTGGTACCAGCAACATGTCCTTCCTGAGTTGGTGCTGTGGGTGCGACTTTTTCGGATGCAGACATGCGGTGTTTGGCATATCGGTGAGTTTGATGGTTTGGACTGCATCCTCTTTAACACTAAACTCTCGTGCACAGACCCTGCATGTTCGAGTTGCCAATGCGTCATTACTTGTTGCTTTGAAGAATTTGCCATAGATCTTCTTGAGCTCTCCAGGACTTGGCACTTCAAGGAAACCAGGGGCATAAGGGCTTGCATCGTGTACCTCATCCAGCTCCCCCAGCTGCTCTGCTATCCGTGCAACCTTGTTTGGTATGTCTGTTTCCTCTGCCCTCTTGCGTTTCCTTCCACATCACTCCATCTTGTGTTGTTCGTGGTCTGCCGCAGCACTTCGAAGGGCAACTATCACATCTGACAGGGCATCTGCCATAACCCGTTTGAGGAGTGACTCCTTTCTCCTGCACTCATCCTTGGAAATGCTTAGCATACCTGCCAGGTGGAGACCGATGTAGACAATGAACAGCCCGACAAGCCACCTACAGGTATCTTCACATGATCTGCCAGTCGTGTCCTCCCTCTCATGTTGACCCTGTCCTCAGATCCCTTTACATTTGAACTTTGGCCTTTGACGAAGGAGAAAAACCAGGCCGAACTTCTTGCTCTGAAGAACAGTCATCACCTTGTTCCTGTGCCTGCATATGACGTGGCCAGATGTCTCATTACACCCACTGCCTATCGACATTGTCTCCAAGGGGCTATTGCTGAGGTTCACTTCACCCTGTCACACTGGGGCATAGCAGCTGCTAGGCATGATGTCTATGGTGGCCACATTCTCTTTATCTGCATTCTTGTCCTGCCACCCCCTGCATCTGCCACGAGCAAGAAAAGAAAGTCGCCTCTTCACATCAACACTGATGAGACTCCCTCATACAAGTGTACTAGAGTTTAACACCCCTTTTTCATTTGTGTCTGCATACTTAGGACATTTTCTCCGTGGTTGGCTGCTAGCCCTCGAACACTTTTCCCTTACTCTCTGTATCAATCTGTCCCTTCTGTGCGGTTTGTTGGTATCTCTTTGGACAGCCATGGACTGTTGTATCTTTTCTGTCCCCTCTCCTCGTCACTTTCAATCGGGTCGGTTATGGCGTGCGTTCGCTCCTCCAGCCTGTGATCAGTTTTCATAGATGTTCATGTAACTTCCCTGTGCATAGTCGAGGGTTCTTCGATTTCTCGGCGTCTATGTTGTAAATGGCGCAGATGTTTCATGACAAGCAAGGTTGGCGCCGCCGCAGGCGGCACTTCCCGAGTTTTTGGGTGCGGCAGAAACGTTGTCAAGCAAGGGTGTGCGATGTTGACCACGGTACGGCGCGCTACCCACGGGTTGGAGGTCTATAGGAATGCACCGCGACGGTTCTGACACAGTCCATAGCAGCTTTCCACATTAAACTGATTCATTATCTGAGTGGGGATTTGGCCGACAGGATCCGGTTTATGTTGAACCTTCCCGCAGATTCTGTGAAGCAAGCCGCGAATGACAACAAGCGTCGGGATGCCATGGTTTCGCTTGATTCCAGGACGGAAAATTCTTCTGCGCTGTCAACAGCCCAACAAACCTGGCCTGACAGTCAATACTGTGTCCATACAGCAAAATGCATATGTGCACCGCGCGAACCATCTCCCTCGGATTTGGTCGACGGGTATTCCCCAAGATACTCAGCCGAAAAGTTGGAGGGCAGAATGCAGGTAAAACCAATGCCGTCTATTGTGGCCAAAAAGGGTTGATTGATCCACCTATATTAAGTCTACAGGGTACGTTGGTTTTGTGCAAAGGCAGTGCGAGATCGATGGGAAGAGGAGAAAGAGTTACTCACCTCTGAATCTTAGCGGGTGATAAGGCTTTTTGTATACAAATGGATGAGTGGAAGAAGATGCTGGAGAAGAGTCGCTCGGCTGGCAGCCAAGGTGCAGCCTGTTCCGCTGCCCGTCAACGGGCCGCGTATGCTCGGCTTCAGGAGCATGCTGAAACTTTTATGCAGCATCATGATTGCGCTTATGGGTACATGTTGCGTATCAATATCATCCTACAGAGCAGCAGTATCCTTGGATGCAGACTGTACTCACATATCTCCAAACGGCCGCCGCATCAACATGCTATCTAAATTGCAAAAAAAGTATATCTCTGGACTCCAACAGGTCCACAGAGCATGTTCCGCATAGGCCGGTCAAGCAAAATCAGATATTTTAGTATCTCAAAATGCCGGGACCGTGGGACTTACTCCGAAATCAAAAACCCCTCAATGCGCATAGCGCTTAAGAAACCTCAGATTCTGTAAATTGGTTGCACCCGGGTGTAATCTACGCGTCCGTCCGAGTCAAATGCTATATTTTTTATTAAGTTCCGGCGGTACTGGTGAGGCAGCGTGGTCGACCGAGTACGATATATGAAGCTTGGAGTATTTTTCGGTGAGAATTTCTGACAAGGCCAAATTATCTGAAAAGGACAGTAAGTAATACAGTATTAAAAATGTATCTACTAAGTGCTAGGGGTATCGACCGCCATTCCTTCCCGTTCCCGAATTGCATCCCCACCACCTGTAAGCCCGCCATCGCCATCATGTAGCCCTCCACTTCCCTCACATGTCGCACAAGCCTGAATGCTTACTGCCAAAGAAACTCCCGCCGTTGCGCCTCCTTCGTCAAGTCGCTCGGCATTCTCACTACACGTTGCTGACGCCGGATCTTTGCACATCGGCACGCATGTTGGTCCATTGTCGGCGGTATGACCTAGCGGTGGGCTGATCCAGGTAACCCGCCCTCTGCGGTTAAGTCGGCCTCCGTCTGCACCTCACACAAATATTCGCAGCCCGTGGTGCTTTGGCGCCTGTACCAGTTGGTTCTCCTAGGCTGTGGCACACGACTGGCGGCATGGATACATCTTCCCTCACCGCTGATCCCTATAGCGCTTTGGAATGCGCTGTAGCTCCTTCCACACTGGACGTACCCACATCCTCAGCATGGGCTGAATCTTCGGGCCCTGCGACAGTCGATTCTGCGGGGGTGTGCAGCATGGGTACATTGGTCCCCTCATGGCTAAGCCCTCCGCCGGGAGCCCAAGAGGGATGGTACGGGTTGAGAGTTTTTGTTGGAATTCTTTGTAGAGAGCACTTGCGTAAACGATCGATAGCGCTGGGGAGATTGGGGAACCTTGTGGGATGCCGTTGGTTACCGGGTTTGATGAGGATAATTTGCCGTCTAGGCAAATTGCTGCTTGCGTTCTGATAGGAAAGATGACCCATTTGACCGTTGAGATGGGGAGATTTTTCTGGCGTAAGGTGCTAGCTACTTTGGCGCGGTTGACGAAGTCAAAGTAGCCTTTTATGTCGAAGGTTAGGCGCGAGGCGACCATACCATGATTGCGGGCTGCTTCGATATCGTTTACGAGTGTCAGAGCAGCGTCAACCGTAGAGCTGCCTGGGCGACCGCCAAATTGGGTCGGGGGAGCTAATCCGTAGGAGTGGATCCGCGCGGTAAGTCGGCGGGGCGGAACTTCGACGACGTTCGATCCCGCTGTTACATCCATACAAACAGTTGCTGCCATTTGTATATAGGGTAGTTTAATACATAGATCCATTGCGGAATTTACCCCGTTTCTGATGGCATACCGGAAGATGCAGATATACATGGCCGTGACGGAGCATATGGGTTGGCCCCGGGTCTGAACATGCGTTGCGCCGCGCGGTACAATATCACGGAAGGGTCCGTATTACAGTCGATACCTCACCCATAGCATCCAGAAATAGGATCCCGCGTTATCCGGTTAAATCGGCCATTGTCCCATATGTATGTATGTAGTACTCCCTGAATGCTACAAAGACAAAAGCCGCCTACACAGTAATGAAGGCTGACTATTACAGCTGTGTCTCATTCAAGTGACATAGTTGTTAATAAACTGACTCATCAAGCACATATGTATGTGTATTCACTCCCAACACTATCCAACTCATCATCTGACACGGGCACGCGCAACTGTGACCTGAACAACATATATTCTAACGTAGCCGGTCGTATTATATATATTTTTGCGACAGCTACTTGTCGTTGCACTCGGAGATCGATGTTTGTCAATGTTTGCATCGACTATACAGTTTGGTCCAGCCACCCTTACTCGGCGCTCAACGCTTCAGACCCTCTCCGCCGTCAAGCTGCGAAGTCGCACTATTACACATTTCAGCTTCTGCGCTACTCTCATGCCCTCAACTGCATTCGCTCGGAAATTATCCACGCCGACGACGTCGTCCGCACCTTCTGGACGCCATTCCTCATGTTCATGGAGGATGACAGAAAGGACTGTACGAGCCTTGAGGCCGCCGGGTTTGTCGATTTCGTAGACTGCTTGAACGTCTACAACGGACATTGGAAGGGATGGCCCGCAGAAAACACCATCAAATTGCTTGCCTTGTGGCTTCTCTGGATCGCGGCTATCGAAGGTGTGTATGACTCGTCGAGCGATCGGATACGTTGGTTACCCTCACGCGTAGATCGACTTCGAGCGGAGTCATCCCCTCGGCGGGCGCAGATGATCAAGCTCATGCTATCCTTTGTAGCCGTATCTGTCAGGGTGCGTCATATCAGTCCGGTGTGCCTTGGGACTCGGGTCTCACTTACCGCGACCAGTACCCTTCGAGGCTTGCTCCCGATACTCATTTCCCGCTTCCCCTCTCACACGATGTGAACACCATTCCCCACACCGTCCCCAGGATACACGGCCCATATCCACACTACACATACGGCCGGTATCGGAGCACACCGCTATGCTCCATTTATAACTTGGAAATCGGCGTCCCCATGCGTCCAGTCTTCCACGCGGCGTACCTTCCTACCCTCGGGACCGCGAACAAGTCTTCCAGCTCTGTCTGACAATGGTTGGCCCTGCTCAATAAGACGTACTTGTTCCTCCGACGCCTCACGATGTTAACTAATCAGAAAGTATACAGGACTAGGATACCATGGCTGCCGATCAACGCGCAGCCGAGGCACCGAGTGCACGTGGGACAACGATTGGTACAAGTAGGTCAACTGTACAGACGCCTCCAAGGCCGTCTCCCTCAAACGATCACACTACATGCCTGGAACTGTCGGCTTACGGTATGGATGTTTGCTCGTAGCAGACAACGCTGCGCTCGAGACCCTCTTTGAGCACGCGGTAAGCTCGTTCTCCTCTTCTCATCTCACCGACTAGCGTACACGCGCAGAGTGATCTCGCTCTCTCCTATACTATACCAGGCCCAGCCATCCCCCACCGCCGCATCGAGAAATCTCAGCTCTACCGCGAATACGTTCTCGACGGATCTTTGATGCCGAGGATGCCCGTATCGTGAAACTTCGGAGATGGCGTTCATGAAACATGAGGCGCGTTTCCTCGAGATGTTGGTTGGAGAGCTGGCGGCGACATCTTTTTCATGTAGGCGAGGTGAGTCCTTCTCTCACTTGTCGCAAACAAGCACGATGACGGCCTCGCGTTCCTCAATCACTTCAAGCCTTTCCCCCACCCGGCGCTTGCTGTGGTTCTTACCGGCGTATGTACAGTACTCTTCTAGTGCGGCGGCGAGTTCGAGACTGGCAAAACGGCCCAGATCGAGTGTTGTATAGATGAGTGGGCGACCGGCACGCGGATGGACATTGCATTCACTGTACAAGAATATCGCGGCATGTTCTAGTCGTATCTCAACTACCTTCACCAATTCGAGGAGACAACTAAAGAGTTCGAAGTGTTGCCTGGCATCTGCAAGAAAATATATCAGGTGGGCCAGTTAATTTCATGGTTCAGTCGCTGGTGCTAACAGTTGGCTCGACTTAATTGTTCATTCAGCCCCTGTCGCACAATCCCGACCTACTGTGTCTGCGCGGATAATTTCAGACGCTATCGAGGAATACTAAGAGGGCTCAACCGCGGACGACGAGTCCGAGTAATTAGTTTCACTAGTAGTATGTGTACTGCCGCCGGGTTCAATGTACCGCATGTCACTAGTAACGAATAATTTGCACTATGTTGCCGCAGTAGTAAGCTATGAAGTTCAACGTTCAACAGTGGGACTATGTAGCCTAAGTAGCCTACATAACAGTGCCACTACTGTAGTTGCACATACATTACACCCAACTGGTAGTGATATGTAGTGCTATGTACCATGACTGGAACTACTGTTGACTACATATCAGGGACTTATCTACCACACTATGGCTGCTACGCAGGCTATGTAGTGCTATGTAGTCCAGTGTTTTTTTCCTGATCGGGCCGTGCACACCTCAGATGTTTGTTACGCGGCGGGTTATGTAACACAGGGGCCCAATATATTATATTATCTGCGACATGTCACAGACGCCCCCCCGCTTATGATTTTGTACAGTCTATCATCCACGCCGCTGCCCGACTCACATGCGGTGACCTAGCTGTCTGCCCATCCCATAGCCCGATTCAAATCATATTACAACGTCAATCATATACGCAGGCGCCCCGCATGGTCGAACAGTCGCACAAATTACAGAGTATAGCATACCCCTCGGAGGCCCATCGGCACGTTGCGTCCTCGCCAGTACATTGTCCAATATACGCAGCGCGGGCCCACCCATACGGCGTTCCATCTTCATTGGGATATCGGACCGCCGTTCCTTACGATACCATATCCTCCATTTAAACACCCTGAAATGACAGCCGCATGATGCACCATCTCCTGCATGATGCTGCACGGCCCCTGACGTATTTTGTTCCGTGATTTTTTTTACCACTTAGGGCGCTGTCCATACAATTCGCCGCCGTCTAGGGTATGCAGCACGGGGCCTTCCTGATGAAAGCAGGCTTTGGTGATCCTAGGGGCCCCATTTTGACGATGCGATCGAGGCATATGGATGCGAAGGCGTTGGTATCTTTGGGGCTGAATGCTCTGTTCATGACGTAGCGGGAATGTTCATCGTAGCCCTATTGCATACATATTTTCGTGGTGGATAGGCATGATGCGAGGCAGGCGCCAGAGCGTATGCATTTCCACCGTCCCGATTGCATTGCTTGATTGTCTTACTGTCGCTTCTAGTGAGGACAATGCCCGTAGTCGGATGAACAGAAAAATAGTGGCTACGTTGGAAATGCCCCCCGGCCAGTCCTTGGGATGTATCATTATCATCGGTGTATCCATGGTCCCCTGGTGCGTTGCCACCTGGCGTACGATACAACGCACCGGCCTGCCCCTATGGCTTGCATTTGCCCGCGGTGCGACCAAGGGCGCTCCCCTGTGCGGCTACATGGGACATGGATACATCCAACGGACCCTTCATTTGTTCTTACCTGGGACGTGATGCAGTGCATCGGCCTGTCCATTCGCCGCGTCATTATCCTCCGTGTGCCCCACGAGCCTTCCTATGCATTGTTACATGCACATGATGCCCCCAACCGGCCCGTACACATCATGCGCCATTGTCGGTGGAGTAGTGTCCTCCTCCGATGTCTTCGTCGTAGTATGATAATGCGTACATGTGTCGGCGTGTCCGTACTCTCCTGCTGCTGACTAAGCCCTACCGGCTGCTCTCCCTTCCTAGTCCTGACTCTCCCCTACGGCATCGAGGTAGTGTTCAGGGCCCCTCCATGTGCTGCTACGTAGGACAGTTTATTCCCCACTGGCTTGTCCATGCGATGCGTCCTTATCCTAGGTTTGTCCCCAGGCCTCTGCAAGTGGGGTTACTTGGGACATGATACTAGTCACCTGCCCGTTTTTGCAATGCGCAATTATCCTCGGGACGTCCACGGGCCCTCAAAGGCGATGCGGCATCATCCCCGGTGCACCTGACGGGCCCTGCCATGCATTCCTCCTGCACGGTGCTCGGTATACCCCTATCCGCCCGTCCATCTTATATGTCATCGTCCTCGGTGTGTCCATCGGGCCTTCCCATGTGCGGTTGCATGGAGCATAATGCCGCCTACAAGCCCGTCCACACGATGCGCCGCTATCCTCGGCGTATCCACGGGCCCCTCCATGCGTCTCTGCTGGCCTGTCCATGTGATGTGCCGTTATCTTCGGCGTGTCCACAGGCCTACATGTGCTGCTACATGGGCCACTATGCGCCTCACCTTCCCGTCCATGTGATGTGCTATTATCGTCGGTATGTTCATGGCCACCTCCATGCGCTCGCACATAGGACATGATGCGCCGCATCGGCCCATCCATGCTCTGCGTCGTTATCCTCGGTGCGTCCCACAGGCCTTTCGGCATATCATCACATGGGTCATGATCCCCCACTGGGCTGTCCATGCGATGCACTGTTATCCTCGGCGCGTCCGTGGGCCCCTCCACGTGCTGCTACATTGGACAGGATATTCCCCACCGGCCTGTCCGTGTGATGTGCCGTTATCCTCGGTGCGTCCAGGGGTCCCTCAACGTATTCTTACAAGGAACATGTTAAGCCGCATCGACCCAGCATTTGATGCACCATCATCCTTGCACTGTCCACGGGCCCTTCAATGCATTCTTATGTGGGACATGATGCCCTCCACTGGCTGGCTCATGCGATGCGCCATTATCCTCGGCATGTCCACAGGCCTCCTTCATGCGCTATTACATTTGACAGGATATTCCCCACCGCCCTGTCCGTGCGATATGCCATGATGCTCGGCGCGTCCACTGGCCCCCTTCATGTGCTATTGCATTGGACAGGATATTCCCCACCAACCTGTCAATGCGATATGCCATTATCCTCGACGTGTCCACGGCCCCCGCATCTGTTGTTATGCGAGACATGATAGGCCTCACCGGCCTGTCCATTCGATGTGCAACTATTTTCGGCATGGCCGCAGTCCCTCTCATACGGCGCTATGTCGGACGCGATAAAAACTAACCGGCCTGTGCATGTAATGCGCCACTATCCTCGGTGCATCCCACAGGCCTACCCATTTGTCATTACGTCGGTCATGATACACCCTATCGGCCCTTCCATGTGATGCGCCGTCATGCTAAGCGCGTGCACGTGGCCCTCCATATACTTCTTACATGGGATATAATACGCCCCGCCGGCCTGTCCATATGATGGGCCGCTATCCGCGGCGTATCAACGGGCCCCCTTGTGCGCTGTTAAATGGCACATCATCCCACCCACCGGCCCGTATACACGATGTACCATCATCCGCGGTGTTCCATACAGGCCCTTCCGTCTGTTCTTTCGTGGGAGGTGATCCACCCCACTGGCCCGTCCATGTCACGCGCCATCACCCTCGGTATGCCCAACAAGCCCTCTCATTTGTTGCAACCAATGCCCCTCAATATCTCTCCTTGCCCTTTTCATATGTCGGGATCTCAACTATTTTGTTACGATGGGCTGGTCCATATCTTACAAGGCAATCATTATGCTCATAGTCAACGGGCCCGCCCATGCATTGCAGTCTTTGTGCTATACCTTCATACGCTGGCCCGTTCATATCTTGTAGTCACTCGCGGCCCTTGGGCCTTCCCGTGCGTTTTAACTTATTTTGATTTGACGGGCCTGCCTCGGGCTCTGCATGAGCGTTGGCAACTTGGTGCGCGGGCTATCAATGGGCTGCGATTAGTGTGACTACATGGGGTCCTTCAAATCTCTATCGAACCTCCGTTGTCTGACGGCGGCGCGAATGGCAATGAGAGGCAGCCTCGCCGCACCTGCTTCTTTGAAACCGATATCCTTCAGCAAACCCTCGGCTTGGCAGGATTTACCTGCATTCTGCCGTCACCTACTAAGAGACAACACGGTCCTGGCATTGCCCCAGAGCGCGCTCCTAGCCTCTTTGACGGTAAACTACCGGTTCGTTGGCTCCAGCAGCGTTACCGAGAGCTCCTGGGATGACTTCCTGTCTTGACTTACCACCCTGCCAAAAGCGAGTCTTGTGGCGGCTTGGTATCTATACCTAGTAATGCACTGACGGGAGGAAAACTGCACGCGTCGCGGCTGCGTTTCGTCGGCAGTGAAAACCTTGCATGGATACGAGATATACCACATAATGGGCAGTATTAAACTATGCTCATAGTTGAGTGCGACTATCATATGCAGATATCAAAGATCTTGGGGCTGTGGCCTTGAATGCATGCCTGGTCACAGAGCGAAGGCCACCAGAATGGTACGGGTACTACGGTACAGCTACTGATCACTAGTACTGCCTTTGACTGATTACTGGTACGAACGGGATGTACTTGTGCTGTGCTTGTTGAGGAAATCGACGACAAAACGGTTGCCCATCTCATGGGCAAGGCGGTAGGACTTAGAGCTGGCGAGCTTGAAGGCGACACTCAGTCCAAAGTCCTCCCACAAAGCATCTCCTTCATCATTATTGAAAGCTCCAGAAAGTTGGGTTCCACGGAAGCGCCTGCTCTGCACAGCAAGGCGGAAGTCTTCTTCGATCCCAACTAGGTAGCGTAATGCTAATCGGAGAGAGACTGACTCCTGGAACCGGTCGACAAAACTGGAAAGAGTGAGTTAGAACCAAGGAGCACTGGGATCGAATGACTTACTCCCTGACACACGTGGAGGTACGAAGAGTAAATGAGGAGCCATATTTTCTGCCCTGCACATCTTCGGCAACTTGCTTTGCGAGCGCTAACCGTACAATCTTCTGCCGCTCCTCATCAACACCTACGCGGTCAAATTGGTCTTTTGCTGTGAAGAAGGTTGCACGCGTCATCGCCCTGAGAGAATTGAGGGTTTGATCGGCATTAGGTCTGCTCCGAGCCAACTTCTCGAGGTGCCACTCTATGACTAGATCGGTATTCCTCACGAAGGCATTGTTTGGATGTTCGTAGGCAATGCCTCCAGCCTTGACATGCTCTGTGAGCGAGGCAGCAACCTGGGAGCAAGTGCCCGAGATGTCTTCCGGTGCAAGAAACTGCATGAGTGCACTGCCTAGAGCATCGGAGCCAAGAACTCTGTTGATTGCTCCGCTTACACGTGTGATTTCGTTGGATAATCTAAGATCTGTGAGTGTCGCATTCGCCCGCATGTCAAGCCAGTGTTTGTCCATCAGGGGCTGCCAGACAATGCCATAGACTTTGTCTGTGCATGGCACATAGCCATAATGCGCGAGAAGCTGTATTTCTGTTGACGTGATAGAAACAATAAAGTGATGCACCCCCTTAGTGTCAGGATGGATGCGTGAATAGTCAGACCTGAAGTCCTCCACACCCTGGCCCTTGACGAGATCCTATTCCTTGATCAGCTGGAGAGCTACTCATACTGATCATATCATACCTGACGAGAGGCGCGTTGGAAAGTTGTGAGCGATGTAACCGTCTTATGCCCTTTGATAATACCTAGTATGAAAGCATTATTGCCCCCAAACGTCCAGCATTCCATAGCAAGAATCTGGCCGGTCGTATACTCGCTTATCCCTTTGAATTTACTGAGTACACCAGTGTGAAATATGTCGCGATCACGTCCAAGGATGATGGTATCTGTCGCATTGAGGATGTTCATGTACAACGCCCATGTCCGCTCCAACTCTTCACGAACAGGAATCCGGCGGTTGGTTTGGTCACGTCCGATGAGGCAATGTTTAGCATCAAGTGTGAAGTCTTCGAAAGTCTGATAGAGGCGCTGCAGGCCTTCGGTGAAAGGTTTTCCACCGTTTGTGCGTTTAAACCAGTTGGACATCTCGATCGCCGACTGAGCAACGCGATCCACATCAGCCGGTATATAAGGATCAAGTGCATTGAGCACTAATCCCTCTCCCAAGTCTCTGTCGAACGGAATGGGCTGCGCAAGAGTGTTTTTCCAAACGGTCTTTTTTCCGCGGCCATTGATGACTACACCCTCGAGTTCAGCACGGATTTCTTCCAACCCACCCAGCCCTACCGATAAGACGACATAGCCTGTGTGTGTTTACTTGCCGCACTGTCCTCAAGAAATGGCCATACCTGGGTCATGCTGGTTCCCAATGGTTGCAACAGAAAGCTCCTCCAACACCGCTGCCACCAAGATATCAACTTAGGATGGGCCAAATTCTATAGCAGCGTACCTTCATCATCCGAGCTGTTGGAGCATATCAATTCCTCAGGCTGGGCATGCTCTTCAGTGGGGAAGGTGGTGCGCTGCTGCAGGCCTCTCATGGCAGTGAGCTGCATTTCGCTGACATTGGCTTCAACAAGCATGGTTGTAGTGGAAATGAGAAGATCAACTCGGTTTCAGACCAGAAGGGGGTAGATTCACGAGGGGACAGCAGATTGTGGTGTGAGCGGAGAGCCAGCTTGGGTAAGGCTAGTTGCGCTCTTAACGTAGGTGCAACATACTCTCACATTGTGACTGGCTTGCAGAGACTTCAAAGCTACAGTAGACTGTATGCGTGCTATTGGCACAACACAGTTAACACAATTTGGAAGTCTGCTCCCTGCCAGATTGAACTGTCTGATACACTGCTTGCTTGAACAGGCTCAGTTAACTTATTGCCAACTAGAACTTGGCATGCGCCCATACCAAAGGACCTCACTGCCTGAAACTCCTGAGCTTCTTGAACTTCCGAAAGATCCGCATAGGCACGGCCCGCCAGAGCGGTGTCTGAGCGAAGTACGACGACTTACGTAACCAATGGTTATCCAAGGTTTTCATGGAACTCCGCTGGGTCCATACAGGGCTTGTAACTAGTACTAGTCTATTCCGTGGCTCCAGAAGATTGCCTCAGCGGTCAAAGTGGGAAAAATCTGCAACAAGTTATCATTTCACCAATAATCATCATTGATGCCTGCCGCGTGAGTTGGTGATAAAGCTGGGAAATGACAGAATTCCTCCAAGATGCCATCTTACTATGATATAGGAAGTATTGCTTGGAGACCCTGTGATGCAGCCTCGATGACCAGCTGGAGAGCCAGTCAGGTTATAAAATGTACATGACAGCTGTCTGCGGAGTGGGATGTCTCTCTGAAATCATTTAAATGGGGCGCGAACTAGCCACAGAATGTCTAGACATTATACAGGGGAAGAATGCAGGAGCGCACGCCACGCCACATGGCAAAATACACATCGATTTCACAAAGTGGGGTGTGGAAGGGGAAAAATGCGCAGCACAGCAGGCAGTGGCGCAACACAGCGGAATACTTAACGTCCAATCATCACACCATCATGAGAGCCAACAGCAACTTAACAATGTTGCATTGCGGGAAATGACGTCAAGAGAACCGCGTCCGTCGGCGTTGTAAGGCTGAAGAAGATAAACTAACTAGCAAGGGAGAGGAGTAGTACTTCACTTACGTTTCCATACTTTCCGTATAACTGAATCAAAGCAACCTTTCAGCAGCACCTAAGTTCAATGCCAGGGCTGCAGACTCCCGTTGAGCCATCGCTTCGGGATGTTCTCTCCAGAAGTCTTGTGATCTCCCCATCTGCTTCTTTGTTCTCTGCCTGAATTATAATGTCGTGAGCGCTTCCCTTGCCCTTGACTATGAACTACACCTCTCAATTTACGATAAATGGGTGTTGCATAATGTGCTCACTGAACTCTCCAGAGAACCAGTTGATTCACTGACAGTTAAAGAGGGTGACTGAGCAGCTTCCGCAATACATGACATCCGACTCACACCAATTTAACGCCCTTTGTATTTGCTTCCAGTATATCAATTCCTTGGGATATCTCCTCCGATATCGAACCTGACCGTGACGTCAGACTCTCGGAGTGCGGTGACAACCCCGGCGATATTTCGGTCTTGAGAACGTATCCAAGTCTGAACTCGTACCTGCTGGTCGAGAGGTGTTCGCGGAACTTTTCGACAATGAATTTTTTTCGTTCCAAATCGACAGAATCATTCTCGTCGATTGCGACTAAAGTATGTGGTACGGACCCATCGTTTAAATCTGACCGGAGTGAAGGCTGGGCTTCAGGACATGTGAAAAATTCAGCGTTGCAAAGGGTCTGGCTAGTGTCAGCAGTAGCATCCAGGTATTCCTGAGCGGTCTCCATCAGGGCGACGTTCTCTGGCGCTTGGCCAGTGGGAGTAGCACTTGCACCGTCCCCGGGGTTCCTGTCAACAAAGGGAGTGAAAATTTGGAATTCAGATAGGTGACGATGGCACAGGAGCATAATGCACGCAGGTACGTAGGGTCAGTATACTGATACGCCGCACTAGTGTACCTGAGTTTCGGACTCACTCCGCTATGGAGTAGCTCTCCTCCGACTCTGGACATGCAGAGCCAGAGGTTTCAGGGCGCGTTAAGGTAGGGCAAGCTTGGCACTGCAAAGACGCGATCAAAACACGAGAACTTGGTAAAACTGTCCAGTACAGACGATGGAAGCTTCGACTTTCTCCATGATATCCTTCATCGTGGGACGCGATGGGGGATCACTTTCCCAGCATGGTAAACAAATCTCTCGCCATGAATCTGTCACGCGGAATCGTGTTGACTCCAGAGCAGGGCGAGGTGGCAGCTTCCTCTTGGTTAACATGGCTATTACCTGCACTGGACCACGCCGATCTGGGAAAGGTATCGTTCGAGTGAACAGCTCCTGGACATACATTAAACGGTGTGCGAAGGGACAAATCAATAAGGCCAACCAAAGTTGTCATCCCAAATGCCCACACACTCGCGGTAGATGCAGGATAGTTTTCTAGAAGTTCTGGAGCCGCCGAAGAAGAGTATCCACAGTTAATTTCGACGGTCGTATTGAAGGTAGGAATATTTGTGGCGGCATGCCCGAAGTCGGTCCGTAGCGCCCGGCGATTGCTGGACACCATCAGATTGAACTACTGACCGATGGGTCAAGTACGAAAGCTGTAAACCAAACATACTTACACCCTTCAGATTTCCGTGGACTACTCCTAACTCGTGACTATGAAGGTAGTAGAGTCCGCTTGCGATGTCTCCGAGCTCAAGGATGTTAAGGAGTGCAAAGGTAAACGCGCCTCGACTCGCAAGCGGCCGCGGATCATTTTCTGCGGTTTTGACATATGTGCGCGCGTTTCCCAGCGGCATCCATTCAGATATTATCGAAATTGTAGAATCAAACTCCGTGGAGATTCCAGGCATGCGGACGACATTCGCATGATGCAGCTTCGACCGTACGTGCATCTCTCGAAAGATATGCTAAATGGGAAAGATGCTGTTCGAGCTGCGATGAGCATCGGAAATCCTCCCAGTACCCTCAATAATTCAGCCTCAGTCCCCGACACCGCGTTATGGAAGGTTCCGATTACCACTTCGGTACCACCCGGGGTCAAAGTACCGCGGTATACACTGGTAGTACCGCCACGCAAAGGGTTCCTTCTCGAGGTACGACTGAGACGACCGTTGAGAACGATACCGTATGCGGATGCCCGATTACAAAGCTCGTGTAACGCGGGGGATAGTTCTATCACTGGCTGTTGACGCGAGGAATATAGCTAATAACCGTCTTGCTCAACGGGTGGCGTTTGCTGCGGCAGTGAGGTAACCCCAGTTTGGTACCGCAAGAACGCAATCAAAATATGGGCGCCTCAGTGAAGGGGTAGAACACAGACCATAGCGACCCTGACTTTCTCTATGATATCCTTCATCATAGGACGCGACGAAGGATCACGCCCCCAGCATGATAAGCAAATTTCCCACCATGCATCTGTCGGGCGGTATTGCATTGCTTCCGCGGCAGGGCGAGGGGGTAGCTTCCCCGTTATTAGCCTGGCTATCGCTCCTTTTGAACTTCGGCAATTTGAGAAAGGTACCGCGGGAGTGAACAATTCCTGGGTATACAATGAGCATCATCTGAACGGACAAATCAGAGGACCCACCCGAACTGTCATCCCAAATGCCCGCACATCACTTGCCATCGACGCATGGCCGCCGCCTAGAAGCTCCGGGGCAGTCCAACGGAGCGCGATTCCGCCTTTGGGATCGACGGCCATGCTGAATGTGGAATTGTTCATAGTGGAAAAACCGAAGTCGGTTAGTAGTGCCCTGCGATCGTCGGACCCTAGCGCATTGACCTATCGAAGGGCGGATCAACTACAAACTTTAGACGCCAAAAATACTTACGCCTCTCAGGTCTCCGTGGACTACTCCTAACACGTGACTATGAAGGTAGTAGAGTCCGCTTGCGATGCCTTCGAGCCGAAGAAATATATCAAGTAGTGCAAAGGCGAAGAATACGCCTCGACTCACAAGCGGCCGCGGATCATTCTCTGTGTTTAGGATATAATCGTGCGCGTTTCTCAATGGCATCCATTCAGATATTATCGAAAGTGTGGAATCAAATTCTGTGGAGATCCCGAGCATGGGAATAATGTTCTCATGACGCAACTTTAAGCAAGTATGTGCTTCTCGAAATAGGCGCTGAATGAGGAAGTTGCAGCTCAAGCTATGACAAGCATCGGGAATCCTGCCGGTACCTTGAGATCAGCCTCACTCTCCGACAGTGAGTTGCAGAAGGTTTTGATCGCCACGTTGGTCCCTTGCGAAATCCAGGTACCGTGGTACACAACGCCAAAACTGCCGTGCAGAGGGCGCCTACCCAACGTACGACAGATACCACCGTCGAGATTGATACCGTATCCGGATGCCCGATTAGCGAGCCTGTACAACATAGATGATATGTCCATCGCTTGTTGTTGATGGGTAGTATCCGGCAAGGGGCGGTACTGCACCATTGGTGACAGTCTGTGAGCAAGAGAATTGGGCGCCAAACGGGGTCTACACAGCAGCAACGACAAACGTGTACCGCACGTGCTGATCAAAGACTTAAACGCTGGATCTGTAACATTAATAATACAACAATTATTTTCTGGCTGCACACAATTTTCATGCAGACCTCGCAACTTTTTTTTTGTGCCTCCACGCAATGTCTTTTCGGAAGTAGACAAATGATTTGAGCTTCAGTTCGTAGGCAGTAGGTAAAAATAAATATATTGCACTCTATTATTATAATACCTGGATTAATCTACTGTCGACGAGGTTATCGTCATCCAGAGGTGGGGTGGGCCATGATGCAGTGGTGGGGAGAGGTGGTTGAGGCTGGGTGGTGTGTGGCCAAAGGCAGGGCGGCAACGCTACATGGTTGGCTGCAGGGCTCGTTAATGTCGTCTTTCGGGTGTCCGTCATTATCCTCGGCGGTCGCTAGTCGTAGCCGTTGTTGTCGCTGTCTGCGCTCGGACGGGAGTGGGGGTCGCAGCGCTACTCAGAAGCGAGCTGTCCCAACTCAACCGCCCTCTGACACCTCACGTGATGAGCCGGCGGCTTTCCTAGTGCGGAAGGTCGGTTAATCAGCAAGCATTTTTTTTTCTACCGTCCTCACCGCATCACTCTGAGTACTGCTGCGACCACTACTCCTGTCCGATTGCAGACAGCGACAACAATGACGATGACTTATGTAGCGACTGCCGAGGATGATGACATACACCTGAAAGACGATGACAACGAGCCCTGCAGTCAACTATGTAGCGTCGCCGCCCTGCCTTTGACCACGCACCACCCAACCTCAACCACCTCCCTCGGAGTCCCTCCACCACTGCACCCTGGCCCTATGACGCTGGATCTGTAACACTAATAATACAACAATTATTTTCTGGCCGCACACAACTTTTCGTGCAGACCCCGCAACTTTTTTTTTTATATGCCTCCACACAATTTTTTTTTTTTGCGAGTAGACAAAACAATTTGAGCTTGAATCCATAGACACTAAGTACAACCAAATATACCTAGATGCTATATAAAATTAATCGCTTGCTACTGTGCTCGAGAGCTCCGGTGCGGGATGCTACACTGCGTTCGTAGTGTCGATGTTACGCCCGCAGAGATGAGATTATCGCAAGGTCACAGGAACGTCGTTTTTCGTACGTCGATGTCATTCCATCCGGAGTCTGCCTCGTTCTTCTCATCTGAGAAATACAACTCGTATGCCTTCCCAATTAGACTCGTATTTATAATGGATGGTACTCGAGACATTGGACCCGTACACAAAGGGAGACTGCTATTCTGTCAACGCGTTGCACACGGATCGTCGCCGTGGTCGACTGTGTAGGCCCTAACCTAACCGGGTGGCTGTTCCGGGTGTCTTCGCTGCCGTGGGGAATGAGTCGCCCTCGTGGAGGTTGAGGCGAAGAGACGAGATTCCGGCACTTGCTGGGTCGACTTGTGACCCTACTACACGCACACATAGCAATTCAGTGTTGTTGGCGATGTCGAGCCAACCCTGACTCGAAGAGAGCGTTTCCCGCGTTTTGACTAGTATGACAAGGTCGACAACGGACGCACATCAGGGCGGCCGTGCCGAGTACGCTGCGTCGTCAAATCCATCAGGGCGGGAACAACTATCTTCTTCGCCAGTGCGATCGCGATCAACAAAACAAGCTATTCTAGTCTGCGTGGAAGCTCCAAGCTTTTTTCTCTTCCAGCAGCTTCCGCGACGACCCAAACGCCGGATGGAAGCACGTTCCGTACACTGCTACCCATCGCATCGTGTCTGTATACGGTACCCGCCTCACCACTACATTCTTCGATATTGAATGCCGATCGACTCCTCCACGACATCTATGACGGCTGGCTCTTCTGACTGCCCAATTCTAAATTTCCACAGTGCAGGACCTATTGACAGGGCAGAACAGTGACGTCCGGTTTGGGGGGGTTTGCTGCTGTCGTGGATAAGCAAGAGCATTGATAGCGTACAAAGGCTATAATCATGCGCAACCATGGTCGACCGCACTCAGTGTGGGTGAGCCTCCTTTACTGCAGCGTACTCGGCACGGCCGCCCTGAGTGAGATGGAACAAGAATAGGCTTACGAGCAAGCCGTACTATCTCGATGCTACAATACTGTTGTTCAACTCGTGATAGTAGCCACCAAAATCAGTGTAAGCATGCTAGAAATCCAGCACGGACTGGGCTGCCCGGAGGGCTGGTTTATAGCTACCGTCTATGATGATGTTGGTTTCCTCTTTACGGTAATTTCTCAATATCATCCTCCTTTCACAACGCGGTTAGTAGTGTTTAGGCTAGGTTTAAAGGTTATCGAAAACGTGAAGGCGATACTTGAAGTTTAGATTGACATTGGTGCGGTGGTGAGACTTGAAGTGTTGTCGAAGGAAAAAATGTCGGCTAAGACTTCAAGTACTTACGGATGTACGGCTGCGAACTGAACGTCAATCTAAATAAGATGTATAGTCCCAGAAACAATGTACGTTCAAATATCAAGTATTGTCTTCAAATATAAAAACCCGTCCGTACTTCGAATTTCGCCAGCACCCGAAGGGTGGCCTATATTCAGAATATCGACGAACAATAAGACCCTCTTTTATTCTTAAAGTTTAAAATAACGAAAAAAGATGCGTGCAACCTTGAAGTATAATCTGCGGACAATACTGGTCGCCCGACGAGCGCCCACTCACTGCTCGTCCGTCGTGTAAGCAGTGTCAGTCCATCACTCAGAAGTCCACCTGGCCCATGTAACATCGGTCCACAAATCAAACGAGTAACGGTGTATCTCTGTACTCCTCCACCTGTCACGGAAGCCTTCCGTAGTGCGCAGAAACGAGTCTTATTGACCGTTAGCCTAACTACAGAGGCTGGAGAAGATAAAAGGTCGAAACTGAAAGAAAGGAACATGACAACAAGCATATAACCGGAAGGTAAAATGAAATAAAAATAAGTATATGTCAGACTGTCGTCAGCGATTATCAGGTAACGACGAGGACGGGCCACGAGGGGTCTAGATATGGTCGCGGAAGTAAACTCGGGAAGTGCCGCTCCGCGCGGCGGCAACCTTGCTTGGTAATCTTAATCGGCAGAGTAGTTAAGCACAGGTGCGCACACGCACGACGAAGAAATGCAATGCCTAACGCACAGCGAACCATACATTGGAATTGCAATAAGTAAAGTGCACGCAGTGTGAAAAAGCAGTAGAAAATAGTGTCCAGAGCACTGTACTCAAACAATGAGGCTGTAAGTGAAACAAGCAGACGGTTCCCAAGCAAGCGGAGTGTTGGCCAGGCAAAGGCACGAAATGGAAGATCTAGGACCTGGGACATTTCGCAGACGGCATGTCGTCACTGTCTAGGTGCAAGGGAAGCTTTCTTTTCTTAGACCCTCGGGTGGGAGTCAAGGGGGGAACGAGGACGCGGATGAACTGGATTTCACCGGCATATACATCACGCTTTGCCCTGGCGATGGCCCAGTGGGACAAGTTAAAGTGCACCTCCGCCACGGCCCCCTGAAGACAGCGACGATACGCGGTAGGGGCGATGAGGTCGCCTGCCACATCATACGCAGGCAGGGGCAGAATACGATGAGTGGATCGTAATGCAACAAGTTCGGCGCGGTTCCTCTCTTTGGTCAGAGGCCATTGTTCAAGGGGGTATGTATCAGCTGAACCATACATGTCAGAGGGAAGCAATCTTGGAGGGACAAGTGGGACGTACGCGAACCATCAGCCAAGGAAGTGTCACAGCCGTCGACGGTGGGATCGATGGACTGAAACACAGTATGGAACAATAAGCGTGGAAGTCAACACACAAGAAGGAGAAGGGCATACTTCAAAGAGCCGGTGACGAAGCTTAAAGCGTGTTGCATCGAAGCAATCTGTAGAAAAGAAACTGCCCCCTGTAGAATACCTGGGCGTCACACATCTCTGTGTCAACAAATGCAGAGATTGCAGTACGACAGCAAAGTCGGAACCGACGGCGAGCATGCCGGGGTCGATCAGAGTGCAGGAAGGCTTGACATCCAGAATGTCTTTCCACACAGCATTTGGTCCTTGATGACCACCGTCGGGGGTGAGCCAGAAGTCGTTGCGGTCAATACGAATAATGGCACAGAGGGTGGCACACTGAGGGGGAACAGGCAAAGGGACATCAACGGCGGGGTCGACCACCTCAACAGTCACGTTGTGGTCCAGGTCTGAGGGAGGATCGCCGTGCGGCCCATATGTCAAAACATGGCCGCGACCATCTTGGATCCACTGAAAGTTGTCCGTGATAGAGGGGTCGCCGAGATACAAACCACTACGAAGTAGGCGCTAGCGTGCGAGAGAGACACGGGAGGTGAAGGGGTCCATGGCAGTAGAATGGGGAGCACTCACAGATGAGGCTGACATATAAAGGCTCAGGCAACAGGGGCCCCCATGCATACCTCAGCCACGAAAGCCATCACACAGCCAGTATGACAGGGGAGCAGATCTGTCCCGTGCCACGCACCAGTAGATAAGAAAGACGGTTCTGCCGTTCACGTCGAGGGGGGACATTGGGGGAGCCAATCGATGACGTACACAGTCATGATAAGCAGAGCGGGCAGCACACGCCTTGAAGACCCAGGCCCGGCGGGCGAGATCGAGAGCATGCCAAGCAGGGAGGCATGGTCAACAGGAGAGCTCAGAGCAAAGCGATCGATCATGTGCATGGAAGACGAGAACGCGGCGTACAAAAACCCAAATGCCTCCAAGAACGACCAACCATTCCTGACCCGAGCAAGCAAGGTACGTGCACATGTAGACTCCCACACAGTGATGCTGACATAGGATGCAGAGACATCATGTATAGCAATAACATGTCCAGTGCACGAACGGTCTGGGCTTTTCTGTTGGGAAAAACATCAGGGCCACGAAGACTGAAGGTTCATCGAAGCGGAAACGAAACCTTCGACATACGCCCATCAGATAGTCTCTTCACCCCCGGCAACGTTATCTATTCCATGCGCGTCCGAGCAGGAGTGCGCCAGTACCACGTCTTCTTCGACAAACACAGTCACGAATTCGATCGGGAGAATGCTGGGTATATCTTCGTCGGGGTCGGAATGAATGGAAGTCCTATTGATATCTGCCCGGAGGATGAGATGCTGGGCATCATGCAGGCGCTGCGACAGTGCGTGGGAGATTCATCTACATATCGAACACGGAGATGCTCATAAGCTGCACAGGCTCAACAACAGCATGCACCTTGCAACTGCGAGTTAAGTAGCACAGCACGTAGGCACACCATGCAGAAGACGTGGAACCGGGACAGACATTTACACACCATGACATAGCTGACGAGATTGTCCCCTGTGTAGAAAAGGAGTAGCATGGAATACACCGTGACGATGAAGCTGAAATGGATGGGGTTTTGAATGCTATGACGATGCAGGGGGGTTTGAAAACGCACAGACATATATGCACGATTAGATACCATGGTGGACAGGAATGACCGCTGTGTAGAAAAGGAGTTGCCTGTTGTAGAGCGAATGTATGAATGTGAAATGGACGAGCACATGCACGCTACGATGAACCGGAGGGGTCCGGCAGCACAATGGTGGGGTGCGCCTGCCACCGTGCAAGAGCACGAACTGCTGTAGATAAGAAGCTCCCCTCTTCGTGCACAGGTTAAATAAAAGCCACTGAGGTGGAAAAGGAGCCAGCCACTCGACAACCGGCATGCAGTACGTACCTCTACAGGAGCCCGCCAACACCCATTCCTGGCGAAGGTAGAGCAGCTGCGTAGAACTAGTCCATCATATCTTTGCGTTCTGCGATGCCGGTGATCTTGACATGTTTGCGCGCAGCACCGAGGATAACGCAGAGCTCGTGCGCTCCTATCAACAATACCGGCTGTACTGCGTCGGCGCACGCTACTTCAGAAGCAAGGAGACCATGCAAGAGATATTGCGCACCTGTGACGCAGTGGTGTCGGGTTCGACGGCCCTGCACATCTTGCTGCCAGAGCTGGGAACGGGCTGGACCCCCGCTGACATGGACGTCTACGTACCACAAAGGACGTCGGCGTTGATGCTGAGGCGCCTGAAGGTGGAGGGATATACACCGGTAGCTGAAAAGGTGCAACACACCCACGGTTACCGTTACTCTGACGTTTTGCGCGTTCTTGTTGTCAGCAACGGCTACTGCAAGATTGATGTCGTCGTCTCAAGGACACCAGCTGCCATCAGCCCCATCTTCCAATTCTACAGCACCGCGCTCATGAATTTCATCAGTGCCGACACTATCTTCTGTTGTTACCCAAAGCTTACCCTGCATTACGTGTCTATGGCCAATGCAGGTCCCCTCTATTTTGGCGCCGCGAACCTGGGCATGAGAGGTGCGATGTGGAAATACCACTGTCGTGGATTCCGATATGTGTCCTGCATGGTCAGCCACAACTACAATTCCATCTGCAAAACGAAGACGCGGTCAGTAACAGACGGCGGTGTGCTGTGGGCAACCCTACAGGTGGACGGTCCCAAGTCCCACACAACAGTGGAGATGTTCCGACAGTTTGGCGTCATGGACGTGCAGTGGATTCTGGGAGGCATGGTATGTGATCTGCAGTGTGCCTTCTCCCGTCCAAACGTGGAAGTTGTAGAAGAACAATCGTAAGTCAGAGCAGCCCGTCTGTACCGTTGAGGGCTAAGGAGATCACAGGTCTCTTTTCGCGGACACCAGATATCGAGGGAGTATCGACGCCGATACCTGAGGCGGGAGAAAACATTGGGGGACAGCACACGAGTATGAGGGATTGGACAGCGGAAAAGGGTACCGGATCTGGGCGTCTTGGAGCAGTAGGGAGAAGAGGGACTGGCACAACGCACATGTAGCCGCGAACGAACAGTGATTATGGACACCTAGGAGCACAATGGACATAAGTCGTCGGATGTGTAGCTCGAAGTGGACAGCGCATGAGGAAGCATCAGAAAATCTGTTAGCGACCACGGAGCTGTAGGGGTGGAAAACAGATCTGTTACATGAGCGAGATGCATGCAGGGGCGTGAAGCACAGATGACACGTATTGGAGATCATGGACAGGAGACACCACATGTCCGACGACCCACACATGGACGCCATCCATGCAGACATTTGCAAGTTGCCGCTAAAGCAGTTACTCGCCCACGTCGCCGGAACGGGGATCGTCGTCACTAAGCAGGAGTCACGGAGCAAGCAGAGAGTGGTGGAACGTGTTTCGGCAGATGCCACCCCGGAGATGTTGCAAATGCTCTGTGAAGCAGGCGTGCGTCACCAACATGATAAGGCCACAGCAAGAAAGCAGGCATGTGGCTGGAAACGTCATCGCGAGGACGGTAATGACGCACCATGTAAGGCACCCCGCCTGACAGATGTCCACCCCGGGGCACAGGACGCCTATGATCTTTCCAAATACCTAGAGCTGCCAACGGTAGAGGTGGTAAGAGAACGGTATGCCATGTTTTATGCAGTGACGGGGTCCCAAGCTCTGGCGATGGCAACATGGGCTGTATGTGCGCGGGAATGCTCTGTGCAAGAGGACGGCATACAACGAATGAAAGTAACGGACATACCCAACCCGAGACGCCTTCAACCCCGAAGACCGCATCCCCAACACAGCCTTTTCAGCGGCATGTTGCTGGAGCCCAGTGCCGTGCAGACACAAGATGGTCACCCATGCATCATGATCTGCCGTCAATGCACGGAGGACCTGCGCCATAAATCAGAGAAGGCTCCACGATACTCATTGGCGAACGAGTTGTGGATCGGGGAGCAACCGTGGGAGCTGAAACAACTAAGTTTCCCAGAGCAATTGTTAATCGCGCATCTGTACCCGCGCGTATATGTTTTCAAGTTGTTCCCGAAGCGGCGGGCAGGAGCTCACAACCTGGCCTCGATGCAAAATTCTATGAGAGGCAACGTCAGCACATATGACCACAACATGGAGGCCATTGCGGACATGTTGGAAGGCAACCTGATGCCACCCCCTGCTACCATACTCGCCTCCATGGTGTCCATAACTTTCATCAGAGTGGGCCCCCTACCGAAGAATTGCCTTCGCTCCACATTCCGTGTACGCCGACATGCGGTGCGGGATGCCCTGCGGTGGCTGCAGCAGAACAATCCTAAATATTACGGCAGCATCGAAATCGATGCATCGCGCCTCGAGGATCTGCCGGTGGATGACGTCCCAATTGAGATCAGCAGTGTCATCAGGCAATTGGAGGACACGAGCGTCGTAGAACGCGAGAGTGACGGATATGTACCGGTGGACGATGACGAAGGCAGGTCTATCGAGCTGTGGAGGCAGGGAGCTGGCTAACGTGTGAATGTGAACAGTTACAGCACACTCACACGAGGACGATATGGCCAGTGCAGCAGAGAGAGCAGAAGGCAAGCATGAATGTCCAGGTAAAGTAACACGTCTGACGTGATGCCAACAGGAGAGCAGCCGGACGTGATACCACTGCAGGTATCAGGAACCATAGACACGGATCTGACAACCATTACTGCGAGTGAGATGATGACATGGGGATTAGCCAATATGTGGGAACAGGGAAGGGAGGGCACATACGCTGTCAGGCATGGTGCCAAGCCGGTAAACGACTTTGGACGTGCACGCAGAGATGGAGGGAAATGTCGGGCGGATGCGACCGCACTGGAAACCAACTTCTTCGAAAAGGCATACCCATGTCTGTTCCCATATGGTGAGGGAGGTATCGAGCGCAATCAACCGGTGAATGTTGACATGGGGGAACACGTCAAATGGCTCTTACGCTACCATGACCGCCGCTTCCGCAAGCATGAAACCTTCCCTTTCATCTGTTTTGGAATTGTGCAAAGGCGACAGGCTTTGGGCTCAGCACGGATTCAAATGCAGCGCAAGACATTCGAACAGGATGCGCGGTTGTTATCGACAATCACCGTGGAGAGAATGCAGCGTGCACAGGAAGAGGAGGAGGCACACCGGCCTCTGATCGATCCAGCCATTCGGCTGCTACGACAACACCTGTATTCGACGGCAGGCCGCGCGATCGGTTCGGATCAGAGCCGTTACCAGCTGCGAAGTCAGATCTGGGCTACGTCCATTATGCTGAATCCACCCACACTGTGGATCACTCTCAACCCATGCGACCTCCACGACCCAATCGCCCAAGTTTTCGCAGGAGTCTACAGGGTACATTGGTTTTGTGCAAAGGCAGTACGACATCGATGGGAAGAGGAGAAAGAGTTACTCACCTCTGAATCTTAGCGGGTGATAAGGCTTTTTGTATACAAATGGACGAGTGGAAGAAGATGCTGGAGAAGAGTCGCTTGGCTGGCAGCCAAGGTGCAGCCTGTTCTGCTGCCCGTCAACGGGCCGCGTATGCTCGGCTTCAGGAGCATGCTGAAACTTTTATGCAACATCATGATTGCGCTTATGGGTACATGTTGCGTATCAATATCATCCTACAGAGCAGCAGTATCCTTGGATGCAGACTGTACTCGCATATCTCCAAATGGCCGCCACGTCAACATGCGATCTAGATTGCACAAAAAGTATATCTCTGGACTCCAACAGGTCCACAGAGCGTGTTCCACATAGGCCGGTCAAGCAAAATCAGATATTTTAGTATCTCACAATGCCGGGACCGTGGGACTTACTCCGAAATAAAAAAACCCTCAATGCGCATAGCGCTTAAGAAACCTCAGATTCTGTAAATTGGTCGCACCCGGGTGCAATCTACAGTATCTCAAAAAGGTAATGCACAGGATTAATAATCAGACAGATCATTGTCCTCCTCGTCAACAACTGGACCAATGACCGTGATTAATAGCTCACTAGCTAGCTAAAGTACTGGACATGAGTGTGGTATGAAAAGGATAGACAAACTGAATGATGGTTTGACTACATGAAGTAATTAGGAAAAAAAGTGCTGTGCAATTAATATTTGGATGCTGGTATGTGCTCAAGAAAAATGGATGCCATGAGTGAGGTATTCGAGATATGAAAATGAGCTTTTTAATACTTAGTGTAGCCACCTTTAGCTTCAAGGAGAGCCTGAACACGTTCTGGCATACTGTTATATAGCTTCGCAATGTAGTCGTCCTCGATGTCTTCCCACTCCTCAACCAAAGCCTCCCATAATTGAGTGACGTTTGATGGTAGCTTCGTTCGAGTACGCACACGACGTTCCAAATAGTCCCAAACATGTTCAATAATATTCATATCGGGGCTTTGTGCAGGCCAGTCGAGTAAA
The DNA here is from genome assembly GCA_024663475.1 of Pisolithus thermaeus. Lineage (NCBI taxonomy): Eukaryota > Fungi > Basidiomycota > Agaricomycetes > Boletales > Pisolithaceae > Pisolithus > Pisolithus thermaeus. The sequence continues at coordinate 248,477 of JANFAF010000036.1, forward strand.
TCAAGTCTCTGATTCTTGAACCACTGAGAGGCGAGCTTCGAAGTGTGCTTCGGATCATTGTCTTGTTGAAAATAAATATGTTTTTTCTTGATTCCGAGGTCACTAAGGGTCCCTAGAAGGTCGTCCTGCAGGATTTGCACATACAGCTTCGCGTCCATGCTGCCTTCAATGCGGCATATCCGACCCAGCCCAGTGGCTGTGACACAGCCCCATACCATGACACTGCCACCACCGTGTTTCACGACCTTCTTTGTGTACTGTGTGTCAAAACCTTCCCCAGGCCTCCTCCAGCACCATTCCTGCCCGTCTGAGCCAAAACAATTGAATTTTGACTCGTCCAAAAAGACAACAGCTTGCCAGTCCTCTGCTGTCCAGTGAGCATGAGCCTTTGCCCACTCAAGCCGCTTTTTCCTGTGAGCCTCAGACAAAAAAGGCTTTGGACGGCGTACATAGCCCTTTAGACCACATGTTCGTAGCCTTACTCGGATTGTCTCGGCATTTATATCTGGGAAGAACTTCCTCTGCAGGTCTGCAGTGTCATGAGCTTTCCCCTGCCCAAGAAGTCGGACTGCATGACAAGTGTCATTAGAGGTAAAAAGGCGTCGGCAACCTGGTTTTGGCTTGACAGCATAGTAGTCTTCAGATTTAGCATAACGCTTGACAATGCGTTGGACTGTAGTACGATGAATTCCAAACTTTTTGGCAACATCACTGTCAGACAGGCCAGCTGCCTTGTCTCAACAGATCCGGGCTTTCTTTGTTGGGCTAGTGTACTTTGTCATGGTGAAGTTAAAGGAGAGATACTGCTGATGGCTTCTGAGGTGGTGCACAGGCGGTAGATTCAATAGCGAAAAAAGTGAGGCAAGTTTTCATAACACCTCCTTGTCAGCCAAAAAAGAATTGCACAGCACTTTTTTCAATGTTCATGCTACAAAACACCACAGCAAAAAGATAATGCAAAAAAATAACTTTCAGCTGATTAAACAGACTCTGGGGAACATATTGGAGTAGTTATATGGGTATATAATTTAGTGTTACAGGATCTGCTGGCGGAGTGCGGGAAATATAGCGGGTGTGCATTACCTTTTTGAGATACTGTACGTGTCCGTCCCAGTCAAATGCTATATTTTTTATTAAGTTCCGGTGGTACTGGTGAGGCAGCCTGGTCGACCAAGTACGATATATGGAGCTTGGAGTATTTTTCGGTGAGAATTTCTGACAGGGCCAAAATTACCTGAAAAGGACGGTAAAGTCATCCTCCGGAGGAGAAATACCTGCGTCCTCACATATCTCCGCACTGCCAACATTGCGCCGACCTTGCATCCGCGATTAATAGAGCATCAAAAACGCATCGATTAGGTGCTATATATCGACCGCCATTCCTCCCACCTGCTGAACTACATCCGCAGAAACATCCGCCATTGCATCTCCATCCATTCCTTCAGCATTCTGACAACACGCCGTGGACACTTAATCTTCGCCCATTGTCGGGCGCGATGGAGCACGGTCAGTAGTGGGATCGAGTAGTCGAAGGGAGTCTTGCTCTGAGCTCGGCGACATTGCTTGTTTGGGCGAGTCGACCCCAGTCTGCACTTCGCCGCCAATGTTCATGGCCCGTAGTTTTTCGGCGGCGACGGCAGACGGTTCTCCCGGGCTTTGGGACACGACGGGTCGCACGGATATATCTTCTCCGTCAAGGCTTTCCCCCGTAGTGGCTTTCACCTGGGCACTCACTTCTTCCATATCCAAACCGCCCGCTTCCTCAGCATCGGCGGCTTCTTCGGCGGCTGCCGCAGTCGCCGGTGCACCAAGGAAATCAGCAGTATGGCCACCAAGGCTGTGATCATCATCATAGATGCGGAGTCGAAGGGTTTCCACCTCGCGTATGACACTACCCATGGCTCCTTCGTGACGCCGAAGATCGTCTTCCATCATCCTCACCCGATCGTCCACTAGGCCTGGAGTCGCGGCCCGCGATTGGTGCTGTTCGCGCTCCACCTGGCGTTCCAGTGCGATGAGGCGGCGCATCATTTGGTCTTGCTGCTGCACAATGGTGGCCAACTGCATTGAGATTACCTCCAGCCCAGGAACCATTCCTGGAGTGGGTGAACACCTTTGGGGGGTTGGCGCTGATGGTGGAGTAGAGCAGCGCACCGTCGATGTTGCTCGAGACGGGCCTTCTGGTTGAACATTTCAGCCATTAACATACCTGATCCAAGCACTGCACATACCGTGCATCTCATCAGCGTATGGCCCTTGATTTATGTCCACTGGAGCGGCAGTTGAAGGGCCGGCGGCAGTAGAGGGGGTGCGAGAATATTTTGAAGGTGGAATAACGACGGCCTGGTGTGTAAGAGTTAAAATTCCCACTTAGGCAGTGAGCGAGTACATACCAAATCTTTTATTTCCTGGAACCATGGTGGGAAGGCGAGACTTCCTTGGGGGAGCTTTGGGACTCTTGTCTGACGCACGATGCTTTTTTCTGGGGCGAGATGGTTCAGGCGAGGAATTGCAGTCCTGCGATTCGGATCTCTCGCGCCGTCGTAGCTTTGATCGCAAACGAGATGGATAGCGGCGGGGCGTGGGGGTGGCAAGAGGAATGGACTTGGGTGGAGAGCTATGGCCGGGAGTGGACGTGGTGGGCGGTGCCGACCTCCGTGGACGGGAGCGTCCTCGTATCGGTCGACCTGAGGCATGTGAGCATTTTATCTTGCGCTTTCGACAACCCACGCATGCTGCCCATTGCTCATTTGGCTGACAAACGACCTTCCTCGCAACGCACATAGCGCAGGCGTTGGGATTCGGCGGAGGCGTTTCTCGATCGGCCAACTGGGCGCGGCCGTACTTTGGCTTGGAGGTATGCGCCGCTTTTGACGCCCCCGGTGCGTCGTCGGCCAATTCATCGAATTCTCCAGCATTGTCTCGGCGAACGGACGATGGCCGGGATCTTGATCGCACCGATCTTCTCTTTGAGGACCTCCCTCTCGCCGGCTCTTCCTCAACCTCATCCTCGCTTTCACGCTGCTCCATCTCTTCGCCCTTCACTGCCCTTATATCCGCCCATACATCCGATACTGCCGCGGGGGTGTGTTGTGCAACAATGACGTCTCGATGGCGGCCAATTTCTGGCGCTTTCCCCAGGTGATTGACTGCCACTTGAACTGTACTTGTACCTGGTTCGGTTTCCGATGGCACGGCGTGCAGAGTGATGCCATATTGCTGTGCATCGAATCGTCTCGCCGCGGTGAGTCGCCACGGATGATCAGCGATGTCGTCGTCTGTTGGCTTCATGGCGGTCTTCCACACAGGGAACGGATGGTCCTCGCTGCCGATGTCTTCCGACCAGCGGACGAACTTGGATACCCCGATGAGCGTAGCGGGTACCTTGTCCGTTTTCGCAATGATAGGTTGAACGGCGATCTGAATATGTGAGATAGTGGTGGTAACACAGTCGAGTAGAACGCACCAGCTCGTCTGCCATGCCCTTCACAGCACTTTTCCATGATTCAAATCTTTCCATGTCGTTCATTTCCTCCGAATTTATGATCCGCTCCTTGTAAATCATCCAGATACGGGCTACTGCAGCGTCAAGCTTCTTTGCGTTTTCGGACGGCATGGTGCACGAATGGGTGGAGGGCGTTCGGATGAGCGATGAGTGGATGGGCCGCGGGGTAGATTTGAATGATAAGTGCACAGTGGACGAAAAGTCGTTTGTCGGATGCGGTTGTACCATTTGGTGCGTCGCATATTTTGTAATATTCCCACGGAGTGCTGACACGGAGGTTCGACGAAGTTCGATCCCGTTGTTGCACCAATACAAACACTTGTTGTCATTTCTACTTAGGGCAATTTGATACACCCATCCATTGTAATATTTCCATTATTTCTGACGATATGCTGGCAAATGCAGATATACTTGATCGTGATGTCACCCTTGGATTGGTCTCCGGCCTCAACATGCATTGCGCCGTGCAGTACAATATCACGGAACAGTCCATAAAGCAGCTGGTAATTTATCCACTTCAGTATCGTCAGCCTGGCAGCGTCAAGTCCGATTTCTTACTCCCTACGGCAAGCTGCCCTCCTCCTCTTCCTCACCCACCTGCCTGCAGTCAAGCTCGGGACGGGAATTCCAACAACCACTTTTGTCCTGCCTTGAGTGAGTGGGCATTCTGGGCCCCAGATGTAGTAATTTTACGCCCAGCACTCGACCACGTATGTAGATAGTCATCAGTTACACGTACCGTGGTAGGAGGTGAATTCCGAGATGAGCCGGATTAGCTAGGTCCGCGGTTGACTAGCGGCCGAAAGCTGGGGTGCGGGGGGCCCATTCTCGCAATTATTATAAATCACGATCGAGAGTGAACGGAGCAATTTTGTGCGTAGGAAGAATACACCGCGCAGTACCCGCTCGGAAGGATGTCCTGAACTTAATATAAATAGGCAACGTCATTATCAGGATTCAGTAGCATAACACCAACATCCCTCGCGGGATTTATGTTGTAGTCGGCTCTGGTTGCAATACGGAATGAGAAAGATGTCCACAACGAAGCACGAAATGTTCGGTTACTCGTCATTTAGGCAAATGGAACAGACGATGTTACATTGCAATGGTACGCCGCATTGTATCAACTGTCGACACTCCGCGGCGCGTATTTCAACGCGACACGAGGCTCTCAAGGATGAGGAGGGTGTCCACGCGGGGAACCTTACTTGAATGGGAGGCGCTGGGAGGCGAACGCGTTCTGGACGGATGGAGTGAATGGGAAGCATGTCATTACCGATCTTCAACCGGCGACCAGAAGGCGTGATACCACCTCCTAGGTTGCTCGATACCACGAAGAACACCCTGAGCTTGGCTTTCCTTCACAGAGCAAATGCAAGTGGTAGAGAACGTCACCCAGGCCTTACGAAAACCGAACGACGGAGCCATCGCTTTGAGTGTAGGAGTTATTTCGTCATACGCGCATGTCTATGATTGCTGGCCATTTCTGCGAGGATCCAGGAGAGGCATTACGTCGGACAGGAACTCTTGAAATCGCTGCTATGCTGGGACTGGTTGGCTGGCGCCTTGAAACGAAAGCAATGGTAGTCTTGCCACGTTGCGATGATGCTTCACGAGACAAGTCTGAGGCTGAGACTAACTCCCCATGAACATTCCATAGTACGAAATACTTGTAATCTTGAGAATGCGTGGTTGCAAAACGTCTAGGTGTTGAGTTGGAGCAAAAGTGGCATCGGTTGCCACGATTACCATGGAATCTATTGAGTTAGACCGGGATTCCACGGTTCATTCTCAAAGAACGAGGGATGATAGTCAATGGTCACGACTCCAAGCGGACTTGTCAAGATGAGGCTGTACTGCCGTCGAAGAAAAATGAAGGATGAGGATTATGAGAAAATCTTGCGGACCGCACGGTGCCACAGTGCTTGGGCATATAGTGGCAGGTCTACAGGTTGCACTTGTGGGGTTCTTGAACCTATGTATGACTAGAGCTTGGCTCACAAAGGAACGCACCACATGATTCCGAAGAAGATATGGTGTCAAATAGGTAAATGTACACCGAGCGAAAGAAACAGCGAGTCCGAGATACAAGTCTAACGAACACAGCGATCCGGATTATAACACGGAGGATGGGTGTGCCCTTTTCTCTACCGTGAAGCAGATGATGTTCGACAGCCTCCAAGGCGACAACGTCAAATGCGTTCATCAGCTGCCGGATCGAATCCACTCCGCTCCTTAGACGGCCGAAGATGCTCATTGTGACGAAGCGAGACCTTGAGATCATCAATGGTAGACTGTACCGGCACGGCCTAAGCATCACGTTAGCAAGCGTTAAGCGCATAAGCATCGCCTCCCACCTGGTCACTCTCGTCATAGCCGAGGTTATGCCTTCGGCCCCGTTATGGTCAGGTGCGCGTTGTGGTCTCCTCCTATTGGCGATCCACACTGGCAATTTTTGAATGCCTGACAATATCATTGGGAACATCAGCGCAGGGAACATGCTCGCCACTATGAGTCCACACGCAAGAGCCGGGGAATCCGCGAACACGAAAATTTCGACGTTGCGGATGATGATCACGCCCAAGCGGGGGATAACAGCGAGGATAGCGAAAGCATGGTGACCCATGGCATAGATACGTTCCTACATGACTCGGCCATCATGAATACGTGAAAGAGAGGATAGTACCTTACCTTCAACTCCTCAGTGGTCAACCCACTGTAACGCATGTGCATCCACTCCGCCATAATCAAAAACACCGGTGCGCGAAGGACTATATAGGTGTTGTCGGCGCGAATGTTTGGGCTGTATGGACAATGTTGAGGTAAGAGCAATACACGAGGTAACGATAGCATACTTCAAGTAGGTCTGATAATGTCTGCAAATGAGAAGATATCGCAGACATAAGAGGTGGAGTGACGTACCGCGTCGATATCCCATTTCCAGTACTCCACCAAATATGCAAGGATGCGAGCGTGGTCGTCCACAAGGTGCATGTTAGCAAAGGGAGTGAGTTTCAACATGAATCGGATGGGGAGATCCATAGCGGACTGGTAGTGGTGAACAAAAGCCGGATTCCATCTCCTTTTAAATGGTAAGAAGCGACCGATGCATGAGCGACGGAACAGGTTGACGGAAACCTACCAGGGGGTATGTACATCTTTCGGATGTACTGACAAACGAGGAGGAGGATGTCTGCATATGGAAAATTTCTTGATAAAGTTGTAAGTCTGAATGCCAGCTGGTCTCCTCGCTGCAGTCGGTTGCGTAACGCTGACCTTGGAAACACAACGCGGTTAGCAGTGTTTAGGCTAGGTTTAAAGGTTATCGAAAACGTGAAGGCGATACTTGAAGTTTAGATTGACATTGGCGCGGTGGTGAGACTTGAAGTGTTGTCGAAGGAAAAAATGTCGGCTAAGACTTCAAGTACTTACGGATGTACGGCTGCGTACTGAACGTCAATCTAAATAAGATGTACAGTCCCAGAAACAATGTACGTTCAAATATCAAGTATTGTCTTCAAATATAAAAACCCGTCCGTACTTCGAATTTCGCCAGCACCCGAAGGGTAGCCTATATTCAGAATATCGACGAACAATAAGACCCTCTTTTATTCTTAAAGTTTAAAATAACAAAAAAAGATGCGTGCAACCTTGAAGTATAATCTACGGACAATACTGGTCGCCCGACGAGCGCCCACTCACTGCTCGTCCGTCGTACAAACAGTATCGATCCATCAGTCAGCGCCCGAAGTCTGTGGTCCATGTGATATTGGACCGCATGGAGTCAATATCTACACGTCACAATACATACACATATCTATGGGTTGGTACATACGACCTAGTCCTGCATGAGGCCGAAGTGAGCGAACATGGATGCAACAGGAGCACGATCGATGTACCCTGCACAGAGAAATTACAACTGCGGTGTCACTTGAGATGGACCAGCGAGCGTAATGACCAAACACCAAGTACACCTTACGCTTTCCAAAGTCTCTTCAAGGTGGTGTGACGATTCACATTACCTTGCTTGGCAAGGTTTCTACCGCACCCATATGTGCCGTGGGAACCGTCGTACGACGGAAAAACTTTCCTTTCTTGGTGGCAGCTGTGCTGCACCCCATGCTCAGTAGCGGGCACCCACGCGACGCACAGACCGAAATGCAGCAAATAAGTCAATGTGCGAAAGCGAAACGCAGCAAATGTCTAAGTCAAACAGGAATACTGGAATACATAGTTTCGTATCAGTTTCGTAGAGATATGTCTGACCACCACCTCGATGTCTGTGTATTCAGTAGAGCCAGGCGGTCATCCTCAGCCAGGAGCTCCGGGCTATGTGTCTTTAGAAATATACACTCGTCGAAATCTCTGAGAAGACGGATTGTATCACGCCCTGAGCTTCTCGACAATGCAACGTAGAGATTGAACAGATAGAGAACCCCAGTGGGGGGTCTCGCAATGTCCACAATGACGTATGGAATTGTTTGGCCCTGAGCGCGGTAATCCGTAAATGCATATGCTGAGGTCATAGGGAATTGACGTCGTTTGACGGTACGGGTCACATGCTGACCCTCAGCGCTCTTGTACTGGATTCGCATCGTTTTGCATACAGGTTCGACGGGGATGACGGATTGCTGCAATCCAGGAAGGGCGGATGTTCGCGTGCGCTGTAGTATAACGAGGAGGAACGCGGGAAGATGGTGTAAAAAGACGATGCCATTAGTGATGGTCAAAGGCGGTTCGTCTGCATGCAGGATTATATCAATCACGGTCCCGCGCGCACCATTCGTAATGTCCAGGTCTGTTTCTACATTCTGTGTGACCATGACGCTGCACCCGATGTCCAGTTCCACCATGTCCGGCAGGTCACTTTGCCGGCGATGTCCTTGAGAATCTCCTTTGCTCCGCCGAGTCGCAATAGCGCAGCGTTGTGCCAGCGTTGGTGGCTGCCCCTTGATAGTGTCCTCCGCCATGCACTGGAAGACCAGCCCTCCGTGACAGCGAGCATGTTTGCGCACGGCAGCATGATTCCACATGTGACGAACGCCATGCCTCGGAGTCACCAGGCACGCGTCGGCCCAAGGCGCAGCGCTGGAGTCAGGTAGGGAGATTTTAGGCGTGGTAAGCACAAGCTGGCGAAGCATGGCTACATGGTGTTGCTGCACGCGCCCCATTCGTAGGTGTGCGAGGAAATCCCGCCATACGACGTCCACTACACGCAACTGCTCTGTGAGAACCACTACCGTCTGGAACTCTTCATAGATAGCACGGCCCAGCTGAGCATGGGTAGATGTTCTCTGTGTGGACGATGGGAAATAAAGAGCCTCCGTCGATGCCACCGCCACTGGTGGGAACTGGTGAAAGTCACCGCACATGATGACGCTGATGCCACCAAACGAGTGAGGAGACGCCGTCCCACCTTCGGCCATCTTACCAACAGCAATGTTGTGAGACAGGCGCGCGAGAAACAACTTGCTGAGCATTGACATTTCGTCTATAATGAGGTATTCGATTGGTTGCCAGAACATCTGCAGTTTCGCCTTGGTTTGCGCACTTATTACATGCGAATCTGCACGTGTGATCATCGCAATACTGTGTGTCGTCTTTCCATCTATGAGAGATGCGGCCACACCAGTGTAGGCTGCCTTCATCAGCAGATGCCGAGCGCCTGTAGCAGCGAAGTTTTCTGTGATCGTCTGGATGACCTTTGATTTGCCGGTGCCCCCTTCTCCATGGATAAGCATCCGTAGTGGCGGAGGAGACCGCCCGCTTAGATGCTGTTCGAGGTGCCATGCCGCGATGTCAAATGCACGACGCTGATCAACTTTGAGCATTGATGGGTCTACGGGGGTAAGAGCCGCCTCGTTAGCCTCCGCTGAACCTGTGGGATCAAGTGCCTGAGGATGTCCTTGCCCGCAAATTGCATACACGTCTGGGCCTTGCTCATTGGTGGACCCTCCGCATATATCCCCCACAAGCAACCGGTTTTGCGCCTCCACATCTCTCGACATCTGTTCTTTCCAGCTCAGTAGATTATGCATGTCCTCGGAGGTCGCACGTCGTAAGGCTCTTGTCATAACTTCGTCACTGGTACACACAGCTGCATAGGATGTGCCGTCCTCTGTGAAAATGTTGGCGAGTTTGGCTGCTTCCAAGGCATGGTGTGCGTGAAGTTGCTCTGCAAGAGGCGTCTGCGAGGCCATCACATGAGCAAGTCCGTCCTCTGTCAACTCCTGTTCGCAACTGCCAGGGAACATACCACCATGCTCACCAGACGAAATGTCCTCTGAACAGTCCTCCGATGCGGCAGGGGCTGCACTGTCTGCGTTAGGTGTGGCTTCCTGCTGTGCTGAACGTTCACATCGGTGGAAGTACTGTATTCCTGACAAAATGTGATGCACGTGCTGAGGGGCAGCACTTACAAAGGATGCAAACGCTGACTCCCATGTATCCACGCTCCTTTTGAGATCGGTCGCAATGGACCGCCATGGTTTCAAGAGCAGCAGCATGGATGCGCAGTAAAAGGCATATTGGTCGGGACCGTCGGGGTCGTCATTGGCTGGGAAGTAGCGGCCAATGAAGTTGGGCAGATTATGGTGACCCGTACGACGGATAACTCTCTATCATGGGAACGTGGATGTTCTTGCTGGTAGTCTACACGTTCGTGTCGTGGGCATCCCATGCGTGAAGACGTCTTCGCATTCGTTTCTTCGTCGCCATTGGCAGTGCACGCGACCTCTGCGTTACCCTGCCTCGTCTTCCGTGGCTGACTCTTGCGTACTTCGTAGCTGTTGGTGAAATACTCTTATGACATTATGCTGTGCAAGGGAGTCTCCTCGAAGGCGGTAATCAGTGACCTGACACTTGACCCACACGTGACCACCACCATCAGCTGTCAGTGTAACAACGTCGCCACTATCCACATGCTATCCACATTCAGCGACAAGGAGGGACGACTGACATGAATCATCGTACCTCTCCATCTACATCTGACACGCCTGCGGTCTCCGTAAGCTCTGTCGTCTGAGAGCCCAGTGGTGCTGCACTGAAGAGGCACGTGAGTGGATTCTGTGCAAATGCGGTATGTCCTCTCACTTTGCTTTGTACGCATGTAGCTCAGGGAAAACCAGGAACATGGCGCTGACAAAAGACGACCAGTAAATTGGTGTATAATGATGAGACCTGTAGGTGTCGCCCTTGCCCATGAGATATGAGATCGCCATAGGTGCCGCTATTTCTTGCTCTCTGTTGATGGTGTGCACCAGCCTGAAGAAAAGAAGCCGCTGTTGGTTGCGCAAGTCGTCGACGTATGTGGTGCGTTCATTGTGGTATGCGAGACCCTTGGCAAGTATCGCTGACATATTGTAATGCTTTCCCTGCTTCTTGGTCTGGTACGTTGTTATGTAGAAGGTGACGTTGGTGGTCGCACGACTATTCGTCAACAGCTTCACATCATTATTGCACCGAGCGTTGAGGGTCAATGCTGGCATCCACGCATTGAGATATGGATGCCGACGCTTCATCCCCCACTCTCCCGTCTCCAGAACAAAGTCATCATCTGCCAGTGAGGATGGCGCTCGTCGTTTGCACACTAATGTCCCCCGCTTCCCTGGCACAAGGCATCTACTGACTTCGCACGTATGTAATTGCTTTGCTCTTGCAACACGTCGTTCTAGGTCCTGCGCCTCAACATTGTATTACATTGAGCCGGGGTTGGGTGGTCGTGAGTACGCTACATCCACTTCGTTCGGGATCAGCCTGATAGTGTCCGGGTTTTCGAGACCCGGAAGATATGCACGAATATTCGCGTGGATGAAAGCTCGTACTCGCTCACGGAAGTCGGGGTTCCTCAACGACCACTCCATATCCTCTGTTGTCGGGGCATTCTTCAACCATAGCAGCATATGTAGGTGCAATGAGCCTCGTCCCTGACTTTCCACCACGCCAAAGTATGCGGTGACTTCGCCTATGACCCCCCTCGTGCGTTGCACCTGGTGAGGTGTGACTGTGATGCCGAACAATGTCTGCAGTATGGTTTTGATCATGAAATGGAAGAATTTGGCGGCCGCGTACGGATCGCCTGCGATATTACTGGCTCGTGTCTCTTTACAGGGACCCATGGTTGACAACAGGTCGTCCATGTTGATACCTTCGCCTGCGAAAACTTGGGCGATTGGGTCGTGGAGGTCGCATGGGTTGAGAGTGATCCACAGTGTGGGTGGATTCAGCATAATGGACGTAGCCCAGATCTGACTTCGCAGCTGGTAACAGCTCTGATCCGAACCGATCACGCGGCCTGCCGTCGAATACAGGTGTTGTCGTAGCAGCCGAATGGCTGGATCGGTCAGAGGCCGGTGTGCCTCCTCCTCTTCCTGTGCACGCTGCATTCTCTCCACGGTGATTGTCGATAACAACCGCGCATCCTGTTCGAATGTCTTGCGCTGCATTTGAATCCGTGCTGAGCCCAAAGCCTGTCGCCTTTGCACAATTCCCAAACAGACGAAGGGGAAGGTTTCATGCTTGCGGAAGCGGCGGTCATGGTAGCGTAAGAGCCATTTGACGTGTTCCCCCATGTCAACATTCACCGGTTGATTGCGCTCGATACCTCCCTCACCATATGGGAACAGACATGGGTATGCCTTTTCGAAGAAGTTGGTTTCCAGTGCGGTCGCATCCGCCCGACATTTCCCTCCATCTCTGCGTGCACGGCCAAAGTCGTTTACCGGCTTGGCACCATGCCTGACAGCGTATGTGCCCTCCCTTCCCTGTTCCCATATATTGGCTAACCCCCATGTCATCATCTCACTCGCAGTAGTGGTTGTCAGATCCGTGTCTATGGTTCCTGATACCTGCAGTAGTATCACGTCCGGCTGCTCTCCTGTTGGCATCACGTCAGACGTGTTACTTTACCTGGACATTCATGCTTGCCTTCTGCTCTCTCTGCTGCACTGGCCATATCGTCCTCGTGTGAGTGTGCTGTAACTGTTCACATTCACACGTTAGCCAGCTCCCTGCCTCCACAGCTCGATAGACCTGCCTTCGTCATCGTCCACCGGTACATATCCGTCACTCTCGCGTTCTACGACGCTCGTGTCCTCCGATTGCCTGATGACACTACTGATCTCAATTGGGACGTCATCCACCGGCAGATCCTCGAGGCGCGATGCATCGATTTCGATGCTGCCGTAATATTTAGGATTGTTCTGCTGCAGCCACCGCAGGGCATCCCGCACCGCATGTCGGCGTACACGGAATGTGGAGCGAAGGCAATTCTTCGGTAGGGGGCCCACTCCGATGAAAGTTATGGACACCATGGAGGCGAGTATGGTAGCAGGGGGTGCCTTACATGGTGCGTCATTACCGTCCTCGCGATGACGTTTCCAGCCACATGCCTGCTTTCTTGCTGTGGCCTTATCATGTTGGTGACGCACGCCTGCTTCACAGAGCATTTGCAACATCTCCGGGGTGGCATCTGCCAAAACACGTTCCACCACTCTCTGCTTGCTCCGTGACTCCTGCTTAGTGACGACGATCCCCGTTCCGGCGACGTGGGCGAGTAACTGCATCAGCGGCAGCTTGCAAATGTCTGCGTGAATGGCGTCCATGTGTGGGTCGTCGGACATGTGGTGTCTCCTGTCCATGATCTCCAATACGTGTCATCTGTGCTTCACGCCCCTGTATGCATCTCGCTCATGTAACAGATCTGTTTTCCACCCCTACAGCTCCGTGGTCGCTAACAGATTTTCTGATGCTTCCTTATGCACTGTCCACTTCGTGCTACACATCCAACGACTTATGTCCATTGTGCTCCTAGGTGTTCATAACCACTGTCCATTCACAGCTACATGTGCGTTGTGCCAGTCCCTCTTCCCCCTACTGCTCCAAGACGCCCAGATCCGGTACCCTTTTCCGCTGTCCAATCCCTCATACTCGTGTGCCGTCCCCCAATGTTTTCTCCCGCCTCAGGTATCGGCGTCGATACTCCCTCGATATCTGGCGTCCGCGAAAAGAGACCTGTGATCTCCTTAGCCCTCAACGGTACAGACGGGCTGCTCTGACTTACGATTGTTCTTCTACAACTTCCACGTTTGGACGGGAGAAGGCACACTGCAGATCACATACCATGCCTCCCAGAATCCACTGCACGTCCATGACGCCAAACTGTCGGAACATCTCCACTGTTGTGTGGGACTTGGGACCGTCCACCTGTAGGGTTGCCCACAGCACACCACCGTCTGTTACTGACCGCGCCTTTGTTTTGCAGATGGAATTGTAGTTGTGGCTGACCATGCAGGACACATATCGGAATCCACGACAGTGGTATTTCCACATCGCATCTCTCATGCCCAGGTTCGCGGCGCCAAAATAGAGGGGACCTGCATTGGCCATAGACACGTAATGCAGGGTAAGCTTTGGGTAACAACAGAAGATAGTGTCGGCACTGATGAAATTCATGAGCGCGGTGCTGTGGAATTGGAAGATGGGGCTGATGGCAGCTGGTGTCCTTGAGACAACGACATCAATCTTGCAGTAGCCGTTGCTGACAACAAGAACGCGCAAAACGTCAGAGTAACGGTAACCGTGGGTGTGTTGCACCTTTTCAGCTACCGGTGTATATCCCTCCACCTTCAGGCGCCTCAGCATCAACGCCGACGTCCTTTGTGGTATGTAGACGTCCATGTCAGCGGGGGTCCAGCCCGTTCCTAGCTCTGGCAGCAAGATGTGCAGGGCCGTCGAACCCGACACCACTGCGTCACAGGTGCGCAATATCTCTTGCATGGTCTCCTTGCTTCTGAAATAGCGTGCACCGACGCAGTACAGCCGGTATTGTTGATAGGAGCGCACGAGCTCTGCGTTATCCTCGGTGCTGCGCGCAAACATGTCAAGATCACCGGCATCGCAGAACGCAAAGATATGATGGACTAGTTCTACGCAGCTGCCCAACCTTCACCAGGAATGGGTGTTGGCGGGCTCCTGTAGAGGTACGTACTGCATGCCGGTTGTCGAGTGGCTGGCTCCTTTTCCACCTCAGTGGCTTTTATTTAACCTGTGCACGAAGAGGGGAGCTTCTTATCTACAGCAGTTCGTGCTCTTGCACGGTGGCAGGCGCACCCCACCATTGTGCTGCCGGACCCCTCCGGTTCATCGTAGCGTGCATGTGCTCGTCCATTTCACATTCATACATTCGCTCTACAACAGGCAACTCCTTTTCTACACAGCGGTCATTCCTGTCCGCCATGGTATCTAATCGTGCATATATGTCTGTGCGCTTTCAAACCCCCCTGCATCGTCATAGCATTCAAAACCCCATCCATTTCAGCTTCATCGTCACGGTGTATTCCATGCTACTCCTTTTCTACACAGGGGACAATCTCGTCAGCTATGTCATGGTGTGTAAATGTCTGTCCCGGTTCCACGTCTTCTGCATGGTGTGCCTACGTGCTGTGCTACTTAAATCGCAGTTGCAAGGTGCATGCTGTTGTTGAGCCTGTGCAGCTTATGAGCATCTCCATGTTCGATATGTAGATGAATCTCCCACGCACTGTCGCAGCGCCTGCATGATGCCCAGCATCTCATCCTCCGGGCAGATATCAATAGGACTTCCGTTCATTCCGACCCCAACGAAGATATACCCAGCATTCTCCCGATCGAATTCGTGACTGTGTTTGTCGAAGAAGACGTGGTACTGGCACACTCCTGCTCGGACGCGCACCGAATAGATAACGTTGCTGGGGGTGAAGAGACTATCTGATGGGCGTATGTCGAAGGTTTCGTTTCCGCTTCGATGAACCTTCAGTCTTCGTGGCCCTGATGTTTTTCCCAACAGAAAAGCCCAGACCGTTCGTGCACTGGACATGTTATTGCTCTACATGATGTCTCTGCATCCCACTTGTCCCTCCAAGATTGCTTCCCTCTGACATGTATGGTTCAGCTGATACATACCCCCTTGAACAATGGCCTCTGACCAAAGAGAGCAACCGCGCCGAACTTGTTGCATTGCGATCCACTCGTCGTATTCTGCCCCTGCCTGCGTATGATGTGGCAGGCAACCTCATCGCCCCTACCGCGTATCGTCGCTGTCTTCAGGAGGCCGTGGCGGAGGTGCACTTTAACTTGTCCCACTGGGCCATCGCCAGGGCAAAGCGTGATGTACATGCCGGTGAAATCCAGTTCATCCACGTCCTCGTTCCCCCCTTGACTCCCACCCGAGGGTCTAAGAAAAGAAAGCTTCCCTTGCACCTAGACAGTGACGACATGCCGTCTGCGAAATGTCCCAGGTCCTAGATCTTCCATTTCGTGCCTTTGCCTGGCCAACACTCCGCTTGCTTGGGAACCGTCTGCTTGTTTCACTTACAGCCTCATTGTTTGAGTACAGTGCTCTGGACACTATTTTCTACTGCTTTTTCACACTGCGTGCACTTTACTTATTGCAATTCCAATGTATGGTTCGCTGTGCGTTAGGCATTGCATTTCTTCGTCGTGCGTGTGCGCACCTGTGCTTAACTACTCTGCCGATTAAGATTACCAAGCAAGATTGCCGCCGCGCGGAGCGGCACTTCCCGAGTTTACTTCCGCGACCATATCTAGACCCCTCGTGGCCCGTCCTCGTCATTACCTGATAATCGCTGACGACAGTCTGACATATACTTATTTTTATTTCATTTTACCCTCCGGTTGTATGCTTGTTGTCATGTTCCTGTCTTTCAGTTTCGACCTTTTATCTTCTCCAGCCTCTGTAGTTAGGCTAATGATCAATAAGACTCGTTTCTGCGCACTATGGAAGGCTTCCATGACAGGTGGAGGAGTACAGAGATACACTGACCCCATGTAGTCACATTAGTCACAACTTATGGATAGCCTGTGTGCCACAATGCCAACACTCATGGACAGCCTGTGGTGGGCCTGTTGCAATAATTATGACATGACACATAAGCAGGCCTGAGTTCCAGGAGTGACAGTAACATATGAGTGGGCCCATTGATAAGAAGTGAACTGAATATGTATAACATATGAACAGGCCCAGCAACATCCTATAATGTATAAACAACTGTGTGGGCCTGTCCAATGAATAGATAGGGTCATCAGCAAACTAACCCTCACCCTTACAAAATGTCTTTGTGCACCACACAACCACATTTGCTTCTGTCCTCACAAAAATTGACCCAGAAGCTGACATTATCATAAAGATTGCACCATCAAAATTTCAAGCTATATTTAGATGTCAATTGTTGAGATTCCTTGCCCCTATTTCTCTGGGCAGACCTAGCCAGTTAGATACCTTGCTGTCAAAAGCTGGCCAGTTCTGTCCAGTTCTGGCTAGGGTAAGGGCTGTTTTTCTGATGGTGTCTCAACTCATAGGCTGGCCTGTCAGTGATATGGGTGAGACTGTGCAATTCATGGATGGGCCAGTGCAATAAATGAGGTAGGCTGGCCCTTCCATAAAAAGAAATGAGAGTATACAACTCATGGATGGGCCAGCCAAAGAGATGAGGTCAGCCAGCACAACTTATGGGCTGGCCTGTCCATGATATGGAGTGAGATGGTGCAACTCATGGACAGGCCAGTGCAACAAATGAGGAAGGGTGGCACAACTAATGGGCTGGCCCATCCATAATAAGAAATGAGACAATACAACTCATGGATGGGCTGGCCAAATGGATGAGGTCAGCCGGCACAACTTATGGGCTGGCCCATCTGCGATATGGAATGGGTCAGCACAACTCATGGATGGGCCAGTGCAATGAATGAGGTAGGCTGGCACAACTAATGGGCTGGCCTGTCCATAATAAGAAATGAGAGATTATAACTCATGGACAGGCCACCAAACAGATGAGGTTGGCCAGCACAACTTATGGGCTGGCCCATCCATCATATGGAATGGGACTACACAATGCATGGATGGGCCAGTGGGATGAATGAGGCAGGTGGGCACAACTCATGTGACACTGTGTAACTCACAGGTGTGCCAGCCAACCAAATGAGTCATGCCAGCAAAACTCATGAGCTGGCCTGTCCATGATATGAAGTCATTCCTCACAACAAATGTTCAGGCCTGCCCAACAGATGAGGTAGGCAGACACTACAGTGGGCCATTACAGTTCACAGGGTACCCTGTCTGCAATATGAGGTCAGACTGTGCAAATCATGGGATGTCCAACAAATCCCATCTGCCATATGCAAAACTCAGTGACTCCATGATATGAGGTAACACAGGAATGTTGAAACTGCTCTAAACATGGAAAGGCCTTCTATAGTGGCCAAGGCCTTTAGCTGCTATTCACAGTATAGAGAGAGGCAGTCATCATGGCCCCCATTGAAATTCTTGGGTTTCCTTGATGTTGATACCCTGAA
Source organism: Pisolithus thermaeus (assembly GCA_024663475.1). Classification (NCBI taxonomy): domain Eukaryota; kingdom Fungi; phylum Basidiomycota; class Agaricomycetes; order Boletales; family Pisolithaceae; genus Pisolithus; species Pisolithus thermaeus. The sequence continues at coordinate 266,331 of JANFAF010000036.1, forward strand.
ACACCAGCCAATATGCAGTATTGGTGATCCAGCCTAACATTGAACAGAATGGGCAGCCTTGATGGGTCCAGCAGCAATCACCCCGAGATATCAATTACTGATCAGGAATTGCATGATAGGATCCGGTCATTGAATAATTGCCAGTACTTTAAGGGACTCTGACCTTTATTGCCAAAATGTCCTTAGTAAATTATCTGATCGTGCATCAGTAGTGTATCCATGCATACAAAACATTTTCATGGTGAACTAATGATACCCATCTCTATGGCTATAGTACATACAAACCTACTTCAGCCATACTGCCAGAAGCCTTGGGGTCATAAATCAACCTACATCTAGACAGCAGAATACTCTACTTTGAATAGTGAGCCTTTGAGGTGTTCCATACAGTGGCTCAAAAAAGTGTCCCAATGTTGGGTCATTTTGCAAAGATCTCTTATTTGTGACTGGACTGCTGAGAATCAGTTCATGGGCCTGCAGAGTGTCTGAAGGTACTTGGTCTTGGCATTCCAAAACTGCTTTTGTCATATGATTTGGTTTCCATGGTGACAAGATATGATCATTTCAAAATGACAGCTCATTTGGACACTTTTTTGAGCAGTGATTCTAAATTATAGTTTTAGTATTTAGTGTGTCCTCCCTTTGCCTTTATCACTGCTTCTAGTCTCCTAGGCATGCTTTCTATTAGTCCCTGACACTGCTCCACCTCTATCTTGTTCCACTCCGCTTCAATCCTTTCCCAAAGCTCCCAAACCCCCTTTGCTGGTGCTTTATAGCTATTGAGCTTCTTTTTCAGGATTTCCCATAGATGTTCAATGGGATTAAGGTCTGGAGACTGTGCTGGACAGTCTAGTACCTTGATATCTTGAGAGTCAAGCCAGTTCTGGACCCTTTTGGAGGAGTGCTTGGGGTCATTATCTTGTTGAAAGATAATGTTCTCCCTGGGAATACCAGAATACTCCATGCTGAGAAGCAGATTCCCCTCCAGAATAGAAACATACTGCTCAGCATCCATCCTCCCCTCAACCTCTGCAAGTATCCCCACTCCATTCCAACTCATACAACCCCATACCATCAAGGAACCCCCTCCAAACTTCACTGTCCCTTGCACTTCTTTATCCTGCAAAGGCTCACCTGCCATTTTCCACACATACTTCCTTCCATCTGACCCAATCCTATTAATCTTGGTCTCATCTGACCAGATAACTCTTGTCCAGTCCTCCACAGTCCAGTTTTGATGCTTGAGTGCAAAGGCTAGTCTCCTTCTTCTATGCTTGATAGACAAGAGTGGCTTCTTCTTCTTGACTATGGCCTTCATAGATGCAGCCTTAAGGACATTCCAAACTGTTTGTGGAGAGATAGGATGGGAGAGAGCAGAGTTGATAAGATGAGTAGCTTGGACAGCATTTTCTGCTCTTCCAGTAGTAATACTGGATATAATCCTTCTTCTATCAGTAGAGGAGAGCTTGGAAGGACATCCTAGTTTAGTGTTTTCCTTCTCTGGTTGGACTTCTCTGATGACCCTGGCCACAGTAGACTTCCCTAGACCAGTTTTAGAGGCTATTTTGTGACTAGAGAGACCAGATTCAGAGAGAGAAAGGATATTTACTCTAACAGAGTCAGGAATAGGCTTCATGGTATGGTAGGGAAGCCAGATTGATGGGCATACTATTTATACTGATCAGAATGATGTAATTTACATAACTACACAGGGCTGAAGCACAGCATCCATCAGAAGCTGTCAAATTCCAGTGCTGTTGCTAAATGATTATTTACAAAATCTAGGGTCAAAAAAGTGTCCCAATGAGCTGTCATTTTGAAATGATCATATCTTGTCACCATGGAAACCAAATCATATGACAAAAGCAGTTTTGGAATGCCAAGACCAAGTACCTTCAGACACTCTGCAGGCCCATGAACTGATTCTCAGTAGTCCAGTCACAAATAAGAGATCTTTGCAAAATGACCCAACATTGGGATGCTTTTTTGAGCCACTGTAAATGTACTTTTTGGACTCTCTAGACTTTCATTCTCATATGCCTTGATCATTGCTGCTCATATCAGCATGATTTACTATGCTCTTATTTGCCCTTTTGCCAGCAGCCAGGTAGCTAGAACATTGGGTTTGGTTGGTGCGATCACACTTTAGTGTATGTGGTCACTTATTCAATGTAATACTATTCATACTGTTCTAAGACATGCAAACAAATTGACAGTAATTATCATGTGGTGTAGCTGCATTCCATAGAAATCACATGCTCCTAGATAATGAGATGGAAAGTGAATCCACAGGTTGAGGTCAGTAGTGGGTGGTGTTCTCACGTCCAAATATCCTCCTAGTCTGTATTAATGAACAAATACCAATAATCATATTATCACCATACTCACTGGTTCCACCACATGAGGAGATCATTCAGCTCTGCTGCTTTCTGGGGCAAGGATGGAAGCTCGAAATAGTCAACAATGTTGTGATAGAATTCTTCATGGTTGAAGTCTTCGTCCACAATCATCCATGATGAGCAGCTAGAGAAGGCAAAGCGCAGCTGGTGTTATGTGCACAAGTCAGCAGTAGATGTACATTGAACCATACCAGTATCTTACCTGTGTGGCCACATATGCAATTGCTCACAGCTCAACAGTATTCATCCTCAAGAGTTTAGCTACATGACAATGGGTCTGCCATGTTGTTCTTGTCAGTTGGGATGCTCATGGTACATTTCCGGAATTGAGTTCATTCTGGGTGGAACTTGGGGATGTGAAGATGTATCAAAATGCCTGAAAGGCAATTAATGTCAGAGTAGCTCTGTGCAATTAGTTACAATGATACTTACCATGACAGGGTACTTTCCTTTGAAGAGTCCTTTGGCAGGCCTTAACAGATCATAGTCACCATCAGTGTAAAGAAATGGAGGCCAGCTATGAGCTGTAATGCGAAAGTTGGGTTGGAATTCTCTGATTGCACTGCAGACACTAAACATCAACAGCATCAGCACAACAGCTAAGATTCAATGGAGAGGGTCACACACTCAGCATTGGACCAATCATAGTCCACAGGACAAAGAAGCTTTCCCATAATGTCATGATTGAACCCTCTTCCATGCTTGTCCCATGAGTTGAAGGGTGGATCAGGGGGAGGTTGACTCATTCAACCATTGGGCTATGGCCACCTTCAATGTAGCACTGTCATCTCCTCATGCTCCATCTGCACCCTTCTGTAACTATCACATTGCCAGAGTTAAATAGAAACAAAAAAAGGAGAGCTATGAAGAACCTACCTCCCTACAAACAAATGCGACCTTGAGGCCAGCAGTATCAGCCTCAGCAGCAGGGCCAACTAGCTTATGCACTGAGGGGCACCACTGCATGAGCTTTTCATATGCACAATAAGTATGTTGTTGTCTACCATGCCATGAGTATGGAACAACCCAAAAGTAGCCAGGAAAGACCACTACTCACTTGGGGGTTGGCTGAATCACCTCTGAGTTGGATGATGCCTGTTGCCCAACAGCCTGAATCTCATGGTGGTCATATTCCGCAATTAAGTCAGCAACTGGTTCAACAAGAGTAACGACCCAGCGCACTGCCCAGCCCTCCCATGTTAAGGACAGAGCACTGGAGGTGATGGTCATTTCAATCCTTTATGTAGGGAAACTACTCATGGCTTCTTTGTTATCTGTCATGCCCATGCCTCTGTCCTGTACCACCAGCCCCTCTCTGCTCCACTCTGCACCTGTCCATTCGCTCTAGCACCCATATGGTGCATTCCTGCCCCATTTTCTGTTGGACCCCATTGGTCTCTGTCAGCAGTACCATGTGACCAGTGCCTTGTGGTCAGGTATGGCACAGGGTCACTTCCTGTTTAGGCTTTCAGCCTATCGTCTGATTGGTTATCAGTGGGTGCTCTGAAGACACTCCATTCTGCACTATTCCTTTTAGATACTTTTTCTTTGTCCTGTCCCTTGCCTCTGTCTTCTGTGCTCATACCCTGACTGAAGTTTTCTGACATATCTGTCCCTTGAAATTTTACTGTACTCCATATGTTAGTTCTGTCATTCCGATACTGTACTGCCTTGATGGTGCTGTAGGGAGTGGGTACTCCCTGGTCGGGAATTGGATGATGGTAAAGAGTGGTTGAAGATTTTATTTTATTTTCCTAAGGGGCTTGATCCCCATTTTGTACTTGGGACTGGGACTTAGGTGTGAGGCAAGTGGCTGATTAGTAAGTGTGGTTTGGACTTGGACTCGAGTTGTAGTAGTTACAAAACAATCACCACTATTGAGACTGGAGAGCACAGGCTGGTGAGACCAGCCTGTGGCAGTCTTTTCTGTTTCTGCCCTTGAGAGTGAGGTCAGGACAGCTCTAGGGGAGTCCTAGAGTGGTGGGATTGAGAGTTTTGGTCAGGTTTTCAGCTGAGTGTTTTCAGTTTCTGTTCTTTTCATTTTTTTTTCTACTAGTTCTCTTCTTCAGCAGGATCTCCTACTGGGTCTAACTAGCCTTTAGATCCTATTCCTATCCTACTACTAACTTTTCTCTTCAGCATGACCACTGTATATAAGCCTGCTGCACTCAGCAGTGTCTCTGGAGTATGAATATCAACTTAGTTCCCTCCTCTGCAGTCTTTGACCAGCCTTCTCCTCCATTGTCAGCTTAATACTGACTCTTCTCTATCTCTGAAATCCAAGGGCTGGGCTCATACAAGGGGGCAGCACATGAGCTGAACCCAATGCCCTCTCCCGAACCTCTGTTATGACTGTCGGCCACCCTTCAGCCATCATCGCTCCTCATTGGTACACATTGGCCAACCTCCAGACATGTCCCCCAGCCTCTGTGAGCATTGGAGATCGCTGGAGTAGGACTGAACTTGACATTATCTTATGATGAAGTCATGTATTCTCATCTTCAAGTAAGGATATCATCCATTTGAGGGATGCAACTGTGTGAGTATCAGACATGGAACTAGGAGACATCAGAGGGGGGACTGTCATGACTCAGAGGTGGTTCCCAGCTAAATAGCATGCCAGGTTGACTTGTATGATGGTATCAGCTGAAAACAAAAAAAAAAAGTAAAAAAAGGAAGCTCACCAGTGTTATGTTCCTCCCATTGAAGTGGTCTTGTGAGTTCATTTGACAGGATACTCGATGGGATTTACTGCCTATATCAACCTTGAACCTTAGATTTACATAGCACCTCGCATACCCTGCAGATTGTGCAGGGTCGATTTGTCAATCAGACTGTGACTTCTGACACATAGACTTGGACCCCCAGCACAAATATGATGTCAGTGCTTGGATACTTTCTCTCACAAGTTTGTCTCTTTCATGGACCACATTCCCTTTGACATGGTCTATTCAGCTTGTTGCTTGTCTTGCATATCATATCTGACATTCAGCCAGCTACTCAGGCAATTGGATATGCAGCAGCCACACTTTGGATGGTCAGAGAAATTTTCACAGCCACTCACATTCCTCCTTGGTGGACGATCTCTCAATGAAGTTACCATTGACTTGTTGTACTTCATGGTGCCTGACACACTCTGTGTCATCTTTGAGCTTTACCCTGTCTGGGTCATGGACTTCTGTGTGGAGGCCTTATCTGCCTTGGAGAGTGCTCGACTAAATGTGCATCATGACTCTGAGGAAGCAGCTGACTGCCTTTACTGTGGGGGATCCCTAATGGTATGCAGACCCATGGATTCTTCAGCACTTTCTACTTACTTTTTGCCAGTGTGACTTGGATCTTGTACTAGAATTCTAACTGGCATTGACTCCCATCACTCCCTGGAGTTCAACATTCAGCATTTAAGCTTTACCCTGTTTGTCCCTCCACCATCCATGCCCTCTGTGGTCTGCTGATGTTCTGTCATGCTCACAAAACTCAATGTTGTCCAACTCTCACTTCTTATGTGTACCTGTTGTCATCTTAACTATGTACATTGTGTGCCCATTTGATACTGGGCATATGTACCATACAAATATAAAAGTAACGTGCTTGGACAAGTCCTGTGACAAGGTTGAGGTTGCTCAATTCACCAAAAATTGTGCAGGCACTCACCACAAATCACGCAGTGTGATTACTTTTGACATTGCAGATGCAATATCCTAGTGACTGAGATCGTGTCTAGCTATGCAGATCAACTTTCCATTGAATTCTCTGGTACCGCTAACCATAGCATTAAGTTTGGGTGACACACAAAAACTCTAACATACATAGTTTGTCTGAATCAGGTGATTCTGGCCTCTCGTATGCAGGGCTATCCAGTTCCCTCATTTCTTGTGAGACCATCCATGGCATCACAGGTGAGATCATTGTCACTGGTAAATAATCTTAAGCCATCAAGAGCTTACATTCAATAGATTTGAATACCAAAATGCTGGTTGATTGTATTGCTGGACAATAAACATGTTCACTTTCCCTGTATCCTGTCAGATAGGCAGGGAATGCAGACTACTAAGCAAAAAAGACATAGTTGACCCTGTCTCATACAATCAACAGAGCATGACCATTGTGGTGAGATTAGCAGAGCGCACTGGCTAAAAACATTGCTGCAGTCCCAGGCATCATTGTCATGGGGAACCCAAACATGGATGATGGAGTGTGACCATCATGATGAGGCACATATAGTAGTCACACTTAGTCACAACTCATGGGCAGCCTGCATGCCAAAATGCCAACACTCATGGACAGCCTGCTGTGGGCCCACCCAATGAATAATGACATGACACATAAGCAGGCCTGAGTGCCAGGAGTGACACTAACATATGAGTGGGCCTGTTGTTAATGAGTGAACTGAATATGTGTAACATATGAACAGGCCCAGTGTCCTCCTATAATGTATAAACAAGTGTGCCAGCCCATCAAACGAATAGATAGGGTGTCTCAACTCATAGGCTGGCCTGTCAGTGATGTGGGTGAGACCGCACAATTCATGGACAGGCCAGTGCAATAAATGAGGTAACAACTCATGGGCTGGCCCTTCCATAAAAAGAAATGAGAGTGTACAACTCATGGATGGGCCAGCCAAAGAGATGAGGTCAGCCAGCACAACTTATGGGCTGGCCCGTCCATGATATGGAGTGAGATGGCACAACTCATGGATGGGCCAGTGCAACGAATGAGGTAGGCTGGCACAATTCATGGGATGGCCCATCCATAATAAGAAATGAGAGAGTATAACTCATGGATGGGCTGGCCAAACAGATGAGGTTGGCCAGCACACCTTATGGGCAGGCCCATCCGTGATATGGAGTGAGATGGTGCAACTCATGGATGGGCCAGTGCGATGAATGAGGCAGGCTGGCACAACTCTTGGGCTGGCCCATCTATGATAAGATATGAGACAGTACAACTCATGGACTGGCCAGCCAAACAGATGAAGTCAGCCAGCACAGCTTATGTGCTGGCCTGTCTGTGATATGGAGTGAGACAGTGCAACTCATAGATGGGCCAGTGCAATGAATGAGGTAGGGTGGCACAACTCATGGGCTGGCCCATCCATAATAAGAAATGAGAGAGTATAACTCATGGATGGGCTGGTGTACATCAGTAAATGGGATTTTAGTCAGAACCAGTCATAAACCAGTTTGTGACCAGTCCTGACCAATTGCCGGTTCCCTGATGTAGTAGGGGAGGGGAGGAGCCAGGAGCAGAGAGAGCTTAGTCAGTGGGGATGTGGCGGAGAGGAGCCGAGGTGTTGTAGATACAGAATCCATCCTGCCATGTTGGCACTCAGCAGAGCATGAGAGTGGTCCACTGCTACAACGTGGTGATGAGAGTGCGTTGAACCCAATGCAGTGAAGTCACATGGACAGGCAGAACTGTTCAACCACACTGAGTTAACACCGAACGAACTCGCACACACTGAAACTGCTCCATATCAACCTGCACACTGCAGGCTGCCTGTGAACCAGCCACCAACCAATCTGCCATCTAGACGAGACCAACCAAGGGATGAGCAGGGACACTTCACCGTGTGCCCACCACCCACAGCTATGTCACAGACCCCATCACCACTCAGCCCATCATTCAATGACAGCGACTTAGGTCTAGCGTTGGATAGAGACTTGGCACTAGACTTGCCACCAGAATATGCATCAAATAGAGCAATTCCCCCATCCCAACCTCAAAGTCCTGACTCAGATGACAACATACAACTCAGGATCAGGATATTCAGGACAATAGTACCTGCAGCACTGACATCATACAACCCAGCCATGGCAATAACACAATGGCTACTGTATGCCTCACCCAATACACCTGCTCCACACTACATGCCAGCAGCACCACTGACAATGATACAGAATAGGCCACAGCCTAATACATTGTGTGTGGCTGCAATGGAGACACTTAAGCTGTTCAAAGCAGATGAAGATGAAGTACAAGACCCACAAATGTTCTTATGCACATTCAACCATATCATGAGGCTGGCAGGCATAGTTGACGAGGGAGACAAGATAGAGGTGTTGCAGGATTACATTGTGCCACAGTCGGAAGTGCAAAAATGGTATGACAACTTAATGGGGTCACAATGAGCATCATGGGCAGAACTCAGCAAAGTGTTCAATGAACACTGGAAACCATTACTGCAAGCAGAGAAAACCCCAGAGAAGTACCAGGAGGAACTCATGGCACTAAAACTGGAGGATAGCAAGGTGGGAACAATGAAAGAGATAAACAGAACAAAGGCATGGATGCATGTTGCATGGGCGAAAGAGGTGTTATGACTCACAAAGTCAGTGGGTGTGGAAAACAATGTGGGCCTAGTCAGGATAGTCCACAAGAACCTGCCAAAGATCATATGCAAACTCATGACAAAAAAGTATGTGACATTCAAAGATCTCACAAATGCTATAAAGGGTTTGGATATAGATGATGTGATGAGGGAGAAAGAGGATGTGGACAAAAGGAAAAGGGAAGAGACAGAGAGGGAGAGGCATATCTTGCAGCAGCAGAACATGTTGCTTGCAGATATCACAACACACTTGCAACAACTCATGATACAAGCACAGCCCTACCAACCATGAAGCCCAGTGCAACAAACAAGCACTGCCCCATCATGGTTTGCAGTCCAGCAGACATCAGGCATGCCAAGGACACAAAGCCCACTCACAGATGCTCAGAAAGAAATCACTCAACATGCTACCACACCACCCAGCAGACACAATGGGATGGAGAGTGTACCACACACAAATAGCTCAGTGGGGAAAGACACACAGGGAAAACACATGAGTATCAGAAAACACACCATTCCCTCTCAAACCAGGCATGGTGACTATCTGCTCTGGCGAGTGCTACAGATGTGGGATGCACAGCCACACTAGCAGAGACTGTCCAGTTCCCCAAGGAGATCCAATACAGCTAGATGCACACGAAACAGCATGGAGAGTGCTATGTGGTAGGGCACTGGGAGCATATAACAGAGCCACAGCAGCAGACATTAGGCTGGTGGAAACTACAGAACAGGGCAAAGAGGATGGGTCATTGTAATGGATGGAACATCGACCCATGCACTGCCAAATGTATCTCGAGTATCGCATGTGAACCAGTTTGGTATATACACCACACTCACACAGACCGGAAACATGATGTGCATCGAGAACAAAACTGTCCCATTCATGAACAACATTGTGATAAAAAGCAGCAACAGAGAACTGATATGAATACAAGCTCTCTTCAACGATGGAGCAATGGTAAATGCTATGTGTATGACAGTCTTCAACATGGTCAAGCACAGACTAAGGGGGTGGACACATAGTTCCCAAACTGTATGGATGGCTAATGGCACCATAATCCCAGTGGCGGCCCAATGGACAGGAACAGTTTGTGTTGGGACAACCGAAGTACAGACAACATTCATTGTATTCAACAGCAGGGGAGGATGGGCATTCCTAGTGGGGAAGCCCTTACTACACACACTAAGAGCAATACACGAATACACCGCAGATAAGCTGACCGTTACAGATGGAAACAACACAACAGTGTTAGACAACAAGTACTATGATGCAACACATGAACAAATCATGGGGACTAAGCACCAGACCCTAGACATTAAACAACAGCTGCAAGAACAACCAAGAGCGGTAGAGACATACACAATATCACCACCAATGGATAACATATTCACAAGGCAAACAGATCCATTCAATCCATGGCGAGTTGAATACATTCTTAATGCAGTCACTCTCAGACATGACCTCACAGAAACAGAAAAAGAGCAAGCTAAAGTGTTCATTGCAGAGTATGCTGATGTTTTCACATGCTCAATAAAAGAGGTACTGCCAATACCAGGAGCAAAAATTGACCTCAACATGCCAGCAAATGTATTGTTCTCAACAGCAGTAAGACAATGGCCACTAATGCCACCGCAAAAAATGTTCATGCACAAGTGGGTACAACAAATGTTAGATGCTAACATGATAGAGCCAGCAGATGTAGCACACATCAAACATGTTGCACCTATGGTGCTCACACAAAAAACCCACAATGAAAAAATCAGATTAATGCTAGAGGACCTACAGTGTGCATTGAACGAACAATGCGAGCAAGTGGGAATTGAACCACCATTCCCGGATGTCGATGCTCTCAAGCAAGAACAAATGAACAAAGCATACACAGGCCCCAAAGACATGAAGTGGAGGGTCACACAAAACTTCAGTGAGCTCAACAAAGTCACCCAAATACTGCCACTACACCAAGGAGACATACGAGCAAAGCAACAATGACTAAGTGGACATAAGTACATATCAGTATTTGACTTTGCATCAGGTTTCTATGCCATCACAGTACCAGACAAATGGAAACTGTACCTGGCCTTCTTCATGGAAGGCAGAGGATATTTCTGGTACAAGAGAATGCCAATGGGACTCACTGGAGTACTGACAACATTCTCAGCAGTAGTAATGGAGAAACTCCATGACTTACTGGCAAACAACACGATAGAATTGTTTGTAGATGACAGTGGATGCGGAGATGACACATTCAGAGGAATGCTAACAACGCTACAGCAAGCATTCCAATGCATCTGCAACTATGACCTATTGCTCTCACCCATGAAATGCTGGCTGTTCATGACAGAAACAACATTCACAGGCACAGCAGTGAGTAAGAAAGGAGTACAACCGGACTTAGCTAAGCTAACAGCCATTATCAACTGGAAACAACTGGAGGATGCACTAAACCTATGTTTGTTTTTAGGACTTATGGGCCACTTCAGGGACCTAATTAAGGGCTACACAAAAATTGAAGGACCACTATGCAACTTGGTCAAACAAGCTGAAGTCCCACAACCCATAACTAAATCAACATACCAAAGGGCAATGACCAACCACAAATTGGTGGACAAGTGGACAATGGAGCATACAAGAGCATTCATGCAACTCAAGATGGCTCTAACAAGCAAACCAATGCTACACACACCAAAATACAATGGCAGCCCATTTATAGTTACAACTGACAGGTGTCTAGAAGGACTGGGGGCAGTACTAACACAGCAAATACAGATCCAAACACCCAGTGGCAAAATGGTCAACAAAACAGTCCCAATCATGTTTGCATCAAAAAGAACCTCAGTGGCAGAACACAAGTACAAACCGTTCTTGCTGGAGTTCACAGTGCTCAAGTATGGGCTCAACCATTTCTTGAACACCATATGGGGCTACCCAGTAGAAGTTGAAACTGACTGTCAAGTGCTCAAAGACATACTAACAAACAATAATCTGACAGCAGCCCACACATGATGGAGAGATGGCATATTGGCCCACAACATTGTAGTGGTAAGACACATACCAGGCAAACTGAACATAGTAGCAGATGGACTCAGCCAGCAATGGGACAACACAGAACACATGGGCAACGATGGCAGTGACTGGTCAGTAAACCCCGAGCCAAAGGCACTAACAGATGTAGTCAACAACATGTTTGCAATCAACTGAGTAGACGAAGAACAACAGAAACTACGAGAGCAGTTCGCAAATGAACCAGTGTTCTTAGAAGTCATTGATGTGATATTGAACATAGACACTGCGGCAAATCCAAGAGACTGCAGCAGGGCAAGACACTGTGCATCCCAGTACATCATAGAAGGTGGACGCCTGTGGAGAATATATGGGAAAATGAGCATATGACCCCAAAGCCGAACAGAATGCATAATGCGCAATGAAGTGGAACAGCATGCATACATGCTACACTGCACAGGAGGACACTGGGGATGTGATGCGCTGAAGATGGTGCTAACAGACAGGTATTTTTTGCCCAAACTCAACACCTCAATCATGAATGCAATAACAAAATGCACTAAGTGTAAAAACTTTGGGTCACCACATATACACCACTTCTCGAACCAATCACATGCAGGCACCCATTCGAACTCCTGGTAGGTGACTATCTCAGCATGCCACAGGGAAAGGGGGGCTACCACACATTAGGACTGTTCCTAGATACATTCTCACAACACTTGTGGGTCATGAAGTTCAAAATGGCAGGTACAGCGAAAACAATGATGGACAGCCTATCAGCAATATTCAACATGTACATGGCACCAGAGACATTCATGACAGACAGAGGGAAACACTTCAACAACCATGTGGTAAAAGGATTCTGCGCTAAGTGGTCTTGCAAACACTATGTAGTAGCAGCATACTCACCATGGGTCAATGGCCCAGTAGAAGGCACGAACAAGCTACTACTCCATGTACTCAAAAGAATGTGTGCACCGGAAGTAGGAGAAGACAATGATGAGCTGGCAACCTGGGAGAACCTACCACAAATGTGGACAGACCACTTGGACAACATGGTCAGAGCACTAAACAACCACCTACTACCAGCTCTCAAGCACACCCCAAAAGAACTGCTGCTAGGACTAGTAATAGACACAAAACACACCAGACCAGAGGACTGTGTCACACCTATAGATGCCATACAAGCATTGGCACACATGGCATATGCAGCACAGCAACGTCTGGACAGATATGACGAGGTGGTACGACATGCACTCAAATGCAAGCATGCATTTGACAAAGGGGTCTTAAAAAGACAACCTGGAGAAGTAGTTTTCTCTAAAGGACAACTAGTACAGGTCTACCACAGTGATACTGACCACACATTCAAAACAGATTGGAAACTGATACCAAAATGGTCAGTACCACACCGCATAATGGACCGAATATGAAACACCTACAAGCTAGAGACACTATGAGGAGTGCAACTCCCAGGGGATTTTAGCACACGAAGGCTACGTATATTCGAACCAAGACTCGGTATGAAACTATATGAAGAACAAGAAGTGTACATGAGAAACATTCACAACAAGAATGACAGTCAGAATGGAAGGGAAGTGGAGGGAGAGCATGTAGAACACGAAGAGGAACATGGGCAGGTCAGTGGGAACAGCGACAAGGATGCCACCGGTTCTTTTTAGGGGGCCACATGTAGTAGGGGAGAGGGGAGGAGCCAGGAGCAGGGAGAGCTTAGTCAGTGGGGATGTGGCAGAGAGGAGCCAAGGTGTTGTAGATACAGAATCCACCCTGCCACATCAGCACTCAGCAGAGCATGAGAGTGGTCCACTGCTACACCAGCCAAACAGATGCAGTTGGCCAGCACAACCTATGGGCAGGCCCATCCACAATATGGAGTGAGAATGGCACAACTCATGGATGGGCCAGTGCAATGAATGAGGTAGGCTGGCACAACTCATGGGCTGGCCCATCCATAAGAAGAAATGAGAGGGTATACATAACTCATGGATGGGCCAGCAAAACTCATGGGCTGGCCAGTCCATGATATGGAGATATACTGTGCAACTGAAGGGCAGACCAGCATAACAGGTAGGGTATGGCTGCACAACTCATGGGGTGGCCCATCCACAATATGAATTTTGCTGGTACAAGTTGTGAATGGGATGGCCTAATTCACATGAGCACCTTCTAGCTTGTAGTTTGTAGCCATGACAAAATATAGTGATGTAATATGATGGACAATGGCAAATTTTTGCTCATTGTCCCAGCTCCTGGGATATTGTGAAGTAGTAGCTCAAATCAGTTTTTTTTTTTTCAAAATGTCTCACCAGCAACAAATGTCCCAAGCACCCTGTGGTTGGCACATGCAGTTAACAGACAAAATTGCTGACTATGTGCAAAGCTGATTTTGGGAGGAGGCACTGACTGGACAATGCACACTGCCTGACATATCCATTCCTCTGCCACTGGTATGTCAGGCCAATCGCATGATTCGAGTAATTGTACAAGCATATCAGCACCCAGGTGATTGCAAAACATCTCTTCAGTAACATCAGCTCATTGTAGAGAAGTGGTAGTCCATGCTACAAAACACCAACAGACTCAGGAAACCACCTCATTTCTGCAATATGATGAAATCATGGAAGTGACTGTAGTACTGGATGGAAATGGAAATATCAAGCTTTGGTACCTTCCAGGTGCCTTATATGATAGACATCAGGTCTGAAACTTGACATACCTGTAAAGCAGGAGATTCACGTTCATCCCAGAGACAAATATGGTATTCACTCAGTGGAATGGCGGTTCCACTGAAGGACAGCCTCAAGCATTCAGGAAACCATGGATGGCAGACAGACATGGTATTATTCTGCCAAATGGCAGATCTTAAAGGTAGTATAGACCTATCACCAGGGTGGTATCAGCAGGGACATGGGGTAAGAGATGCATCCCTTCTCAGTCTATATTTTGGTGACATGCAGACAGCCACCCAACTTCCACCCTGAGGTATCACAGCTGTTAAAAGCTGGTTGAGAACAAAATGGAATGCAGCAATGGGTGGATCAAATGTCCAAGTTTCATGCACTTCTCTCTGGAACACTTGTGGTCATGCACCCTCATATGTGTGCTTCTGGCCAGGAGGTTCTGATCCAACTCAGTGCAGATGCACAACAACAGCAAGATATAGATATGTCTTCCATATTACCCATCTGGAATTCAGTATATAACAGTGTGTCCATAATGGTTAACCACACAACTCCCTACCACACAGACATCAATGGGCAGCAGCAGTGGTTGGACATGCTAATCACAGTTGGCAACTATCCTCCACTAGATTTTGTTGTTACTACCCTCAATCTACAGCTTCGATACAATCCAGGCACAATCATTGCGATGCCAGGATCTGTGTTGGAACATGGGGTGGGTTATGCTGATGGTAATCATGCATGCCTCGCATACTACATGCAGCAAAATGTACATGAGTCAGTTGGAATTCCATTATGCAATCCACCCCATATTTCTGACCTACAATTGTAGCACATTGTAAATGTATAGATAAATGATTGAGTACATAGACAGAGTGGACAGGTTGCTCATCATCATAATGTATCTTGCCTGCAATATGGATACCAACAATTTGATCCACATGACACATAAAGTCATCAGTGATGGTCACTTCATTCTGCTCATCCCTACCTCTTCCATGATTCAATCATAGGACTGGGGGGTGGCCAAATGAGTTCCATGCTCCCTCTCCCATGATATCCTGCAGAATTTGCTGCATGGTAGACTTCAGATGGAAAATTCATAGGAAATATATACAAAAATTTTATATACATCTGGACAGCATAGACTCTTAGGATGTATTATGCATCCTGCAAATCGAGCAGTCTCAACAAGGCAAACCACCATGAAAACAAATGATCAATATCCTGCTGAGCACATTCTTCTCAAGCTCATGTACAACACCCCTCACAGCAATCATGTAGGCACTGACCTTCTCCTCCATCCACTCATCAATCCAATCACCCATTGACAGCCGCTGCAAGGGCCAAGTATGCTGTAGTAAGGTCAACACATTATGCCTCTCAAAAGGTGCCAGAAATTACCTGGAAATACTCGTGTGCAATGGGAAAAATTCTTGCACCCCTCATTTGCTCAAAGTCTGCTGTGTATTGGAGAGATCCATCTACCCACCATGGAAAAACAAATCCCGCATATTTGTTGGGTGACCTGGGCATCCAATTGGGAATGAATAGGGATATCTCGTCAATCATCCAAAAGGTGCCAAGAGGAATCTGTTGAACCTCAGCTTGAAATCACGCCTGGTCCTCTTGGCACTGTAAATATGCATGAAAGCATGCTGGCAAAATAGGACTGAAGCTTTCCCACAATACAGTTACCAGGATGAGGTGTTCCAGCTCCTTCTGTGCCAGAGATCATCACCTTAATCCAAGCCAACATAAAATGAAAATGTACCATATCCAAGCACAGGTTGGCATACCACCCTGTTGGCCAGTCAGATGGTTGTGGCATACCCAATAAATGAATCACTGCACACTCAATGCAGCACCCCAAGTATACAATGGCCATCTCTATCGCAGATTGTCGAGATAGGTAGGGTGGACCTCTGGTATATGGCTGCAGACTGTACCCCACATGTGGATGGCATGATACCTCCAGCAAGTCAATCATATCTACTGTGTACTGGCCAGCTTGCACATTCTGCACCTGAGAACTGACAACATGTCGAATGTCAGCTGCAAGCTGCCTCATCACTTGCATGATGTGCCTGTTGAGCTGCTTGTTGTAGGGGAAATGTGCAGGGGGGAAATCAGCACCATGCCACAATTTGAATGTTTGAAGTGTGCGCAAAACTAATGCCCAGTATCAGCAAAAGAAGGACTAAGCCAACAGTACATACAATCATCATCTGAATCAGATGTGGCCAATCCTGCCTGTTCCAAAGCCTGATGCTCATCTGGTGTAGGCACATCTCCTACAAGATGTCCATTGTCAGCATGCCCATAGTGAAATATGCAATAGTGCAAACCTGCCACTGCATTTAAGAAGAGGGCTCATAACTGCCCACAATCTTGATTGCCAAAGTCCACTGTAGGACCGTGATCTGGCTCCTCCCCCTGGCTTATGTTGCCCTCTGGGAGATAAAACATCAAACTTAGCCTTCGTGTGTACAATCATATCATGAATTCTCACCTGTAATTGTGGAGGGCTGTGTCTGACCATCCACAACCTCAATGCTTGTGGATTGATGGGGATGGTCTACATTGCCTCCTTGGAGATATCAAATAAGATTAGCCTATGATTTTACATAAATTCCATGAATGCTCACCTGTAAGTGCAGGAGGCTGCAGCTGCTCATCCATCATTTCTATCCTCACCAATGGCACTTGAATTACAGCATTGTGCATTCGCTCCAACCGATCTGTGTTGGGGGCTTGGGACCACACATGGTAAGGAGATCAGATTTTTTGGAACCCAACATATATTAATACTGACCTGTGGCAGCAGAGGGTGGAATCAGAATTACTGCTACTTTCATTCTCTCCAAATTATTGAGCAGTGGTGGTTTGGGCAGGGATCCAGCTGAAGCAACTGGTGGTATGGGTACAGCCACACTTCGCATGGCTGCCATTCTGTCACTCTGCAGGGAAGGCATGCAAGCAGGCAGGGTGGGGATGGTTGCATTGCACATGGCTACCATTCAATCCATGCAGGGCTCAGGTGCACTAGCTGGTGGTGTGGGGATGGTTGCACTGCACATTGCCTCCATTCTGTCCATGGAAGGTGCAGTCACACTACCAGGGGGTGTGGAGATCATCACATTGTGCATGGCTGCCATTCAATCAATGCTGCCTCTGCCAGGGGGTATGGGTATGTTCACTGGCTGCAATGTCTGAGATCAATCCACACTGGTACTAGCCTCCATACTGGGGCAGTGGGTCACCTCCAATCTGTTCTCCAAACTTGAAGTGCCCTTTTCTGTGGGTGAAACTGGGTAAGGCCTTGATTGTTTTCGAGGGGAGATGGGTACAATATTGACTATCCACAATTAGGATGGGTCAAGGCAGGAATATTTATCTCCCACCTTGATGGTAGAAATGAACTCTTCACTGCTGTTCTTCAGACATGTTGGATGGTCATTAGAAAATTGGTGTATTACTATACAATGTGCCTCTCGGCAAAGACATTGAAACGTTGATGGGTCAACCATGAGAATATACTCAGCACAGCAATTGGTAATGAATGCCTCGAGGCAATGTATTTTTATGCATGTGTGGAATGCATGGCTACACTTATTCAGGCTGAGGCATAAAGCAATATGGAGGGTACATGCTTGCATATGTATAGAATGTGGATGTATGGAAGACTATGTCGATGCAGTATTCATTGTAACCATCAAGGTCAGCTAGCTAATCATGAACACATTGGTATCTGCTACACAATCATGGGCCCATCAATATTTAAAGGTTAATCACAGTTGCACAGTATGTACAACCTTTGTGTGCACAAACTGCAATTTACAGTATCTGTATGGGTTCTACTATGTAACCTTGCCACCATTGAGAATCAATGGAAAGCACTCAAATGTTGCTCGCTGATCATGAACACATTAGTATCTGATAAGTAATCATGGACCCATGAGTACATGATAGCTAATCACAGTCCCTCCAGTATGTACAGCCAAATCACAGCATCACCATCAAGAACAGATGGAAAGTTGTCAAATGTTGCTCACTAATCATGAACACATTAGTTTCTGCTGAATAATGATGGATCCATCAGCACCTGATAGGTAATCATGGTCCCCCCAGTATGTACAACTTAATCATGGCACAACCATCCATATCTAATAGAAAGCGCTCAAATGTTGCTATGCCTCATCTTTGATGTATCTCCACTCTTCGAAGGTTTGTACTTGCGCATTTTCTTTGGCAGTGGAGAGGGTGCATTGGTGTGGGCTGGCAAAGGAGCCCAGCACACTCAGGGAGATTTCCATGGCGGCACTTCATTGGGGACTGTTTAAACCAATTGTCAAGTGCAGTCCTACTCCAACAATCTCTGATGCTCACAGAGGCCGGGGGGTGTGTCCAGAGGTTGGCCAACATTGGCTGACAAAGAGTGACAATGGCTGAAGGGTGGCTGATGGTCACGACAGAGGTTTGGGAGAGGGCATCAGGTTCAGCTTGTGTGCTGCCCCCTTGTATGAGCCCAGCCCTTGGATTTCAGAGATAGAGAGGAGTCGGTAATAAGCCAACAATGGAGGAGAGGGCTGGTCGAAGACTGCAGAGGAGGGAACTAAGTTGATATTTGTGCTGAAGAGACACCACTGAGTGTGGCAGGCTTATATACAGTGGTCACACCATTGAGGTGGTACAGTATTGGAATGATGGAACCCACATATGGAGTACAGTAAAATTTCAAGGGACAGAAATGTCAGAAAACTTCAGTCAGAGTACAAGTGCAGACAGTGGAGGTGAGGGATGGGATAACAAGAAAGTATCTAAAAGGAATAGTACAGAATGGAGTAGCTTCGGAGCGCTCACCGACAGCCAATCAGGTGATAGGCCGAAAGCCTAAAGAAGAAGCAGCCCTGTGCCATCCCATGCAGTGTGGCAGCTGTGCCATGCAGTGTGGCAGCTGTGCCATGCCTGGACCAGACCATTGACCCAAAAGGAAGGTGACCCCTAAGTCAAGGGAGGACGTCACCTGACAGAGAGACACTAGTCACATGGTAGTGCCAACAGAGACCGACAGGGTCTGACAGAGAACAGGGCAGGAATGTGCCATGCTAGAGCAAGCAAATGGGGGTGGAGCAGAATGGACAAGGGCCAGATGGTCAGTGGTGGCGCAGGTTGGGTTAGAACAGGAGCACAGTCATGACACCAATTAGTATATTTGGCAGATAAATCAAGATTCATCATACCTTCTGTAGAAGGGCCCTGGGCACCAGGATGATTGTTTGCAGCTCGACACCTTTTAGTTGCTTTGGCCATTGACTGCTGAGGATTTCTCCTTGTTTCAAGGTTGGGTTGAGCATTCATGTCTTTCTGTTCACACCTTGAATGGCCCTTCAGTGCAGATTTCAATTTTCCACCCTTTTGATGTTGGCCAGATGGCCCACTGTGAGTAGTGTGGACATCTGCGAATGGCATGCTGTCAAACTCATCATCATCCATATAGCCATTGGCATCTGGAAGCTCAGCAGTCACCTGAGACCCTATCAATCATGAATTGTCAGCACTGATGGCTGAAAATTGGCTGAGGATAACCTTTGTGTTGAATTGCAGATTGCCTGGATGTGGAAGGCTGCTTCACTACTGGCAATGCTTCATTTCCCACCACTTCATCTTCAGTAGATATGACCTCATGCTGTTCTTCATCATCTGTAGCCAGATGGGTGGGTCGCCTGACAGGCATTGGAGTCTTCTTGTGGAGGCAATGGGTATCACGAGACTTTCCCCTGGAAGACACTGGGACAATGTTGATGGCACTGGTAGCCTCATCTTCAGTACCTGTATTGTCATTTTGGTTGTCATTGCTCTCATCTGCTGAGATCAGGGCTTTCTGTGATTGGGTAGTCTGTTTCTTTGCAATCTGCAGTGAGAGTGTGCTTCCATCACTTGGCAACTGTAAATTTCCAGCTTGATCCAACCATTTCTGAAATGTGAATATATCATTTGGATGGGATTCCTGGCATTCTTTCCAGAAGTTGAGCAACTCCATCACATCTGAGAGGTGCATGTGACTGGGGTCTACAGTAAAGGTGAAGTTTGGAGGTAAGTGGTGGGGTGAAATCACATGAGCCTGGTACCACCCCAATTTCTTGAAGGGTACTTTGGCAAGCTGTTTGCCACAAGCCTTTCCTAATGAATGAAGGTACAGTGGCTCAAAAAAGTGTCCCAATGTTGGGTCATTTTGCAAAGATCTCTTATTTGTGACTGGACTACTGAGAATCAGTTCATGGGCCTGCAGAGTGTCTGAAGGTACTTGGTCTTGGCATTCCAAAACTGCTTTTGTCATATGATTTGGTTTCCATGGTGACAAGATATGATCATTTCAAAATGACAGCTCATTGGGACACTTTTTTGACCCTAGATTTTGTAAATAATCATTTAGCAACAGCACTGGAATTTGACAGCTTCTGATGGATGCTGTGCTTCAGCCCTGTGTAGTTATGTAAATTACATCATTCTGATCAGTATAAATAGTATGCCCATCAATCTGGCTTCCCTACCATACCATGAAGCCTATTCCTGACTCTGTTAGAGTAAATATCCTTTCTCTCTCTGAATCTGGTCTCTCTAGTCACAAAATAGCCTCTAAAACTGGTCTAGGGAAGTCTACTGTGGCCAGGGTCATCAGAGAAGTCCAACCAGAGAAGGAAAACACTAAACTAGGATGTCCTTCCAAGCTCTCCTCTACTGATAGAAGAAGGATTATATCCAGTATTACTACTGGAAGAGCAGAAAATGCTGTCCAAGCTACTCATCTTATCAACTCTGCTCTCTCCCATCCTATCTCTCCACAAACAGTTTGAAATGTCCTTAAGGCTGCATCTATGAAGGCCATAGTCAAGAAGAAGAAGCCACTCTTGTCTATCAAGCATAGAAGAAGGAGACTAGCCTTTGCACTCAAGCATCAAAACTGGACTGTGGAGGACTGGACAAGAGTTATCTGGTCAGATGAGACCAAGATTAATAGGATTGGGTCAGATGGAAGGAAGTATGTGTGGAAAATGGCAGGTGAGCCTTTGCAGGATAAAGAAGTGCAAGGGACAGTGAAGTTTGGAGGGGGTTCCTTGATGGTATGGGGTTGTATGAGTTGGAATGGAGTGGGGATACTTGCAGAGGTTGAGGGGAGGATGGATGCTGAGCAGTATGTTTCTATTCTGGAGGGGAATCTGCTTCTCAGCATGGAGTATTCTGGTATTCCCAGGGAGAACATTATCTTTCAACAAGATAATGACCCCAAGCACTCCTCCAAAAGGGTCCAGAACTGGCTTGACTCTCAAGATATCAAGGTACTAGACTGTCCAGCACAGTCTCCAGACCTTAATCCCATTGAACATCTATGGGAAATCCTGAAAAAGAAGCTCAATAGCTATAAAGCACCAGCAAAGGGGGTTTGGGAGCTTTGGGAGAGGATTGAAGCGGAGTGGAACAAGATAGAGGTGGAGCAGTGTCAGGGACTAATAGAAAGCATGCCTAGGAGACTAGAAGCAGTGATAAAGGCAAAGGGAGGACACACTAAATACTAAAACTATAATTTAGAATCACTGCTCAAAAAAGTGTCCAAATGAGCTGTCATTTTGAAATGATCATATCTTGTCACCATGGAAACCAAATCATATGACAAAAGCAGTTTTGGAATGCCAAGACCAAGTACCTTCAGACACTCTGCAGGCCCATGAACTGATTCTCAGTAGTCCAGTCAAAAATAAGAGATCTTTGCAAAATGACCCAACATTGGGACACTTTTTTGAGCCACTCTAAGATATTTAGTAGTACAAAGTACATTCGATGATGCATGCCAAACCATTTCGGAAGCCAATGGACTTTTCATCACAATTATATTAAGCAAGACTAATTGTAAATATATATGCATAGCTGCACCAACAGAACCTGATTGATTCAGCAGGCTGGTTGATCACAAAATTGGAAATGAGACTCTGGCACACCATGTTGATGTTGTGGTGACAATGGAGACATACAGGGTTGGCAGCCTAGGAAGCACATGAAATATGTTGAAGGTACATAGTGGCACAAAGTATATTTGATGACACATGCAAAACCACTTGGTAAACCAATGCGTGTTATGCTGTTGTGCATGAATGTCCTAATAAAGGACAAGTGTGTAAGTCTACAGCAAAGTATTACCTCGGGACATAAAGACTTTGAGTCCCCTTGGGCACCATTGCTCATATTGCCAAAGAATGGTGATAAACAATATAGCAGATTGCAAGGTAGCAAAAAGATACTGTACAGGGTGAGTAGCTACAGGTTTATATAGTACAAGATGCACAGCTATGAGCCAAACAAGTATCTATGGGTCAAGGAAGTACTGACGAGTCAATGAGTCATCAAGTACGGGAAAGGCAACAATGTGCAGCATGTGCAGCTATAGTACAACAATGAGTCATGCGAGGAAAGGGAAGACTGATGAGCACAGGCAAGACTGAAGAAGAGAGGCGAGTCCAGTAGGTCAGGGTTGAACTGATGAACCATGGCGAGACTAGCAAGTCAGGGTTGAACTGACAAGCCTGACTTAGGGTTGGGGTTAGGCCCGAGACCGGTAACCCACATGGTTACCAAAACATAAGTCCATCAGGAGACATACCTGGTAGGACACAAAAGGCAGTGAGGGACGAGACGATGATTGCAGCAACGATGACAATAGAGAGGGTGGCATAAGTGCAAAGTAGAGGTGGGACATGGTTGTTGAAGGAAAGAAGAGGGGAATTCCATAACAATGTGCAGCTCAACCAATGCACTGTTTTCATGTATAACAATCTCAATGATGCTGACAAGAGTGTCATGACAAGCTGGTAGCTACATCTGGGACATGTACATCATACAGGCATGAACAGGTAAGTAAAGGCAAGATACTATTTATTTCTGAAGTCTGTGGATTAGTAGCAATCAGAGTACTTCCTTCACATTACAGTGAGTGAAAAAACCCTTGTAATGTTTTGCTATTTTTCACTAACTGCAGTGTAGCACCGGAGGGCGTGGGAATATCGCTTGGCCATAGTGGGATGGATGGTAGTACTGACTCTTGGCTACCAAGGGGTCACTGTATCACATGATTATATCCAGTGGTCATTGAGATATGTTGGTTTTAAAACAGGTACATCATTGCAAGGGTTTATTCACTTTTGGTCTGGGTAGTAGAATCTCACTCAAATGAAGGGATAATTGCAGTTGTTTGGTCATACAAACAAAGATACACATATCAACATTGTGTCTGAGTTCCAAAAAGTTCACACACTTCTTTGTTTCCAACCTCTACCACCATGAGATCCATCTCTGCCACCCAAAGGAATACTATCCTGACTATGCTTGATGCTGGTCACTCTGCTTCATCTATTGCCTTTAGTACTGGCCTGCATCTCTCTACCATCTCTAGGCTTCATTCCAAGGAGCATTCCACCCTGCAGAAGTCCACTGGAGGTCATCCATCCAAGCTTTCCCCTGCCAATGTCCACCATGCCATCCATCTTATCTCCACTCAGAAGGCAGAAAATGCTGTCCAGGTGACCAAAACTCTCTCCAATATCATCAACCAGCCCCTCCACCCAAATACTGTTTGGCAGCACTTAAAGAAGACTGGTATGAAGGCTGTGGTCAAGCATAAATGACCTATCCTCTCTGCCAAGCATCGCAAGGCAAGACTTGACTTTGCCTATGCTCACAAGAATTGGACTCTGGAGGACTGGAAAAGGGTGGTATGGTCTGATGAGACTCAAATCAACCACCTGGGGTCTGTTGTGCAGCATTGATCATGGTTGCTTGTTCAAGGCAATGACCAACACGCACTGTTTACCTTTCAGTAAAATAGACCTATAGGCTGGCAATAGGTGAGCACATGGCTTGCAGCAGGCCTCTTGCAGATATATTGGTAGTGATGTGTGGATGTACCGACAGGGATGGCCTTGACTACCACCTAGTTTAGCCTTGAGGATAAGTTGTACTAGTAGAGTAACAATAGGGATCAAGCCCAGTTGACTAGCAGAGCAACACTCAGGGGTAAAGAGAGAAGCAAGAGTTTATAGGAGGAATCCTACTTGCTAGGCAGGTAGCTAGGTAGCAAAAATACAAGGATTCTCTATCACTAAGCTGTGGGTTTTTATACCCCACAGGCAATGAGAAGACTACCATATGATTGCCATAAACATGTACTGTAACAAACAAGACGGGCCTTGCAAACAAGATCTCTCCACAGGGTATCGAGTCAGAGTGCCCTCGGTACTGCGACCGAGTCATGGATGACACACATCCTACTCATCGTGACTCCTCCCCATGCTGGACTGTTTACGACAGGTAAACAAGAGATCCTCTAGGCGCGATGCAACAAAGTCATGTGCCTAGGAAAGCAAGCCGCAACCATCAAGAAGCCTCCAGATCCCATCAGGATCTGAGAAGCGAGAAAGGTAAAGTAAAAGGGGAACATACATAAGCATGGCTGTGTCATATATGAAGGTCCATGCACTTGCCCCTAAGGCGGGCAGCGGTGCAATACGAGACATCACTGAGGACGCAGGAAGGGGGACAACAATGGCCAACGGTTACTTGAGATAGGAAACGTGTATAGTAAGCAGTCTTTGAAAGGAAAGAACAGAAATGGTGCACAACAGGGTCAGATGGTCACAAATGGGTGTGGAAAAAGCCAGGGGAGAAGCTGAATGATAGGCTAGTGGAGGGGACACTGAAGTTTGGAGGAGGTTCTCTCATGATGTGGGGCTGTATGACTTGGGAAGGTGTTGGATATGCCACCAAGATTGATGGTAGGATGGATGGAGACCTTTACCTCCAAATTTTGAAGGATGAACTACAAGATTCCCTTCAGTACTATGGTCTTCATCCTCCTGACATCATCCTCCAGCAGGACAATGACCCCAAGCACACCTGCAAGCAGGTCAAGGAGTGGCTGGAGGAGCAGGATTTTAGGACTATGGTATGGCCTGCACAGTCTCCTGACCTCAACCCCATAGAACATGCCTGGGGTTACCTCAAGAGGAGGCTTGCAGAGTATGAGCACCCCCCCCCCCAAGGGAATACTGGAGTTGTGGGAGAGGACTCAGGTGGAGTGGAATGATATACCAGCTGAAGAGTGTCAGAAGTTGATTGAAAGCATGCCTAGGAGGGTTGAGGCAGTGCTTAAAGCAAAAGGAGGCTATACCAAGTACTGATATCCCCCATATACCCTTCCATTACCAAAAGTGAATAAACCCTTGCAATGATGTACCTGTTTTAAAACCAACATATCTCAACAACCACTGGATGAAATCACATGATACAGTGACTCCTCAGTAGCCAAGAGTCAGTACTACCATCCATCCCACTATGGCCAAGCATGATTCCCATGCCCTCCGGTGCTACACTGCAGTTAGTGAAAAATAGCGAAACATTGCAAGGGTTTTTTCACTCACTGTATATCAAGGTAAGGACCACTCTGATGGCAATGCCCGATAAGTGGACAAAGAACAGCATAGATCCATGCATCCAATAAAGTGTGTCCAGGTGACCGCTTCGGGTCAGCAACCAACATTTTACATTCAATTCTACAGGGAAGGTATGTTTATAAAGCTACAGTGAGTGAAAAAATGTGTGCAATGTTTGGCTGTTTTGTACTAAGTCCAGTGTAGCGCCATGAGGCGTGGGAATCATGCTTAGCCTTGGTGAGGTGGGTGGTAGTACTCGCCCTTGGCTACAAAATGGTCCCAGGGTCACGTGATTTGGTGCAGTAGTCATTGAGATATGTCCATTATAAAACAGCTACACCATTGCACACGTTTATTCACTTTTGGGCTGGAAGTAAAATCTGAGTCAAATGAAGAGATAATTGTGGTTGTTTGGTCCTACAAACAAAGATACACATATAAACATTGTGTCTGAGTTTGAACAAGTTCACATGCTTCTTTATTTCCAACCTTTACCACCATGAGATCCATCTCCTCCACCCAAAGGAATACTATCCTCACTATGCTTGATTCTGGTCATTCTCCTTCCTCTATTGCCTCCAGTACTGGCCTACATCACTCTACCATCTCTAGACTTCGTTCCAAGGAGCATTCCAGCCTGCAGAAGTCCACTGGAGGTCATCCATCCAAGCTTTCCCCTGCTAATGTCCACCATGCCATCCACCTCATCTCAACTCAGAAGGCAGACAATGCTGTGCAGGTGACCAAAACTCTCACCAATGTCATCAACCAGCCCCTCCACCCAAATACTGTTCACCAGCACCTGAAGAAGACTGGTATGAAGGTTGTGGTAAAGCAAAAACGACCTATCCTCTCTGCCAAGCATCGCAAGGCAAGGTTGGACTTTGCCTATGCCCATAAAGATTGGACTTTGGAGGACTGGAAGAGGGTGGTATGGTCTGATGAGACTAAAATTAATCACCTGGGGTCAGATGGGCACAAATGGGCATGGAAAAAGCCAGGGGAGAAGCTGAATGATAGGCTAGTAGAGGGGACACTGAAGTTTGGAGGAGGGTCTCTCATGATGTGGGGCTGTATGACCTGGGAGGGTGTTGGGTATGGCACCAAGATTGATGGTAGGATGGACGGAGACCTCTACCTCCAAATTTTGAAGGATGAACTACAAGATTCCCTTGAGTATTATGGTCTCCATCCTCCTGACATCATCTTCCAGCAGGACAATGACCCCAAGCACACCTGCAAACAGGTCAAGGAGTGGCTAGAGGAGCAGGATTTTAGGACTATGGTATGGCCTGCACAGTCCCCTGACCTCAACCCCATAGAACATGCCTGGGGTTACCTCAAGAGGAGGCTTGCAGAGTATGAGCATCCTCCCAAGGGAATACTGGAGTTGTGGGAGAGGACTCAGGTGGAGTGGAACAATATACCAGCTGAAGAGTGTCAGAGGTTGATTGAAAGCATGCCTAGGAGGGTGGAGGCAGTGATTAAAGCAAAAGGAGGCTATACCAAGTACTGATATTCCCCAAATACCCCTCACTTTTCAAAAGTGAATAAATGTGTGCAATGGTGTAGCTGTTTTATAATGGACATATCTCAATGACTACTGCACCAAATCACGTGACCCTGGGACCATTTTGTAGCCAAGAGTGAGTACTACCACCCACCTCACCAAGGCTAAGCAGGATTCCCATGCCTCATGGCGCTACACTGGACTTAGTACAAAACAGCCAAACATTGCACACGTTTTTTCACTCACTGTATTTGTACATTTCCAATGGAGTGTTGGAGGTTGTATCCGTTTCCCTTACAGCATACTCATATTATGTAATGCTCGACTCTTAGCCCAGACAGTTTTTCCGTACACACCTCAGTTTCGACCAACTCAAACTGAGGTGAGAATACCCATTACTACCTTAATGATTGGACAGTTTACTTACACATATGTTAGACATTCTTTTGCTAGGTAGATAACTGTCCCTGTTAAGTTTTCGACCAACTCGAACTGAGACATTCTTTTGCTAGACTTACTTCCTCTGCCATCTGCAGCCGCATAACCTGCAAAAGGTTATGAGCCCTGACTCGCATCGAATCTAATTCTGTGAAGTCGGAAAAACAGTCTATCCTAAGCGTATACCATGTCAGGTGCAGCATCAGCATCTACAGCCGGCCCACTACGAGGCGCGACTACCGTTTCCGTGTCTACCACATCCACCACTACAAAACCTGCCCAAGCCTCGAGTCGTCTGTATGACGTACTGTCACTGGATAATGATGGATCCAATTTCCAGACGTGGAAATATCGGATTGCCATGATCCTTGATGTCCGTGGCCTGTGGGAGATAGTTGGAGGATCACAGACTACCCAGCCCGATGCGACAGCTGACCCAGCTGGCTCCCTTGAATGGTTAGCAAAGGACAAAGAAGCTCGTGCTCAGATTACCCTGACTTTGAAGGACGAACCACTCAGTGGTGTGCTGCATGCCACGACAGCAGCAGAAGTCTGGACAAAGCTCAGTGAACGTTATGAGGGGAAGGGAAAGCAAACCATAGCCTACCTCATAGGCGAGTTGTTCCGGGGAACCCTATCCGATGATACCTCCATGGAGACACAGCTAAATGCTATGCGGCAGAAAGCCACTATCCTAAAATCACTTGGACAACCCCTCGAAGACTCCCTAATTGCCATAGCGATGGTGATCTCATTACCCCCTTCATACTCAACCCTCCGAACCATCTTGATGTCTTCTGATGGGAAACTGTCAGTTGACTCGGTCATCTCGCAAGTCTTGATAGAAGAGAAGTCGAGACGCTCTAGCTCTGCACAGACTGCACTTGTTGCTAGTGCATCTACCAAGCAAAAAGGGAAAGCGAAAGATGACCCCAAAAAGAAAAAGGGCAAATGCAACTACTGCAAGAAAAGCAGACGCTACGAAAGGGAATGTAGAAAGAAGAAGTCTGATGAGGCAGCCAAGACCACCACGCAGTCAGAAAAGGAAAAGGAGAAGGATGAACTGGTTGCGAAGGTCGCACACCTACCTGAACATGACCCTCCTCCTCTTCGACTCTTCATGACAACACGAAGCAGTGATGTCTCTGACGCACATTGGGTCATTGACTCTGGTGCCTCTGTCAACATGTGCTGTCAACAGAGATGGTTTACCTCGCTGAAGCAACTCTCACCGTCACAGCCTGTCATTGTTGGTAATGGGTCCTCCATCCCTGCAACCGCAGTCGGACGTGTTGCTCTTGATATGGATCTTGGCGCCAGCAGGCAAGGTCGAGTAGTACTGCAGAAGGTCTACTATGTCCCTGACCTCGACACGAACCTTCTGTCCATCGCCTACCTGGCCACACAAGGTGTACAAGTCATTTTCGCACATGAAACATGCTTGATCGTCTCACAGGGTGAGGTTGTTGGACAAGGGCAAAGGAGAGACTCGCTCTACATTCTAAAAGCGAGTACACACACCCCACAACACTCAGCTCACATCGCATGGGGTCCCCCATCAATCCTTGACCCTACAACAGAGTTCTCAGCTCTAGCGGCAACATCTGAAAGGTCAAAGGCTACCTTCGAAACCTGGCACAGATGCTTCGGACATGCAAATGCCAAATCAATCCTGAAACTCATGAATAAAAATATGGTTGAAGGAATGGAGATTACGGGACCCACGTCGTCATCTGAGTCCCCCTGCCAGGCCTGTCTAAAAGGAAAACAGTATCGAAACATCATCCCAACCGAGTCCAATGTCCAGAGTCCAAGAGTACTGTACCGGACATACTCGGATGTGTGTGGGCCTATGGAGACAATTGCACGAACAGGTCACTGGTACTTTGCCACATTTATTGACGCTCACTCGCACCATCTGGCGGTCAAACTCCTGAAGTCAAAGGACGAGGTCTTCGCCATGACCAAAGACTATTTCACTCGGTCTGAAGTTGAAACAGGGGAACAGCCAAACTATTTTCATTCAGATGGAGGTGGAGAATACAGCTCACATGAATTCGGTGCTTACCTGAAGTCAAAGGGGATACACCATGAAAAAACAAATGCCTATACTCCCCAGGAGAACGGTGTAGCCGAACGCATGAACCACACCATTGTCGAGACTGCACGAGCCATGTTAAATGATGCAAACCTCCCCAACAAATACTGGGGTGACGCTGTCCTATATGCAGCCTACCTCATAAATCGAACGCCAACACGTGCTAGTACTACAGACACTACGCCATACGAAGCCTTTACTGGAAACAAACCGTCAGTCGCTCACATTCGAATCTTTGGGTGCATTGCAAATGTCCACGTACCAGAGGAGAAACAAAGGAAACTTGATGCGAAGTCCTACGAGTGTGTTTTCCTTGGTTTTGCTGAGAACAGGAAGGCATATGTCTGCCTACAGCGCTCAACTGGCCAGATTTTCGAGTCTCGTGATGTCATTTTCAATGAGGGCGACCCCATGGGTCCTGACAGAGTCAAAATCATCAATACCCCTACCAGGAAAATGTTGAGGCATCCTAACGACACTCAAACAACAAGTGGGATGGGCCAGAACTTACCTGCCAAAGTCCCTGCCTCACCCGGAGCTGTAGACGAGTCAGATGACGACTCCACTTGCTCTGGTGGATCCAGCATCCAAGGGGAAGTTGAGAGCGCTCCAAACGTTCCCCCAGACCCAGAAGAACAGCCACTATCACTGCGAAATCAATCAGACCAGGTTGAGGGTAAATCCGAGACCTCACCTGCACACCCTGCACAGAAAACACCCCCTAAACACTCTGGGAACCCCAAACGGACAACGATGAGGCCACCCGTTCACTCGCAGGGGCCGCCGCAACCTTACCCGAGTCCAGTGCCACTCCCAGAGGTCAGGAGATCCTCCAGGGCTCGAAGACGACCTGTGAGAGATGATGACAGTCGGTTTTCCATCAATTCATATGAGAAATCAACCATACCTGCTCACAACGTCGAGACGTCGACAGTCGAGGGTGTTGGTGGTAGCGATGGAGTGGGCGATAAGCCGCAGGTGGAGTGTGGTGACACTGCGGCCAGCGGTGATGAAGTGGCTGCGTACAAAGCGACCACAACAACTGATGTGGAGCCACGCACGTTCAACGAGGCAGTATCACGCCCTGACGCTGACCAGTGGTATGCTGCCATGGCTGAAGAATTGAGGACGTTTCGAGAGATAGGACTGTACGAAGAGGTCGACCTCCCACCTGGACGCAAGATCATCGATTCCAAGTGGGTCTACAAAATCAAACGAGGCCTGACTGGTGATATCGAGAGATACAAAGCCCGGCTCGTAGCCAAAGGTTTTACTCAGGTACACGGGGTCGATTACACTGATACGTTCGCCCCAGTCACGAAGTTTGCTACCATACGCTACCTGCTAGCTCTGGCGGCCAAGTACGACCTTGAGGTCCATCAGATGGACGTCAAATCTGCTTTTCTGAATGGGTTACTGGAGGAAGAGATTTATCTACAGCCGCCACCAGGCTTCAGGACAACTGATAAGGTCTGGCGCTTGTACCATGCTCTCTACAGACTAAAGCAGGCCCCTAAATCATGGTACACATGACTCCGTGCTGTCTTCGAGTCTCTTGGCTTCACCCAAAGTCATGCTGACCACAGTTTATTCTACAAGGTGACAGACGGGACGCTGATCATCTCGAAGAGCCGCAAAGTGATCGACGACCTGAAGACGAGACTCACATGCGAGTATGACCTGAAGGATCTCAGAGAGGCCCACTGGATTCTAGGCATGGAAATTATCCGTGATCGTGACAAGGGTACGATTCAGCTCTCCCAAAAACGTTATGTTATGCACCTGCTCGAGCAACATGGGATGAGTGAAGGACGCAGTGTCTCGACCCCTATGGAGCAACACCTCAAACTTCTGAAGCTAGAGAACTCAGAGGTTGATGCCGAGTCATACCAAAGTGCTGTCGGTGCTCTCATGTATGCGATGTTAGCTACCTGACCCGATCTAGCCTTTGCAGTGGGCATTCTGAGCCGCTACACAGCATTGCCAGGCCACCCACACCTTATGGCACTCAAACGAGTCTTCCGCTACCTACGACGAACAACTGATGCCTGCCTGACATACTCATGGGCATCCGGAGGCCAGCCTATTGGCTATGTTGACGCCGATTGGGCTGCTGATGTAAATGATCGGAGATCAGTGACTGGCTACGTTTTCATCATGTGTGGAGGGGCAATAAGCTGGTCGTCGAAGAAGAAACCTCAGTTGCACTTTCCAGTACCGAAGCCGAGTACATGGCGGCCTCTGCAGCCACGAAAGAAGCAGTCTGGATTAGAACGCTTGCACACGAACTTGACACTCCGGGATCATCTGATGCGACTCAACTCCTCGTTGATAATCAATCTGCAATCGCGCTTGCTGGTAATGCGATGTTCCATGACCATACAAAGCACATCGCAATCCGCCATCATTTCATTCGTGAAAAGGTCGAGTCCGGGGAGATCGCTCTCAGGTATATCCCAACTGGAGAACAAGTTGCAGATGCCCTTACAAAGGGACTGTCCCATGATAAGCACAACCTTTTTTCTAATGGTATGGGCATTACTTTTAATGACGAGATTTGCTGAGTGGGCGTGTTGGAGGTTGTATCCGTTTCCCTTACAGCATACTCATATTATGTAATGCTCGACTCTTAGCCTGGACAGTTTTTCTGTACACACCTCAGTTTCGACCAACTCGAACTGAGGTGAGAATACCCATTACTACCTTAATGATTGGACAGTTTACTTACACATATGTTAGACATTCTTTTGCTAGGTAGATAACTGTCCCTGTTAAGTTTTCGACCAACTCGAACTGAGACATTCTTTTGCTAGACTTACTTCCTCTGCCGTCCGCAGCCGCATAACCTGCAAAATGGAGTTCGCCACATCATATGAGATGGCAAGGTTTACTTGCATTATAACTTTATATAATGCATTTATCATAAAAGTACATTTTCAGTGATGCTTATGTTGGGGATGGGTGAGTATCTACACCTGTCCTCATACCCACAATGCACATCATTTCCCCTCATTGGGGGTTCATCATATTTGCGCTATGTGCAGCCACATATGGCTACACCATAGTGTTAGATAAATGAGGGGCAGAGGTTGTTCTAGACACAAGTACAGTAAGCTCAGGTTTCAGAGGAAATGCTGTATTGAGAATACCTAGACACAAGTACAGTAAGCTAAGGTAAACAGTCAGTACAGTACTCAGTAGGAAGAAACATAATGGGTATCTCACCTCAGGTTTTGGAGGAAACACTGAGGTGGGCAGGCATCTACATACAGAATATATAATGCAATAAAGGCTTGTAGAGCCACATCAGAAGTAATAACAGACATGCACAACAGTGCCAGTAAAACATCAAAACAAAACAAAGATAACATATGATGCATGTATATAACTCGGAGCTGATCCGAGCTTGACACCACAACTCCGACTGTCAACAGTTCGGGCGATATTCCGACACGTAGCTGTGTTCTCTTGATACACATCGTAGTTTAGTATTTCGTGTGAAGTTGGCTTGTCGAGACTGCTGTCTCAACAGATACCCTCCCCCATGGAAGCTACTGCGATAGCCACCTCGGCAGCCGCCATGGAAACCACTATGACCGAAGCCACCTCTAAAGCCACAGAACCGACCAGAAAGACCAGTGTAACATCACAAAAATTCCCTAAACCAGATCTGAGAATATATTACCAGATATAGCACATGTCAGGTGTCTCTGCACTGTCGGAGGTATCCTGATTTGCCATGTTTCAGGCTTGAATATCTGGCAAGATTAGGAAATGCGAATCACCGATACGAACCAGGTTTAATGGTAGTTTAGATGGTCACCATCTATCAGACATCTCAGATATGCTCAGCTCCCAATTGTCGTTCAATGAAGCCCAATATATTGTGCATCTACTAAAGACATACAAAGTATCGTTAGGTATGATCAGGTGTACATGTACCTGCATCCAGGTCCAAGACGTGAACACGACACCAGAGAGTGAATGATAGCGAAAAGGGAAAGCAATACCAGGCCCACGAAAACACAATAGGAATAAGTATGTGGCACAGTTGAGAAACGTCACTTGAATGAGTTACCATGTAGCAATGCTGGCAGAGCAGAAGAAAACCTCAAAGCCATAAGTATAATGAAAAATGAGTAAAATATACCTGAGAGACCCTCTATTTGTGGAATTTGTGCAGAGAACATCAAGGCTTGGGCATCAACCTCATACTGGGAGCATTGGGTTGGTTTGGTGGACGATGTCAAAGGAAGGGATGTGGGTTTCACGATGGTGCTCTCCCACACACAGTCTTTTGGACATGTTAGCGGTCACAAAGTTCATATCATGGTAGCCATACACGTCCCATCTTGAGAGACGGAATGCGGAGATACATCTGCAAAAGCTATGCTGTTGATGACGACATTGGTGAACTGTGGGGGCTGGTACTTGCCAATGGTGTTGTTGTCACCATAGTAAGATACTTCGAGTTATTTAGGGAGGACACTGCTGATGAGGGAGGTAACATGACGGGTGATTTTCACTATGATAAATGAGAGGTCAGTCAGAGTTGATGGGTTCGACGAAGGGGACGGGAATAAACTCATGCGTCCCGGAACTTCAAGAGGAAATACCAATGAATGACAGAATGGTTAACTTACGACGTAAAGTACATGGCCCGTTCATCAAACTCGATACGACATCCCACTTTGACTCATTTGTAGCATCTGCGTTCGCCCCAAAACTGCCATGACTGTTGGTATAATTAGAAGATCCGGGCATCTTGTGTAATAGTGACATGAGCGACCTGGGGTCTCACTCCATAAGGCAAACGCCATGAGCGACCTCACCTCACGTATGACACATCTGCTCTTGGTCGCACAAAGCATACATGCAGCTGTTATCGGCCAACAATCGATTTCTCCATTTGGAGGTGCTGATATCTTGATGTACAACCGACCTCGGCATGTTCACCGCCCAAGGACAAGCTGGGGGTGGCTAGCAAGGGAGATGATCTTGCGGCTCTTGGTGGGCGTACTCACCAGAATTCTTCGAATATATGGGCTCTATCCATGGCTTTGAGGAGGCTGGTGGTGGTGGTGATATCTGCGAGTCCCTGGAGTATGGGTAAAGGCAAGGGTCTGGAACGGCAGTGTAGAGTACGAGCCAATGAGCAGTAGACTCCATGTGCAGGGGTGAACGATCTTAGCGATTTGCATCTCTGGGATGTTTCAGGTCAGGTCCATATACCCGGAAATGGACATCAACGTATGGCTTGCAGACTATATGCGTGGTTGCGTGCTTTCATTTTCCTACCTCGACTTTCTGGCTGCATGTCGTTTTGTGGTTGTCTGTTCCACTACTAGTGCCAGCTTTGCAGCATGTAAGGGCACATCCCCAGAGACCGTTGTACAAGTCAGTGCTGTGATGTCGGGTGATATCAGGCATGATGTGCTACATACCTTGCAGATGGCGAACACAGGGATAGGTTCGAAGCGAGAACGAATCTGACTTTCCTACATTTTGCCCACACCACACGGTCCAATGGGGTTCTTCAACCGACAAGAAAGATATGTGTTGGCAGGTGTCCGCAAGCGAGCTCTGAGGTAGAAAGCGATCAGGAGGAAAGGGGCGAACTTGGAAGGCAACTCAATGCATGCAAGGATCAACGAGATGTGACTTGTGACTGTGTTGTGTCACATGAAGGTAAAAGCCGAGCTGAGACGCTTGGCCAACAAAGGGAGGACCAGCGTTCAAGACAGCACAGTGATCACCATAATCTCAATATAGCCTGTGTATAATATTTCATATGTCTGTCAATCTCTGGACAGTATCTACATGATAGTGTTCAGTGGAATGAGGGGTCTGGCTGACACGTGATATATCTTTGCACTCGCCGCCGGAGCTGACAACGACATCATCGCCACCGCTTTCTCGCGAAGCAACGGGAAGTGCCGGAGGCTGTCATGCCGCGTCACCTATATCAGGTAATATCCTGTTTCGGGAACTTTTGTGATGAACGGTTCTAGAAGACAGAGGCATGAAACCACTTCAAACAAACAGCATGTTATAGATCCTCCTCACCTCACGGACCTCCAAAGTGCGGCCATACCAGTCGAATCCATTAAACATGGCTGGCATAGTACGTGAGCGGAACAGAGTACGCGATCTCACACAAAAACTGGGAATTACGACCGTGGTCGCTGGGCTGACTGTGACAGTACTTGAAGAGCTTTGCAGCCGACTCGAAATCAGGCAAAGTGGGCCCGGCGTGCGAATACTAACACCGCTCCGAACATCGTTCCTCCGTCTTTTTCCTACCTGCGTTGTCCTTGCTCGGGCTTAGCAGTCGCTCCCACTGAACTCTCTGTTGACCTTCTCAGGTTCCTCCATATTGAACCCAGCCACCTTCAGTTTACCTTCCCTGACGGTGTCAATGGCAATATATTCTTCATAAGCCTCCTCCGAACGTTTCTTCCTGATAAACGGCTCGGATGTCTTTGAGATACAACTAGAAAGTGGTTTCGGCAGTTGGACAGGACCATCCTTCAATAACGCATCGTTGCTGGTCGAAAGTGCTAGTCAGTACCTTCGAGGTCGCGGTATCCAATAAGGGTGCACTCATTCCCCACTCCACGCAGTTTGTTATTCGTAACTACAGCATCATAGATGCCGTACATGAAACTCTTGACGCACTGCCTCTGTTCGGCGATTCCTGCGCCAATTAGGCGATCCTCTTCTCGCCTCCCTTCGCTTTCGAGACGACGGCGCATCCGACATATCCCAACTATACTCTCCCCTCCGCTAACTCTTCTCTACCCGAAGCCCCGCCCTCTCCAACATTTGACCTCGTCCTTGCACCTTTATCTGCCAAGCTAACCTCGTTGCCGCAGAGAGGGTGTAGTTTGGCCAACATGTCTTTGGCAGGGTTGGTTGAACTGAATTGCGTCTGGTTAAGGGGATCGGTGAATGGATATCGCAATGGTTCGTTGAAGGCCTCTCACCGGATACAAATTACACTGCGTACGCGATACAGGACCGAGTCAAGGTCAGTAGACCCATTTATCTCGTCACCAAATGCTGTACGTTGTGTTCTACATTCGTGGCGCGATCTAACATAACCTCCACATATAGCTAGCTTCCCATGTCGTCTTGTCCACTCTCTGCCCTACTGTCCTTCTACAACGCATGCTGTCCCCTTACTTTCGCCACAAAGTCCTGCGCTCGCATATAATGCCACTGCCTCTCAACTAATATCAGCGATCCGCTTCTCCAATCAGGGGACTACTGGCGTGGTGCAAGATAGATGGGGTAACGTATGGTGTAATGGTAATTAGAAACAGTCTTTCCCTGGTGTCACTTTGTGTGAATTCGCCGTTCTACCTGTCCCCGTTTTGAGGACACTTTCTGCCACAGGTGGAAGGTGAACTTGTCCTGAGACAATATCAGGTACGATGACTATACGGAACCCACGAAGCTCTTCACTGTTTTCCTCTGGTTCTTCATCGTATTCAGGACGGATGTGAAGGTTGAACACCACAATTGCATTCTCAGTATCTGGTGATGCTTGCCAGTCGACAAGAGTATGTAAATTGCCCATCTGGAGGCGAACAGTCTACATACTGTCGAAGATGACTGCGCTAATCCGCTTTTTCCATTGGCGTAGCGGATAACCGTACTGCTGGCTGGGCTGAGGACTTGGTCCCATGAAAGGCGTATCCAGACTTACATCTACTAGCTAAGAGATGGTCGTTGATACGGTAAGAGCAAACGTTGATGTCATTCCATTCACTGCAAATTCGGGGCGAAGACAAATGCGAACCCGCACTTTGTCCCAACATTTAATGTCGTCCTACCGCTGATATCTTGTGTAATCAACCCGTACGGCAGTACTCTGTCATGCCGGTTGACCATTCCACACCCGACCGCAAGATCTACACCGGGGCTCTGGTTTCTGGTGAAGTGATGAGTACGTGCCACCTCGGAAAGGTTTTCCCTCATTTGTGCCCGCTCCGCGTTCTTAAGCAGGATCGATGGCAGGCTTTGGACTGCTCGTTTATCTGAGTTTCTTGGTGCGGTGGTCCGGGGGGGTGTATATGCAATCTCTGACCCGACGAGCGTAGGGACTTCCGCGTACAAGCTGGTGCGGCATGCATAAATTCACCGAGAAAGGTGGTTATGCTGATCAGTCCATTTGCCTATTGAACCTCCCAGGTGACGGCGGGATGTTTGCCCGGGTCCCTTCCACTTTCTGCGACTGTCGTAGGCGTTCAATGCGAGGGGCCCGGACGTCATGACAGATGGCAGACACTGCATCGACCAAGAACAATGTAGATATATGAATGAATACAAATGAAAGGTAAGGTCTATGCACAGCGAAACAAGCCCTGAGATGATACCGCAGGTCGTGTTCGGCGCACCCTAAAAGTCACGTCGAATATCATACATGAAACTGAATCAATGAGTTTGTACACGAACGACAGGATCGGTTCCGAAGCCTGGATGAACCGCCCCTACAGAAACGGCGGCTGTCATGCACCCCCCAGAGATAATAGGAAACCAAACCATTCGGCATTCTTGTCGAATATACATCCTACAGTTTGTAACACACAATCTCCGACCAACCTATTCTCGAGTGATACCCCCGTCAGAGTTGCCATCCAAGCGAGATCGTTTGTCCCGCAGTGCGGGCAGAGGCGGTGTAGTTGACCTCTTCAGTGGTCCAGAAGATGCAGACAGTAGTTGGGATTCGGTCTTCACGCGCTGTTCAGCGCGTTGTTGTTGCTTAGCGGTGCCTTCGGTGAATACGAGTTTATCACCAGCTCCATCCTCGACTGGCCAACCTGGGCGTTCAAGAGCATCCTCGATGGTTCTGAGGAACCATTCCGAGCTCCTCAACCGGTCTGTATCCTGGAGGTACTTATATACCGGATGGTCCTCAACGTCTTCTTGCTCGCAAAATCCATCAGCGAGCTTCTTTTTGAGACGATCGTACCTTTCAATCTGGCTTGCGGTGGGCGCGTCGCCATAACGGGCTTGGAAAGGCGAGGCGAGGGTCCGTATCAACTCCAGAATCGGGGAAGGCTTCGCGAGCGTGAATGTCTTGGGGGGATAATCGCCCGATTTTAACGCATATCCCTTGGCAAGGCCACCTTTTTCTCCTCCAGACAAAGTCTTCCAGCCGTGGTCATACAGCAATGACACCAAAGCGGTACGATCGTCTTTACCCATCGGACCCGATGTTGTGTCAGAAAAAATGCAAATATAACATTATCTTCTCTATGCAGAAACATAGATTGATGGTAATGACCATTAGCTTCTACTCTAATGGGCATTAGCATCAATTCATGTTTTCTGGCAGAAAATAGAATGTATTTTCTGCATTTTTTCTTTCCCAACATCTAAAATAAAAGAGTATCTGTTCCCTTTATATTTTCAGCATATTTTGTGGAGAAACATTGTGAAATGCTTGCAGTGAGAAGCAGTGATACTGTTGGACCTCATCTTGGGCACATAAACAAGGAAGTGCCCATGGCCATCACACAACCAGTAAAAATTTGTGGGCAAGAAAGGCTTGCCAAGATACGATGGCATGCCCCTAAGGTGATTGCAAGTATTGAGTACACATGAGGAAGAAGGAATGGTCAGGGTGGACATCTTGGAGGCAGAAGGGAGAATGTTCGAAGCACAGAGGCACCCCACCCTGCAGATAAAAGACTATAAGGGACAGGCACTAGGGGAACAGTCTGTGAGGCCCTATCCGGCAGCAGTCCAGTGGTTTGGCTCACAAGGATCAGATGATCACTGCACAGGGGTGCCATGCACAGTCCAACCAGGCCATGAGCCCATAGAGGACACATGCATGCAATGAGGCAAAAGCTGAAGGTAGATATAGTACCGCATTGGCAATTGAGAGAAGTCTTCACCAGAATGCAGACAGAACAAGAAGCAGTGAGTAGCACATATTGTTTGATGAGTGCAGTGCTAGAGCAAACCATCACAAACAGCAATAATATGCCTGCAATGTACACAGTTCTTGTGTTCATGATGGGGGGCAGAATGGCAGAATGGCAGTTGGCGAAATGGCAGAGCTTGGCAAAAGTATTCAGCATGTATTTTTGAGCTGTAGACAGTATGAAAAGTGTGGCAAAAATACTTTGCTACAGTAAAGACGATACACAGCCATCAGTAAATTTACACGCATCTAATTTTGACTTAATCAGAGCTTATTTACACTTACTCGGCTTATGGCACCTTGTAAGATGCATAAGTCCTCAAAGTCAAAAAGATGCCTACAGCACCAGCTTTTGCCAACCTGCTGAGCTTACCGGTCTAAACTATGGTTTCAGGCTAAGTCAGTCAGAACAAAAAGCTTGTAAGATAAAAAAAGCATGCATTGCTGAAATAGTACATGGTAACATACTAGTAATGGTAGACCAATTATGAAGCTAGCTCAAAAGTGTGATGATCAGCAAAATGGTTGACATAAAAACTGCAGTATATGTCTAAAGAATTATGAGGGTTAATATACAGTGGTACTCATTCCCACCTGAAGATGGGAAGTAGATGTGCATTGTGGACAATACTGTCAATGTGAATAACAGAAAGATTTTTCGTACCATCCTCGACAAAAGATGGCTTCACCATCCACATCCCTGTTAGCTCATCGGGTTCATCTGCTATGTGATCAAACCAATGTATGAGCACACAGGGATAACTAGTGTTGCCACAACTCTGACTAATAGTCGACTTGAGTTGAAGTCGAGTATGTGGCTTAGTCATACTTTCCCAAGTCGGGTCAATGAAAATATCTCTGACTCGACCAGCTCGGTTAGTTGTGACTTCTGACTTCAAGTCGACCAACCGGTCATCACCCAATCAGAAATTTTGTGGGGTATGAAGTTAGACTATGTTTAAGTAATACTAGTGTTGCTGTCAAACCAAGCCTTACAACTCGAAGTAAGCTCACTTTGATTTGAATTCTACCTCAGTTGCTACAGCATACAGAGATGTTTTCTAATAAGGACAAAACTGAATATTCGAAAAAAACTCACTTTTGTCATTACTTCTGCAAACAGCTGTAAAATATATTATTCACTATGTATTATCCATATCATGCAAATTCGTTCATTGTTGTTTGGCTCTCTGTCCTTGTCTATGATGTCATGGGCCATGCCTGTTTTCCTCTTTGTTGGTGTTACAAAACTCCCCTCTTTCCTCGATCGACTCCCACATCCCACCTCTACTTTGCGCTTACGCCGCCCTGTTTATCATAGTCATCGCTGCTACTGGTGTGTCGGCTCTTGCCGCGTATCACGTTATCCCCGGCATGTCACCTGATGGCCTTATGTTTTGGTAACTGGTTCAACATTGGTTACGGCTCATTGGTATTGCTTTGGCTCGTCAGTCCAACACTGACTCGCCGGTCTCCCCCTTTGCTCGTTAGTACCCCCTTTGTTCTATGACTCATCATTGTACTATACACTGCAAGCATTTCACAATTATTGTTCAGAAAACATGCTGAAAAAATTGAAGAAAGTGATACTCTTTTTTGACAGCTGTTTTCAAAGAGAAAAGGCAAAAATAATACTTTCTTTTCTTTGCATGACTTTCCACAAAACATTGATTGATGGTAATACCCATTAGCATAGAAGCTAATCAGCACTACCATCAATTCATTTTTTTGCACAGAAAAGACAAAGAAAACAAAATATTATATTTGCATTTTTTATGTGAACACAGCCCAAATAAAAGAGTATCTCTTCTTTCCATTTTTTCAACATATTTTGGCAAGAAAAATTGTGAAATGCTTGCAGTGATAGCT
Organism: Pisolithus thermaeus; assembly: GCA_024663475.1. NCBI lineage: Eukaryota > Fungi > Basidiomycota > Agaricomycetes > Boletales > Pisolithaceae > Pisolithus > Pisolithus thermaeus. Next base: position 308,096 of record JANFAF010000036.1, read on the forward strand.
GCACATGCTGCACATTGTTACCTTTCCCATACTCTGGTACATCCCTGACTCGTGTGCCTGTTAGACTTGACAGTATGGATGTGGCTCATAGCTGTGTACATTCAGGGTATATAAACCCCTAGCTACTCGCCCTGTACAGTATCTTTTTGCTACTTTGCAACCTGCTATAAAACTATCACCATTCTTTGGAGATATCGTCTATGCTGGCCAAGGGGACTGAAAGCCTCGTCGTCCCAAAGTCTTAGCATTGCCGTCGTAATCCGCACTTGTCCTTTGTTAGGACATCCATGTGCTCTGGCATAACAAAAGCGAAAAGATACTCAACTCGCTGCTGTGACTGTTATTCAGACACGATGCTCAGCTTTGTCTCTACACACTCGCTAGTCGATCCTACAATGGGTCAAGCCACTAGTCACTGCAAGCATTTCACAATTTTTCTTGCCAAAATATGTTGAAAAAATGGAAAGAAGAGATACTCTTTTATTTGGGCTGTGTTCACATAAAAAATGCAAATATAATATTTTGTCTTTTCTGTGCAAAAAAATGAATTGATGGTAGTGCTGATTAGCTTCTATGCTAATGGGTATTACCATCAATCAATGTTTTGTGGAAAGTCATGCAAAGAAAAGAAAATATTATTTTTGCCTTTTCTCTTTGAAAACAGCTGTCAAAAAAGAGTATCACTTTCTTCAATTTTTTCAGCATGTTTTCTGAAGAATAATTGTGAAATGCTTGCAGTGAGTGCTGCTACTCTTTTACTCTCTCGATTGATCCTCCTACGGATCATAATCGACGTATCCCTCAACTTACTCTACCTCGCCCTATGAGTTTCCCAAGGTGTCTTCAGGAGAACCTAGATGTCCTCCCAAGCCACCTCCCTCTGCCATAGGAAAAGGAAAGTTAAGAGCACCCCCTATCCCTCCTCGAACTTCTACCAAGTACTCTGGAAGAAAGTTCGCTCACAAGTCACTGCAAGCATTTCACAATGTTTCTTCAGAAAATATACTGAAAAAATAAAGGGAAGAGATACTCTTTTATTTTAGATGTCTGCAAAGAAAAAATGCAGAAAAAATGTTCTATATTCTTCCAGAAAACATGAATTGATGGTAATGCCCATTAGAGTAGAAGCTAATGGTCATTACCATCAATCTATGTTTTTGCACACAGAAGATAGTGCTATATTTGCATTTTTTCTGACACATCATGCAAAATAAAAGAGTATCTCTTCCCTCTATTTTTTCAGCATGTTTTCTGAAGAAAAATTGTGAAATGCATGCAGTGAGTACGGGTTGACCTCAACCCCTACCCCTCCATCTACTCTTCGTAACCCAGCCATACTAGGGGCCTACCGAGAAGCAGAACTGGAATCAGAAACTGATGCCGAGCTGTTAATAGACGACGGAATTTCCGACTTTGGATCTGCAACCAGAGACATCCCTATCCCGGATCAAGAAGAGGAATCGCTAGCTAAGCTAATGTCTCATGTAACAGAAGGACTCTCTATCTGAGCTGGAGGTTCCGGACAGGAAGCCGAGAAGTCTGGAACCCCCCTCTTTAATCGGGAACCAACCGAGAAGGAGCTAGAAGATCTGTTAGCAAAGGCCTTTGGCCAGAAATGGATTCATAACCCTGGAACCTTCCGTTCTTCAGAAGAAAAGCTTAACGGAGGACGCGAATTCAACCTCAATAAACCAACTGTGTATAACGGAGATCACAAGCGACTTCCTGTGTGGCTTACGCAAATAAAGGGGTACCTTCAAATTAACCAACATGTCTATGTAACCGACCATCTCCAGATTGGTTTAGCTCTGTCATATATGATGGAAGGATCCGCTGCCGCATTCGCTGAAAACTATATTAATGAACACACAGATAGCGGTCTCACTACCTATAATGACACGTGGGAGAAGTTTGAAGCTACCGTCCAAGCCACGTTCACTAGTGGAGACCAAAAGGCCAAAGCTCAACTCGAGCTTGTTACTCTTACCCAAGGATCCGCCCCCCTTGAAAATTATGTCGCCCATTTCATGGCCTTGTTCAACTGTGCCAAGTTTCGTGACAACTCATTCAATGGAGCAATATTCTTCAGGAAAGGGCTTAGAAAGGAAATCCGAGACTGAGTTCTCGATCATCGTAACCCAGTCACGGTATCCGATTGGATTGTCGCAGCTGGTGAAGCCGTCAGCAAAATTGAAAGCAAGAAAATCCTTGACGGTAAAGGGGCCCCTACAATGTTCTTCAATTATCAACAGCAAACTCCCTCGCATGACCCTAACGCCATGGACATTGATAGAGGATGAAACCGTGACTGGGGGACTAGAAAGGTGCATGCCATCAGGTGTTATAATTGTGGAGATGAGGGCCACGTCAAAAGAGAATGCAAGAAACCGCCCAAGCCTAAAGAAGTTAAGGAAGTCAAGTCCTACGGCGGACCTGAAAATCTCTATCACACCTCCATCGAAAAACACCTCGAAAAGGATTTTTAGATGGGTGCCCTGGTTCACTTCCGTCCAGTGTGCCTTTTGTTCATGTGTCATCTGCTTACAATGTATCTAGTATCGAAGACAAATCTGACATGTGTGCTCGTTCTCCACATGGATACATCAAGTTGATTGACTATAATGCAGAAGTTAGTGCTTTAATTGATTGCAGAGTGGAGATCAATTTGATTGGACCGCAAATCACATCAAAGTTAAATGTCAAAACGTATAGGGTCAAAAGACCCTGGAAGGTGGTGGGTTTCGATGGAACGACAAGTCGACCTATCACCAGGAAATGCTATTTGAAAGCAGAGGTAAAAGGAAGACTGTGTAATGTCCTTTGTTTTGTAGGACCTCTGGAAAAGAAGGATCATGTCATACTTGGCATGCCTTGGCTTCGAAAAGAGAAACCTGTAATCAATTGGGAGACTTGGAAAATCAAAGGATGGGGTGACTCCCCACAAAAGTCGCTGAAGAAGAAAGTCGATAAACATGAGGACAAGACTGCCTCTGTTAATCGCACTACGATTTCCACCAAGTTGGAAATGGACACAAGGCCTGTCACTATACCAGATTTACCGGAAACATATCAAGAATTCGCTGAGGTGTTTTCTGAGGACAACATACCCCTACCTCAATTTCGAAAAGGTCTAGACCATGAAATCTGAACCAAAGGGGAGTTCCAAAAGGAAAACAAGAGCCTCATGAAAAAGGCGACATTATATCCAATGTCGCCAGACAAAATGAAGGCTCTCGACGAATTTATTGATGAAAATTTGGCCTGCAGAAAAATCGTGCCTTCCGAGTTGCCAGTATTGGCACCGGTGTTCTTTGTCACAAAGAAGGATGGCAAGAAAAGGCTCGTACAAGATTACCGGTATCTCAATTCAAACATGATCCATGATTCGTATCCCTTGCCAAATATTCCACAGTTGGTGGATGAACTATGCGAATCTAAGTATTTTGCGAAGTTTGATGTGCAATGGGGCTTTACTAACGTACGGGTAAAACCCGAGGACCAATGGAAAGCTGCCTTTTTAACCCCTAGAGGGTTGTTCGAACCAACTGTCATGTTTTTCGGACAATGCAACTCTCCACCAACTTTCCAATGGTTCATGGACACTACTTTTGTGTCACAAATACAACGCAGGCAACAGTGTGGATATACATATGGACGATGTGGTGGTGCATGCCAAAACATTACCGGAACTCCGACAGTACGTTAGAGAATTCCTTGCCATCTGTCAAAAGGAACAGTTGTGCCTCAAGCTTTCCAAATGCCTGTTCGAGGCAGAAGAGGTGGAATTCCTCGGTATGAAAATAACGCAAGGAAATGTTCAAACAGTATCAGTTAAAACTGATGCCGTTGAGTCTTGGCCAACGCCCCATTGTTTATGAGATGTCTGCTCGTTTTTAGGATTTTGCAACTTTTACAGAAGGTTCATACCGTCCTTCTCGCAAATAGCAAAACCCCTCCATAACCTGTCTAAAAAGGAGGTCAAGTGGCATTGGGATCAAGAGGAGGACGACACATTCCAGCAGATAAAGGCTCTCCTGTGTTCAGCCCCGGTCCTACAGATACTGGACCATTGCAAACCCTTTGCACTCTTCACCGACGCGTCATAGGTGGGAACCGGTGCTGTATTGGCACAGAAGGGCCCTGGTGATGAGTGGCACCTGTGCCATTTCCTCTCGGAATCCCTCAAGGGTGCTGAACAAAGGTATCAGGTCTTTGACCTGGAGATGCTGGCTGTCATTCATGCACTGGATGCTTTCTGTCATTATCTGATTTCTCCTGTCAAACCGATGGTGGTCTTTACCGACCATAAAAACCTAACCTATTGGCGACACCCGCAGAAGCTTACGCCATGACAAGCCCGATGGCTTGATACGCTGCAGGGCTACCCACTTCTCTTTTCTCACCAGTCGGGATGCTTAATGGGAGCCCCCGACGCCTTATCCCGACGGTCCGACCATGGGGAAGAACCAGCCGCAACCGCAGCTGCCCTACCCGAAGCTATGTGGCTTTCCAGGGGGGTAAATTCCGAACCAGCCGATCAAGGATGGTCTCAAGCCCCTATACCTTCGGACGATCACGTCATGAACGACAAGCCAAAGGACGTCGAAGGAAAAAGAGGGGTTTATGTTATCTCAAGGGAGGTGTATGAACGTGCCACGAGCGAAATGCCAAAGGATTCTACACTCTCCAAAGACAACGAACAGGTGGTAATGGCAGGTGACGGAACACGTCATTATAAACAGAGGTTATATATTCTGCCAGCTACATGGAAACAGTGTCTACAAGAGTACCATGATCATCCATCAGCCGGACATCCTGGAGTAAAAGCTATGACGAAGAAAATGATGAAGGAGGTATGGTGGCCCAGAATGTGGAAAACGATCAGGGACTACATCAAGGGATGCCCGACTTGTCAGGCTAACAAGGTCATAACTCATCCGGTCACCCCTCTGGTAACACCCAACGACACCCCTGTGAATCCACTTCCATTTCAGCAAATATCCATGGACTTTATTACGGACCTCCCCATGTCCGAAGGCTATGACTCAGTCCTCACCGTGGTCAACCAAGGGTTGACCAAGGCGGCAGTGTTCGTACTGACCAACAAAACCGCTGACTCGGTGGAGTTGGCCAGGCTGTTCCAGTGAAACATCTATCAACGGTATGGACTGCCACAAAGTGTCATATCTGACCAAGGACCGCAGTTCACCTCCGCCTTCACACGAGAGCTGTACAAGGCTATGGGAATCAAGATGAAGTTGTCGACGGCATATCACCCTCAGACAAATGGGGAAAGTGAACGAGTCAACCAAGAACTGGAAACGTACTTGCAGTGCTATTGCGCAGAACTCCCAAATTCTTGGGCATGAAAACTTCTGGATGCTGAGTTTGCGCACAACTCACGAATACATTTGGTTCATGAACAAACTCCTTTTTCCCTGCTCTACGGATATAACCCCCCCCCCTTACCCGGAGGTAAGGGTGACTGCCACCCCGTTGGTGGATGAACGACTGCAGTTGTTGGCTTTAAATCGAGATCTGGCTGTGCTGTCCCACAAGAAGGTGCAACAGGTGATGAAAAATCGAAGCAAAGGAAGCTATACGCCACCTAAAGTGGGAGATAGGGTTTGGCTTGATTCGGCGAATCTCAGAACCCAAGGCCAGTCAGCCAAACTCAAACCAAGAAGGTTAGGCCCTTTCCAAGTCACCGAGTTAATATTGCCCGTGGCAGTATGGTTGGAGCTACCGACTACGTGGAAGGTTCATCTGGTGTTCCACACGTCAAGGATCTTTCCTTATATGGAAACTGGTGAATATGGACCTGCCCCAGGTCAGCCATTGCCAGAGCTGGTGGATGATGAGGTCAAATGGGAGTTGGAGGCTATCCTGAACCACTGCACCAAAGGGTGCAGAAAGGAACATGAGTACTTGGTGAAGTGGAAAGGGTTTCCCCATTCGTCAAACACTTGGGAACCGGAAAACATGCTGAGGAAGCCCTTTATGAGTACAAGCTCGCCCGTCGTCTCACAGTATAAATGTCATCGCCTCGCTCAGTCAACACCGAAAACCCTGGCTCTGACTACTACTATGACAGTTTTGATGAATCCAACTTCGCTGGTTCTACCCTTGTCTTGATGGACCTCTCCCCAACTGCACCACTCGCAGTACCCTCCACATGCCCCGTCCCTGAGATATCCCATGTCACCGACACCAGCTCGTTGTCGACCGGAACGAGCGAGATCTCCTCCACCTCTATCGAACCCCTTTCAGACTCCTCCACTTTCGTCCCTCTCGGCAGAATATCATTCAAACGACCTGGCCCGAGGGCTAGTAAAGGAAAGAAACGTGCCTGTCCCTCCACACCTATCCCCGTCGTCCCGCTTGTGGATAGATTGTCAGCCACCCCCTACGACTATGACCCTAACAAAGGGCCAAACCCAAATGAGTCCAGCTCAGTTCCCGCTTTACCCCTCGCCTGACCCATATCATGCGAGCACCTTCCGCCCTGTACCAGGACTTCCGGAAATACCACCAGCGACGCATCCCAACAAGTGGGCCCCACGACATCAGAATTCTTCGACTATTGTTGGCTTCTCACGAAGTACAACAAAGGGTACACACTTGATGGGACAACAGGAGAACAACATGAACGTTTACAGCTGTTGTGTCAGATCTTCTGAGGATCAGATGTAGTTGTGTCGTATGTCCCGCAGTTTTTGGAAAGTACTCAAGATTGCGATCTGGAACACAAGGCCACTTACATACGTCGAAAGTCTCTTACGAGCAACTGTAAGCACTATGGGTGACGTCCAACATGATGTCATCACTCTTGTACATAAGGACATAGGGCCAGAAGTAGCCCATTCCTTTCGCATCAAAGGTACCGCTAGATCCGTTCAATCTGGGTTGGATGCCTTATGCAAGGTTGCTTCTGCAATCATGGATGGAAGATCGCAACTTCATGCGATGGTCGGAATGGAAATGCATGCCAGGGGAGTATCTCCAGGGGTGTGTCCCAGAGATGTTGAAACAAGACAAGGACTGCCTACTGGAGTTAGCATGGACCAGCTATCTGTCCCTAAAAGAGAGACTCCGATGTTGCCACCGCCCTTCCGAGAAGAAGAGGAAGTCATGCACGAAAGGGTCTTCTGCCAAGCCACAACTATCGTCGCTGACTCAGCAAGGAACGGTGGAACAGTTTATGCCTGGGTTGATCTGTTAGAAAAGGCCTGTCACGACTTAGACTTCCATTTTATCCATAACATCATACAGGCTCAAAATGAGATCCCTGCTCGTCCTTTCATCGCTCTTGCCCTTGATGATCAATTGTGGCTCTATCTTGGCGGATGCCTTCCCATACCACGTGACCACCCCCTCCGTCCCTATGCCTGCTTCGATTGCGAGTTCCTGGGACACTGGTCTTGTTGTCATGGAAGAGGCTCGCGTTGGACCTTGCCCAACAAACTCATGTCTTTACCTGCCAACTCCCCTTTGTCGCCCACGCCCGGTCGTTCACCGCCAGCGATGCGTGCCTCAGGCTGTCATCGACCAGGGGCTCGCTGATCTTAATGGGGGGGTAATGTTACAAAACTCCCCTCTTTCCTCGATTGACTCCCACGTCCCACCTCTACTTTGCGCTTACGCCACCCTGTTTATCGTAGTCATCGCCACTACTGTCGTGTCGGCTCTCGCTGCGTATCACGTTATCCCTGGCACGTCACCTGATGGCCTTATGTTTTGGTAACTGGTTCAACATCGGTTATGGCTCATCGGTATCGCTTTGGCTTGTCACACTGCAAGCATTTCACAATTATTCTTCAGAAAACATGCTGAAAAAATTGAAGAAAGTGATACTCTTTTTTGACAGCTGTTTTCAAAGAGAAAAGGCAAAAATAATATTTTCTTTTCTTTGCATGACTTTCCACAAAACATTGATTGATGGTAATACCCATTAGCATAGAACACTGCAAGCATTTCACAATTTTTCTTGCCAAAATATGTTGAAAAAATGGAAAGAAGAGATACTCTTTTATTTGGGCTGTGTTCACATAAAAAATGCAAATATAATATTTTGTTTTCTTTGTCTTTTCTGTGCAAAAAAATGAATTGATGGTAGTGCTGATTAGCTTCTATGCTAATGGGTATTACCATCAATCAATGTTTTGTGGAAAGTCATGCAAAGAAAAGAAAGTATTATTTTTGCCTTTTCTCTTTGAAAACAGCTGTCAAAAAAGAGTATCACTTTCTTCAATTTTTTCAGCATGTTTTCTGAAGAATAATTGTGAAATGCTTGCAGTGGAAGCTAATCAGCACTACCATCAATTCATTTTTTTGCACAGAAAAGACAAAGAAAACAAAATATTATATTTGCATTTTTTATGTGAACACAGCCCAAATAAAAGAGTATCTCTTCTTTCCATTTTTTCAACATATTTTGGCAAGAAAAATTGTGAAATGCTTGCAGTGTCAGTCCAACACTGACTCGCCGGTCTCCCCCTTTGCTCGTTAGTACCCCCTTTGTTCTATGACTCATCGTTGTACTATAGCTGCGCATTGTTACCTTTCCTGTACTCCGGTACATCCCTGACTCATGTGCCTGTTAGACTTGTCAGTATGGATGTGGCTCGTAGCTGTGTACGTTCAGGGTATATAAACCCCTGGCTACTCGCCCTGTACAGTATCTTTTTGCTACTTTGCAACCTGCTATAAAACTATCGCCATTCTTTGGAGATATCGTCTATGCTGGCCAAGGGGACTGAAAGCCTCGTCATCCCAAAGTCTTAGTATTGCCATTGTAATCCGCACTTGTCCTTTGTTAGGACATCTGTGCGCTCTGGCATAACAGTTGGTTGCCTCAAGCCATAAACTACTATACCCACATTTCCTGTAGCCTTGCCACTCAGGACATGTACATTACCTGAAGTGAAGAGGCCTTTCCCAGTAATCACCATCCATATTTTTGGGAGTTTCTCCATTGAAGAAGACTGAGAACTATCATTGAGTGCCTGAGCACATTCCTCATACAACTTTAGGGCTTCCAGCAGAGTGTTGAAGTCTTCGTCAGGCATCCAGGAAGTACTGCTTACAAGCAAGGTGACTCTATCCTCATGCAGTGTAGGCATATTGATTTGCAAATGTTGTGACAAAATACAAGATTCACAAGAAGGCCAACTCATCATCATAAACTCAGTGGAGTAAGGGACATTGGGTTTTGGCAAAAAATCCATTAGGTTCAATGAGGGACCCAGGCAGATAAAGAGCTACCAGGTGAGTGTGAGCGGTACACTTGCCAGAAAAATCCTGTTACACACCTCATGTACAGTGAGTGAAAAAACGTGTGCAATGTTTGGCTGTTTTGTACTAAGTCCAGTGTAGCGCCATGAGGCGTGGGAATCCTGCTTAGCCTTGGTGAGGTGGGTGGTAGTACTCGCTCTTGGCTACAAAATGGTCCCAGGGTCACGTGATTTGGTGCAGTAGTCATTGAGATATGTCCATTATAAAACAGCTACACCATTGCACATGTTTATTCACTTTTGAAAAGTGAGGGGTATTTGGGGAATATCAGTACTTGGTATAGCCTCCTTTTGCTTTAATCACTGCCTCCACCCTCCTAGGCATGCTTTCAATCAACTTCTGACACTCTTCAGCTGGTATATTGTTCCACTCCACCTGAGTCCTCTCCCACAACTCCAGTATTCCCTTGGGAGGATGCTCATACTCTGCAAGCCTCCTCTTGAGGTAACCCCAGGCATGTTCTATGGGGTTGAGGTCAGGGGACTGTGCAGGCCATACCATAGTCCTAAAATCCTGCTCCTTTAGCCACTCCTTGACCTGTTTGCAGGTGTGCTTGGGGTCATTGTCCTGCTGGAAGATGATGTCAGGAGGATGGAGACCATAATACTCAAGGGAATCTTGTAGTTCATCCTTCAAAATTTGGAGGTAGAGGTCTCCGTCCATCCTACCATCAATCTTGGTGCCATACCCAACACCCTCCCAGGTCATACAGCCCCACATCATGAGAGACCCTCCTCCAAACTTCAGTGTCCCCTCTACTAGCCTATCATTCAGCTTCTCCCCTGGCTTTTTCCATGCCCATTTGCACCCATCTGACCCCAGGCAATTAATTTTAGTCTCATCAGACCATACCACCCTCTTCCAGTCCTCCAAAGTCCAATCTTTATGGGCATAGGCAAAGTCCAACCTTGCCTTGCGATGCTTGGCAGAGAGGATAGGTCATTTTCACTTTACCACAGCCTTCATACCAGTCTTCTTCAGGTGCTGGCGAACAGTATTTGGGTGGAGGGGCTGGTTGATGACATTGGTGAGAGTTTTGGTCACCTGCACAGCATTGTCTGCCTTCTGAGTTGAGATGAGGTGGATGGCATGGCGGACATTAGCAGGGGAAAGCTTGGATGGACGACCTCCAGTGGACTTCTGCAGGCTGGAACACTCCTTGGAACGAAGTCTAGAGATGGTAGAGCAATGTAGGCCAGTACTGGAGGCAATAGAGGAAGGAGAATGACCAGAATCAAGCATAGTGAGGATAGTATTCCTTTGGGTGGAGGAGATGGATCTCATGGTGGTAAAGGTTGGAAATAAAGAAGCGTGTGAACTTGTTCAAACTCAGACACAATGTTTATATGTGTATCTTTGTTTGTAGGACCAAACAACCACAATTATCTCTTCATTTGACTCAGATTTTACTTCCAGCCCAAAAGTGAATAAATGTGTGCAATGGTGTAGCTGTTTTATAATGGACATATCTCAAGGACTACTGCACCAAATCACATGACCCTGGGACCATTTTGTAGCCAAGAGCGAGTACTACCACCCACCTCACCAAGGCTAAGCATGATTCCCACGCCTCATGGTGCTACACTGGACTTAGTACAAAACAGCCAAACATTGCACATGTTTTTTCACTCACTGTATGTTCAAAATGCATTGTACTACTGGCTATGTCTGCAATTGGTCCATGTCTGTCGCAGAGCAAAAACCATATCACCTCGACAACAAGGCTGTCAAATATCACAGCACTGCATGACCAGTCGGTTTGCCAATGTTCTGGCACCTACCTACATAGACATGTAGCAATGGTAGATAAGAAAGCTACATCAGCAAACTAACCCTCACCCTTACAAAATGTCTTTGTGCACCACACAACCACATTTGCTTCTGTCCTCACAAAAATTGACCCAGAAGCTGACATTATCATAAAGATTGCACCATCAAAATTTCAAACTACATTTAGATGTCAATTGTTGAGATTCCTTGCCCCTATTTCTCTGGGCAGACCTGGCCAGTTAGGTACCTTGCTGTCAGAAGCTGGCCAGTTCTGTCCAGTTCTGGCTAGGGTAAGGGCTGTTTTGCTGATGTACTGCAACTGACAATAATATGTTGTTGGGTTGACTCGAAGTCAGTCTGAGCTCATGAACGACTTTAGTCAGCAGTACCAACTAACCAAATTTGGTCTAGTCAGGATTTATGTAAAGTCGGGTTGCTGCAGGTCGAGTTGCTTGCTTAGTCATGGGCAACTGGGTTGAGCTGGGTTGAGCTGAGTCACAGCAACACTAGGGATAACTGTAACCATTGGTGTAAACAAATGAGAAGAAAGAAAGGACCTGAGCAACCTCCATACTCAGCATTCTGTTGGCTGTATCATCCATGCTCACAAATATTGTGTTGTATCATGCTGGGCCATGGTGGTGCCACATCAGAATTGCACAAATCATTTCATGTTGCATACTACCAATTCCACTTGGATCACTTGGCAACACAAAGGTGGCAGTAGCTGAGTGAAAAACTTTGAGGGGTCCAGTGAACACAGGAAAACAGCAAGGAAGGGATGGAGATGAGACAGGCTCACAGTGTAGCTGTTCATATAAAAATTGACCAATAAGCCTGGACAGCATTGGAATACCAAGCTCGATAGCAAGTGCAGGAATGCTCCTTGCGCAGCCATGAGCTTGAAAGAAAATTAAAAACCACAAGAGCTAGATAGAGACAGCATGTACCATGGCATTGAGCCAGCTTCACATCTGAATGAGTGAGTATGGGCTGCTCGTCCACAATACCAGCATGCTCATCCTTGTCCTCCCCATCATTGAGGCCTTGTGAAGAGACAGAGTCTCTTGGATGTGACAATGGCAGCATCCCACAAACCTCATAGTCAGCATGAGCAGTGGCCAATTGGGTAAGGCATTGGTTAGTCCGTAGCATGTGACCAAGTGCATTGTGTTTGCTTGACTGCCACCATGGCTTCTTGACTGCTATGATGTGCTTTGATTCCATAATTGACATGCATAAACCATTTGGTGCACCGAAGAGATGGATTAGGGCACCATAATGGACAAGAGAATGTTGATGAGGGAGGGAGAATCCATCAATGTGCATGCCAACCTCCTGGAAAATTTCATGATACTGATGAAAGTGGTCTAGTGCCATCTTGAGGTCACTGAGCATGTCTTCAGTGATGACATTCTGTTGAACAATGTAGCAGAACTCCAAGAAAGCATGAAACGTCTGCACAATGTCACACAGAACATGCCCCTCAATGGCAGGTAGATACACCCAAGGATACCCAACAATATGAGACAGGGTGAGGATGGGAATGGAAAGCTCACCTTCATCAATGCTTTTGAGTCATCACCTGTCCACTGTGAAAACCCCCACCCATCAGGAAATCTCCATAGTCCTGGAAATGGTGGTGCAGTGGCAATACTGGTAAGTGATGGTATGTCAATCAGGATGATCATTGGACAGTATTGAACTTACCAACAGTCAATATCTGCCAACCATTCCTTTGCACCAGCTTTCCCATACATGAGTTCTAAATATTTACCTACCCACTCCATGAGATGATCCTTGAAACCACCTTTTATCAGCTGATGGAGAATGTCTGGCACCAGGAGTTGCCAGATGTCAGCATGGGGGAAATCTTCAGTGAAGGGCTAAATGCAAGCTATTGGTGTTGTTGGAAAATTGAGACTGATCTTACCACAATGTTGGCATCGATGCCCCATTTGTCCCAAGTGGCACTTGCTTGTAGTTCCTCAATCAGTGCTCTCATCAGTTGCACTGTGCATGGAGGCCTGCCTGCATCCAGGTCATTGGGAGATGCAGTACATCTTGGATAAAATGAGTTAGTTCAGGTAACATACATAGATGTGCCAGTACAAACCTGCCACACCAATTCTGGCCAATTCCAGATATCAGAACTTGCTTTGGATAGTCAGTGATATACAGGCCAATACCGCAGATGATGTGATGAAAATGGCCATCAGGGCACTTCATCACCCATGGGACCATCATGCAAGCCTTGAGTGAACCTAGAATCTTTGACATCACAACATGGAAGAGCTGCTTTTTGAAGTGCTGGAATGCAGGGTCGTCTGTGTCCTTCTTTGCCAGTAGGAAAATCCCAGTGAGTATGTGTAATGAGAGGGAAAACTTCTGCTACCTTTGGGGATTGTGAGGAATGTGAGAAGCTCAACACCACTGCAGTGAGCATGCTGCACATTGTTGTGAATGTTACCAACAGCTTTAAAGGTATACTGGCCAGTAGTCATTCTGTCTGGTTGCTACCAAGACCATCATCTTGTCACTCCCAAGAATGATTGGGACAAAATTTTCCCCATGTGTCGATGGATCTCTAGCAATTGCATCCTAGTGTAGGTACTTCAGTGGTGGATGTGGGGCAAGAAAAAGGAAATGTACTGCTTGTGACCATGCCCAGTCTCCCAACATGAAGTTTTCAAACCTTTGCTTGCTGTCACCTGTTGTAAAATCCCAGTGTGGGCTGTAGTCAAATTCACCATGAAGTTCTGAGTTAGTGAGTATGTTTTCTACCAAGGAAAGGGGATTGTGGAACCAGTATTCATATGCCTTGTCCATCCAAGGTGGGATATTGGCAGCAGGTCACTCACCATTGTACTTGAGCTTGAAGGAGTTCCATCAAACATCACTGACTTCTGTAGCATCGATCGTCTTGTATAGTTCCTTGTGGTCTGAAAAGGGTGGTTGGCCGCCATTAGATGAACACCCCCAGAGGTAACACAATTTGTTGATTTTTGATGCTGACATCTCTGCTTCCTGAAAAATGAATTCTGTGGTTTCAAAATGTAGTCAACTACCATATGGACCCCAGTCATTTGAACTCCTTTTGAAGAGAGGCAGCAGGGGAGAGTTGGGATCGATGTACTGCCAATTAGAGTCACATTTCTGGCCTAGCAGAGTGGATCAATGTGGCAGGAGAATGAACTAGATGGAGTCTAGCTTACCTCTCACCTTTTCATGGTAATTGTGGATTGTACCTTCAGCTGGCCCTGCTGATGGTGAGTGTAGCAGCAAGCCTGACTTGTGAAAGGAGTAGTTGTGGAAAGATGACTTGTGGTGTTTCAGTCTGGAAGCTGTCTTGAACTAATGATGACAGCCAGTGTGCAGACATGGAATCCAGCAGGCACTGAGCACTCATCTGGCCAACTGAGAATGAGATTGGGATGTAATGTACATGCTATCACACACTCAACAAAGTGGCAGTGTGAAAGTGAACTACTGTGGCAGGAATGTCTAGCATTGTGAGTCAGCAAGGTTAAACAGAGACAGCAGACATAGCATACCTGGATGTAAAGCTACAGAGTTCTCTACCTTATGTGACTCTCTTTTTCCTTCACTACACATTACTTACCCTGCACACTTCCTCCCTCCCAAAGTCTCAATAATGTCCTGCCCTACCACCTGTGCCAAAAATGCCAGTCAGCATCCTGGACACATCGTCTTGGAAGGGAAACAAAAGTGACATACCTCTGAGCAGAAGCAAGCCGATAACATGGAAGCTGAAAGGGCCTGGGAGGAACAGGAAACTGCCTGGGAACATGGTATCCAATGACTAGTGAATATCATTGATAGCTCCATACAAGAGGAAGAGAGCCAACCCACCAATCCACCCAAGCTGAAACCAAGACTCTGCCTCATTGTCAAGGATCCATCACAAGATTCTGTGGACATGACAAAGAGTGTCTTTGGGGATGGTGACAGGATGGAGAGCAACATGACAGGTATGAACCTGAGTGGTGGATCACTTATAGATTTACAAGGTGGTGGGGAGTGGCTGGCCAATGGTGGGGAGGAACTGGACAACAAGCTGGAGGGGAGTCTTAACGAAACAGCTCAGAAGTGAAAACACACCCAGAAGGCATCATCTCATGATGCAGTCCTTGCAGCATGAGGGAAACTTGTTGGAGCTGATGAGGCCAATAGGATTGCAGACTGGCACAGCATGGATGGCCAGAAATGGAACCCAGATTCTTCTCAGTACAAAGTTTTCCCATCCCTCAGTGTATTGACAACAATGATTTTACTCACTGAGACCATTCTTTTCTACTGGGATTGCATTGACTCCAGCTTAGAGGCAGATAAAAGCAAGTACTCTGGCATTGGAGATGTTGTCAACTGGGCTGACAAACTTGCATCTTCTAAACCACTCCACACTCTCCTCTCTCAGTGCTCAGCCAGCAACTCTCACTATGCATGGTTGGTCTCCAGCACTGGCACAGGCTCTCAGATCAAGGTCTGAGCTCCCCCTACAAGTACTTGCTTGAGCAGCTGCCCAGCCACTCCTATGATCAACAATCCTCCTGAAGCAGGTACCCACTGTAGGCACAGGGATGCCCCTACTAGGAGAAATGAGAAGAGTGGAGAGGTTAGGGCGAGGTAGGAGGTTGGAGGGAGCTTCGAGGACTGGAGGAGCAGATAGGGGGAGGTGGTTTGGACTTACAGATGTGGTGGGTGAGGAGCTGACTAAGCATGTGGAGGGGGTTTGGTGTCGGGGGTAGTCACAAAACATAATCCAACTACTACAATATGAGTTTAGAGAGCCAGAGCCCAAGTCTGGGGCTAGGGCTTCTCAGTTCATCTTCCAGGGCTACATATACATATCTCTATGGCTATTTTCTTTGCCTAAGACTAAGGCCAGTTCTCTGCATTTGATATCAGAAGAGTACCTTGTGCTGTTGACATTTCGAGGACCTCCTTTAGGGACGTATCAAGACTCGTGCTATCATCACCATCCTTAGCCCATCCCTGGGCTTTTGTTTCTTCTTCTTTTCACCATGATGATGACTCTCCATATGTCCAAGGTAGTGACACTGGGGAGCGCCCAACCATGTCTCATCCATCTGCAAAGACAATTCATCATAGGATGAATGCCATGGTGGGTATGATTAATAGTATCTAGCTACATTGGAGTGACTTTTTTAAAGGCTATTACTGATGTCATCAGTGGCTCTGAGCTTGATGAGTCCACACCATCTCCCCCACCTCCTTCACAGTATATGCATTCTCAGTGGGGCTGTTCCAGTAGTGATGCCTGGAAGGCTTTGAGGGATGATGATGATTACATTGAACTTTCAGGTGATGAGATAGACAATGGTGCAATTTTACTGGTAGAGACAAAGAGGGGGACTAAACGGGACCCATGCAACCGAGTAAGTCAACCATCACTGATATTGTGGACTCACTCAAATGTCTATGCAGACAGACACAAATACCTCTACCACCCCACTGTCCAAACAAACAAAGACCCAGCATGCATCATCTGGTCAAGGTTTTCAGTGCTCAGGTAGTGGTGTGAACAGGAAATTTATCAACAGCGATCTACCCCTTGGTGCTATGAATGACAATGCCTGGTGATGCCTCTTCATATCTGCTCTTGCCTACTTCACCACTGGCTATGACAACCCATGGACTATCCCTGATGACAAGCTCCAACACATACTATGGGAAATATGGGATACCATGTACTGGGACAAAGTTGTGCATATGGTAGTCATTGGGGGGCCAGTTTACAGCCTCATAAGTGTAGTTTATATCCAGTCTTTAACTTTACCATTCTCATGGCAACAGGCTAAGCAGGGACTCAGCAACTGGCACACCAGATTCACAGCTGCCACCATAGCAGTAATCACCACCTTCTTCGCTCATGACATAGATTTTGAAGATTTGACACCATGTATGAAGTTTGTTGATGCAATGCTGAAGAAGAACCAGTTTTTGTTTGGTCAGAACAGGGGGACTGACTGACAACAAGGTATGTGCCTTTTTTTATATTTTATATTTATGATTAGTGACATTCCATAGACATGGACAGGCCTCTGGCAAGTGCTGTTCATTCTTCAGACATTCACACATCATTTCAACTTCATCCAAGGCCATGCTGATGTCTCAGCCCTGTACAATGACTTCTCTGGCCCATGTACAGCCCTTGCGCTCGCATCTGCTGCTGTATTTATTTTCTTATCATTTTGCTCAGGTGTAGAGTGCTGATCTTGTCATGTCACTTTTCTCAGGTACATATGCCAAGCTCTGTCACTTGTCACTGAAGGTCATATGTCATTCAAAATGACCCAGCTGGGTGATGTATGGACTGCCATTATCCCAAAAGGGGGCCAATTCGAGTTTGGTGAAGCTGTCTGGGGCACAATGACAAGGCACTACCTGGAGCCCATCAAAGAATTGTCTGATGAACAGTTTGGATTGATTGTAGAGGATACTCAGAAGTTCATGAAGAAGGTGACAGCCCCCACAGTGAGCGCTCTGGAGTCAGTTGGAGAAGATGAATTTGATGACCTCTTTACCTTCTGGTGATGGGATCCCTCTTGATACTACTGCACTCAATCATTTTTTTTTAATACCACTTGCATACCATCCACCTAATGATAGTTTGTACTTAGAATACTCTGCAAACTTTATCATGCTTTTATCTGTTCCATAATCTCTGAACTTATTCTGCTTTTATCAGTTCCACAAACTCTGTAAGAGACTAAGTGTGTGAAGATGCAATAGTAATAACAAAGTCTGGTAACTAATCCAACTTGTGGGAATATATTACTTTAATCACTTAGCAAAAATTTCAAGCCAATAAAGTTTAAATAAGATGCATGTAAATTTACTGATGACCTTCCAATGACAAGAGTGCTTCAACATCCCATGCACCTGCATCTGTGCCAGCTGCTTTGTTGATGACAGAAATATCCTCAATGAATCTGGTTGGCTTCTTACCCTTGCCATCAATGGCTTCTAGCTCCTCGAAATCATATATCTGACCCTCCAGTACCCCATTCCCATCTAGCTCAACATCAGGATGTGTCATACCTGCCCCAGGCTGAACTCCTTCAGCCTTTTCCTGATCCAGCTTGTCAAATTCCTCCATAAGCTCCTTGTCAGTGATTGATTCAGGTCCAGAAAGATAACCAAGTGTGTACTCATCAGACTTCATCAGTAAACTGACCTTTTTGGGCTATAGACTTCCCAGGCCACAACACCCTGCACAGGTCTACACAGCCTGCACAGGCATTGTGGCTGTGTCTCCTAAGCAGTCAACAATCTTTCCAAAGTACGTTTAGACACCACAGGGTGTACAGCTATTAAATGGTAGGTAGCTAGTAGGTCGACTTGACTCCGAGTTTACATTGATGTGGCATTAGTAGCCTTAGTAGTCACAGTGTGATCACTTTATCTACTAGTAGTATGTAGCATGACTCTGAAGTCCAGCCATTCAAACAGTGCTTACTCATAACTAGATTCACCTCAGAGATCCCTTCCAGAAATTTTACACTGGCACAACATAATCATATCTATTTCAATGGCATGCATGACATAGTATGTATATGAAACTCAGTGACACATATGGACAGGCAATCAAACTGTTGGTTGATTGTTGGCATTGGAAACTTCAGGTGTGGGTAACTGAGCTTCAAGGACAATTAGTGGTATGCACATGAAAAAAAAAGACAAGTGAACTTACCATTGTGTTCTGACTCAGAGGACAACTCTCCTCCGAGACCTGGAGCATATCCACTCCACCTGATGACCAACTGCACCCAACCAACATGACCCTCTGCCTCCAAAAGATGCTGCTCTATGCATTGGACCTGCAAGTGGCTGTACTCCAGTCATAATAAGTTGCAACAAACTAGCTGGTCTGCAAACTGTTTCCGGATCTTGTGTAGCTTGCACTCAGCTCACACAGTCTCCAATAGAAGCTCTGCTTCAGTGGAAGAATTGGGTAGTGAAATGATACCCTTAAGTCTGGTGAGTTGGGTGCAAGCGACTACAAAAGCTGAAAAATCGAGGCAACTGGAGCTTACCCATTTGCCAGTCTCTTCCATTCGAAGGATTATACCATTTGTGTCAGGAAAATCAGGCTCTTGCTTTGGGGGGACATCTCCTAGTTGGCCAGCCTGAAGGCTTGATGGATGCATGTTGGTAGTGAAAGACACGATGTCTTGGACATAAAGTGGAGTCAGTACCACTGGTAGACATCTAGACCTTTGATCCTACTTGGTAGGTGCATCGTTATGTGCTACTTACATGATATTATCTTTTCTTCTCATGTTATCCTCTCATGGCAAAGAAGATGCTGCCATGTGTCCAGAAGACTTCCTTTTTCCCCCAATGAGGGAAGAGATTGCTGAATGAGACCCATGTCCTCCAACACATGAACCAACCTTTTTCTGCCTGCAGCATGCTCCTCAACAACATCCCCCATCCTACAGTTCTGCAGCCCCTTTTGTCTCAGGTGATGCGAATGATTAAACCTCTGTATGCTCGTCAAGCATCACCATTGGAAGCTGTTGGTGACATACTGGTGGATTTCTACAACATGCTGTATGATGACCAGATGGACATTCAAGTTGATGACATGCTGTATGATGATCAGGACTTAGATTTGCAGCACTCACCCAGTGGTCCTGGTACACCCTCTGTGGGGAAGGTTGAATATTTCCTGGGTGCATCCCAGTGTTATCCCAGTGGAAGGACATTTATGGATAATTTCTTTTCTGATGAACATGGTGAGCTGCACAAGGATAATTTATTTTATCCTTTCACTTCCCAGCAAGATTGGCAGGTTGCATCCTGGTTACTGTGCTCTCATTTGAGTATGGCTGCCATTGACAGCTTCCTCTCTCTGGACTTGGTGAGTTACACATAGTTCTGACTTCAAGTTAGTGCTCACAACTGACTGTGTGGATGTCTAGATCAAGGAACTCTCACTCTTGTTTCGAACTGTGAGAGAGCTACATCTTTGTGCAGAACTCTTACCCTTGGCTCCTCATTGGCACTCACAAGCAATACATCCTCAACACCCAACAAAATGATCCATCACGCTATTTTATCAAGATCCCATCAAATGCATCCAAAGTCTCCTCAGTCACCCTCTCTTCGAGTCTCATGTTGAATTTGTCCCAAGAAAAGTGTGGTCCACTGCTGCTCAGCTTTTGCATGTGTATGATGAATGGCTCATGGGCAAGCATGCCTGGAACCTACAGGCAAGTTCAAGTCCATTTGATCTCGATGTATTTTCATATCTGATTTTCTCATAGAAGGAGCTACCTGAGGGTGGGACCCTCTTGGGCATTGTCCTGTCATCAGACAAAACCAACATCTCTGTAATGTCCAGGAACTGCATGGCAGATCCCTTACTTCTCAGCTTGGCTAATATTGCCACAGATATCCACAGTGAAGGGTCCCTCCATGGCCACTTGTTACTCACTCTCCTTCCAGTCCCATCATTCACAGAAAATCCTGCATTTGCTCTCCCCTTTCTGATCAATTGTTCCATCATTGTCTTGATTTGATACTCACCCCTCTGAAGATTGCTGCAACCGTCAGTGTCATGATGAATCACCCACATGGCCACCTGTGATATTGTTATACACCACTTGTTGGGTATATTGCAGATACACCAGAGCAGAGTCTGCTGGCTTGCATGAGCCCAAGGACATCCTCTATGTCCACTGCCACTTATGTACAAGGAATTTGGCAATGATAAGTGTCATGACCCCTGAACTGCCAAGCATAATCTTAATGCGATCAGTGCATTGTGTAGTCAAGCTGACCCTGATGACCTTCCTGGTTTCCTCAAGGTGGCAAAGTCTTTTGGACTGAATGGCGTTCACAAGCCATTCTGGAAGGATTGGCCTTTATCAGATCCAGCCCAATTCTTAAAGGTTGAGCTGCTCCATCACTTCTTCAGAATGTCTTGGGACCATGACATACAGTGGTGCATTACAGTTGTCAGGGACAATGAGATTGACTTTCGCTTCAATCTCCTGTAAATGCCAGTCGGTTATCATTCATTTGCTGATGGGATCTCGAAATTGAAACAAGATACTGGCCATGATCACTGTTCCATCCAACGATACATTCTTTGTGTTGTCACTGGCATGGCACCTCTGCACTTCCTTGCAGCTATCCATGCACTGCTGGATTTCTGCTACCTTGCCCAAATGCCCATTTTCAATGAACAGGCATTGGCCAAACTTAACACTGCACCCGCTTCATTTCATGCTGACAAACATGCTATCTTAGCTGCTGGTGGATGCTCTGAGCACTTCCAGATCCCCAAGCTCAAACTCATGCAGCATGTTGTGCCATCCATCCATACATTGGGTGCCCCCATGCAGTGGTCTGCAGATGTCACCAAGCATGTCCATGTGACTGAAGTCAAGAATCCTGCACATGCAGGGAATAATCAGAACTACTACACCCTAATTGCACACCATCTTGACCATTCCAACAAGTGTTTTAGATTTGATTTAGCCACTAATATTGCTTCCTCCCATGACTTGCATCCCAACAATGGCAGTGATCCTACTGATGAGGATCATGAACCTAATGATGAAAAGTCCCACAACCTGCTTTATCACTCTCCCATATGGAAAATTGTGGACTATTTCAAGATCACTGATGTGCTTGCCAATGGGATCTCACATAATGCACCACATCTGACACATACATTCGCATCATCCACTACCACCATTCACCTTGCCACTAAACCACATCGCCAGATGACCATCAATGAGGCTGCAACACTGTTTGATTTACCTGACCTCCTCTCTGCAATTCATGATTGCTTCGATCGTTGTGCTAACAGTATAGACCATGACATTTCAGGTCAAAGACGTGCTTCATTGAACTACAGCCTACCATTGAACAAAATTCAAATTTGGACCAAGATTCGCATGCAGGTCCAAAACTATCATAATCCTGAGATGGTTGAGCCTGCTCAAATGATGAATGTCACTCCCCCTTCACAAGAACACCCCTGTGGACTATATGATTGTGTGGTTTTTAGCCCAGGTGCTGAGAGCAACTGGCCATCACAGGGTTTGAATGGTAAGTCGTCACTTGATATCCAATGGCATGGCTCAACAATTTTCCAGAGCATATGATCGTCCAGCTTCAACTTGTCTTCTGCATGCTTGGGACTGACCAATTTCTCACCTATGTGCAATGTTTTCATGTCATCCCTCCTGCTGGACACTTGACAGATGCAACATCATCTGGTCTCCACATTCTGAAGCACATGATGAGGAGCAACAGGGAATGAATTGGCAATGTTCTTCCACTGTCCCATATTTGTTCCCCTGTTCACTTGATTCTGTGCTTTGGGAAGACAGCCAATCCTTGCCTTACAACCCACACTAGCCATGAGTTTTCCACCAAATTTTGGCTGAATTGTTACTGGAACAAACATATCTACTACTGTCTTTTACTCTGTGCATAGTACCACTGTAAACAATTCAGAATCGAAGTTCATTGGCTGCTGTTATACAAATTTCACTCAGCAAGTGGTATATAATGTGTGGGCCTAAATGTTGCAGTCACTCAGAACACCCCCTCAAACCTTTGGTTGATTAGATTTGACACAACCTGTCTAGCAGTGGTACTCCAAAAGATTAAGAACAACACCCATGGACAATGGAGTTAGACTGATTTCTAAATGTGAGGTGGCATACATAGTATATGTGCATGGCCATGCAAGGCCCTCTAAGATAAATTCTCCTTGAGGTGGACCCAAAAAACTGTAGTGCCCTACATCCAGGTGAGATGTTGCTGGAATGGGCTGGCCACAAACAATAGTTGGCACAGGAGACAGATTTTTGCTGTGAGAAGGAGGGGGGATTTTGAGAGAAAAGACAGAATGGTAAGAGCTGTCTTGACATGGTGCTCTACAGGTTGGTGCAGGAGACAGATATTTGTCATGAGAAGGGGGGAATTCTGAGAGCAATGAAACTCACCTTCCAGCAAGCTGAATCAATTGGACGTTAAAATGGAACCTAGCACTTGAAGGTGTGAGATTTGCACACTGCATATGAACTTATGTGCAAGGTCTTGCAAGCCATACCAAGATCTTCAAACTGGATGGACATCCTGATAGATTTAGATAATTAGCAAGGATGGTGCATTGCATATTGCAGTGCTTGCTAGGAACATTCCAAAATTGCTGAGAATGACAGCAAATATGGTTTGAAGACTGCACAGAACACTGTGTTTTGGTCCCCTCCACTGACCACAGAGAATGTCTGCCACTCCTCCCCCTCCAGGTTTTTGAAATGTGATAACTGAACCCTCCATCACTCCACTCCATCCCAAAACATCCTCAGTCCCACTAGATGGCAGAATCTTTAAGGCTGCCACCATTGATGGTGGAGCTTGCTGCCAAACTCGAGGGTGCCACTATATTTGAGGTGGCCCACTGGAGGTCCAAAGGTAACTATGTTATATACTGGTACCAGCTCTCATGTCTCGAGAACATTGGTGGAATCAAGGCTGAGCTCTTGAAAACCATTGACAGCATGCCACTCTTTTGCAATGGTTGTTGGGAACCATCTCTGATTCCCCATGCACTGCACCACACTAGTCTTACTGAAATTGCTAGCTCCAGCTCTTCACACTGCAAGCATTTCACAATTTTTCTTTGGAAAACATGTTGAAAAAATAGAGAGAAGAGGTACTCTTTTATTTTGGATGATGTGTCAGAAAAAATCCAAATATAATGTTATCTTCTCTGTGCAGAAATATAGATTGATGGTAATGACCATTAGCTTCTACTCTAATGGGCATTAGCATCAATTCATGTTTTCTGGCAGAAAATAGAACATATTTTCTGCATTTTTTCTTTCCCAACATCTAAAATAAAAGAGTATCTCTTTCCTGTATTTTTTCACCATATTTTCTGGAGAAACATTGTGAAATGCTTGCAGTGTCAGGCTCAGGTCCAAGGACTCACAGGCCCCAATCTAATCCACCCCACCATAGCATGTGACCATCCCCACCCAAGCAGCCTGCCACTACTTCAGGTTCAAAGAGGTGCTCTAGAGTGTCCCTTAGACAGGAACCAGTCACACACAGCATTCCTGACACAGACTTGCAGGAGACCATTGAGGGGATGCTGATTTCTATTGCTGGTTCTGAAGAGACTGACATTGCTGCTTGGCTCAACCACATTATTTCCTCATTTACCCCCCCACATCAGCAAAACAGCCTTTACCCTAGCCAGAACTGGACAGAACTGGCCAGCTTTTGACAGCAAGGTACCTAACTGGCTAGACCTGTCCAGAGAAATAGGGGCAAGGGATCTCAACAATTGACATCTAAATGCAGGTTGAAATTTTGATGATGCAATCTTTATGATAATGTCAGCTTCTGGGTCAATTTTTGTGAGGACAGAAGCAAATGTGGTTGTGTAGTGTACAAAGACATTTTGTAAGGGCAAGGGTTAGTTTGCTGATGCAGCCACTGAGAGCAATTCCAGCCAGTCTTGCCTGGAGGGTTGGAATGGACCCTGTCTTACCTGATCAGTATCTAAGGCAGCCAATTCTAAGGCAATCAATCATTCATGCCTCTGGTCCTCACAATACACTGCAATGCCAGTAGAGAATGCTAACATGTCCATCAAGCCAGACTTTGTTCACTTCAGTCAACCCCCTATGGGGACCTATTAGGTTCATATATTCTTATAGATGTTATAACCTAATAGGTGTCAAGTGGTTGGGAATACCCGATACCTGGGGATTCTCCAGAAGATGCCTGGGGAATCTCCCATATAACAGGAGTGGCTGGGGTCCTGATAGGATTTTCCCCATGGCAAATTGACCTGTCTCAGGTGGCAGCTGGATCTTCTCCAGCCCAAATTGACCAAGCTCCCAATATGACCCTGGACATTCCCCATGGCAAATTGACCTGGCCCAGGTGGCAACTGGATCTTCTCCAGGCTAAATTGACCCACTCCCAGTCCAACCCTGGCCATTTCCCATGCCAAATTGACCAGTCCCTGAAGGCAATTGGGTATTCTCCAGGCTAAAATGGACCCCCTACTTGGCTAAACCTGGGCATTCCCCATGCTCCTTTGACCTACCCTAGGGTAGCAGCTGGGGCTTTCCCAGGGTGGGTTGACCCCTCCTCCAGGCTGTACCTGGACAATCCCAATTAAATTGACCTATTCCTAGTGATAACTGGACTCCTCCTGGGAATCCCCAGGCTGAATTGACCTATGCCTGGTGATAATTGGGTTGTATCCAGGCTCAATTGAGCCCTGTTCCATTGTAAACATGGGCATGCCATATGCTAAATTGAGCTAGCCCAGGTGGCAGCTGGCCATTGAACAGGCTACACCCTGGATATTCCCCATGCACATTTGACCTACCCCTGGTGAAAGAATTTCTGGCATCCCCATGCCAAATTGACATCACTATGACCATGCATAACACCTTGGAGATTCTCCAGGGAGGCTTGGGGATTCCCCATGACAGGTTGGAGATTCTCCAGGGGGGGAAGGAGATGCTCCATGGCAGGTTGGAGATTCCCCAGATGGGCAGGCAGAATCACCATGACAGGTTGGAGATTCCCCAGGGTGGTATGGATACTTGCCATGACAGGCTGGAGATTCCACAGGTAGGCATGGAGATTCTCCATGACAGGTGGGAGATTCCCCAGGGGTGCTTGGGGATTCTCCATGTCAGGTTGGAGATTCCCCACAGGGACTTGGGGATTCTCTGTGTCAGGTTGGAGATTCCCCAGGTGGGCATGGAAATTTTCCAGGGACAGATGGAGATTCTTGCAATTGAGAGCAAATTATAACAAGGAAGCAAAAGGGGATACAAGGGAAGAAACAAAAAACAACAACAATGTACATTCTGACTGCTCCTCCCTTGCTATGGATGTTTTACTATTAGGTCAGCCAGACTTGACCAACCAACCATTTCTCTGGATTCTTTTTGAATCTTATTCATCATTGTGACAACTCCATTGCAGGTTGGGGGTTCTCCAGGAGGATATGGAGATTCTCCATGGCAGGTTGGAGACCCCCCAGAGGGGCATGGAGATTCTCCAGGAGTACTTGGGGATTCTCCATGTCAGGGTGGAGATTCCCCAGAAGGGCATGGAGATTCTCCAGGGGAACTTGGGGAATCTCCATGACAGGTTGGAGATTCCCTAAGGAGGTATGGAGATTCTCCATGACAGGTTGGAGATTCCCCAAGGAGGTATGAAGATTCTCCATGGTGGGTTGGAGATTCTCTGTGGTGACTTGGGGAATCTCCATGACAGGTTGGAAATTCCCCAGAGGGCATGGAGATTCTCCATGACCAGTTGGAGATTCCCCAGGGGGGGACAGAGATTCTCCAGGGAGGCTTGGGGATTCCCCATGACAGGTTGGAGATTCTCCATGACAGGTGGGAGATTCCCCAGGGGGGCATGGAGATTCTCCATGACAGGTTGGAGATTCCCCAAGGGTGCATGGAGATTCTGAAAGTATGGACTACTACACTTTTGCTAATGAACTGCTCTGCACTTTTGCCATTAGCTAAAGAACTACATGCACTACACTTCTGGTTGTCACTACTACATTCTTGCTAGTCAAATATGCTGCACATGTGCACCATATTTCATTAGGTAAAGTGACACATACTTGACTAGCAAAAGTGTGGTAGTCCACATCTTTTGTCCACCAATGTGCAGCATATTTGTGACAACTGACAAACAATGTTGTATCTCGGTCACTCCAAGAACTGATAAAGAGCAATAGGAAAGGAGTTTTAAGTGCAAGGCACGAAATGAACTCGATTGGAGTATTCTACGACAAGAGAGCCTGGTATTTATACTACTAGAGCTGTTTGTACGAAGGAACATCGTAGAACAATCCAAACAAAGAGAGATAAATGCTATTGGCTACAGCTAGACATGCTGAGTCAATGCGGCACAAGCTGACTAAGTAAAGCATCTAGTGAGCATCTGTGTAACCCTAACCAGAGAGTAACTAAAAAAGGAAAACTACACTAAGAGAAGTTAAATACCATTACACTATCCCCTCCTAAGGTTCAACTTCCAGGCAAGACCAAAGGGGTTGACAATCGGTAACTGGTTCAGGTAAAGGGGAGAAAAGGAGTCCAGTAGTGTCAACGAGGCAGAGTTTTCTAGGGGCAGAGGGGTGTAACTTGTAGAAGTCGTCAATTGCCTCCTGGGCATTTTTAAGAGCACTGGCTGGCTCCCAAGTATGATCTTCATCAGGATAGCCCTTCCAGTGGACTAAAAACTGTAGGCCCCCACGTTTCAAATGTGAATCTACCACCTTTTCAACCTCAAACTCTACATCTCCTTCATCGGTTACCCACTGGGGACCGGGTTTAACAACAGGTTGCCCGTCAAGGGCGCCAAGATAAGGTTTTACCCACGAGACATTCACAACCGGGTGAATCCTCATGTTCCTGGGTAACTTTAATTTAACAGCGTTTGGGAGGACCTCGACAACCTCATATGGTCCAATCCACTTTTCGGTCAACTTTCAGCTTTGCTGGTCTTTCAGTGAGAGGTGGTTTGTGGCTAGCCAAACCTGAGAACCAAGAGAATACATAGGGGAAGGGGAACGTTGTTTGTCTGCCTGAGTTTTCTGTCATTGCCTAGCTTTTCCAAGCGAGTTGCGTACTTCCTGGAACACCTGGAACCAGTCTCTAGCAGTTTCCTCTGCTGCTTCTACCTTAGAAGCCATCGGCTCGACGCCCATTCATGGTAAATACGAACGAGTAACTTCAAAGGGGCACTTGCCAGTAGAATCAGATTTGGAATTGTTGTGTGCAAACTGCGCCAAAGGCAGCCAATCTTCCCATTTTTCCTGCTGATGGTTTACATACAGCCTCAAATACTGCTGAATTTCGCGGTTCAACCGCTCTGTTTGACTGTCCGTTTGTGGGTGGAACACCATCGAAAGCTTCTGCTCGACTCCCAACATTTCAAATAACTCACGAGAACACTGCGAAGCGAACTGCAGTCCACGATCCGAGACAATAGATAAGGGGAGTCCATGATGTTTCCAAACATGTGATAAATAAAGCCTTGCTGTGCTAGCAGCGGTCTCTTCGGCAGTGCAGGGGATAAACTCAGCTTCTTTCGAGAAGCGATCTACTACGACCAACACGTGAGACTTTCCAGAGGCAGATTTGATGCCTAGATCCATAAAGTTGGTAGTAAGATCTTGCCAGGGTCCACTAGGGGTCGGCAAGGGTTTGAGTTCTCCAGCCGGCAGCTTATTACTAGACTTGCTAGTCTGGCATGCTTGACAGTGTTTTACATACTCCTCGACATCGGGTTTCAAGGTAGGCCACGTGAACCAGCATGTGACCAACTCCTGAGTTCCTTTAATTCTGCGATGACCTGCTAGGGGTGAATCGTGAAGAGCAGCAAGAACCTTGTTACGAAGTCCTTCAGGTACGAAGAGCTTATCTCCATTATATAAGAGTCCATCCTTCAGGGTGAACTCGCTAGTGTCTACCCCAACCGAAGCACAGCGAAGCTCTTCTTCTAGAGAAGATTCCAAGTGAACCGAATGAAGCTGTTCGGGTTTGATAAATAACGACTCCTCTGTTTTTGCATTTTCCTTATTTTCTACTAAGTCCTCACGACGAGAAAGAGTGTCCGGTCGTCCCATAGAAACACCAGGTTTGTGGACAATAATACAGTTAAAATGGCTGAAATACTGCGCCCACCATGCCTGATGGGGTTGAAGCTTTTGAGACGTCATAAACCACTTTAAGTTATGATGATCCATCCAAATTTCAAACTGGTATGGAGTGGCCTCCAAATAATGATGCCATTGCTCCAATGTGCAGATGATGGCTAGCATCTCTTTATCATGAACCGTATAATTTAACTCTGCTCCAGAAAGGGAGTGGCTTGAATAGGCAACTGGTCTCCAGAGACCATCTTCACATTCTACCGAAAGCACAGCTCCAGTCGCATAGTCTGAGGTGTCAGTTTCTAAATGGAACTTCCAATCCTGATCAGGGAACATAACACTGCAAGCATTTCCCAATTTTTCTTCAGAAAATATACTGAAAAAATGGAGAGAAGAGATACTCTTTTATGTTGGATAATTTGTTGGAAAAAATGCAAATATAATTTTCTCTTTTCTGTGCAGAAACATGGATTAATGGTAGTGCCCATTAGCTTCTACTCTAAGTGGTATTAGCATCAATTCATGTTTTTTGGAAGGAAATAAAATATTATTTCTGCATTTTTTCTTTCCAAACATCCAAAATAAAAGAGTATCTCTTTCCTCCATTTTTTCAGAATATTTTCTAAAGAAACATTGTGAAATGCTTGCAGTGTAAGAATAGGAGCCGTGGTGAAAGCTTCTTTAAGCGTATCAAGCGCTAATTGACACTTGTCGGTCCACCAGAACAGAATGTCCTTTTTCATGAGATCATTAAGGGGGCGTGCCACTTGGGCAAAGTCCTTGATAAAGTGTCGGTAAAAGTTTGCAAGGCCAAGGAAGCCGCAAACTCCGTGAACGGTAGTGGGAACAGGCCAATTCTGCACCACAGCAATTTTGGCGGGATCCATTTTAACTCCGTTAATGCCAATGATCATCCCAAGGAAGTCAACTTCCTGTCTCTTGAATAAACACTTTTCTGGCTTAACAAACAGGTCATTCTCTTTCAACCTTTTAAGCACCTCTAGCATGATCCTGTCATGCTCCTTTTCATCGTCTGTTTTCGTAAATATCATTAGATCATCAATATATACTACTACGGCATCTTCCATGTCACCAAAGATGTCGTTCATCATATTCTGAAATGTGGTGGGGGAATTGCAAAGTCCAAAAAACATAACTAAAGGTTCAAAGGCTCCATGATGACAGACGAAAGCGGCTTTCCACTCGTCACCTTCCTTGATACGAACGTTGTTGTATCCCCACCTAAGGTCCATCTTGGTAAATAGTTTACAGCCCTTTAGCTTGTCAACAAGCTGTGAGATAAGTGGGAGCGGATACGAGTTCTTGACTGTATGCTCGTTTAAATAGCAGTAGTCCTGTACCATACACTTCTTTCCATCCTTTTTAGGGACAAAGAACACGGGAGACGTTTGCGGAGACTTGCTCAGCCGAATGTAACCTTTCTTGAGTTGTCCATCAATGAAGCCACTAACTTTGGACTGCTCATCAGGAGAGAGAGGGATCAACCTTCCCTTCTTGGGTACAAATGAATCCTTGAGTTCTATAGCATGGTCCCATGGTTTCCTAAGTGGCATGCGTTTGGATTCCTGGACAGAGAAGACAGATAGATAATCATGATATTCCTTTGGAACAAGTTCCTCAGGGGTTTTGTCAGTTTTCTTTACTTCCTCCTGCTTGGCAGAAGCGACAGTATCGACAAAAGCGTCTTGCGCTACAGCTTCGATCCTTTCTATGCATCTTACAAAGGCTGGCTTAGGCGCTAACTTTTTACACGAGTAAGGGCACCTCCTCATTGAGACTTCACTGGTTTTCCAATTGACATCGGGGTTGTGGGTGGCAAGCCACATGTGACCCAATATCATGTCATGAGATCCCAGATCTGTGACATCGGCTACTAGCTCTTCGAAGTGGTTCCCATACTGAACCTGGAGTGGAACCTGATGCGTAATCCTTCCAGTGGAATTGCGAGATCCATCGACATTAAATACATCTACTGCCCTAGGCAAAGTGAGCTTCAGGAGTTTCCTTTGTTCAACAAATTTAGAGTTCAAAAAGACGCCAGTGGCGCCAGAGTCCAAAAGAGCCTGCACAGTGTGTGCATCTCCTTTCCAAGACCTGATAACAACAGGAACAGAAACATGGTCCTTCAAGTTAAGCGAACAAATTCAGGGTTTCGGCGGTACTGTCGCCTCATCGTTGCCTTCCTTTTTAGGAACTACCATAGAAGAAAAAACATTTTTTGGGTTTTTATAGGCAGGGGAATTAAGTGAATCACGTTTAACGTCCTGTTCTGAGCCCAACTGGGTCTCCTCTGCAGATGGTACATTTGAGTCCATATCCAAGTCCATACTATCTACAGATAAAGGAGAAAACCTATTTACAGAAACAAAGTCCGAAAAAAAGACCTTTTTTGTGTTTTAGTACTTTCTATTTTTGTATTTTTATTTTTGAAGGAAGAGAGGCGAGACGAAGAAGAGAAATGTTCAGTACTATTAGAGTCTACAGGACCCGACTTCACTGTAGCTCTGATTCTTTTAACTGTCCGATATGAGCAACGATCTGTTCGAAGCTCATCCCCTCCATTGCTTTAAGGCAGGGGTCAGCGCCTTCAGAACGGACCTGCCGTCCTTTGCCTTTATTTTGCCCATTTGGGCACTGGGGTCTTATGTGACCAGTCTGGCCACAGCCATAACACTTATAGTTTGAGAAGTCTTTTCTTGTGGGACCTCTCGACCCACTTGCAGCGCCAATGTCCATGGGCACACCGCTGCCCGACATTGTACCAGCCGAAGGCCAGTTGTAACCTTGAGTCCAGCGATTGCCAGACTGAGACATTTGGAGTTTTACAGCCTCCATAGCCGCACCCATTCCCTGGACTTTGGGCTCATAGTCCTTCCACGTATTTTTCCTTCTGCCCTGTATATATATCTGTTGGAGAATCTCGGGGTGTATTGCCCGCTCCAACATCCAGATTGCATAGTCATCGGATACCCTGGACGCAGTCCTTAGTGCATTGAATTTTGCCAAGAACTCTTCTGTTCTGGCATTTCCTTGACGAATGTTGGCCAACTGTTTCTTGGCCCAATCCACATTGTGAAGAGGGCGGAACCTCATTTCAACTTCAGCTGTTACCTCAGCGTGAGTCGGCCACCTTTGAGCTGCGAGACAAGTATCGATTCGGGCCCTTGCATAAGCCCCTGCTATCAGTCCAGTCATGCGAGACCAGACCGCCAGCACATCCTCTCGGTGCATCTTGAACTCTGCGATGGCCACGAAGGCCCGCATCTTTGACCACCATTCCTTAAACTTTGAAATTGAGCCATCAAACACTGCAAGCATTTCACAATTATTCTTCAGAAAACATGCTGAAAAAAATTGAAGAAAGTGATACTCTTTTTTGACAGCTGTTTTCAAAGAGAAAAGACAAAAATAATATTTTCTTTTCTTTGCATGACTTTCCACAAAACATTGATTGATGGTAATACCCATTAGCATAGAAGCTAATCAGCACTACCATCAATTCATTTTTTTGCACAGAAAAGACAAAGAAAACAAAATATTATATTTGCATTTTTTATGTGAACACAGCCCAAATAAAAGAGTATCTCTTCTTTCCATTTTTTCAACATATTTTGGCAAGAAAAATTGTGCAATGCTTGCAGTGAAACTGGCCCGGATCTGCTATTCCCCGTTTTGTGGGGTCGATGGAGTTGTTTGCCGCGGCAGGCCTATTCTGCTGCTGGGTGGCGACGGTGGCAGCGACCTGCTGGCCAACCATAACCGAAAGCTGCTGCATAAACTGCAGCATGTCTTCCGTCAAGTTGTGGGGGTCCATTGTTGGCAACTAAGACGGGGCGGTGAGAAGGGGGGTGGATCGTGTGTCTGTTCTGTAAGTTGTACGAAACGTGTAAGACAAAGCCTTGGAGATTGGGGTCTATCTCCTCAGGAGAAGGGATTCGAGGGGGGGGAGACTCTTGTTTGATGTAGGGCGAGATTCGTAAAACTACAGGAGATGCCGACTCCTCTTTCTTGACTTTGGGAATTTTGGAAACCTTTCAATGATTTTCCCTGGCCTCTGTGCCGGTACTCTGTCGTTTACTGTCGTAGGGGTATCGTAGTGCTACTAGATATACAGTAGTACACTTTCTACCTCCTGAACGTCAGGGCACTACTTTACGCTATGTACTTCCACCCCCTAATGTGGGTTGCACCTTCACACTACCCTTGATGGATAGCGGGACTACTAACTACAGGTCTTCTTTGACACAACCTCCTGCCAATAGGAGGATGAGACTAAAAGCGTCATCTCGTAAAGAAGAGAAAAGAAGAATGGGAAGCTCCTTAACCCTGGAGTCCAGGTATGATTTCCCTATATGCCTGGGAGCTAGCAGAGTGAGGGAGAGTTGATAATTGAGTTCAAGTGTGACAACCGACAAACAATGTTGTATCTCGGTCACTCCAAGAACTGATAAAGAGCAATAGGAAAGGAGTTTTAAGTGCAAGGCACAAAATGAACTCGATTGGAGTATTCTATGACAAGAGAGCCTGGTATTTATACTACTAGAGCTGTTTGTACCAAGGAATGTCATAGAACAATCCAAACAAAGAGAGATAAATGCTATTGGCTACAGCTAGACATGCTGAGTCAATGCAGCACAAGCTGACTAAGTAAAGCATCTAGTGAGCATCTGTGTAACCCTAACCAGAGAGTAACTAAAAAAGGAAAACTACACTAAGAGAAGTTAATTACCGTTACAATATTTGACTAGCAAGAATGTAGTAGTGACAACCAGAAGTGTAGTGCATGTAGTTCTTTAGCTAATGGCAAAAGTGCAGAGCAGTTCATTAGCAAAAGTGTAGTAGTCCATACTTTCAGAATCTCCATGCACCCTTGGGGAATCTCCAACCTGTCATGGAGAATCTCCATGCCCCCCTGGGGAATCTCCCACCTGTCATGGAGAATCTCCAACCTGTCATGGGGAATCCCCAAGCCTCCCTGGAGAATCTCCAACCTGTCATGGAGAATCTCTGTCCCCCCCCTGGGGAATCTCCAACTGGTCATGGAGAATCTCCATATCCCCCCTGGGGAATCTCCAACTGGTCATGGAGAATCTCCATGCCCTCTGGGGAATTTCCAACCTGTCATGGAGATTCCCCAAGTCACCACAGAGAATCTCCAACCCACCATGGAGAATCTTCATACCTCCTTGGGGAATCTCCAACCTGTCATGGAGAATCTCCATACCTCCTTAGGGAATCTCCAACCTGTCATGGAGATTCCCCAAGTTCCCCTGGAGAATCTCCATGCCCTTCTGGGGAATCTCCACCCTGACATGGAGAATCCCCAAGTACTCCTGGAGAATCTCCATGCCCCTCTGGGGGGTCTCCAACCTGCCATGGAGAATCTCCATATCCTCCTGGAGAACCCCCAACCTGCAATGGAGTTGTCACAATGATGAATAAGATTCAAAAAGAATCCAGAGAAATGGTTGGTTGGTCAAGTCTGGCTGACCTAATAGTAAAACATCCATAGCAAGGGAGGAGCAGTCAGAATGTACATTGTTGTTGTTTTTTGTTTCTTCCCTTGTATCCCCTTTTGCTTCCTTGTTATAATTTGCTCTCAATTGCAAGAATCTCCATCTGTCCCTGGAAAATTTCCATGCCCACCTGGGGAATCTCCAACCTGACACAGAGAATCCCCAAGTCCCTGTGGGGAATCTCCAACCTGACATGGAGAATCCCCAAGCACCCCTGGGGAATCTCCCACCTGTCATGGAGAATCTCCATGCCTACCTGTGGAATCTCCAGCCTGTCATGGCAAGTATCCATACCACCCTGGGGAATCTCCAACCTGTCATGGTGATTCTGCCTGCCCATCTGGGGAATCTCCAACCTGCCATGGAGCATCTCCTTCCCCCCCTGGAGAATCTCCAACCTGTCATGGGGAATCCCCAAGCCTCCCTGGAGAATCTCCAAGGTGTTATGCATGGTCATAGTGATGTCAATTTGGCATGGGGATGCCAGAAATTCTTTCACCAGGGGTAGGTCAAATGTGCATGGGGAATATCCAGGGTGTAGCCTGTTCAATGGCCAGCTGCCACCTGGGCTAGCTCAATTTAGCATATGGCATGCCCATGTTTACAATGGAACAGGGCTCAATTGAGCCTGGATACAACCCAATTATCACCAGGCATAGGTCAATTCAGCCTGGGGATTCCCAGGAGGAGTCCAGTTATCACTAGGAATAGGTCAATTTAATTGGGATTGTCCAGGTACAGCCTGGAGGAGGGGTCAACCCACCCTGGGAAAGCCCCAGCTGCTACCCTAGGGTAGGTCAAAGGAGCATGGGGAATGCCCAGGTTTAGCCAAGTAGGGGGTCCATTTTAGCCTGGAGAATACCCAATTGCCTTCAGGGACTGGTCAATTTGGCATGGGAAATGGCCAGGGTTGGACTGGGAGTGGGTCAATTTAGCCTGGAGAAGATCCAGTTGCCACCTGGGCCAGGTCAATTTGCCATGGGGAATGTCCAGGGTCATATTGGGAGCTTGGTCAATTTGGGCTGGAGAAGATCCAGCTGCCACCTGAGACAGGTCAATTTGCCATGGGGAAAATCCTATCAGGACCCCAGCCACTCCTGTTATATGGGAGATTCCCCAGGCATCTTCTGGAGAATCCCCAGGTATCGGGTATTCCCAATCACTTGACACCTATTAGGTTATAACATCTATAAGAATATATGAACCTAATAGGTCCCTGTAGGGGGTTGACTGAAGTGCATTGTTCTTTGTGGCCAACTTGATCAGCATACTGGCTTTGCATGGCACAATGTAATATCATTCCTTGAACTCATGTCCTCTGCACATAGTGCTCAGTTACAGCGCAATATCACTCACAAGGCATATGCCACATTCATGTCACAGCCTAGTAGATGCTTTGTGGTTGCCCTCTCTCTTGCCCACCAAGAATTCCATCTTCATATCTTCGATCATTCAGGTGTGATCCACTCTTTAGGACACAGTCTTCACAGTGCAGCTGACCTCTTCACTCATGTCAGTTATACTCTTACCTTTGGAAGTCCTGACATACTGAAATTCAACCCTATGTTCATTGATCCCACCTTGTCTCCCTCTATCCTGTATTGCCCCCACAGCACTCCCATGCTCCAAATGTCTCAGGCTATATATGTTCGCAAGACTGCATACACCATTTTATGCCACATATATGTTAGCCACCTAATTTGAGAGAGGGGCATGAGCTCTTGGCTTGTGAAGAAGGGGAAGAAACTCTATGTCAAAAAGGATTACTGGACACATAAAGGATGAAAGCATACAGAGGAACAAATCTTAGTCAAAATCAAAGGGCTTTTGGGTGTTTCACAGTTAGTCAAAGCATGGACAATTCAGACTGAAGGGGCCAATGAAACAACTGATTGGCTCTGGCCTGCATTTCTGGTTGGAAATACAGAGTTTGAGACTTGTCTTCATTGACATCTTCCATTATCACCCATCAGCAATCTGCTTGTCCAATTCCACTCTTTGCAGGAATTGGTGAGCATTTTTATTGATATCATTCAAGGTGAGTATCATTATTTGTATTATCTCCTTGGTTGCTTATTCCCTTTCCTACTAGTTCATTTTGTTCTTGTA
This sequence comes from Pisolithus thermaeus, assembly GCA_024663475.1. Classification (NCBI taxonomy): domain Eukaryota; kingdom Fungi; phylum Basidiomycota; class Agaricomycetes; order Boletales; family Pisolithaceae; genus Pisolithus; species Pisolithus thermaeus. Next base: position 344,534 of record JANFAF010000036.1, read on the forward strand.
GATGTTTACAATATTCTTCATCATGATATCAGCATCAACAATATCCTCATGTTTATCTGTGCCACTAGATGGACTGCTGCATCACATGATCAAGAGGAATGGGAAAATGTCATTGTGGAGAAGAAATTTCAATGTGGTCTGCTCATTGACTTCAATTACATGGACATGCTCAACATGGGGAAGCAAGGAGTATCAAGTGGTGACTGCACCATAGGTGTTTTCATCCAATCATCAATCTGCTTTTGTTTGACATGGAATGACAAAGGGTACCATACTATTCATGGCTATTGATCTCCTCTGAGAGTATAATAGCCTGAGCAAGGACTTTACACACACATTTTCACATGATCTAGAATCACTCATCTATGTCCTCATCTGGATATGTGTTCTCTATCAAGCACCAAACGAGATTCACTGTGATCGGACCATCAAGCAAACCTGTCTCAAGCAGTGGGCCCTGGCAAAGATGACCATGGACATTCAAGCTCTCTGTCATGACCATGCTCCTGTTCTAACCTGACCTGTGCCACCACCGACCATCTGATCCTTGTGGGCCTTCCCCTGTTGCCACCAGCCCTTCTCCACTCTGCTCTGCCCCCATCCACTTGCCCTAGCACTCGTATGGTGTGTTCCCACCCCGTTCTCTGTTGGACCCTGTCGGACTCTGTTGGCACTACCATGTGACTAATGTCTCTCTGTCAGGTGACGTCCTCCCTTGACTTAGGGGTCACCTTCCTTTTGGGTCAATGGTCCAGTCCAGGCACAGCACAGCTGCCGCACCACATGGGATGGCACAGGGCTGCTTCTTCTTTAGGCTTTTGGCCTATCACCTGATTGGCTGTCAGTGAGTGCTCCGAAGCTACTCCGTTCTGTACTATTCCTTTTAGATACTTTCTCCTTATCCTGCCCCTCACCTCCACTGTCTGCACTTGTACTCTGACTGAAGTTTTCTGACATTTCTGCCCCTTGAAATTTTACTGTACTCTGTATGTTAGTCCCATTGTTCCGATACTGTACCACCTCGATGGCGCGCCTACTGTATATAAGCCCACCATGTTCAGCAGTATCTCTTCAGTATGAATATCAACTTAGTTCCCTCCTCTGCAGTCTTTGACCAGCCCTCTCCTCCATTGTCAGCTTATTACCGACTCCTCTCTATCTCTGAAATCCGAAGGCTGGGCTCATACAAGGGGGCAGCACACAAGCTGAACCCAATGCCCTCTCCTGAACCTCTGTCATGACTGTCAGCCATCGTCGCTCTTCATCGGTACATGTCAGCCAATCATCGGCCAATGTTGGCCAACCTCCAGACACACCCCCTGGCCTCTGTGAGCATCAGAGATCGTCAGAGTAGGCCCAAACTTGACACTCTGTGACCAGAAGGTCAGTGAATTATCAAGGAGAAGTGTACTCAATGATTTCACACCTTACTTTGTGCCATTGAAACCTGCCATCACCAGACTATATATGTAAGCTAATCCAATCATCCCATGATTCTGGTGATGGGTCTATTCTCAATCATGTGGCTGTCATGGAGGTCCTCATGGACGCCTTCAACACTGTCACAGAGGTGTCTTGTGGTGTGACAAATGCAAAGTGAGCATGGCAGCACCTACAAAAGGAGCCTGCTCCAATGGGGTCTCAATACTATTCTGAGGGGCCCAATTCTCACCACAAAATTATGTGAGGGGGCATGATAATTACCTACTTACCTATGCTACTTGTATGCATCATTACCTACTCTACTTGTTGGGCATCACTGCATTGATGATTGACTCACCTACCATGTGTGACATGTGACATGTTTGACCTTGAGGCTGCTGAATTTGGCACCACATGTAAGTGCACAATTTCCACTTCAACACTTTGAACATATGACTGCATATGTATATGTAGGATGCCGATTGTGATGAACAGCAAGCCACCACAGTGTGGTGTTCAACATGTGTTCAGAGGTAAGTCGCCTGTTCCTGATATTCTCTTATGCATCAATGCTAGGTCCCCATCAAGGATGATCGCATAAAAGGATGACCACAATGTCCATGAGGGCCACCCCCTCCATTGACCATGTTCATCTTCAAATCTGTGATTCAGTACTAGTAGCAGTTCTCATGGCGAAATCCTGCACAAAGAAGCATGCTATGCCTCAAGTTGCAGATGAGTTGCACTCAGCACTCAATGATCTGGTGGTTGGTTTGAACACCCGAAAGAAGGTGAAAATGCTTCCCTCATCTGATAGTAAGTTTATTCGCTATATGATCACCACTGTTGACTACTTCCTTGTCTGCTCGCAGATACAAAGGTAGTGGCAGTAAAATCACACAGCTGCAAAATATTGAATGCATCCAGACTCAGGCCATTGCTAGGGTCTCACCAGTGGAGGTTGCTACCACACACAAGCCTCGCAATCCATTGGCTCCCCCATCAGATAAGCAGCTGCCCCAGTGGAAAACTTGTCCCTTGAATGGTAGAGCTGAGGAGAAGGTGCATTTGACCCTTGTTGTTCTTCCCTTCCTCAGACTCACTGACCACCCAAATTCCCTCTGATGCACCAGTGCGTGGTCCCACCGCTTCTGTAGGTGGCAACACACTACCATGACTGACATGCCAGGTGCCTATTCCAGGCTCCCAGTATGGCTTTCATCTTCCCTCCCCTACTGCTGATTCTGCAACTTCTTGCAGTGACTCCACTGTGCCCTGTCACAGTGTGTCAGCAGTCCAGTCATCTCGTCAAAGCTCCACTCACCCCACTTCATGAGGCCACTCTGCAGTTCCTGTGTCTCGAGGTGGAACACCCACCAATCCCAAAGTCACTGTGCTGGCTCCACCCATACCTCTTAGGTCCTCACAAATTGTGCAACATGCCTACAACTCTCAAACTTGCCAACTGTCCAGAACTTTCTCTGTCCATGATCTCAATACCACATCGCAGCCCCAAAATTTCTTTGACCAAGATGTCTCTGTTCCTGTGCTGCTGCCATACTATCATGCAGGTGAAGACAGTGACACTGAGTGTGTTGATGATCATGACAGCTTCCCCTCCCAGTGCGGAAAATTCCCCATTTCTGGTGACACTGACATTGACAATGTATCTCCTGATGAGGATGAAAGGATGGCTGAAGCAGTATTGCATACCCCAGGTAAGCATGCTCTGTTTCACTATTTCTCTACCAACAATACTACCTGAACCAGACTTGAGATCCCAAGGTGTGAATTTTCACTCTGTGCACTCCCATGCATCAACCCCAGAATTAGGTATGCATATCTGTTCCATCAAATTCTCTACTAATGGAGCTTTCAGGGCAATTCTATCATGGCCAAGATAAGCAACACTTGCCCCTCAGACTCTCAGATAGGTAAGAATTGGGTTGTGTCATGAACAGTGTATGACTCTTCTTAGATCCTGCCTTACTCACCATTTCAGAGCAACAGTATGGCGAGGACTTGGACATTGTGCATGCCTATCATCAATGCAATGGTTTCCTGCATGTCCCAGCACTGGAACGACTGCATGCAATTTGCGATCAGCAACAGCCATCTTCTGGGATCACCATCTCAATGCCTGGTCAAGATGTTGCCTGTGGTGTAGCTCAGTCATCTCAACTTTCTCCCGAGTCTACTGGCCCTCTAATGATGGTACTGCTCACAGCTGATGGCGAGTTGATGGGACACCTGACAAAGCATTGCTCTTATCCAAACAAATTTCAGGAAGTCATTGAGCAGGTGAAGCTGATTGCACAATGTGATTCTGCAATGAAGAATCCATTCCCATCTCATTCTACATTCCTTGACATAATGAGTGGAGAAATCTTCAATGAAGCTCTTGTTGAGTGCATGAATACCCCTGCAGGTAAGCCCCTCAGAAGTTGCTCCAAGCTAGCACCTACTTACCAAACCTTGCAGGATACTGGCCCAATTACCACAGTCAACTTGGCATTTTAGTGAGTATTGTTGACATTGCTTTATGATTGTGGTGACCTCTGTGCTTCAGCTGTTGGAGTCACTGATGATGTGGCAATTGATGATCAAGGCAAAAGCTTGTGAAGTCCTGCCACAATTCTATGATGTTGGAGCCCATTGCACTGAGGCAGAGAATCAGTTGCAATCTCAAACTTTGATCAAAGGAGCTATGTTCCTGAGGGATGGTGTTGACAACGAGGTTTGCCAAATGTTTGATTTATTCACTTACTCACTACTGCTTTCCAGGGTTCTACAAACAACATGGTGCATCCAGCATTAGCAGCCCTGGTTATGGATTTCTTTTATTCCTCATCATCGATTGGCACAGTTTTCCCTGAGGTTTTTTCTCATGAAGTCCCTAGAGTTGCCGTGTGCTTGGTGGCAACTGCAGTACAACTTTCTGTTGCTCATTTATTTTCTATTTACTCATGTCTTTTACAGCTCCGAGCTGCCCTTGATGAGTACACTCAAACTGGGATTCAGCAAGACTGCCCATTTGAATATGGGACTTACTCGAAGATTTTTGTGGGTTTCCTGGACATGCAACATCAAATCGACCAGCATCCAAGGCATGCTGCAAAAACACAGGAACTGCAAGTTGCTTGGACATCTGCTGGCAGGTGCGAGACTGGCCTGTCATAGTTTTTTTACTGACGAGCACTGATCCCAAGAACAGAATGAAAACTCATTTGCAGCCTGTGATTGCATTCAGTGATGAGTTCCACATAATTTTAGATTGATTATTCCCTTCCATACATCATGTACTGCCTTGCCATATGTGATCAGATCTATGTATCCTGACTGCTGGACAATGAGTCCATAGTCAATATAGATCTATATTTGTTGCTCGTATGAGTGTGTGTGCAATGGTGTACAGGACTGTCAGGATGTCTGTAAGGTCTGTCTAGGTAAGGAATTTCAAGTCCAGTTGAGACCACCTCAGGGTGTACAGTACTGTGTATGCCTGTGGGTCTCTTCATTAGTAGGTACCTTCCTCTAGAGTCTGTGATACTGTACAAATCTGCACAGCTCTGCACAGCCTAGGGCTGGTTTGCTGATGTTGGCATCAACAACCAAAGGTGGGACTCATGTGAAATTCTGTGCCAATTCAGCTGCCAGATCTGGGTTGATGCCCTTGTCTGGTTGAGTATGCATGTGTGCATGCCTCTGATGAGTGGATTTTCCAGCAGCACAGTCCATTTTGTACAGGTTATGAGTGTAGCTTGCACATAGCTTGCTGAGGGCCTCAAAGTTCTCTACAGTGAGGTTACAGCGCCTGGCAGACTGAGTACCACCAAGACCAGAAAAGTACTGCTCAACATCAGCAGCATGGGGCACAATGGAGTGAAGAATGATGGCCATCACCTTGAGGCATCAGCAAAACTGTCTTTTTGGGACAGCTGCCACAGCCACCACAGTAAATTACAGCATGATTACAGCATCACAGTATGACAGCTCGACAGTAGCACAGTCACCCAGCATCACACAGTTCTGCACAGTCTGTCACAGACTCACAGTGGCACATTGCCTCATTGGCTACATGAGTTTACAGTTGGGCACATTGCCACAGAGCTACAGAGATAGGCCCTCCCACTACATACATATGATGCCATATGATACCATGCATGTGGCATTTGGTAAATGTGCAGAAGTCATGGTACTGAGCATTGGGATCAGTGTTGTTGGTGGAGTTGAGTGGCACCCAACTCAGAGTCCCTGAGACACTGTTACATAAGGTGCTCACCTGTGTCTCTGTCAGACAGGAAACTACACTATGATATACAACCTAACACACCTGCACAGGGAAAATCACATCCACAGCCATGCCACCATACTGCAGGACTGCCTTGGTGGACACAATGCTGATGACATGCTGATGTGTCGCTGCTACCTGCATCAAGTCAAAGACCTCTCCCTGAATCAATGTATAGACATTGTTTGGATTATTCTGGTAAGAATATGAGGCAAGCTCAGATGTCCTGAACATGTGCTGCATAGGACAAATTATTGATGTCCAACCCCAATATGGCAATGATGAATAGTGCACAGCCACATATAAGCCAGATGATCATGTTCAAAGCCAATTTTTCCTGCCACACTTGCCATACATCTTTGCATTTCATTCATCCAAACCACTTCAAGAAGGGAGACGGTATCCACCAGGTTGACATCCAGTAAAGGAGAACCCATCATCTCTGCACAGATGTCTCCTTTACAATTTCAGTGGTCTCACCCTCCATGGTCTCCCCAGGCAGCAGATCCTTCACCATCAATCCATCCTTATCCACATGTTGGAACATATTACAAGAGGGGATGTATGACTCAGTGCCATAGTTCGAATTTGAATCATCCTGGTTGCCTATCAATCAACTCCTACCATCAAACTCATCACTCCATACCAGCTTGGCTTTGTCATACTCTTTGTCATATTCTCTATGGAAGGACAAGCCCTGACCAACAGTGGGGCCTGACCACCATACATATTTGCATATGTGGATTACCAACTGCCATACCACAAAGGAGAGCCATGAAATCAGGGTTGAGAGCATCGAGGTTGCACTCCAAAAACACCTCAGAAGAATGTGTCACCAGTCCATTGAAGTGGCAAATTGTGAACATTGGAAAACTCGACCTATCCAAGCCACCTCCCAACTTGAGGGAAGAATGGTTGCCCCATCATTTGGTGAAAGCTTCCACCATCATGTGGTCTGTCTTCTTATGGGACCAGCAAGCTTGATCATCCATGATATGAGTGAGACCACCAGGTCTGTTCTGAAAAAGTTGGACACATTCTGAGTTATTGAAGTAAGAAATGGGAGGGGGGGACATGTTTGGATATACCCTTGGATTGGTATTCATCAATGTGTGATTCAGAGATGTTGCTGAATGAAATGGTGTAATCGTTCATTGGCAAAGTTGATGCAGAACTGGTCAAGCGAGTTGGATCTGCCTGTTATGTTCTGTGGACCAGGGAGATCAAATAAGCCAATGAAAGTGTCAAAGTGTCTCTGCAGAGATGTTGGTTGATGTGCTCATTGAGCCATGTGAAAAGGAGGGAGTAGAGTGTTTTGGTGAGGTCATTTCTATTGTCAGATGCTCTGTCTGGGTCAAGGAAGACAGTGCAGAGTTCCTTCTTGACCAATTTGGCCTTGTAGGACAATGTGTTCTCGAGTGCAGAAGGTTAGACACCCAGAGACTCTGCTATGAGGGCAAAGGTATTGACATTGTGCATGACTGCAGTGTCAACATCTCTCAAATGGTTGATTGTGAATTCAAGGTTGCTGGGGTGGAGGATGGCAGCAACAACTTGACATGCCTGTATGACATGTCGGTTGGAGAGACCAATGGTTTTTAATGCCACTTTGAGTTGTTTGAATCGGTGTGCATCATTGGCCCTGACAGCATTGGGACAAGCACCTGTGCTATGCTGTCTGAGATACCTATAGTGAGCCTTGTCTTGCAGATGAAGATGCTGTCTTACCTCAGGGCATGTGCCTGTGATAAGATAGTAAAAGATATGGAAGTTGCATTTGCCTGAAGGAACTGCAGCAACTCTGTTTCTCTCAAGATAGTAATCAAGTGTCTTTATGTCACACTGGCGACCTCTCTCAGTCAACTGCAATTCAGTGTACTTGCCAAATCGAGAAGCATTTGGATTAAAGAGGGTGCATGCATTTCCAAACATTTCGATGATGAACTCTGTGGCAGGGAGAGTTTTGCACCTTTCTTTCCAGGATTTGAGATGGAGAGTTTGAGGAAGGTTTTGATGGTGAGACATCTGTTCTCAGACTTTCCTCTTGTGGTTTTGCCACTGAAAAGAATGGACTGGTCCTGTGCTGTGCACCACATGTGGTAATAAGCATTGCTGGTGAGTTGGAATATGTGGGGGTGCAGATGAGATATTCCAGGAGAGGTGTCCTGATACTCTGCAGCATACTTGTGGAGGATGGAGTCAGCGTTTGAAGAGACATACTTGTGTGGGTTGACAATGTTGAGGCCTTGAGGATCTGCCAAGTAGCACAGTCACCCAGTGTCACAGTTCAGCACAGTCCATCACAGTGACAATCAGCAAAACTGCCTTTTTGGGACAGCTGCCACAGCCACCACAGGAATTTACAGCATGATGACAGCATCACACTGTGACAGTGACTCAGTGGCACAGTCACCCAGTATCACAGTCTGGTATAGTCCACCCAGTTAGCACAGCCACATAAGTGACACAGTCTCACAGTGTTGTACAGGTTGGTACAGAGCTTCCAGAGATACACAGATGCCTATGGTGGCTACATCCCAACTCCCATGCAACATCAATCATTATCACTCCTGTGTGACTTTCTTGTGGATTACCCAGGTGAATTGCAAGAGCAAGCAGACAAGCATGCAGCTGAGTTCAAAAAAATGGTCAGTGACTCTCGGTCTGCCATAATAGTGTATTTCCCTCTGTTCTGCTTCTTGTCATACAGGCCACCACTGCAATGGATGAATGCTACAGTCTGGAGTATATGTGGTTGTCCTTGGACATGCCAGCTACCAATCACCAGTATCATTAACCACATCATGGTAGCCAACACTCAACAGTTGGCTGATAAGTTGTAAGTTGCTCTTGGAATACCTTTTACAGAGGTAAGGACTGTTTACACACAGTGACATGAGGCTCAGCCAGCCAGCCCACCTGGGATCACACTGGCATTTGCAGCCAGGCTGGTGGCCACTGGCAACTTTCTCAGGTGGGAGGACTCATCTTGGCCTGGCTCATCAGCCAGTTTCAAGGCACACTTAGGTGTAACAAGAAGGTAAGCCACTCCAGTCTTATCTGAATTTTTGAAATCATGCTCCACAGGCCTCTTGCATTTCAACCTTGACAAGATTCATCCCCCACCTCATCTAAAGTTATCAATCTGTTGCTGATGGGATTATTGCACTCAAATCTGTCGTGATTGCTGTTGGGATCATGCATGAAATAGGTGTGTTCCTAGCAGAAAATCCTCCAACTGCTCTGGACAAGGTATGTTATCCACTCCCCCACTTTTTAACATTTCCAGAATGGTGACTGCGAGTGGTGCCATTTGATTGCATTACGCAGTCACCAGTTGTTGTCTAATTCATGCAGTAGTTTGTCATTGGGTGCATTACTATGACAGAGTAAGGAGATGCATTTGAACAAACCTTGCAATAAATTTGTGATGACTCAATCCCCACCACCTGGGGACGTTGATATCTTCTGTGTTCACACTAGAGCTTATACATAGTGGTTGGCAAAAAATTTACAGACTAGACAATAAGAGTACAAGCAAAGGGGCAGGATCGTATTGCTTCACAAGTAGTGACATATGAAGTACAAAACAACAAGACATATCACACTCAGGAAATATAAAACAGCAGGGAGCATAGGTATGTCAAATGTGACAAATGAATGCCATCTAGGTGCTGGGAGAAGTAGAGTGAACTTTTCATGTAAGTGTCAGAGGAGTATAGTGATCAAATGGACTGGACATACATACATGTGACTGTGCTTTCAGTGAAAGAAGCTCGTGATAAAATCTGTAGGAATCTGTAGGACACTTGGTAGTCACTAAGTAGAAACTACAGTACTATGAAAAATGTAAGTGCACGCTACATGCTTATGTAATCTGGTGGCTATGCTACAGCACACTGGTTGTTTACTCCAACACTCCCCCTCAAGCAGTGGTGTGTGTAGGTACTCGAAACAATGAAAAACAGGTATAAAAGAAAATACCTGTATAGTAGCAACTTCACAGAGGTAATATTAGATATGATTTGTGGTCCGTAGTCAGGCTCGGCCTTGAGTTCAAGGTGCAGCACTTCGTCTGCATGTGAGTAGTTGCCTGATTTGGACAGTCGCATCGCATCTGTGGCATGTGCATTGTGTCTACATGCTCAGTGGCCTTCGAATAGCTGTAGAGGCTTTGTTTTCGTGTTTCGTGCCCTGGAATTTTGTACATAGCTTCCATATGTCTTATAAAACATTTCTGTCGACTCAGATTCACGCGCTTCGAATTCTATTTGGTGCGATAGTGATTTTACTCGGTTTCGAGCCTTGGAATGCAAGACTCAGTATGGCATGTGAGCGCAGTTGCCCAATTTGGAAGGTCATGTTGTGCTCGTGCTCGTATGTCACATCTTCGTTGATTGCCTGGCCTGCACACTCCCTGCATCATCTCTGGCACATCATTGGCACTTCCAGTGTGCCTTGGACTTAACAATAAGGCTTTGTAGTGTTCCAATACCCTCTCATGGATGTGCAATCACATTATCACATCCCTGGTATGTGTTCTCGCCCTTCCATGTTCTTCTGACCTTTCTAGACTCTAATTTGATTTGTCCACATTGACACTTCGGTCTGGTGGGTTCATAGGTATGCATTCCAAGTCTGTTGGGTGGCTCAGGTACGTCCCTCGGTTTATGCTGCTGCCACTTGTGCTGACTGGCCTCATCTTTAGCTAGCAGCTTTGTTTTGGCTCATTTCGAGCTACAGCATGTGCTGCTCATTGTGCCATCCATTTGGCACTTTGGCCCATCCATGTCGACTCATTTTCCATTGTTTAGGAATTTCCATATGCCTATGATGACTCCAAGCCTCTTGTTGGCCTTATCTTGGCCTTCTGGCCCTCTAATTTGACTTGACACATTCATATTGACACTGCCCCACTTTCTGATGCCTTCAGGACCCTCGTGAAGTATCCTGGCCTCGATTGTAAGTTTCAATGACATTCTGATACCTTCTCGAACATGTGAAATCGCATTATCTCGACTTTGGTATGCATTCCCATCCTTTCACCTTCTACTGACATTTCCAGTTTCAATTTTAATTTGTCCTTGTTGGTGCCTTGGTCTAATGGCCTTGTAGGAACGTGCTTGGGTGGTTGTGAGATGCCATGATGACACAGGTAAGTCACCTTGCTTGTTCTGGCCTTGATATGTGTCCTGACTCTCTCTAGCCAGCAGTGCTGCTTCGACTCGCTCTGAGTTGATGTTGCCACTGCTCGTCATGTTGTCCTTGCCATTATGACCTGTGGACTTGACTTGGGGGTCTATGGGCTCCTCTTGCCCACTCGAACCATTTGGGTGCATACCCTGCACTCTCGAAGTATTTGTGTGCCCTTGTAGGTTCCTCTTGTTGCTGCTCATGTGCCCAGTACTGTCACTCACACAACCTGCCAGCTCCCCCTTGAGCGGCACTCTTTGCACTTTAGGTATGTGCTGCCTCATGCAGCTGTTCACTTTCCCTGCATGTCCAGTTGGCATGCTCAGCACACTCTCGCCATTCTCCACCTCCTGGCTGCTTGCCGTTAGCCATTGTAGGGTGCCACCTGGGTTGTATATGGTAAGTCATGGCTTTTCGGGGTAGCAGCTCTGGCTGTTCGTGGTGCCACTGTTTGCATTCAAGGTGTCTGCATCCGTACTATGTCTGTAGCAATATGAGTTGACATTTACAAGCCTTGGCTGCTTGTCCTCAATGCTATTTGAGTTTCTGGGGCTGCCACTCATGCACATTGCCTGCTCCCCCTCGAGCAGCAATTCTCATGCATCAGGTAGATCATTTTTCATGCTTCTGTTGCATGGTTTCATTGGTAGGTCTTCACAGGCCTTCCTGTCGATGCTCTTGACCTCACCCAGCTTCTCAACTATCCCATCTAGCACTTCTATGTGCTCACTTTTGGGTGGCTTTCTTGCCCTCGAACTCAGCTGCTTGTGCAGCTCTGGTAGGTTTTCTTTGACCTCGATGCTTCATGATGGAGTCTGCTGGGCTGCACCAACTGCTGCCTCAGCTTCTTCTTCGCTGCTTGCCTCAGTAAGTATGTCCTTGAGCCTCTCCTCACTTGGTGGCTCCACTGACAACTCTTCAGGCTTTGTGCATGACTCTTGTGTCTTGTCATAACTTGATGCCTCAACAGGCTTCTCATTAGGTATGGATATTGGGGTAGGGTCTCGAAACTTTGTTGCCAGGTAGTTGAACATCTTGTGTGATGTCCTGAGCTTTCAAATCTTGAGTATGAGTGGGATTGGTACTGTCTGGTAAAACAGCATTTTTAATTGAGCATCCTTGCCCTCCCATCATAAACTTTCATCATTTGTTTCCTGGCCTGAGAGAATACCCAGCCAGCCCTTTGTGGCTGCAGCTTCAAGTAAGCTCGCCCAGAAAACCTTCCAATTCCTTCCATCCAGTTTGAGTGTTGGCACAGTTGAGCTGGCCATTTCGTATCTCCAGATTCTGCTGCTAGGTGGGGCTCATAACCTGATAAAATCTGTAGGAATCTGTAGGACACTTAGTAGTCACTTATATATTAGTAGCAGAGCTACTGTACCTGTAGGACACTTAGTAGTCACTAAGTAGAAACTACAGTACTATGAAAAATGTAAGTGTGCGCTACACACTTATGTAATCTGGTGGCTATGCTACAGCACACCAGTTGTTTACTCCAACAGCTCAGTGATGCTTGCATGGGTTGTGCAATATGATGCCACTCTTGTGTATGTCATGGTGAATGTGTCCAACATCAATATTAGCATCCTCAAGCTTACACTCAGCCACCTGGGCTCTAAACCAGTATAGGTTACCAAGTGCAATCATCTCATCAACCTTTGCAGCAGCAAGCTGCTGTTCAAGGATACACACATTGTATTGGGCATGCACAGCTTCAAGGACAAAATTGGCCTCCTCTCATTCAAGCTCAATGTCCAAGCCCTCCTCATCAACCTGCAGGTATGCTGACCTGCCAGAATGCCAACTGAGGTGATGCATAAGTACATTTGAATGAGTCTCATATTCTGTCAAGACACTTCACCACTTACTGCTTTTGTGGGAGTACCATTTGTTCTTGGGGAGACAAGATTGAGGTTGCAATTTTGAAAGGGAGTGCTGTAAGACTGGAATACAGCAGACTTGCATAGTCTTAGTGCACCAATAGCTGAGGGTGTCCCTTTTGGGAGGACTATGTTGCTAGAGAGGGTCCGCTGCACTGGAGAGTGTGGATTCAATGTAGAGTCAGTGCTAGGATTTTCAGGGTCACTGGCAGAGGAGGTGTCTGAAGCAACTCGCACACTGAGGGCACCAGAGTGAACTACAATGCCTAGTTCACTATGACTCTTTGCCTGGTCAACTCAGGGGTTGTCATCCTCCACTGGAAGATCACTCAAGGCAGGTGAGCATGACATGAGGTTGAAGGAAGTCAAGAGCAATGGCAGAAATGTTGGGAATTTGGAGGTGGAAGCATCCAAAACCTTTGATAGGTTTGATCAAGTTTCTGACACACACCACTGTCGCTTTGACTCAACTCATCACACAGATTCACTTCAATCATGGATACAACCACTCACCTTGCACCAACTCTTTGACTTGCCTCATTTCAGTTATGGAACAGAACAGTTCAATGTTGTGTGCACATAGTAATCAAGTTCCGACAAACTGATCTAATTGTGCGTAAGTCTCAAGGAAATCAATGCTGACTTTATGCCCAAGATTGACTTGTGTTGTCATTGAGGCCATGATTACCTTTCTCTGAGTAGGTTTTTTTATCTAATGATCATCAAACTTGTTAACTGTTCATGTGGTAGGGCCAGCTTGCATAGACTCGAAACTTGATGTGTACAATTTGACAGTGGATATATTGATATGTAGGGTCTCATTTTATTCGTTGTAAGTCAGATTGCCATCTACTGCATATTGTCTCCCACAGATCAGAATGCCCAACTGTCCACAGTGTCTCAAGAGCTTTTCATCAGCCTGAAGGGTTGCCACTCACCTTGCACAGCCAAAATCCAAGTGCCATGCTTGGCAGCAAGAATGACTCAGGCTCTCCTTTCATTCCTCATCGTTGACTGTCAGCAGTATGCCCAGCTCCTCTCCATCACTAGACAACTTTCATGATCTGTCCACTTATGATGATTTCAATGTTGTTCAACCTGACCATGATTCCATTGATACATTTGTCCCCTTCAGTGATTCTGACTTCAATGGGGAGGAAGGAATCTGGAATCCATCCATAGCTGAATCTGCTGCTCTCCTTGCTGAATTAGGACAAGGCTGTCAAATCCAGCCCTTCTCCAGTGCAGGGGTGGTCTTCAACACTGGTGAAACATTTCTTAAGCATTTTGAAATGGATCCATTCTCCTCCTTCTGTCATACCAATTTATACTATCCCTTCTCCAGCCTCAATGATTGGGAAATGGCCAACTTCCTTCTGTGATCAAAAATGAGCATGGTGAAGATAGACAAATTTCTATCATTGGGCTCAGTATGTCCACATCACCCATTCTACTCTCAATGTATTCCATTAATCAGTTGGTTCTCAGGTATGCACTCTGCCACTTTCATTCTGGACTGCCAAGGAACTGTGAAGCTGAATAGAATTACTTCCAACTGTGCCATGCTGGAACTACAGGATCATTGCTACATCCTATCCCATGAAGAGTCCAGCTATTCTGTACTTTTGTGACTCTCTTGAGTGCATCAAAGCACTGTTCAACCATCTGTACTATGCAGATCATACAATACACAGATTTGCTGTTACTTAGATCGTGTCAAGAGATGCTGGCTATTTGAGATGGTGACTCATCTCAGTGCACTGGGCAATGCTGATGACACTCATGATCAGGACTTAGCCATTGAGGATGACGGGGCTGAGGATGATAAGTCAAATATGGCAGACAATGAAGATGCCATGGCAATCTTGAAAGATATCTGGTCCTCAAGATGTTCTGTTCCAGATGTCTTAAGCATCGCAGAGAGGCTTAGGGCCACCTTGCCTGGTTCTATCCCACACCCAGTCCGCAAATTCTCTTCAGGGGCTACTGCCCTCCGCATTAATCATTGGCCATCCATCAATTGCATCTCTATTGATAAGGCTGCCGAACTATTCAACATTCCAGGCCTCTGAGGAGCCCTTGCAGACTACCTGAGTTGTGAAGGACCACATGCACAGAACTTCCACTCCTTTGGCCAACAGTGGCACTCACCTCCAGATGCTCACCTCCCATTCAGTGACCTTCAGGTCTGGTACAAGGTTCATCTTCAACAAAAGTCATACCACAATTCTAGTTCTCTTGAGCCTGTATTTACAATCAATGCTTGCCCCCCTGATCATACATGGGAATATGGCTACCATGATGTGGCAATTTTGCAGGTGGATGCATGCTATGAATGGCCTGCCAGTGGCCTCACAGGTATGTCATTTTAGATGCCAAGTGATTCTACACTAACAATTGCCTCTGTAGGTCATACTGTGGTAGATGTTCACCTTATCATGTGCCCCATCTCTCCCAGAGAGCTCCAGCTTGTCTGGGATGATTACCTCCTTGTTTATGTTTGGCAGTTCAATATAGTCCCACAGCAGCAAGCTGATGTGGACCTGGCAACAGGATTACATGTCCTGAAGTGGGCAACACATGCATTGGGGGAGCATTTAGGGGATATCTTTCCTCTGGATCAGATTAAGTCATACACTCATCTTGTACCTCACTTTGGTGAAGCTGCTGATTATCGATTCACAAGTACTAACAGCTTGCATTTTGCACAATCATTCTGGCTAAATAGCTACTTTGATAAGGAGTTTTACTATGCACTGTCATTGTAATGTACTAGTTAGCACTAGGTAAATAGTGAAAAACATGGTATGCTTGAATTTTCATAGTGTGTATTTATACTGGTGAAACTTGCAGACAAGTGAGTGGCATTCGACCCATTTGACTTGAGCTCTTTGGGCACTTAATGGCTGTCAGGGTGCAGTGGTTCCTTTTATATTGATTACTATTACTACCACTCAGATTTTACTTGTTGTGTGACTCCTGTGGTTCACCCTTTGGTCACTTTCATGTATATGGTGTGTGGGGAGTATCTTTGATGCTGTTGTTTTTCTGATTTTGGGTGTGTCACTTTGTGTGGGTGGTCAGTGCTGATTGGTATTGCCATGATGATGTTATCTATCCTCTGTTACTTTCATGCCACCAGTTCAATTGCATGCGAGAGGTAACTCTTCCAAAAGTTCCACTAGCTGTGTATTACCTGTGGCAGTCCAGACACTCACTACAATTCATGCAGAGTTGATTGAGGGCTTTCTTTTGATCTCAGGCAACAGGCTTCAAGATGCCAGGGCCACATTTAGATCTGTTCTCCAGGCATTGCTCTTGGTAATTGTGTCATCAGACACAGATGCAGTGGAGGTGGGTTTGTGTTGGCTGTGACTATCATTCACATGCAGTACAGATAAATGCCATGACCACAGACATGCCCAGAGTAGATTCCTTGCTCAAGTTGTTGCTGGACTCACCCCCACAGACATCTGCATGATTGGAGTTGAATGTGGATTCTTTGACACTCAGTGAGGTTGAAGCTATGGTATGGAAGGATTTCACAGGGATTGGACCTTTCCCTACTTACATACTGCCACTGACCTAGCAGTTGATGCCTCCTCTGTCTGCCAATCCCTTCACTCTCCCAGTTCCAGCTTCATGCCATCCCCTCACATGCATCACCATCTCTCTCCTGCATGCTCTGCATATGTTCTTCCACCATGGTATTCCACCCCTCTTGATATCCTGGCTGGACCTTATTGAACTTCTTGGCTTTGTGAGTAGCTTGACTAATGCTCTCAGGATCATGACAATACAAATGACTGGCTACATCTGCAAGTGCATAGTACATATCTCATCGAGTCACTCCTTTCATCTGCCTGTTTATGAAATGAGATATTCTTGACAACAACACCAAGACAAAGATCAAGCAAGAAGTCCTCATCACCCTTGCATCTCTCCTCTCACTGGCTGGTGGGTTCTCTGCTCAAGTTGTCACTGCCATTGCTTCCATAGACCCCCACATGATGGGAGTTAAACATGGATCCTTTGACACTCAGTGAGTTCGAAGCAATGGTACAGAAGGATTTCGCAGGGATTGGGCCTTTTCCTACTTACATACTGCCCCTGACCATGAAGTCAATACCTCCTCTGTCTGCCAATTCCTTTGCTCCTGCAGTTCCAACTTCACGACATCCCCCCCCTCCCCCCTCATGCACATCGCCATCCCTCTCCCACCATCATACTTCACTGCTCCAGATATTCTGGCCAGACCTCATTGAACCTCACTGTTTCATGAGTAAGTTATCAGGATCACCACACTACAATGGTTGGCTGCATCTGCGAGTCCATAGTACATATCTTGTCCATTCTACTTCCTTTATCTGCCCCTGTATAAATGAGATATTGACTACCATCTGTCAAGGTTTACTGACTGGTGTTCTCAGCTGATGACAAGTTCTCTCTTTTGCAAGATATCATCTGGTCATTCAAGGAGATCCACAGGTTGGTCCTAAAGTCAAAAAAGTCGAAGCATTGTATATATATGTGCATGAAAGTTGGTTGCAATGAGAGTGTCACAGTGATGAGACCTCTAAGCATGCATTAAGGGCTTTCCAAGAGTGAAATTCAGATTTGCAGAAACTTTATAATTAGTGTTTACTACAGCTGTGAATATGTAGAGCTGGCTACATGCACTCACTCATTCCCAATCAGGATGTTTCCATAGCTGGCTCAGGCCACAGGATTTGATCTAAACGACTCACCACTGTATTTGTGTCCTCCAACCTAGCTGATTGATCTAGCTACACTCATGATACCTGCCTATAACACCTTCTGCACTTATTTTCCTGTGCCATCTTCTGTTGTCAGCATGATGTGATCACTGCTCAGGGCCAGTTGACTTAGATTGTCACAGGTAACCATTTACCCAATTTTCATGATTCAATGGTTTTGCTTAGGACAGTCCTCTGAGAGTTGCCGAAATGTGTGCTCTTCCGTGGTGTACCCTCTCACTGTGCTTGCTCTTCACCATTGGTTTGTCCTCAAGTATGCCAAGGGCAAAGCACATGAAGGGAATGGTCCAGTGCAACCCAGACAGCATGGGTGATACTGGTGTGCCCTCATCCTCACATGAACAAACTGCACTGACTTTGCAAAGAACGAGGCAGACAACAGCTGGTCAGGGTGGTGCAATCATGCAACTCAAGAAGGTTGGAGATGTTCTTGCTCAACCTCAGCAAACACCCAAACAGTGGGTTGTTCTTCCAGATGACACACCACAGAACATTTTGGCTCTGACACCTCGCTGCCAGAGGAGGGTCACCCAGGCCTCTCAAAAGGGTCAAAAGCACAAGGTAGTTAACTTCTATGGGTATATCTAGATATATGCTGATGTATGCTAAACAGACTCATACTACAGAGAACCACACTGAAGACTTGGCTGTTGAAATGAATCTCGATTCTGGACCTTTACCTGAGTTTCAGATGGTGGAATCTGGGTCCAGATTTGGGTTCCACACACAAACCCCCAAACAACCCTCCTTCATTGGGACACAATCACTGAACAAGTATGAGCAAGACTGAACAAAGTACCAGGCACCTCAAACTGCAAATACTGCTGCCCCTCGAGCACAAGGTTGGGCTGTTATGTCTCAGACAACTAGTGTGTCCATTTAATCTGTCCAGCACATGCACCATCGATGCACTTACTCACATCAATGCTAGCCACCACCCAGCTTGAATCCCAGCAGCCTCGCATGCCCCAAGATAGTGTGGCTACTGAGCGTAATTCCCAACTTACCTCTAGCTTTTGTCTGCAGCCCCTCTCAATGGTCCCAGAGGTTCTGTCTACTTCATCAACACCTGATCCATTCATGTCCTGGGCTGCATCAATAACTCTCTCTGGTTCATCGAAGAGGACTACCAAAAAAAATTCCTTTAAGCCTTCCCAAACCAAACAGTAAGTTCTCTGCCCAGTTCAAAATGACTATTGAATTAATGATGATGCAAGTAATGACTTAAGTGAACCTTGATCTAGTGAAGAGTCATGTGACTCCAACGTTGGTCCATGGTCAAGCCTTGATGATGCA
The DNA here is from genome assembly GCA_024663475.1 of Pisolithus thermaeus. Taxonomy (NCBI): domain Eukaryota; kingdom Fungi; phylum Basidiomycota; class Agaricomycetes; order Boletales; family Pisolithaceae; genus Pisolithus; species Pisolithus thermaeus. The sequence goes on from JANFAF010000036.1 coordinate 363,394, forward strand.
GGGGATGCTGAGGATGCTGAGGATGAAGCTCCCTGTGGTTGTGCAGGTAATGATGGATACTCTGGCAGTGGGATCGATGAGAACTGACTGATGCACTCCCCTATTGATGAAGGGTCAAATGATGTCCCTGACTCCAACTGCATGTCAGAGGATGCTGAGCCTCATGAAGTTGATGACAGTGAGTATGTAGTATCTTACATTCAGTTGGTGCTAACTAATTTTTAGAGTTAGGGCTGGGTGGTCAAACTCCCTCACCCCAGGTGTGTTCTCAGCAGTCATCTTTACAGCAATGATTCCCCCAGCCACGTGTCTGTACTCAGTCTATAGTGTCTTCCCAGCCTGCTCCCTCCCAGAAATATGTCCCTCAGTGTGCAGCATCCTTGCAGTCTGGTCCTGCTCCTGCTCAGCAGCCTAGTGGCCTACATTCTCGACCTTCCTGACCACAAGTTGCACCTGAACATGCTCTGGCTCCCCCACTGCCTCAATGTGGAGAAAGTATCTCCTTGCATCAGTCTGGTATGCCACAAGATCATGGAGTTCAGTCCAATGATGGACCACAACTGCATCATGGCGAGGAGGTGATTAATTATAATATTAATTTGTTGCACTTACACTGTTGAAAGGTTGGTGTGGACTATGACGTTAGTGCAAGGCATCAGTCCCAAAACCATCACTCTTGTCCTCCCTCACCTACATACCTTGCAGGCACTGGCAGTGGTGAGAAACATTGCTCCACGAAGCTGCATTCCAATGTGGTTAGCCATGTGCAGGGTAGGTTGCACAGTGAGGAGGACTGCTCAGGCGATAGCTCGAGTCTTGTTGGTGAGTGCCATGGTAAGTATTCCAGGATGACCAAGGTGGATGTGGTCATTCAACCTACTACACTAGCATTTTTCAGTCCACTGTGGTGCAAACTCTTGGATGAGGCAAAGGGAAGAATGCAGTTGTATGTTGCAACAGAGGTCCTGTTCCTCCATCATGAAATGGCAATCAACAGTGTTTGCATGGAGATCTTGGTTGAGATGGTTATCAAGTATGAGGACAATGGATTGGAGCTTGAAGCTGGTAAGCTTCTTAATACCTACCATGTGCTAAGTGTCTCAATGATTGCAGGTTTCTATCCAGAGCATAAGAGGTCAATGGCAATGATTGTAAGTGTGCAACTAGTTTTAATGAGCTGATCCATTGCTGGCCAAAACTCAAGGTCATGAACTGTCATGTGGTGTTGATCATGGGACCTTGTTCAAGGGTCCAACTGACATGCACTGCTGGCCTTCCAATCAGGTGGACCAAAGGGAGGAAATAGGTGGCAGTGCAGCCTCTTCCTAATATCGTGACCAGTGATATGGAGATATAGTTGTGAGGGACACCCTTTACTACCCATGTGCTGGTGCTGAGGATAAGTCTTGCTGAGATTTAGACAAAGGCTGAGATGAGCTGTGAGGCAAACAGTGGCAAGTCACAACAGCAGAGCAATGCTCAGACAAGCAGAGAGAAAGCAACAGATTTATAAGGTGGATCCTAACTTGGTAGGTAGGTAGCTTAGTAGCAAAAGTACAAGGAATCTGAGTTGCATCTGAGGGGTTTATATACCTCACAGGCAACTGGATTAGTAATGTACTAATGCCTAAAGGTAGCAAGTGGAACAAAGAGAAAGTCTCATACAAATGGAGAGTCTCTACTGCATGACATGTCGAGTCAGAATGACTTGACAGCAGTCTTGTATGTCTGCACAAACAGGGGCTCTCTGGTGCGACATGACAAAGTCACATGTGCAAGAAGTCAAAAGTAGTAAGTGAAAAGAAGTGCAGATCCCATTGGGGATCTGGCAATCAAAAGCAGCAAGTAACCAAAAAGGGAAACCATACATAAGCAGCCATGTCATAAATGTAGAGTCCATATGCTTGCCCCTAAGGCAGGCGGTGCCAGCCAGGGCATGGGAAAGGGGACAACAGAAGTGTAAGACAAGAAACATGTGCCTGATAGAATGGGAAAGGAAAAGGAATAAATGGTGCATGACATGAACAATGATGTCAATGACACCAGGAACAACAGGTGAAAGGCCATTTGTCTTCTTCATCACATTTGGGTGAACACAAATGATTGTCAGGGATTGTCTTTTTCCATTATTTAGCCTGCCAGTATGTACATATGAGAGACAAGTTTATTGCACCTGTGCTCACTGACACTGATAGCTTGTAAGGTAAGGGCATACCAGTGAGATTCACAGTTCTGTTTCAGTGTACATGTGATATTATCTCTCACAGCTTGGTCCTTCAGTTGGCCACCCCAGTAGTGAGAACTATTGAAGAATGACATGACTTTTGTCACCTTTGCAATATTCCATTTCATCCATGGAAATGAACAAATCTCCCCAATTATCATGTTCATTCCATGGAGGAAACACAGAAATGCCTACATTGTTATCAATAGAAATTAAAAAATTAAAATAAACATCAACACATTACTAACAAGAACCCAATAAAATTTATCCTGAAACTTCTGGCAGAATGATTGCATGACAGTGGGGTTGTCTGTAGTCACTGCAATGAAGTTTCTTGCATCTTCAATTTCCATCCTCTTCAGTGCAAGCTCTGATACTTCAAGAAGCTGGTCAGCTGAGCTTTGATGGCCTGTCATGTCATGAAGGGAAAGTATGACTGGGTATTAGTCCACTTCTGCAACTATAGACCCATACAAGGTTCACTTGAGTCTATCCTCCCACCCATCAATAAGATAGGTACATAAGCCTTTTCCTCCCTTTCAGACGAACCATCTCCTCTAGTTGAACTCTGCATAGCTCTGCATCCATGATTGAATGTGAAAGGACATACAGTATCATGATGGGACATTGTATGATGGACAGATGGCATCCACAAAATTCAGGAAGTACCAGTTTTCGACTGCTGAGAGTGGGACATTTGCATGAACTATGAAGCTATGCATTGGTACAATACATAAGTGTCTTTCAGTTTCTACATATGTGCATAGACTCATGATAATGAACTGAAACAGCTTCACATTTGCATTATCCCACTGTGTAGGAGTAAGTGGGACATCTGTGAACCCAACTAATGTCCCATTTTGGTGCTTTGTAACAGTTTGTTGGGCCCACTGCTCAGTGATGATAGTCAAGTTGCCTGGATTGCACACTGGCTCTGGAAGAAGAAACTCACCACCTTTCGAAGTAGCAAGGTGGGTGTGGACAGTGTTGCAGACAGCTTGTGGGGCATTGGGACACCTCTTGTGGTCAAGTAAGTGCTTAAGTGGTTTGTTGTCTTGACCTTCGATCTGAGAGCTGTCAGATAGTTACTTCCTCAGTAACACCAAGCTACTATATTAATATCTACCTGTCAGATAGTTACTCTACAGGTTGTCAGTAAATATGAAGCTAAATAGAAAGAATGACTCACTCCTCAGTAACACCAAGCTACTGAGGAGACTAGAGGAAAATTTACTCTACTGTAGTCCGCTTTTCTGCTTATGTAAGCGACTAATCTTCGCACCTAAAGAATGACTACTCAGGGGGCAGTTTATATTCCAACAAGAGCCTGGTCCATTTGGTCCACAGTAATCACACTGGTAGTACCACCTGTTTGATTTGTTCCCAACTCTTTCAAGTGCTGTGAAATGGTCAGTGAGAATTTTTGCAGGAGGTCTTCCAGCTGGATTTTTCACAGTCAAACTCATGGCTGTTGTAGTTGATCCAGAGGGCAGCAATCATGTCAAAAATTTCTGCCAATATGTGGCAGATCACTCAGATGTCATGTACTGCTACTAGTAAACTTATGATATTTTGCCATGTTCTGCTGCAGCCCTTGACCTACTGCTGGCAATTGCCACTGGCAAAATGGCAGCAGTCTGCCAACCACACTAGGTGTACTTTGACCAACAAAGACACCTGCACATCCATGCAAATGCCATCTATGTGTTCATGGGACTGGCTAGCAATGGAAGGCCAATCAACATTTGTCTGGAGGATGACCTGCCAGCAGTGATTGAAGCTCTGCAGCTGTGTGTCATCTCACATGCTTTGTAGATTCAGCCACTGACAATCAGTGCAGACTGAGAAGTATGATGGACAACACACAAGATGCAGTGGAGACATTGGAGGAGACATACAGTGGCTCAAAAAACTGTCCACATGTTTGCACATTTTTGACTAATTGCAGTGTAGCAAGTCATTGATGAGGAACTGGCTCATGTGGTCAGTGGAGGAGATGTAGTCCATGGTCTTGGTGTTCTAATGAGGTATTGTACATGATGGTTGGACAAGATCTGGGTGAGTAGTGACTGAAATGGTATGGTGATGCATGTGGACAGTTTTTTGACTTTCAATAATTTCTACATGGTTGTCAATTTAACAAAGCATAGAATGCAGTGGGGTGCTGAAAAATGCTTACATAACATATCACATGATGCACAGAATGATTTGTCAGCATGTAAACAAGACCAAACATTGGATTTGCACTATTGAGCATCCCTCCTTTACTACAACTTAATCAACCACCATCCTGACCTATCAGGGTCATTTTAATAGGGCAATTGCAGTAGGTACTAGTATCCACCACAGTAGCATCAATATAATGTGCTCACATTACCATAACAGCATTAAATAATCTGCTGAGAGTCATCCGTGTGCTATTTCCCCCACCTACATATGCCTGGGGTGTCTTGAGCCTAATCAGCACTGGGCAAGCTGAAAATGCATGGAAGTCAATCTGGCACTTCAGGGCATGAAGACCTAACCAGTATCTTCACAACTAGTGTATTTTCATGAAAGAGGGGCAAGTATTAATGCTGGGCTGAAGCTAACTCTGCTTTAGACCCCAGGGGTCATCAGGAGGATAGGCTACTATGTGCTACCAGGTGGTATACTTTTGCCTTGCATCTCACACAGGACATTTTCCCCACCCTTATGTGACCAAGTAGCCCCTTCACAGCCATCCACATATCACCTCACAGCACAGTTGAGCCAGCCATCCAGTGATGCTTGGAGTGCAAATATGGATTTGGGCATCACCCCAACCTTAATACTACCCCCCCTTTCATGAAAATACACTAGTTGTGAAGGTACTGGTTAGGTCTTCATGCCCTGAAGTGCCAGATTGACTTCCATGCATTTTCAGCTTGCCCAGTGCTGATTAGGCTCAAGACACCCCAGGCATATGTAGGTGGGGGAAATAGCACATGGATGACTCTCAGCAGATTATTTAATGCTGTTATGGTAATGTGAGCACATTATATTGATGCTACTGTGGTGGATACTAGTACCTACTGCAATTGCCCTATTAAAATGACCCTGATAGGTCAGGATGGTGGTTGATTAAGTTGTAGTAAAGGAGGGATGCTCAATAGTGCAAATCCAATGTTTGGTCTTGTTTACATGCTGACAAATCATTCTGTGCATCATGTGATATGTTATGTAAGCATTTTTCAGCACCCCACTGCATTCTATGCTTTGTTAAATTGACAACCATGTAGAAATTATTGAAAGTCAAAAAACTGTCCACATGCATCACCATACCATTTCAGTCACTACTCACCCAGATCTTGTCCAACCATCATGTAAAATACCTCATTAGAACACCAAGACCATGGACTACATCTCCTCCACTGACCACATGAGCCAGTTCCTCATCAATGACTTGCTACACTGCAATTAGTCAAAAATGTGCAAACATGTGGACAGTTTTTTGAGCCACTGTAGTACCACATGCCCATACATACTGTAAGCAAACCATATTGTGTCACCTTAGATGAAGACATGTCCAAAGCAAACCATGCAAAGAGGTGGTGAACAGGAGATGTGATGTGGCCATGGAACAGCAAGCCTAAGCACAATTGGTCAGGCCTGATGTGCAAATATGATGTATGACATGATATCTGCACATTTATTCATTGCACTGCATGTTTTTACAATCTGCAGTAACAAACTACTGCTCTTTTTGTTTCAATCATGCTGCATGGTGCATGTCGCTGCATGTTTTTTTTACTAGCTGCAGTAATAAACTACTACACCTTTGTTTCAATCACACTGCATGGTACACATTACCCTCTACAGTTACAGACTACCTGCTTTTTTTTCCAGACTTTCATCGCCACACTGCACTGCATGTTGCACAGTGCACTCTATGATGCTGTGTCTGCAATGCCAATAAATAGAATAAATAATTTCTGGTAGTGAACTTTTGTGGAGCCACAATTTTTTCCCCTGCCTCAGGCAGTTTCTTTTGCAACTAGAACCCACCATGACCTTTTAATTCCACCCCTACACAATTTCTTAGGTGTATGTTTTGGACTGAAAATACTGGCCAGACCAGGGATTGAACCTGGGTCTTCCCACTAGCGCTGGGGTGCCTTACCACTAGGCCACCCGGCCATCCCTTACTAGCCTAGAGTGTGGATTCACATTCCAACAGTATGACTGTCACAATAAACAGAGGTGTATATCATTTGGATATATCTGAGGACTTGTACATATGTATTCAAGGAACTAGGGGGGTGAAGAAATTGGAGGTTTGGATGCAAGGCAATGAGATGTCCTGGAGCATCCTGGTGTGGTATTATATGGTTTCTTCTTCAAATTGGAGTGCCAATCTGAATATCAATCATATGCCATGGCACAGGTGCCATACTTGAGTGACCCCATGTAGTCACACTAGTCACAACTCATTGATAGCCTGCACACCAAATTCCCAACACTCTTATAGAGCCTGAGGTGGGCCTGCTGAATAAAAATAAGTTAAAGCACATAGACAGGCCTGAGGGCTAGGAGATATGGCATGATATCTGCACATTTATTCATTGCAGTGCATGGTGTGCATTGCTGTGTTTTTTTTAAAACTCCCACACTTTCTTGAGAATTGCAATGCTGCACTTACATGTTGGCACATTTTTTTTGTATTTTTCACAAAACTCTCACACTTTTTTTTTCAAACTTTCATCATTGTGGAATGCTGTGCATTGTTCAGTGCACATGTTACCATGTTTGTGACACATTTTATACTTAACAGCTGAAAAAAAGTAATGCACAACATTACAAATTTTATTTGCACATACATATCTCCTCAGCTCCTGCACCAAACACCATGAAAATTAGGACATTAGAAAGCCAAAACTCTGTAGCATTTGGTCTCACTCCATGGGTTTCATCAAACCAAGGACAATGGTGTTGAGGGGTCAAAACCAATGCATAACAGGCATAACAATTAATTTGCTCCAGTTTGCCTGGATGACTGGAAATTTCTAGGGATATGTGCAGCTATGTCCTGGTCAGCATGGCCCACAGCTTGTTCATATGCCTTTCATAGTCTTCTGAAAGTCTTTTATTGCCTCAGAAATCCTGCATCTGTACCTGGTCCTTCATGTCAGCCTCTTCCATCAGCAAATCACTGATTTACTGTGTGTAAGGGATTGGTATTGCCTTAGGTCACACCAATGAACTGTACCATATGGTATTCACAGTGTGAAATATAAAGACAATGATGTCTGTAAATTTTACTATGAAATATATATACTATGCATGCAGGCATGTGATACCAGAGTATCACATGCCTGCAAGGTAATGACTAAGTGCCATTTTGGGCATGACTCCTAACACTGTGCAAGGCTGTACAGCCACCCACAGCCACCCACAGTTGCCACAGTGCCACAGATAGGTCCCCAACTGTACAGTGACCAAAAAAACTATAAAATACCATGAATTAGAGTACAAATTTATTTTAATTAGGATCTACTTGGGATAAATAATAAGTGTATGTCATTAGTACAGCAGTATAGGTTCTAATTAAAGTGCTGTGTGGTCTGTAAATGTGACAGAAAGGGTAACTTTCAGCCACACAGAAGTCTTATTCTCAGTAGAGGAAACTTATGGAGTCCAGAGAGAACTGGCCAAGAATCTCTGTTCGAGGTAGATTGGGAAAATACATTGAGTATCTAAGGCTTTATATATGGTGAGAGATAAACAAGTATCTAAAAGGAGAAGGATAAAGGGAAAGAAAGAAAGGTTGACAGGAGAGTGAAGTAAGTTCTGAGGTGAGGTTGAGAGGAGTTTTCTGAGGCATTATGAGCCATGACTCACTACAGTAAGTTTGCCCTGTGCTGCTGTGTGACACCGTAGCCACTGTCACACTGTCCCAAAAAGGGTGGTTTGCTGATGCTCTTAGGGGCTACTACACATCTGAGTTCAGGGAAGGGGGTCTCCATGTCACATTTGCTATATATAATGTCAACCAGGGTTGTTTTGGATGCCATATACTCTATTACACCTTGCCCTAGTGTAATCTCAAGCTAGAAGGCCATCCAAGGAAAATAGGGTAATGTTATGCTGTTGCCATCACCATGTTGGCTCTGTTATGCCTCAACCCAGTTCCTTCCTGTTTCTGTCCATTCTCAGACTGTACCAATTTCCATCTGATGCTCCTGGGCATACAGGTTGTCCTAGCCATAGGTGGCATCATTGTTGCCTCTCTGCTTGTATGTCCCCATCTTTTCAATACTTTGCAATCCACCTGTTTATCACCATTATTTGGTGATATGAGCAGTGTGTGACCAAGGAGTCTCAAAGTATTGACAACTCAAAGTAAGCCATACCACATGGCAGTTTCCAGGACTCATCCATTATTCAGTAGCTTCATCCTGTGTGGCATAACAGGCTCTTGCCTTCATCAGGAAAATCATTTTGACAGATAGTAACATGTGTCAGGCATATAGTAACATACAGCTTCCATAGCACTATGTAATGTCACTCACCACAGGCATGGGCCTAATTAACACCCAAATGATACTTCATTACTATGGGGCTGCTAGGTCAAATAAAATATGTTACACCTGAGTAGATTTTACAGGGTAGTGTTTTTGAAGCAGTGGCAGAGCTTTATCCATGGCTTTTATGCATGCATGCTTTTACTTTAGGTAATTTTCAATGGTGTGCCACTGCTGAGACAATGCTTTTTTTGACCTAGTATATCAATTGTATGTACATAACATCCTGGCTAAAAATCAAATGGTGCCTGCTCAGTTAAATTTAATGTCATTTTCCTTTGTTATCCCTTCATCTGTGTTGCAAAGCTGTACCTGAGCAGGCACCAGCTAAATTTCAGCCAGGATATCATGTATATACAATCAGTACACTAGGTCAAGGAAAAGCACTGTCTTATCAGTGGCACACTATTGAAAATTACCTAAGGTAAAAGCATGCATAAAAGCCATGGATAAATCTCTGCCACTGCTTCAAGAACACTACTCTGTAGAATCTACTCAGGTGCATATATATTATTTGACCTAGCAGCCCCATGGTCAACAAGGTATCATCTAGGTGTTGATTGGGCCCATGCCTGCAGTGTCAACTGGTACATTTTCCATATTGATATGAAGCTGTCACCAAATGTCATGCAGTGCAACATAGCTACCATTGCTATGGACAATCATCTATAGTAAGATACTGTAGACATGGTAGTACCCTATGGATTCTACATAGACAAAGCTTCTTACATAGTAATGAAGGCAGATAGGAGTCCACATACTCTGAGAACCAAAAAAGTATTAGACAGCACTTTTTAATTCCTTGTTGCACAATACTCCTTCAAATGTACTTGGGTCAATGGAACTTAAAGAATGGGACCAAATGCTACAGAGTTTTGGCTTTCTAATGACCTAATTTTCATGGTATTTGGCGCAGGAAATGAGGAGATGTGCATGTGCAAATAAAATTTGTAATGTTGTGCATTACTTTTTTTCAGCTACTAAGTATAAAATGTGTCAAAAACACAGTAACATGTGCACCAAACAATGTGCAGCACACCACAATGATGAAAGTTTGAAAAAAAAAAGTGTGAGAGTTTTATGAAAAATACAAAAAAAATGCACCAATGCACACAGTAAAACACACAAGCATGGCACAATTCTCAAAAAAAGTGTGGGAGTTTTAAAAAAAATGCACCAACATTCACCATGCACTGTGATGAATAAATGTGCAGATATCACACCATAAGGAGAGGCTACAAGACATGAGCAGGCCAGCATATGAAGGTACAGTACAAAGCCACAACACATAGGCAGGCTTGTTGACTATAAGCATAATGTTTGCTATGTAACATATGGACTGGCCCATCCATAAAATAGTTGACATCCTGACATATAAGCAGGGCCAGGTTAGGGTATTAAGGGGAATTTGTTGCAACAATTGGAAGGGCCCATTGGGCATACCAAGGATGATGGTACATCACATGGACAGGCTGGCAGGGTGTCTGTGTCCCACATAAGAACAAATGGAAGGGCCTGTAGGGCCCACCAAGGATGATGGTGTATCACATCCAGAGGCCAGTAGGGTGCATCACATCCCATGTAGCAGTGTATAAGGTGGCCCATGGACACCTCGAGAATAATAGCTCATCACATGGACAGGCCAGTTGGGTGAATCATGTCCCATGTAAGAATGCATAGAAGGGCCCATGGATGCATCGAGGACAGTGATGCAATATGAGGAGGGGCCAGTAGGCTATACTGTGACATGCACAATGATGCATAGGAAGGCCCATCAGGAATTTAACTAATTGCTTAACCTAACTTTTTTGGCTTAACTATAAATAAGACACATTAAGTAAGCATCTTTGAATTTTCATACAAGGGCAGTAAGTAGGAAAGCACTAATAAGTGTAGCAAGTCCAGTTCAGCCAACTAAGTCAGATGTTGGAACAATAAGCAGTTTCTTCTAAATACAAAGCATTAAGAAATATAACAACTAAAAACCCCATCCTTTCCTGTAAATGGTTTTGCATATCCAGTTCATAGATTCATAGATGCCTGAACTCATAAGATCTTTCGAGGTGCCAGGGAGTGGCTGATCCCACAGTCCAGGGAAGGCTTGGAAGAGATGATGGCATTGACTTCTTATATACTAGGCTGCAATTTTGATCATATGATGATCAGCATATTTGTTGACATAGAATGTGTGGAACACATCATAGGAGTGATGGGGTCAAATATCACAAGAAATAAATTGGTTTCCATAGATGGGAATTAGGTGTGCAGGGCAGTAAATCAAATCTGTGTGAATGATACTGAAATTTGGTGAGCAGCTTGGCAGGAAGGATGGGCAGACCATCCACATCCCTGTGTCTTCATCTGGGCCATCACCAATATTGTCAAACCAGTGAATGACTGTGCAAGGATAATGAATGCCCTTGTACCTGAAAGCAAAAAATGCGAAGATGCAAGTGATATCATAGGCCTGCATCCTGGTTTCTGAAGGGTCACTTGAGTTGGTACCAATGAACACACAGTCATATCAAGGTGCCTCATTCTGCCACAAGGGTGCTGAGTGGATAAATTCAGTTCACACACCACTGGGTCCACTCAAGTTGCTGGGGGCATAGAACTGTGCAGATGCTGAGTTGAACACTGATATAGAGCCTTTGAAGTGGGGGCAATCAGTGATGGGTATCTCTGAAGCCTCACATGGATCATTGGGATTCTGCTGGTACAAAAGGAAATTCCTCAGAAGGGCAGGTAGGTTGGGCATGTCAATTTCAGTTGCTAATGCTTCCATGGTCCACACCCACTTTCGCTGTACATGGTCAAGTTAAGCATAATAAAGACAAAAGTAAATGGAGACATACAGCATGTTCATGTGAGTTCCACATGCCCAGACAAGTTCATGGGTAGATCATCTGGGATACCTTCATCATCATCAGCTTGTGTGCTTGCTGTTGGTGGATTTCACATTTCGCTGATGGTTTGTGGTACTCCATTGACATTGGGCATGTTGAAGGTAGGGGCTACTTGGATGAATGGGGTCAGCATCAGGAATGTATTCATGTAAATTTTACTTACCAAGGAACTGCCAAGTTTGAAGTTTAGCCAAAAGACATGTTCCCTCTAACATCCCTCAACTTGTGAAGTCAATATGGCAATGTGCAAGCTTGTCAAGACATTGGTTGGTCAGAAGCATCTGACTGATTGCATTATACTTGTTAGATTGTCAATATGGCTCCTTAACTGCTTTAATATGTTTGCATTCAGTGATTGATGAACAGAGTCCATTGGGAATGCTGAAAAGTTGAATGAGTTCCAGATAATGCTTGGCAGCATGTTGGTGAGGTAAAGAGAAAGTCGTCACCACAGGAATCTCCCCATTTCTGAAAATTTCACATTGGCAGTGAAAACAAGCCAGTGCATCTTTGATATCCTTTAGTGTCTGCTCAGTGATGACATGACAATGCACAAGGTAACAGAACTCCAGAAATGCACAAAAGGTGCAAACAATCTTGGCTGGAACATGACCTCTGATCACTGGTAAGTATACCTGTGTTGAGCAGTAGAGAAAGTTACCACACTACAAAGAAGCTTAGACAATGAAATACACACCTTCATCAAAGCCTTTGAGTCATCACCAGTCCATTGCTTGAAGCCTTGGCCTTGTGGAAAGTGGCACAGGCCTGTAAATGGGGTGACAGTGGCAATTCTAAAACACAGTCAGATGTGAATGTGTACAAAGGAGTGAAACAGAGAACCAATCATACCTCCTATCAATGTCATCCAAAATTCACTCTGCTTCCTTTGTTCCATGCCAAGTTTTGAGGTATGTTTCAACCCAGTCCACAAGGTGATCCTTGAAGCATCCTTTGATCAATTGATGTAGGATGTCTGGCATGATCAGTTGATGAATGTCAGCATGAGGGAAGTCATTTGTGAAAGGCTGGAATTCACATGAGTATCCCAAATGCATGTCAGGGTACATATCATGAACTCACAATGAGATCCACAACTATTCCATATTCGTCCCACAGGATTGCAAGGGAATTATAGGTCTCCCTAAAAAGTGCTTTGGTAAATTCATGGCAGCACAGTAGTGCATCATTGTCTAGATTTCTGCATGTTGCCTGGCATCTGAAAACATAAATACATGGCCAGTAGTCAGTATGAGGGGATGACACTAGGTGTGGGATTGCACCTTGCACACCAGCCCTGAACAATACAGGCCAGCAGGGCCTGCTCTTCATAATCTGCAATGTACAGCCCTAGGCCATATATGACATGGTGGTAATATCCATCCCTGAATTTGACCACTTCAGGCGATGTCATTGCGAGCTTAAGGGGGTCAAGAATCATTGACAGTGAGCTGTGGAACAACTGATGGCAAAACATTCAGAATGCTGTGTTGGATGAATGCTCTTTTGTGGCTTAGATGTTTCATCAGTCCCAAATCATGAATACAATGTAAAGTAGAACTCACTTTTGGGAATAGTGAGGAAACCCAGAAGAACAAGGGCATTTTGATGTGCATGATGGACATTGTTTTGGACATTGCCAATTGACAGGTACAGTGGATAAAACTCATTGTTGCCTGTTGCAACAGATACAGTCATCCTGTCACTTCCCAAGATAATGGGCATGAACATGCTTCCATGCATTGCTTCATCTTCCACAGTGATATCCTATTGAATTGGTATTAGTCACTGGGAAGTCAGCAAAAGGGAGAGTACTCACCAACTGGTCCCAAGCCCAATCACCTGACATAAAATCTTTATACTGGTGCTGATCACCTTCAGTCACAAATTCTTGGAAAGGCCACAAGTTGATCTCATTTGCATAACTTGGGTTGCCAAGTATCTGGTGCACAACTTTCCGAACATCACAGTACCACACCTCATAAGACTGTCGCATCCAGGGAGGTGAGTTGATAGGTGGAATTGTTGGAGTTTGAATCACCCCTGTGTGATAAATATATTGGTGCGAGTTTTTACTTGCTTACATAAGCACTTAGAGCGGACATAGTACTACACTTTTGGTACTGTTCCCTCAGTAGTTGAGTCACTACTGAGGGTAAGTTCATATATTCTTTACAGTAAACTACTTACTGATCCCCTGTAGCTGCCTACAGGTATATCTAATATATAAGTAGTTGAGTCACTACTGAGGCTGCCTACAGCCCTTTTCAACAGGAATGTCACCTGTGTACTGAACCTTGAACTGTTGCCACTTGACATCACCAAGTAGAATACTGTCTATTGTATTGTAGAGGCTGCAGCAGTTAGTGAATGGAGGTTTTGCATTGTGTTCAAGTAGTGTTGCTCCCCAGAGGTCCAGAAGTACATCAATTTGAGGAGCTGACAGTTGGATGTGTGTATATAGAAACTCAGCTGTCTCAAATTGGATGCAATCATCGAATGGTGCCCAGTCCTTCAGGTTGGTAACAGCTGGAGTTGGAGGAGCCCCAGTATCAAGGAAAACCCCATGCTCATCACACAGTCTTCCTGTTTTCTAGATGTCAGTGAATCGATGAAACATCTCAACTCAAATAGAGACATCACTGCTGAGTTTGGGTGATAATTTTGATAAAGCTTATCCCCTGGACCATAGAACTCAGATTCTAACATGTGTGACTGAGTGAGAGGTGGCTCATCAAAGACTTTGAATGTCCCATAATCTGCAGTGCTGAATTCTGGCTCAGATAAAGCACTAATGGGACTGTGCAGTAGAGTACTTGAAGTGGGAATGGGACTGCAAATGGGACTGCACAGTGAAGGACTTGAAGGGCGAGGTAGTTCAGAGGGTGTGATAACAGGATGGCTCGCATGCTTGTGTTTGGTGCACCTGCAGGCATCTTGAAGTACTGGTTGCAACCTGGATGGTTGCATGGGAGCTGGAGGACCCTAGAGTTCTGCTGGCAAAAATTCTGATCAGCCAGAGGCATTGTGATGGTTGTGACCAACATATGAGGGTATTTTGGGGGGAGAGATGATGACAACCAGCTGCTCATGCTCTAACTTAACATGGAAATCTGCCAATGTCATTCAAAAATTTTCAGGGTCAGGGTGAGCACAAAAACCTACAAATTTCATGGACCCATGGCAACCTCTCCATTCCATTACCCATGGCAACCTCTCCATTCCATTACCCATGGCAACCTCTCCATTCCATTACCCATGGCAACCTCTCCATTCCATTACTCCCACTTAGCTTTCAAGCATTGTGAAAGCACAGCATCAGCTTGAGGCAACAAAACAGGAGGATGAATGTGAGTCACAATGCACACAGTGCCACACATGTCTTCTGATTAGTAAATGCAGCACACCTTCACAGCACATCATGTTTGGTAAGTTCCCTCTCCATTCTCAGCATGTTGATGCTCACTTGATCCACACTGTTCTTCTGCGACCTTGCACTCACTGCCAGGGCCAAGAATTCAACACTTGAAGGGCAAATCCAGAAGTGGAATGCAAGTGTTGCAGCTGTGAAGTCACCTGCAACATCCTCAGCTGACTCCTCATCTTGCTGTCCTCCCTTGACACCCACATTTCATTCCCTCACTACTCAATCCTCAAATGTTACCTCTCTTAGTAACCACTGCATTGTGCTACAAGGTTCCCCCACTGACACCCCTGAACTGGATAATGCAACTGAGGCATTTGGTGACTGTGTGGACAATGAAAACAAACATGCCCACACTGTTTGCAAAGATGAAAAGGGTCTGAATGCGAAGAGAGCCATTGTGGTAAGCACAACTAGTGTTGATACTATTTCCTATCACTCATGTTCTTATTAGATTTCCCCTGCATCTGCTGACAGCAATATTGAATTAAATGACAAGATCATTCTGCCTACTGAATGCCATGTGAAATGTGTCAGTGCCCTGGGTTCTGTTACAGGGAAGCACAAGGTTGAGGAAGTAGACATTCTGTATGACAGTGAGCCTGATGAAGTTGGTGCACCCTCCTACAAGACAGAGATTAATGATGCCATGCCAAGAGATGTGGAGGATGTGCACAGAATGAGATGCAAGGAGAGCAGGATGCTCAGAACAACTGCTTCTGTATGTCCACATATACTGTTGGCCTTACTGTAATTACTAACTAACAACAACCCTTCAGACATTGGTCAGAGTTGTACATGAGCCTGTGAAACCACAACAGAAGAAGGTCAAGGTTGAGAAAACCAAGTATATGATTGTCCCATCTCCTATGGACACTGTGTTCAGTACTTCTGATGCTTCAACATCCTCAACTCCTGCTATGCTTTGGTATAATGAAGACAGTTATATCATCAAAAAGAAGAAGAAGAAATACACCATCAAGGATCTCCTTGTACCAAGCAATGACAGTAGGTGGTCTCACAGTCTTGTTGGCACAGTCATGCTCTGGGCAGGTGCCCAGCCTAATGTGTGGGTGATACCTGAGGAATCACTTGTTTCAATGGTGCAGATTGTGTGGAACACCATGTTCCCTCATGTCAAATATAAGGTCACTGCAGACAGTTCAGTGATGGCAATCGTAAGTTGACCCAGTACCTGTCACTGACTGGCATTAACTGGCATTTCAAGATCCAACAGTGCCTGGCTGAGTGGCACAGTGGCATTGGCTCTGCTGCCATCTGCATTGTAATTGATTTCTTTTCTAAATTAGATGACAACATGGATATTATTGCTACAGTGGAGGGGCTACTTGAAGACTATGCATTCCTCTGTGAGACTCCTGGCAAACCTTCTTCTGAAGGAATGTGCCACTCCCCTTTCCTCATTGAACTACTTGGTACTGCTCATCTCAATGACACTATGGGATACATTGACATTCCCCAATTGAGCACAAGGGAGCTTGCAGCTGGAAAGGATATGGCAGGTGTGATTGGTATGGCATCTGTGGCAGTGAGTTTCTTCCTTATTCATGTTCTTGTCACTAGTTGATTCATTCAGAAGCTGGAGTGTGCTGTCAAGTATATTGTGGAGGGAATCATCGATGTAGACAAAGTCCTTGCTGACATGATGGAAGCTGGAGATGGCAAGATTCGATTCAAGCTTCCAAGAGTGCTCAACAAAGCTACTGGCAAGAACACATCCACATCCTTCAATTTTTCATGGTCAAACTGGGGTGTCAAATCAATGGCCTACATGGATTTGATTGTCAAATGTGGTCCTGAATGGCTTCACACTACTGTTGAGGCTGCTCAGCAAGCCCACCAACTCAAAGTTGCAGCAACTAGCAGCATGACCACAGATGATCATGCCATGGAGGGTGTGAATCCTCATGCCCTACTCTGTAAGTACTACTCTTTCTTTCAGTCTGACATCGTGTGGTTGATCTGCCTTTCTTGTGCAGGAAATCTCTGCAAATATTACCCATTTACCTGTGTCCAATTGAGCATCCCCTCTGTACCCCACAAGTAGCTCCAGTTGGCTAGTGATGGTGCTAACACTGACGCTCTTGCCACAGGTTTGTTTTGGCCTGCAGCCTGCTCATTTCCCCAGCCTACTCCCCTGTGATGCTCCTTCATGCCAAAGCTGTGTCCTTCTTACTATTTTCAGCCACTATCCATACATATTCTCACCTCTTCATATGTGTCTTGCAACTGCCTTGTTTGCATACTTGATTAACCAAGGTGTGCCTTATCCATCTTATACTGTGATTATAAAGCATGGTAATCTAAGTATTTTTTGGTGGAGACAAAGTGTGAAAAAGCTTGAGAAAAGGCCCAGTTCAGAAGATGAGTGGTCTGAAATTAGCCTTAATCAACTTATTGCTCCATACTGTTATTTGAGCTTAATTTGGGGTTAAAAGTTCATTTAAGCTTGGTTAAGTGATTAGTTAAATTCCCAATGTCAAGAATGTGCCCAAGAAACTCAAGTATGCAGTGTGCCATCAGAGGATGTTCAGAGCATGAAACATAAGTCACTAGCACTTCCTAATAGTCACTGATCTCATTTCTGCACCATAGCAACCGAGTGTGTAATTGCTCCATGCAAAACAGGTTGGGAACAGTGAGGAGGTGAACCCTCTTTTGGGACTAACTCCATTATTCTACAGGATATGAGTCTCAGCGAGAATGGCCTGGTGTCACAATCTTGCTACTGGCAGCTGGTCCCATGGAGAGTGGAAGAAGGCACAGAAAAATACTTAGCCCTTCACCATGTATGTTGTTGTGTCTGACAATGGCATTGCTGTAGACTAACCCCACTGCAGATCTATCTACCTGATGGTCTCACCTTCAATCTGGGTGGCCAGGTCCATGGCCAGTGCAGGGGGGAGGTCAAAACTGTGACCCTGACAATGCATTCAACCTATCCCGAAGGATACACCCTGATAGATCCATGGCTGAATCCTCAAGCTCCCTTTCTACAGCCTCTGCCAGGCTATTAGCTGCTGAGGAGGGTTACATTGGCAGTTCTTCTGGGGATGGAGAGATGGCACCAGCCCCTTCTGTGAATGAATGCCCTGGAGAACCTAACCACAATCAAGCACACCCACCTCTGCCATGCCATCACTATGATATGCAAATGAGTAGAGACCATGAGTTGCAGGATCAACCCATGCATCTGCACTTCAGTCACCCCCCTAAGGGGACCTATTAGGTTGACATATTCTTATAGATGTTTATACCTAAGAGGTGTCAACTGCCTGGGTATTCCCAGCTGCAACTGGAGATTCTCCAGTCCTCTGGCAGGCCCTGGAGATTCTCCAGAGCTGACATATCAAGGGATTTTCTCCAGCACTATTATATCTGGGCCACCAATATTACAGAGTTCCTGGGGTCCATGTTGGACTTTCTCCAACCTATATAGGGCCTCCTGCTGGGGGTCATTGGGCTTTCCCCAGCACAAATGGACCCTCTTCCAAGGGGGTGGTGGGACTTTCTCCAGCATAAATAGACCTCTTCCTAGGGGGTGATGGGACTTTCTCCAGCATGAATGGTCCTCTTCCTACATGTTCTGGGACTTTCCCCAGGCTTTCTCCATACTAAATGAACCTAGTTATGGCATTCCTCCAACCTAAATTGTAAGCCTATCCCCAGGACTTCTGGGACTTTCTCCAGGCTAGATAGACCTAGCTGTGGAATTTCTGTGGCCAAAACAGACCTCTTCCTAGGCTGTTTCTGAATTTTCCCCAGGATAAATGGACTCTGGCTATGGGATATCTCCAGTGCAAATAGACCTCTTCCCAGGTACTGTGGGACTTTCTCCAGGGTGAATATACCTAGCTGTGGAATTTCTGCAGCAAAAACAGACAATTCTGGGTTGTTTCTGGGTTCCCCCAGGGTAAATAGACCACTTTCAGAGGGAATTTGAGGACAGGATGGTCAAATTGGGGTGGAGGATCTCCAGGGGGACACTTGGAGATTCCCCAGGGCAGTCAAATGGGATTGGAGATACTCCAGGGTGGTCATATGGGGTTGGAGATGCTCCAGGGTGGGCAGTTGGAGATTCCACAGGGTGGTCAAATGGGAATGGAGAATCTCCAGGGGGACACTTGGAGATGCCCCAGGGTGGTCCAATGGGGTTAGAGATTCTCTGGGGAGACACTCATAGATTCCCCAGGGTGGTCATGGGGTTGGAGAATATCCAGGGGGACACATGGGGATTCTCCAGTGGGTCCAGGGGGGTTGCTATGGGGTTGGACATTCCCCAGGGGGGCAATTGGAGATTCCTCAGGTTGGTCAAGTGGGATTGGAGATTCTCCAGGGAGGCACATGGAGATTCCCCAGTGTGGTCAAATTGGATTGGAGATTCTCCACAGGTGCAGTTGGAGATTCCCCAGGGTGGTTAAATGGGGTTGGAGATTCTCCAGGGGAACATTTGGAGATTCCCCAGGGTGGTCAAATCAGGTTGGACATTCTCCAGGAGGGCAGTTGGAGATTCTCCAAGGGGACATTTGGAGATTCCCCAGGGGGACATTTGGAGATTCCCCAGGGGTACATTTGGAGATTCCCCAGGGTGGTCAAATGGGGCTGGAGATTCTCCAGGGGGATACTTGGAGATTCCCCAGGGTGGTCAAATGGGGTTGGAGATTCTCCAGGGGGGCAGTTGGAGATTCTCCAAGGGGATATTTGGAGATTCCCCAGGGTGGTCAAATGGGACTGGAGATTCTCCAGGGGGACACTTGGAGATTCCCCAGGGTGGTCAAATGGGGCTGGAGATTCTCCAGGGTGGTCAGATGGGACTGAAGATTCTCCAGGGGAACACTTGGAGATTCCCCAGGGTGGTCAAATGGGGCTGGAGATTCTCCAGGGGGACACTTGCAGATTCCCCAGGGTGGTCAGATGGGACTGAAGATTCTCCAGGGGAACACTTGGAGATTCCCCAGGGTGGTCAAATGGGGTTGGAGATTCTCCAAGGGGACATTTGGAGATTCCCCAGGGTGGTCAAATGGGGTTGGAGATTCTCCAGGGGGGTTGTTGGAGATTCTCCAAGAGGACATTTGGAAATTCCCCGGGGTGGTCAAATGGCACTGGAGATTCTCCAGGGGGACACTTGGAGCTCACTTCAGTCAACCCCCTTTGGGGACCTATTAGGTTCATATATTCTTACAGATGTTATAACCTTATAGGTGTCAAGTGGTTGGGAATACCCAACACCTGGGGATTCTCCAGAAGATGCCTGGATAATCTCCCATATAACAGGAGTGGCTGGGGTGCTGATAGGATTTTCCCCATGCCAAACTGACCTGTCTCTGGTGGCAGCTGGATCTTCTCCAGCTTAAATTGACCAAGGTTCCAATATGACCCTGGTCATTCCCCATGGCAAATTGACCTGGCCCAGGTGCCAACTAGATCTTGTCCAGGCTAAATCAACCCACTCCCAGTCCAACCCTGGCCATTTCCCTTGCCAAATTGACCAGACCCTGAAGGCAATTGGGTATTCTCCAGGCTAAAAAATAGTTTGGTCTAGTTGACAAAGAAAATGTGTAGAGGGCCACACTTTTGACTATCAAAGTGTAGTGTAGTTGACTAGCAAAAGTGTACTGTAGTTAACTACCAAAAGTGTAGGATGGTTAATTAGCAAGAGTGTACTGTAGTCCATTAGGAAAATTTGCTGCAGTCCACATTTTTGACTACCAAAGTGTAGTGAAGCTGACTAGCCAAAGTATAGTATACATAGTGCACTAGGCAAGGTGCTGTCTAGTTCACTAGGAAAATGTGTAGTGGTCTGCACTTTTGACTACCAAAGTGTGGTCTAGTTCATTAGTGAAAGTGCAGTCTAATTCATTAGGAAAATTGGTAGGTAGTGCACATGCTTGAATACCAAAGTGCAGTGCAGTTGACTAGCAAGAGTGTAGTCTATTTCATTGGGAAAAGTGGTAGTTGAGTAGAAAAAGTTTATTCTAGTTCATTGGGAAAGTGGCAGTAGTCTGCATTTTTTGACTACCAAAGTGCAGTGTAGTTGTCCAGGAAAAGTGTAGTCTAGTTCATTAGGAAAAGTGGTAGTAGTCTGCATTTCTGACTATGAAAGTATAGTGTAGTTGACTAGCAAAAGTGCAGGCTAGTTCATTAGGAAAAGTGGCAGTGGTCTCCATTTTTGACTACCAAAGTGCAGTATAGTTGACTGGTAAAAGTGTAGTCTAGGTCATAAGGAAAAGTGATAGTGGTCTGCATTTTCAACTACCAAAGCATAGGTAGTTGACTAGCAAAAGTGTAGTCTAGGTCATTAGGAAAAGTGTAGTCTAGTTCATTAGGAACAGTGGTAGTGGTCCACATTTTTAACTACCAAAGTGTAGTGTAGTTGACTGGTAAAAGCATAGTCTAGGTCATTAGCAAAAGTGGTAGTGGTCTGCATTTTTGACTACCAAAGTGTAGTGTAGTTGACTAGTAAAAGTGTAGCATAGATCATTAGCAAAAGTGTAGTCTAGTTCATTAGGAAAAGTGGTAGTGGTCTGCATTTTTGACAACCAAAGTGTAGTGTACTTGACTAGTAAAAGTGTAGTCTAGGTCATTAGCAAAAGTGTAGTGTAGTTCATTAGGAAATGTGGTAGTGGTCTGCATTTTTGACTACCAAAGTGTAGTCTAGGTCACTAGGAAAAGGGTAGTCTAGTTCATTAGGAAAAGTGGTAGTGGTCTGCATCTTTGACTATCAAAGTGTAGTCTAGGTCATTAGCAAAAGTGTAATCTAGTTCATTAGGAAAAGTGGTATTGGTCTGCATTTTTGACTACCGAAGTGTAGTCTAGGTCATTAGAAAAAGTGTAGTCTAGTTCACTAGGAAAAGTGTAGTCTAGTTCATTAGGCAAACTCATAGGTGGTCTGCATTTTTGACTAGTAAAAGTGTAGCCTAGGTCATTAGCAAAAGTGTAGTCCAGTTCATTAGGAAAAGTGTAGTCTAATTCATTAGGAAAATAGGTAGTGGTCTGCATTTTGACTACCAAAGTGTAGTGTACTTGACTAGTAAAAGTGTAGCCTAGGTCATTAGCAAAAGTGTAGTCCAGTTCATTAGGAAAAGTGTGGTCTAGTTCATTAGGAAAATTGGTAGTGGTCCGCATTTTTGACTACCAAAGTGTAGTGTACTTGACTAGTAAAAGTGTAGTGTAGGTCATTAGCAAAAGTGTAGCCTAGTTCATTAGGAAAAGTGGTAGTGGTCCGCATTTTTGACTACCAAAGTGTAGTGTAGTTGACTAGCAAATGTGTAGTGTGATTCATTAGCAAAAGTTTAGCCTAGTTCATTAGGAAATTTGGTAGTAGTCCGCTTTTTTGACTAGCAAATAAGGTTTACAGTTGATTACCATAAGTGTGCCATAATTCTATTAGCCGAAGTGCCGAGTGCCTGCCCCACAGCCTGAGCCGAATTCCCCACAATGTGGCTGTGTGACACTTTGTGCCCAATTAATGCCACTTCCCTCCACTCCGCTTTTTTGATTATGTAAGCAAAAAAGCGGCCTCAACTGACTTATTTCTCCCTCACTACCCTTCCTCCCCACAGTTTTCCATGCTCCACTCTATCCCAGTGCATTTGGAACATTCCTCCCCTCATATTTGCTAGCTTATTTTATCCAATTTGCTACAATGCATGGGAATTAAAATAAATAGGGGCAAAATGCGAACTGTCTTCCCATTCCTGTAGTTCTTCATGTATTCCTATGGAAATTTCCACCCAGCCTTCCTTCATATCACCCTACAACATATTAAAATTATAGATCATTCCAACCCCCCCATCTTTATATATGACCAGTTCTCCCCCTCCCCCTGTAGACATGAATCCTCCTCACTGAAATGAGTTCTGACACCTTTGGAACATGGGAAGGCCAGCCCACCATCACTGTGTGCAATAGTTTGTATGGTTTATAGGACAAATAAGATTTGGCTCCCCTTTTCCAGCTTTTCCCTGGCAGGGTCATTACCACTCATCCACCTTCCAAACCTATCTTTTAGTTTTGGGGACAGGTTCCTGCCATGTATATCTACCAATGTACACAGTCTCGGTTGCATCCAATCAGTATTGAAGGTGCTACAAGGCTGCCGAGTTATTTGGACCGTGGGAATGTGCACGAAGATTTTAGGAGACTCCTAAAACATATCTAAAACTCACCATGGCACACCACACAGTTGCTCTGGGGAGTTCATACTTTGAGGAAGTCCTATTTGACCAGGTGTGATGATGATTCAAGCATTCTTGTCAAGTATTGTCACCCAAATCAGCACAGGTGCAAAAGTACTTCTGGTTAGTGTAGCATATGATACCAGCAGGATTGATTATCAATGATGGGACATTCATGCCCCACACATAAAGGGTAAAGCTATGGTGGATTTGAATAGTCACAGAGGATGTAGAATAACAGGGCCAGTTAGGATATGACCGTATTATCATCATTAGAGCAACTGTGTGGTGTGCCATGGTGAGTTTTAGATATGTTTTAGGAGTCTCCTAAAATCTTCGTGCACATTCCCACGGTCCAAATAACTCGGCAGCCTTGTAGCACCTTCAATACTGATTGGATGCAACCGAGACTGTGTACATTGGTAGATATACATGGCAGGAACCTGTCCCCAAAACTAAAAGATAGGTTTGGAAGGTGGATGAGTGGTAATGACCCTGCCAGGGAAAAGCTGGAAAAGGGGAGCCAAATCTTATTTGTCCTATAAACCATACAAACTATTGCACACAGTGATGGTGGGCTGGCCTTCCCATGTTCCAAAGGTGTCAGAACTCATTTCAGTGAGGAGGATTCATGTCTACAGGGGGAGGGGGAGAACTGGTCATATATAAAGATGGGGGGGTTGGAATGATCTATAATTTTAATATGTTGTAGGGTGATATGAAGGAAGGCTGGGTGGAAATTTCCATAGGAATACATGAAGAACTACAGGAATGGGAAGACAGTTCGCATTTTGCCCCTATTTATTTTAATTCCCATGCATTGTAGCAAATTGGATAAAATAAGCTAGCAAATATGAGGGGAGGAATGTTCCAAATGCACTGGGATAGAGTGGAGCATGGAAAACTGTGGGGAGGAAGGGTAGTGAGGGAGAAATAAGTCAGTTGAGGCCGCTTTTTTGCTTACATAATCAAAAAAGCGGAGTGGAGGGAAGTGGCATTAATTGGGCACAAAGTGTCACACAGCCACATTGTGGGGAATTCGGCTCAGGCTGTGGGGCAGGCACTCGGCACTTCGGCTAATAGAATTATGGCACACTTATGGTAATCAACTGTAAACCTTATTTGCTAGTCAAAAAAGCGGACTACTACCAAATTTCCTAATGAACTAGGCTAAACTTTTGCTAATGAATCACACTACACATTTGCTAGTCAACTACACTACACTTTGGTAGTCAAAAATGCGGACCACTACCACTTTTCCTAATGAACTAGGCTACACTTTTGCTAATGACCTACACTACACTTTTACTAGTCAAGTACACTACACTTTGGTAGTCAAAAATGCGGACCACTACCAATTTTCCTAATGAACTAGACCACACTTTTCCTAATGAACTGGACTACACTTTTGCTAATGACCTAGGCTACACTTTTACTAGTCAAGTACACTACACTTTGGTAGTCAAAATGCAGACCACTACCTATTTTCCTAATGAATTAGACTACACTTTTCCTAATGAACTGGACTACACTTTTGCTAATGACCTAGGCTACACTTTTACTAGTCAAAAATGCAGACCACCTATGAGTTTGCCTAATGAACTAGACTACACTTTTCCTAGTGAACTAGACTACACTTTTTCTAATGACCTAGACTACACTTCGGTAGTCAAAAATGCAGACCAATACCACTTTTCCTAATGAACTAGATTACACTTTTGCTAATGACCTAGACTACACTTTGATAGTCAAAGATGCAGACCACTACCACTTTTCCTAATGAACTAGACTACCCTTTTCCTAGTGACCTAGACTACACTTTGGTAGTCAAAAATGCAGACCACTACCACATTTCCTAATGAACTACACTACACTTTTGCTAATGACCTAGACTACACTTTTACTAGTCAAGTACACTACACTTTGGTTGTCAAAAATGCAGACCACTACCACTTTTCCTAATGAACTAGACTACACTTTTGCTAATGATCTATGCTACACTTTTACTAGTCAACTACACTACACTTTGGTAGTCAAAAATGCAGACCACTACCACTTTTGCTAATGACCTAGACTATGCTTTTACCAGTCAACTACACTACACTTTGGTAGTTAAAAATGTGGACCACTACCACTGTTCCTAATGAACTAGACTACACTTTTCCTAATGACCTAGACTACACTTTTGCTAGTCAACTACCTATGCTTTGGTAGTTGAAAATGCAGACCACTATCACTTTTCCTTATGACCTAGACTACACTTTTACCAGTCAACTATACTGCACTTTGGTAGTCAAAAATGGAGACCACTGCCACTTTTCCTAATGAACTAGCCTGCACTTTTGCTAGTCAACTACACTATACTTTCATAGTCAGAAATGCAGACTACTACCACTTTTCCTAATGAACTAGACTACACTTTTCCTGGACAACTACACTGCACTTTGGTAGTCAAAAAATGCAGACTACTGCCACTTTCCCAATGAACTAGAATAAACTTTTTCTACTCAACTACCACTTTTCCCAATGAAATAGACTACACTCTTGCTAGTCAACTGCACTGCACTTTGGTATTCAAGCATGTGCACTACCTACCAATTTTCCTAATGAATTAGACTGCACTTTCACTAATGAACTAGACCACACTTTGGTAGTCAAAAGTGCAGACCACTACACATTTTCCTAGTGAACTAGACAGCACCTTGCCTAGTGCACTATGTATACTATACTTTGGCTAGTCAGCTTCACTACACTTTGGTAGTCAAAAATGTGGACTGCAGCAAATTTTCCTAATGGACTACAGTACACTCTTGCTAATTAACCATCCTACACTTTTGGTAGTTAACTACAGTACACTTTTGCTAGTCAACTACACTACACTTTGATAGTCAAAAGTGTGGCCCTCTACACATTTTCTTTGTCAACTAGACCAAACTATTTTTTAGCCTGGAGAATACCCAATTGCCTTCAGGGTCTGGTCAATTTGGCAAGGGAAATGGCCAGGGTTGGACTGGGAGTGGGTTGATTTAGCCTGGACAAGATCTAGTTGGCACCTGGGCCAGGTCAATTTGCCATGGGGAATGACCAGGGTCATATTGGAACCTTGGTCAATTTAAGCTGGAGAAGATCCAGCTGCCACCAGAGACAGGTCAGTTTGGCATGGGGAAAATCCTATCAGCACCCCAGCCACTCCTGTTATATGGGAGATTATCCAGGCATCTTCTGGAGAATCCCCAGGTGTTGGGTATTCCCAACCACTTGACACCTATAAGGTTATAACATCTGTAAGAATATATGAACCTAATAGGTCCCCAAAGGGGGTTGACTGAAGTGAGCTCCAAGTGTCCCCCTGGAGAATCTCCAGTGCCATTTGACCACCCCGGGGAATTTCCAAATGTCCTCTTGGAGAATCTCCAACAACCCCCCTGGAGAATCTCCAACCCCATTTGACCACCCTGGGGAATCTCCAAATGTCCCCTTGGAGAATCTCCAACCCCATTTGACCACCCTGGGGAATCTCCAAGTGTTCCCCTGGAGAATCTTCAGTCCCATCTGACCACCCTGGGGAATCTGCAAGTGTCCCCCTGGAGAATCTCCAGCCCCATTTGACCACCCTGGGGAATCTCCAAGTGTTCCCCTGGAGAATCTTCAGTCCCATCTGACCACCCTGGAGAATCTCCAGCCCCATTTGACCACCCTGGGGAATCTCCAAGTGTCCCCCTGGAGAATCTCCAGTCCCATTTGACCACCCTGGGGAATCTCCAAATATCCCCTTGGAGAATCTCCAACTGCCCCCCTGGAGAATCTCCAACCCCATTTGACCACCCTGGGGAATCTCCAAGTATCCCCCTGGAGAATCTCCAGCCCCATTTGACCACCCTGGGGAATCTCCAAATGTACCCCTGGGGAATCTCCAAATGTCCCCCTGGGGAATCTCCAAATGTCCCCTTGGAGAATCTCCAACTGCCCTCCTGGAGAATGTCCAACCTGATTTGACCACCCTGGGGAATCTCCAAATGTTCCCCTGGAGAATCTCCAACCCCATTTAACCACCCTGGGGAATCTCCAACTGCACCTGTGGAGAATCTCCAATCCAATTTGACCACACTGGGGAATCTCCATGTGCCTCCCTGGAGAATCTCCAATCCCACTTGACCAACCTGAGGAATCTCCAATTGCCCCCCTGGGGAATGTCCAACCCCATAGCAACCCCCCTGGACCCACTGGAGAATCCCCATGTGTCCCCCTGGATATTCTCCAACCCCATGACCACCCTGGGGAATCTATGAGTGTCTCCCCAGAGAATCTCTAACCCCATTGGACCACCCTGGGGCATCTCCAAGTGTCCCCCTGGAGATTCTCCATTCCCATTTGACCACCCTGTGGAATCTCCAACTGCCCACCCTGGAGCATCTCCAACCCCATATGACCACCCTGGAGTATCTCCAATCCCATTTGACTGCCCTGGGGAATCTCCAAGTGTCCCCCTGGAGATCCTCCACCCCAATTTGACCATCCTGTCCTCAAATTCCCTCTGAAAGTGGTCTATTTACCCTGGGGGAACCCAGAAACAACCCAGAATTGTCTGTTTTTGCTGCAGAAATTCCACAGCTAGGTATATTCACCCTGGAGAAAGTCCCACAGTACCTGGGAAGAGGTCTATTTGCACTGGAGATATCCCATAGCCAGAGTCCATTTATCCTGGGGAAAATTCAGAAACAGCCTAGGAAGAGGTCTGTTTTGGCCACAGAAATTCCACAGCTAGGTCTATCTAGCCTGGAGAAAGTCCCAGAAGTCCTGGGGATAGGCTTACAATTTAGGTTGGAGGAATGCCATAACTAGGTTCATTTAGTATGGAGAAAGCCTGGGGAAAGTCCCAGAACATGTAGGAAGAGGACCATTCATGCTGGAGAAAGTCCCATCACCCCCTAGGAAGAGGTCTATTTATGCTGGAGAAAGTCCCACCACCCCCTTGGAAGAGGGTCCATTTGTGCTGGGGAAAGCCCAATGACCCCCAGCAGGAGGCCCTATATAGGTTGGAGAAAGTCCAACATGGACCCCAGGAACTCTGTAATATTGGTGGCCCAGATATAATAGTGCTGGAGAAAATCCCTTGATATGTCAGCTCTGGAGAATCTCCAGGGCCTGCCAGAGGACTGGAGAATCTCCAGTTGCAGCTGGGAATACCCAGGCAGTTGACACCTCTTAGGTATAAACATCTATAAGAATATGTCAACCTAATAGGTCCCCTTAGGGGGGTGACTGAAGTGCAGATGCATGGGTTGATCCTGCAACTCATGGTCTCTACTCATTTGCATATCATAGTGATGGCATGGCAGAGGTGGGTGTGCTTGATTGTGGTTAGGTTCTCCAGGGCATTCATTCACAGAAGGGGCTGGTGCCATCTCTCCATCCCCAGAAGAACTGCCAATGTAACCCTCCTCAGCAGCTAATAGCCTGGCAGAGGCTGTAGAAAGGGAGCTTGAGGATTCAGCCATGGATCTATCAGGGTGTATCCTTCGGGATAGGTTGAATGCATTGTCAGGGTCACAGTTTTGACCTCCCCCCTGCACTGGCCATGGACCTGGCCACCCAGATTGAAGGTGAGACCATCAGGTAGATAGATCTGCAGTGGGGTTAGTCTACAGCAATGCCATTGTCAGACACAACAACATACATGGTGAAGGGCTAAGTATTTTTCTGTGCCTTCTTCCACTCTCCATGGGACCAGCTGCCAGTAGCAAGATTGTGACACCAGGCCATTCTCGCTGAGACTCATATCCTGTAGAATAATGGAGTTAGTCCCAAAAGAGGGTTCACCTCCTCACTGTTCCCAACCTGTTTCACATGGAGCAACTACACAGGCATCTGGGCCCTGACAGGATGTATCACAGCAATGATCAGTTTGGCTATGAAGGGATTCCCTACCAGCTCAATATCAATCCCAGGTGGTATGACCCATCAGGCAGAGGGTGGTATGTTCGCTATGGCCCTTATCACCACCAGTACATCCTTCCACTGCCATTCGCTCCACACCATTACCCAGGGTATGCTAATAAACCTATAATACATCGACAACCTGCCATGAGGGGATCTGGGCACTATACCAATGCACCTCTCCCTTTCCAGAGCATGCACAATGTCAATTACACCAATCCCAGTGGTGGCTGGGAGTTGTCTGCAAGGCCCTGTCGATGTGCTGAGGTTACAACCTGAAGCAATCTGATGCTGGGGCACTCCTGGGTACTCGAGGTGGTGCTGAATGTTCTATGGGAACAGTTGTCACCAGCTTAGACATCATGCCAGATCCACCTGACCCAGATGGTGATATTCCAAGTACCAGTGATGTATGAACAGATATGTATGAGCTGTCTCTGTTTTCTCTTTGTTAATTGATGCCCCAGGATAATTGCATCAACAGTAGGTACGCCATGCTCATGCCTACATTCATGTCTCCAAGTTACATGTTACTTGTATCCTCCAAGCAATTGCTTCAACAGCAGTTACTGTATCTCCGAATCTCATATTTCTATGTCTATGGAAGGCAGTCCTGTTATGTGGCAGAAAATATATAGATTTGCTGGTATTGAATGAAACATTGCTACCTTTGCCTATGATATTTGCCAGAGCCTCTGGTAGGAATGTGGAGGTGGAACATTGAAAGCTTCATGCCTGCATAAATTGTGTTGGCAGACAACCTCCAAAGAGGTTCTGATGGACCTCGTAAGAGGGTCCAGCATAACATTGGAAGTCTCATAACAGGATGAGTTGTGTTGGCAGAAAACCTCAGAAGAGGCTCTGACAGACCCTGTGTGATAGATTACAGGAGACCGTGGGAACACTCAAGTCAGCCACAGCCTCGGGGGTATGTGCAGGCATAACCATGAAAATCCAGGAGGGTTGTCACAGAGGGTTATGAAAATATGCTGTCCATATTGGGAATTTGGTGGGCATGATGCCAAGGGAGGGTGTCTCTTAGATATATTTTGCCTTGCAAAGAAACCCTATCTAAAGACCATGGGAACATCAAAAAACTGCTGCCAAGGGTGCATCAGTCACCATTAATGAGGCATGGCATGCTATCAATGCTGTGGATGATTTGGCAGTTGTGATTGGCCTTACATTACATAAATAGAGTGTGGACTGTCAGCTTACTACTTTGGTCTTATTGCAAGGTGGCAGTGCAGATGGACATCACTTGCCTCCGAACATCTGCCACTGAGTGGACCTACAACTTGCATTGACTTCAATTCCCATCCATACCAT
The DNA here is from genome assembly GCA_024663475.1 of Pisolithus thermaeus. Classification (NCBI taxonomy): domain Eukaryota; kingdom Fungi; phylum Basidiomycota; class Agaricomycetes; order Boletales; family Pisolithaceae; genus Pisolithus; species Pisolithus thermaeus. The sequence goes on from JANFAF010000036.1 coordinate 393,954, forward strand.
CTTGGTGAGTCAATGAATTGTTCCTTACAGATGGACAGCATGTGGCAGAGATGGGCAAAGGGGAACACCTGGTGCCTTTATAGTTGCAGTCTGTATACAGTATATAATGCAGGCCCGAAGGCAGCTGGAAGCCAACCAAACATTTCCCCCTCCCCATTTCATTCATGGCTTCTACTCGCAAAAGCTCACTCAATGAAGCAGTGCCTGCAGCCAACATCAGCAGCATGCCTATCACACAGTGATTGTGCACTGCACATTACAACTGTGCCCCTCCTCCTCTACAAGGGCAGATGAAGACAGTGCTCATAGACAAAACCAAGAATAGATATGTCGGACCAGTGGAACCTTCACAGTTCTTGGAGGATTATCTGCCTTGCTTGAACCCCACACCTACTCCTCCTCTCAAGGAAAGGGAACTAATGGAACTCGAAAAGGCCACTAAGGCAACATCAGAAAAACAAATGTACTAGTCATTTGTCAGTGTCTCATCATCATTGTCCCTATTCCTCTGACACACACTGCCTGTGTAGAAAGATGCACTGAAGTGATTTGCTAAAGACATGGAGTTTATGGAGACTAGCAAAAATCCAGTGGAGGATGATTCTGTGCCTGGTGCCAAACCAGACTTTTGTCTGTATGAGGTCGCTAAAAATCCTGAAAAGATGGGTTTCTCTGCAGTGGAGCTGTGCATAGAACTGAAATGCAGTGTCTTGTGGGACCCTTTCCAGGACTTTGACCTGAAGAAAAACAAGGGTGAATCCCATGATCCATTCAAGAAAGATACTGTGATCATCAACAACACTCAGGCCTGGATAACTTCATATGCTGTCAGGCAATTTTATTCCCAGTATCAGTTCTTTGCATTCTCAGTTGTCATCTTTGGGGATCATGTGCAGTTGGTCTGATGGGACTGCAGTGGTGCCATCATCAGTGTGAGGTTCAATTTATATGTGAACCTTTTGGTCGACTTTCTCTGGAGGTTTTCTCACTTATCGCATGAGGACAGAGGTCTTGACCCTACCATGTCTCCTGCCTCTGATCTTTCTGACAAAACTGCACAAGAGATCTGTGAGATATTGAACTTAAAGGCAGGGACTGCTCTCCTCAAATTGAATAGGTGTGCTCACTGTGTGGGGAGTTCAGTCCTTCTCAACCCTGGGTGTAGGTGCCAGGTCCAGTCATTGTCCCAAGATGGACCCAATCATACAGACATTAATTTCTCCATGACCAAGCAGAGCGGATCTCCCCTCCTGTGCTCAGTCATTCAGACATGTTGTAGGGATTTTTGGCATTTAGAATCAGAGGAATGGAATGTATACCCCAAGCAATGAGACAGAAAGTTGCCATCTCCTTTGCCTACCACCTGATATGCATCCACACCAACAATCACCAACCAGTTGGGACTCCTCATCAGCAAATCAGTAATTGACTGTACAGCTCTGTACCGACAATGACAGTGCTTACAGCAGCACAGGTAGGTCCCCCACTGTGCACTCGTGACACAGTTACCTCACAGTTATGTACAGACTGTCACTCTACCTTGGGTCCTGTACAAACCATGCCAAATATAGAAGTAATATACAGTGGCTCAAAAAAGTGTCCCAATGTTGGGTCATTCTGGAAAGATCTTGCATTGGTTAAGAATGAGGTCATGGGCTTGCAGGGAGTTTGAAAGTACTAGGTCTTGGCTTCACAATGCCACCTAAGTCATGTGATCTGGTTGTCATGAAGATAAGATATAATGATTTTAAAATGTCAACTCATTGGGACACTTTTTTGAGCATGCATCCAATCTGTGGTTATGGGATTCACTATGCCCTCCTACTGTTTATTTGGTCATACACATAAAGCCTAACTGTACCACATGATCTGACAAGTGGTTCATAAGCATGCAAACAATGCCAAACATCAAATTTAGACCACTAAGCCTCAGTCCTTTGCCACAACTCAAGAGATCATCTTTCTCACTCATCAGGGTCAGTCTCTCATGGAATCTCATTAAATACCAGTGCATGCCACAGTGTCATCCATGTAATATACTCCAATTACCATAGGTCCCTTTAAAATTCTGCTGGAAGTCAAGCAAATGCTGTTTACCTTACTCATGCCTGGGGTGCATTGTCACTACTCAGTACTGGGAAAGCTGAATATGTCAAGGAGGTCAATCTAATACTTCAGGACATGAAGATTGAACTGATCCCCTCCCAGCCCATGCAATGTTATCCACAGAAGGCTGACATGAAGGCTGAGGTAGAGCAAAGTGCTCCATTGCAATCCAAGCATTATATGAGAGCTGGCCAGACTGCACCCCAAATTGTCTTGCACATGGCTGCAAAGGTGTCATTGGGTTATGAGTGGCCACAGGAGATATCTAGGATCAGATGGAAGGAAATTATCTGTACCCTGCCTCCTCAGTAGCCTATCCCTCCCCATACCTCTGGAGTCCAAAGAAGGGTTTTGTTTTACCCTGGTCTTCATGGCAGCTTTCCAAGGATGAAAATGCATTGGTTGGGAGGGGATCAGTCTAATCTTCATGTCCTGAAGTATTAGATTGACCTCCTTGACATATTCAGCTTTCCCAGTACTGAGTAGTGACAATGCACCCCAGGCATGAGTAAGGTAAACAGCATTTGCTTGACTTCCAGCAGAATTTTAAAGGGACCTATGGTAATTGGAGTATATTACATGGATGACACTGTGGCATGCACTGGTATTTAATGAGATTCCATGAGAGACTGACCCTGATGAGTGAGAAAGATGATCTCTTGAGTTGTGGCAAAGGACTGAGGCTTAGTGGTCTAAATTTGATGTTTGGCATTGTTTGCATGCTTATGAACCACTTGTCAGATCATGTGGTACAGTTAGGCTTTATGTGTATGACCAAATAAACAGTAGGAGGGCATAGTGAATCCCATAACCACAGATTGGATGCATGCTCAAAAAAGTGTCCCAATGAGTTGACATTTTAAAATCATTATATCTTATCTTCATGACAACCAGATCACATGACTTAGGTGGCATTGTGAAGCCAAGACCTAGTACTTTCAAACTCCCTGCAAGCCCATGACCTCATTCTTAACCAATGCAAGATCTTTCCAGAATGACCCAACATTGGAACATTTTTTTGAGCCACTGTACATAGATGCATAAAACTAGGCCCTGAGACAGGTCTGTACAGTTAGCAAAGTCTGTACAGTTAGCAAAGTCTGTACAGCTTGCTAAGTCTGTACAATACTGTGTTGGACTGTACAACAAGCCCCACTCTGTGCTGTGTGGCCCACAATCATGTGTAGGTACTGTACTTACTGTACCACACCATAGGGCTGTGGTCAAACTGTATCACACCGTTGAGCTGTCATTGTACTGTATATTCCTGTTGGAGGCAACAGAAACTGAAAATTCTGCATTGAAAATTAAACTATGACCAGACCACAACACCAGACATAATGCTAGTCTAAGATAATATCAAAATGATTACTGTCCTGTGCCACTGCAGGACGACCAATTGGAGTGTAGCCCGTCCTATTTATCCATGTGAGCAGAATAGTGTATAGGTGACTGGATACTTACATGCTGAGGTTCACCCACTCTTCAAGCATAGCATTAAGCTTAGGCCCATGGTACGCATGGAAAAGCACTGCTTCGAGCTTGGGAACCATTGTGTTGAATGCACTGTTGAGGGCTTCACTACTGAGCTTGGATTCTTTGGGGATGAACCTGTGCATCTTGTATATACAGAGAACCTCATGAATCTAATTGATAGTTCTCATCTGGGACCACAACTCGAGAATGGTAAAACCCTTACAATAGCTGCAACAAGAAGAAGCACCTTGTATGGGACATATTGCTGGAACTCAGTGAACTGGCAGAGAGATTTCACAGAGTTACTGTAATACACAGCGAGACAGACAGATTTCAGTGCATCATGAGCAAAGTGACTTGTTTTCCCCTTAATTGATGCATCAGCCATGTGACAATAGAGAATAAAGGGAAAGTACTTGGGCATCCACCTCTCCTCAGAGATACACACCCCCTTTCAGAATCTCTTCTGCCCTGATTTTGATTGCTCTGTGACAGTCTGCCTCAGTTGTGGCACTTGGAGGGGGAAGAGCTGATACTGAGCTGGAATAATTCAGATAGCAGCCTTCTTGATCTTGCTGTGGAATGTATGTGTGTCTGCAAAAATCTGTGATCTTGTTAGTGGGACATATCATGCATGTTGACAGCATACCAATTTCGCCATGTCAAGCTTGTACTGCGGGTAGTAGCCTTTGAATAAGACACATATTAGAAATGGGAGAAACAAGGAAGACAGAAAACTTATACCAGCTTTGACCTTGAGATTTTTCTCTTCGTAATGGGCTAGAACTTCAAACAGAATCTCAGAACATTGGCCCTGGATTGCTACTTCATGTCATGGAACAGGCTCTTCCAATGCAACATACAATCACATCCAGACCTTTGCAAGGTCAAAGAGTTTATTCCATAGTGGGGGGAAAAAACTGGCTGTCAAAGACTTCACTGGTTGATTACCTTTGGGATTCTTTGAGTACTTAGTGCAATGTCCCTGTCCAGTTAGCTTAGGTGTTCCAGACATTACTTCACTGTTATCCTCTTTGAGACCGAGCTTGTCCTCAGTACTGGTGTGTTGCTTCTTCAATTTTGGCAAGCTGATGGTACTCAGATAGCTCGGTGATGGTGAGTGGTGGCAGTTTCTAGCATGATGATGATTGAGGACATCATAATCTACACCTGCCTAGGGTCACTTAGCCCTTGCAGTACTGCTACATGGACTGTGTATGAGCTTACTCTTTCATCTCCTGGACAATGAGCTTGACAATTGTCATGCCTGTCACCATCTGAAGTACCTGAACCCAAGTTTGATTGGGGTGGAGATGGGGGAGGCTGTGGTGACACTGGATCATCAGCTCACATGTTCTGGGCGGAAGAATGTGGTAAGGATGCTTGAGAAGGTAGACATGGTCTGGAGGGCTGAGCACCTTGATGCTGTGAGAGATAGGAATGGATTGGAGCACATGGCTGAGGACAACCCCCTGAAGGAGCAGGCAGCTGACTGGGATGACAGGCCCAAGCATGGGGAGGGAGCTGCAGCTGAGAAGACTGGGTAGAAGTACAAGATGATGATTCAGAAACAAAGAGCCCAGCTGGCGAGATGACACATGGGCAAGGGGGATCAATATCTGTGATGAGTTCTGCTGACGAGCAGGCATCACAGTCTCGAAGCTTGGCTGTCAGTCATCTAAATGGTCATCAGTGTGATCATCCACATCATCATGCCTCACAACTTCATCTTCTTTCCTCTTGCCAGTGTCACTATCCTCATAATTCACATCATCTACCACCATTAATCGAATACTCAGTGTGATTTATATGACAGCCAGAAATTACTTACAATCAGATTGATCAATGTGGTCTTCAGCCCATTCATCCAAATCTGTCAGATGAAATACCCTGTCTTCAAGGTGATCATTCTCATTGTTGGAAGACTGAAGCACCTTGGGAGAGCTCAGAAGTGACAACGGACTACTGGGTTGATGCTGGACATCCTCCACAGATGGAGACAGAGAAGGTTGGTTTTGAGGTAAAACCTTGTAGGCTGGGGGGTGTGATGGAGCAGCCATTGGTAGTCCTTGAGGGGTTTGAATGGCAGCATGAGACCAGCTGGATTGAGGATGGGCAGTAGGATTTAGTTGGGTAACTGGGGAAATATGGCATCCACTTCAAGACTTGTGACAATGGTATCAAACCCACCTTTCTTTGTGTGAGACAACATGCTGTTGTTTGTACTTCCTTGTTCATAGACATCAATTGTTTGCGAGCCAACATAAGTAGGCGCAGCTGGATTTTCAAGCTGGAGGCCAAAGCGACTACCTGAAGGGCAGGATGTCAGTGAATTTTGTAAGACACCCTCTGGCATGGTAGGTTGCTCATCCTGTGATGCAGGTAGTTGACTTGATTGATCACCAGGCACATTATTGGGAGGAGCGCTGAGTCCCTACATGTACATTAGCTAGCAGATGTTTGATGATGGAGACACTTACTCCATTCTTGGACTCTCTAGTAACCTTGCAAGTAGCTTTCTTCATCTGGTGTGGTGCTGGAGCCATGTCATTGACAGGCTCATCCCCAGGAATCTGGTGCAATGGCTTGGGCAGCCACCTGTGTGCTTCAATGGCAAGCCCTGCCTTCTCCAGCTGTATAACATGGCCACCTTGGCCAGCAGTAACCTGTGTCAAATGCCTAGAAGAAGCCACAGAGTGACTTTGAGGTACTGGTGGGTCCATGGTGTTACCACCTTTCACCTCTGCCTGACAGCCTCTGCCCAATGGCATTCTGGGATGGGTGGGGGTTACTTGGCAGGAAGCAACCTGAGAGGCCAGACTGGGGACACTGTTGCTCTTACATAAAACTCTTCTGTGAGGTTGGCAGTAAGTAATTAGTAAGACTTGAATGTTAGAATACTCAATTATGGGGGATGTGATGACCATGGCAACTAGTAGCATAAAGCAATTCTCTGCAAATGAACCAGCTTTTTACACTCCAGCAAGAGAATTGATTGTTAACAAGTATCTCTAAAATTCAATCAGTGAGATGACCAGTGGTACCACTGAAGTGGTAACCAATGGTAACCAACAGTACCCAAGTGGTTCTGACTGGTCCTGATGACAGTCCATCCCTCTGATAGGCTACTACAATGGCCAGACTTAGGTACTACTCAAGCAGCCCTCCATCAAAGGTTCAACTGGTGAAGGGGCAAGCCCACTGAAGTAGATGACCATGGTATGAGAAGTGAAGGACATTACCTCACAGTTGAGTGGTCTACAATTTATGCAACCATATCCTTGACTTGTGAGTGACACACAGAGGGCAGTCAGGGCGCTTCTCTCGCTCGAAAAATCTGGGGAGGAGGGGGGTAAGAGAGTGGTACATGTCATGGAGCAAGGGCAGATGAGAGGATCAGTTCGTGATGGAGGCATGAGCAAATGCAAGTAGTCCTCAAGATATACGTGGGACACCAAGCCAATGTGGTAGACATCAGAGGTTGCAGGTATGAAGATGAATCCCAGTGTATTGGCATGCACAAGGTACATAACCACAGTGAAGTGGTTGCCACCTGCAAGTGCATATTGGAGGTATGCAGAATGGGGGGAGATCAACAAGCCACAACCTGTGGGTTCCAATTCCTCATCATTGAGTTGATCACTCCAACTCAAGCACATGTGACCCATCAACAGGCCCACCACTGGCCAACCTGGAACACAGGAACATGTTGTGAGCAATTGGTGCAGCCAAGGGGCCACCTCCACATCTGAAGTTTGGATGGTGGCGAGTGTTGCAGACAGCCAAAGAACACCAAGGGGCTGCTGCAAATGTTTGTAAAAAATGCAAGGAAACATATGTAAAATGCGATGCAGAAAGTCCATTGTGATGTAATGTGACCCACTTCCAGGAGGGTATTCCAATGCACAATGCTATCACCATGAGCAATAAGTAAACTGACCAAGGGGAGTCTGCAGATTTTGTCTAGCAATAGCCATTGTCAGGCAAATGATCAGATATTTGGTTGTGATTATTGCGACATGGCGGTGATGGCAGTGGCAGTGGCAGCAGCAGCAGTGTGTCTCTGTTTGGCAGTGCCAAGCATTGATGCCCTGTTGACACTGATGTGCTATGACTTAGTGGTTGATCATGACAGATGAAGACATGAGTACTCACATACAAAGCGCTGTACTTCGTTCTCTGCTTGCTGGAGTCTTACCTGAAGTTGCTGGGTGGTCATCTCAAGATACTTTACATGGGTGGTGGCGCAGTCAAGGAGGTAAACCTTGCTTGACCTCTGGTTGTAGACCAGAAGGGCATCCTTGAGCTGGTGGTAGCCAACCTGGAGTTCATTGTGACGCCTCTGCTCTGACTCGATGCACTGCTTGCAGATGGTCTCACAGTGAGCATCATTGTTGCCAGAGTTGCTAGCAGTGAGCTGGAATTCCTTATCTTCATCATCAGAGTCCTCATTGCAAGATTTCCTGTGAGCGGACTTGGTTGCTGAGTGAGTGGCAGGAGGGGCAATTTGGTTGAAGCAGTGGGAGTGGGGAATGGCAGCTGCATAAGGCATGCTGTGAACTGAGGCTGGGGAGTGAGTACCACTACCATGGCTGTGCCTGCCAGAGTTGAGGCTGTCCGAGGACAACTTGCCTGCACTGATGTTGTAGACAGCAGGGGGGAGATGCCATTGTCCAGAGGCATGTATGGATGACCAGGAGAGGTGGTTGCATAGGGAGTGGACGAGTAGGAGTACTCACTGATCATGTTGGCCAAGTTCAGTGAGTCAAAATCAAGCCACGGGGATGAGGAGGATGGACCTGGCACTGTCACATGATGTAAGCCAAATATAGTCCTGATGGTAGATCCTGATATTTGATGAGACTTACAAGCCATTGTGGAGATGCTGTAAGGGGACTGAGGGTATTGGAGGTAGGGTTCAAGGTTGAGGGAGTTGTAGCCAAAGGGGGTGTCAATGAAGTTGGGGCTGTGGGGGTGCTTGAGCAAGGTGGAGTCCATGGTGAGGAGAGCATTGGTTTGAAGGTAGGCAGAGTGGGATGATGTTTGCACAGCAGACAGCAATAAAGGGCACTAGGGTGCTTATGAGGCTAATGGATGGTATTGTCTCTAGCATCAACAAGAGTTGCAACACAAAAACAACAACAGGACTTATGTGAGGGCTGGCTGATACAACCCAGCCACACAATAAGACCCGCACACAAGCAAAAGAAGGAGGAAAGATAAAAAGAAAAGAGAAAGAATAAGAATAAAAGGTGGGTGGGAGGGAGGAGGGGGAAGGATACACAGGTACAAAGGTTGGAAGGGCTGGGGAGAGGAACAAGATGCAGATTCGATTCCATTGTTATATCCTTCCTATCTGGTCCCAATTTGGCTACAAGTTTCCTTACAAGGCAAGAGAGGCATATGTTCTGTACAAAGGAAAGAGAAGAGGGGGGGGGGGTGTTGCCTCATGTTGTGATTGGAATTTCTAGTCCCTTGTGAGAGCCTTCTGTGCTTGGAAAAAAAGGACATCAAATGGGGATTTCATTTGATGTGAAAGAAATCCAATCCCCTTTGGCATCTCACTGGTGTCGAATCTCTCCTCAACCCCCCCCCTCTCCCTTGCTGGTGGCATACTGGAAGTCCTCATTGTGAGACTTCCTGCGAGCAGACTTGGTTGCCGAGTGAGTGGCAGGAGGACTGACTGGGTCGAAGCAATAAGAGCAGGGGACAGTGGCTGCATAATGCATGCTGTGAAGTGAGGCTAGTGAATGAGCACCACTACCATGGCTGTGCCTGTCAGAGTTGAGGTGGTCTGAGGACAACTCACATTAATGTTGTAGACAGCAGGGGGAGAGATGCAGTTGTCTGGAGGCATATATGAACAACCAGGAGACAGGGTGGCATAGGGAGTAGATGAGTAGGAGTGCTCACCAATCATGTTAGCCAAGGTCAGTGAGTCAAAGTCAAGATGAAGAGAGGAGGAAGATGGACTGGGTGCTGTCACAATTCATGAATAAAGCAGAGGGGAAAAACATTTTAGAAACAAACAACATGAAGAGTGTGTCAAGCAGGGTGGATAGATACACATATGAGATGTTTAAGGTGTTCCATGAACACTTGGAGGCTGACATTGTCCATGAAGATTCCAGGACCAGTACTGGTGCCTGCTGCTGTGCCATATATCGACGTCATCATATGCATGGTAGAAGGGTTCAGCTTCAACTACAAGAAATGAGCCTGGTTGCCACCATGATAACAGACAACATATCGTAGGATGGGGAAATGGTCAACAAGGTGAACCTAGAATGTAAGAACGATCCTTAGCAATGCTGGATACTTAAAACAATCAGAGAGCAGTGGATTACCATGCATACCTATGCACTGGTAACAAGTGCTTCTAGGAGTTCCTTGAAATTCTCATAGCTGCCATGATCTTGGCATCCCACTTTCCTCCACCAGGAAAATGTTTCTCTGTGGAACATGAGGATGTGGAAGAACATATCCAAAAGAATGATGCTTGGTTTGATGGAAACATTATCAAGTAACACTGGCTGTGGTAGAACATCGAAAGTGGGCTGAATCATGATCAGCGAGTTATTTGCATCTTCCTCATTAAGGATATGTCTACAGCCATGCATTATTGCACTGCCTGTATGGAGAAAGCTTCACACAAACCTATAGGCAGCTGCCTGTCCAGGCTATTGTTATATACCTGTAAAAACTGACTCCTCCAGAGACAGAAGATGAACTGCAGGTAAATGCTGAAGTTATCTGACAGTCTGAAGCTTGCTGGGTCCCCCTTCCCATAATCAGCAAACTTCTGGCAAAGCCAGATCAACATCCAATCCAGCCAATGCGACACATCGGGAAAACTGTCAATCTTGGCTTAAAATGCTGCTATTCTGACCATCAAGATGGTGGCAGCCTCCTGGTCCAATGAAGTTGCAATGCTTGGTGATCCTGCCTTGGTAAAGTTACACACAATGGTTGTGACATGTAAGTGCCACTGTCCAGAGGAATGCTGATAGTGTGTCATGAATTGAATCAAACCCCGGGAGCCCGGCTGAAGCACTTGCCAAGCCAGAGTAACCACTTCGAAATACACAGCTGTTGATGTCTGTGGACTGATGGCACTTAGTCTCCACACAGAGGTTTGCCTGATAACAATTTCAGTATCTCCAACACAAGCAGATTTCTTTCCCTCCAAGATGACATGCCTGAGATACTTTCAGCTCCCTGGTTGTCTACCCAGTGTCCATCAGCCACATGCTATGTAAAGTTGGGAGAAACAAAAATACCTATATATCAAATGTAGCATTGAAGCCCATCTCCAAGAAGTCTTGGTCATCCTTGTTCAAAATACAAAGGAAACTCTGGTGGAAGGTGGAGGCCACGAATGAATCAGATAAAACAATGACACCATTAGTGGAGTTGGGTGGGGACTTCATCTCCAGCAATCCGAGTTGATCTAAGCAGCCAGTGAAGAGGTCGACTACATGCCCACCATTAGAGGCCCATTTCATGAGGCTTCATAGAATTAAGGAACCAATGAGAAGGGAAGCTCTTCATGCAACAGCTACCTTACCTTCACAGCACGCTTGTAACACTTGATGCTACCTCATTCAATGTCATGGTGGGAGTCTTTCAACTCATCGCTCACCATCATTCCAGGACCCTCCATAGCAGGACCACCATTGAATAGCATGGTTCAAGAGCCTGTGCCAAGGTAGTATGTCATCTTCAGGGGTCAGTGAGAGGTTACAACCCAGTAAAACAAGTATACTCACCTGTAGTAATCTGACTGTGACACTCAGAGCAACTTCAGTGCATCACAACAGACATCTCTCATTTGTGATGGGCCAAGAATCATGCAGGAGGGATTTGAGTATTCCAGTGAGCTGGAATTCCACTTGTTGCATTGGGAGTAAAGATTGGGCAGCACTGAATGCTTGCTGAGGCATGGGCTGACAGGAATGGGGAGCAGCTCAAACTGGTGTGCTCAATCCAAGCAACTTCTGAATTTTCTTGAAGTATATTCCTTACCACTGCAGAAGACAAGGATGGACTGCATTTGGTATATCAAATTTGTGGACTTGAATCTGTTGCATGTCAGCTATTATCTGCTGACCTTGATGGATGGTATACCATGGTACCAACAGTGATAAGCCTGATGAGGGCTTACAGTGAGATGTGATCGAGAAATGGCCTCATGAAGAGCCTTGAGGTCTTCCTTATCTACTAGGTAAGTATTGACCACAAAGAAGAAGATCGGGGGCACTTGAGCAGGATGAGAAAGAGTGTGTAGTCAATGGTAGTGCACTTAGAGAATTCATCAGTGAAAATGGACATCGACATTGCAGCAATACACATACAGAAATGCTGAAGCAAGGTGGGGTGCATGTGGCACAGCATGTATTTCCTAATCATCCCTAAACTCTCAAAAGTCCATCAAGGAGAGCATTTACATAACATTTTTTTTCAAGGTGTGAATGTGGGAGGTTGAGTGTGCTGACACTATTTAGAGTAACTATGTGATAGCATAGAAAAAGTCCTTGTCAAAGTATTTGTTCAAGAAAAACAACTGAGCAAAATGGATACTATTAGCAGAACTAAGTCAGTTATCAGCAGCAGCACCAAAATGAGGGGTAATGTGAGTGTAAGATCTGATCTGGTCTAGTGGAAATACCTCGCCAAGAGGTGTACCCAATGCATGTACTGCCCTCTGCAGTACATGTAAACCAGTTGCATTGTCAATGAGACCATGGGCTTGCTGAACTAAATCCAGTCATTCAGCATAGACGAGAGCATGATCAGCCCAAGGTATTGTGGTACCTCTCGGAGATAGCGGTGACATGATGAGTCAGATGAGACTGACATTGTGTCCTGTTCCACAAAAGCATGTCAATAGAAGCCCTCATCAGAGATGCAGATTATACCTGCTAAACCACTCAGCAGCCATTTATATTGCAGGTTTGTGTTCAAAATGGCAGCATCATATCTGCCAAGGTTCCAGTGGCAGTCTGGTGGGTGAGCATAAATAGTGAATGCTGAGGAGGACTTTGTTGAATCAAAATACATCTGCTGCTGCACACAAACCTTGAACCAGATGTGGAGATTGTTGAAGGGAAGGGGAGAGTTTGGCAAGGATCTTCATTGGTGTCCAAAGGAGTGAAAGTTTTGGCAAAAGGACCCTTTGTGATTTAAATAGTCACTCAATGCTCCACAAAGATCAGGAAGGCTGAAAGTATCTGCAGCATCATCAATACTTATGTGGCATATCGATGGTTTGTAGTTGGGTCGGAGCACAGTGTGGCCAATAGCCAATGTGTGGAGTGGCCTGGGCATGGAACCAAGAGGGGCATTGGAGAGCTTCTCAGCAGAATCAAAAAAGCAAATTGGTGAACAGTTGGATGACCATAGATCCTGTAAAATATTGATGATTGCATCATCACCTGCACTGTCTGCCATGTTCAGATCACTATGATTGAGTGTGTCAGTCTTGGAATTGTCCCCTGCAAGGCTATCATGAGTGTCGGTTCACTCAGAGAGTGAGACAGCAGTGTTAAAGAGGTGACATTTTTTGTCGTGATCAAGGGTGCAGCAGATCTGGGAGTCATAATTCTGGTTGTTCATTGTGGTTACTGGATCTTTGACAACTTCGATGTGGGCATGCTCGGTAGTGTTGGCTGACCATTGTATAACAGTGCCAGCCTGATGGATGCTTGGTGTGACACTCTGCATGAACTCTAGCTTTGGGATCTCCCAGTGGTCAAGGGCAGCCCCAGAGGTCTGGCCATGACATAGTCCAGCATCGATTATGGCATGCTTGTGGTCATGGAAGGTCTTGAGAGCAGCTGAAATACAATCATGCATTTGAGAAGTGATGGCAGGAGCTTGGGCAAGGTATCAGAATTCCATCAGAGCCTGAATGGCTATAACTACATCCACTTGAGGGAATCCAGCAATAACAACTATGATGTATCGCTGCACATCTCTTTGTGTATGCCCACCAACCTGCTTCAATTTTGTCATGCCTTGATTGAGGTGACAAAAGCCAGCAATTGGAGGCAACACAGAGAACTGGAAGTCCAGCTCTGCAGCCCCCAGTGCATGCTTGCACCATTGCATATCATGGTCCCAAAACTGGCAATGCCAGTAATGCAGAGCTTCTGGAGTGAGAAACTGAGAGGGATCAGCATATAGCCAGTCATGCCAAAAAGGGTGTGATATACCACTAAGTCGAAAATCCTCGCATGTGGCAAAGTACCATTCAACTTCATTTACATTACATTGGATAGACTGGAGTTGGGTGAGGGTGAGGGCAGCAGTATGTGGTGGATGATGGTCTGGATCTCCAAAGTCCTTATACATGGCAGTGGTTACCGGTGAGGTGTGTCCTTGTATGCATGCCAACATGCCTCTGGTGTGTCAACGATGTATGAGACCAATGGGTGAAGCAATTTACATAGATTTCCTATGGGGTCTGACATCATCCTGCCAAAACATGTGGCCTGTTTCAAGGGTTCGAGGACAATGTCTAGACAGTGATGGAAGAGACATGCCTCGAGAACAGAGCATATTTGGGTAGCAGGATGTGTAAATGCAGGAATTGGCATTAGTGCTAGGAGTAGGAATGCATGTGATGACCCTTTGTTCCTGATGTCCATATGAATGTTTGTGAGACTGATCAGGAGGGGATGGGCAACTTTCCCACCACACATATTTGTGATATGTGTCTTGTCTGATGACAGAATAACACTGCACAATGTACTACCTTTGGGAAATTTCAACTTGGAGGTAATCACATTACATATTTGCGTTCAAGAGCAAGAATAATTCATACCTGCAAATCCCATGGACTGTCACTACTCATCCACTCTGTGAATACTCTCACAATGCACTTGGTGGTAGTGAACAGGCAGAAAGGTGAGTAGTCCATCATTTGCATGAAGAGAGGATGGTTGAATAAGGACTCTACACAGTCCAACGAGTCACAGTAGTAAAGGGTGACAGGACTTTTCATTGGGTGGGTGGTAGGGACAACTTGAGCATTCCAGTGTGGTCTGGATGGGAGCATTTCAGCATGGGAGCGAAGTTCTTTGGCAGTAGAGAACGAGAGAGGAAGAGAATTCGTCTAAATAAGTATTAAGCGATGGAAACAGATGAATTAGTATTGACAGACTCACCAGATGCAATGACAAGAATTTGTCAATAGCTCTCATGCTAAGTCTGGATGTGAGAAGGAAGTTTGTGATCTCCCAATCACCAAGGCTAGCAAAAGGGTAATAAAGATTCTGCTGGCACCAGGAAGCATAGATGTCAAGATGAAATCATGCTAAAAATGTTTGTCCTCCATCAAAAATCTCTCTGGTGCCACAAAAGACCTCAAGAATACAACCCAACTCATTGTTGGTATTCAGTTGAAGGACTTCCTTGGGGTCCATGTGCTTGTCAGCCATCACAACAGATGGATGCTCCATTGGTGGTTCTGCATCGAGTATCAGCATATCAAAATCCTCATCTTGTGCTTGAAAAGGGGAAAACAGGCATGGATTGTCAGCTAGTGCAGTGTCTTCTGGAGCATTCGAAACACAAACAGTTACAGTCTCCTGATGGACTGTGTTACAAAAAGATCGCAGTTGAGACCGGTGGTATGTGAGACCTCTTGCAGTAGGGAAGGTTCTGAGACACCTCGGACACTCAGGCATCAATGAAAGAATGCAGTAGGACTCACAAGAGGAGGACTTTCCAGACAGAACAACAAAATTGTCAATGTTATGTTCCTATTGAGTGATGCAAAGTAAGCTACTATAAGTAGAAAACAACAGTTGTAAGTATGTAAGTAAGTACCTAACATCAGAGTCTCTTCTTCAGCTTCAGCAACCTTCTGCCTCACAATTTGTGATTATTCCCAATTCTCATATGCATCTCTAATGGCAGATGCTCAGAAAATGAATGTGGAGTCACCAGCTACCTCTCAAGAAATCAACCATCACATCACTTCGACTGAGGCTCAGTCTACCATCCCTACAAGCCTGGTCAGGCCACAAATGTCTGTCACTACAGTTCCCAGCACTCCTGGTGCAGATAGTGGATCTAGCAGCTTCATTTTGCCCAGTATCTCCTCTGAGCAGGTCGCTTCCAGATGCAAACTGGGCTCAAATACTGTCTGTGCACAAGGAACGCCTCTGGCTGTTGGCATCATCCGCAGCTGGAGGGCAAATGCTATTCACTCATCCCTTATCACGCCCTCCCATGCCCATCCCTCCAGATTAAGTTCTGCTCTAGTCAAATCATCAGTGCTCAAGACCACAGTATCTCAGGAAGATGATGATGTGCAGGTAAGTTGCTCAAACCTGACAGCATGCTTACTGGCATTTATATCCCTTCAGCATGCACCCACCAGGATATCTGATACAGATCAGGATGGATCCAAGCAGGAAGAAGCTTGGTTTCTCCTTGAGGTTGCATGAGCTCAACATCTTGTTCACAGCATAGAGTGGGAGCTTGCTAAAGCAAAACTCAGGGAGAACATTGTGCTTGGTGAACTCTACAAATTTCGTGCCAAGGAGGCAGAGCGGAGGCTGGAAATTGTTGAGTTTGAGCTTGGGTGCATGTGCAATTCAATGTGCAATAGTACAGTTGCACTCAATGATGAGCCTTCTGACTGTAAGCACTGCCATACATCGTTATCCAGCATTTTTTAACTCAAGCTGTACATTCCTTGTTTACTGCGATTTATTTGACTTTTGTTGATCTTTTGTATTCCAGCTCACATCTCCATGCATTTTAAGAATCCGAGATCTTACATGTTGTGAAGCACCTGTAGCTGAGTCTGTGCATACAATTTGATTTAATCTGTTGTCATGGTCATTGTCTGCACAATGTCAATGCCCTTCGTGGTATGATAGTCTGAGTTTAAGTTTATTTCCACCATTATGCTACTCAGTCATGGCTACCTCAATGAATTGTACAGGAAGGACACAGAAGATTATGCTAAAATATGGAAAATGTGTTCATATCAATCAGTTCCCATCTTGCCATGCTATGCTATCCAGGTGGTACAGTTGACCACCCACATACAAGTATACAGAACTACAGTGAGAACATGTGTTTGTGTACATGCTGTGATGCTACTGGATGTCTGTCAGCTGCTGTCATTATGTAACCATACAATACTGTATATGTATGTACCCGATCCAGAGATCTGTCATACTGTTACCATATGGCAATGTATTACTGTAGTATGTATGTACCCGATCTGGAGATCTGTCATACTGTAACCATACAGCAATGCATTACTGTATATGCATGTACCCAATCTGGAGAAGCATGTCATGCTGTAATGTTATGTCCCAAAATGGCTGTTTTGCTGGTGATAGCTTTCTTTTGTTCCTTGGTATTTTTGGCTGTGATGCCAGTGTGGATGCTGGCATGAATATAAAAAAATTAGCACTACAAACAGTGAGGAGCAAGTACTCACCACCCAGTACTGTAGACCTGCTCGAGGAGCTTTTTGAGCAGGTCTAGCTTACCTGCCACCTTGCTGAATTCATCCAGTGATGCAAGGTGACTGTAGAAGACACCCGAATATTCATCCTCCTTAAATGAGATCATTTCACATGAGCCTGATGCCCACTCATCAATTGCACACTTGATCTGAACTCGAAGTCAATGAAGTGGTATACTTTGTAATCACAGAACCTACTGCTGTGAGTGCAAGTGCAAAGGCTACTTGAGGGAATGGGTTGTAGTACTTTGCCCACTTAATACCATCATCTGATTTATTTTTGAATAGAACTTCATTGATGACTTGTTGAATCACAGGGTTGGTGTATAATCCAGTATGTTTGTCAAGAGAAGTGCCATGTGCCTAGGGTGTATTGGGTTCATGCACACCATGTTTGGTGTGAAACCTAGTGAACTCACATGGAAGATAAAAGCCAAGTCTTGCTTTAGCTCACTGACAAGGAGATGATTCCCAGTCTGCACTCCAATGTCAGCACTCATTTCAAAACCAAATGTAGTTGTAATGATGGGTCGAGCCTTCGACTTGAATTGCCCATGTAAGTGTGTGCTCCACACAACAATCTGGTCCATAGTTGAGTTAAGTGGGCCCTGATACTTGTGAAACCTCACCAATTTCAAAATCCCTCCATCGTGAGTGAGCTTGATGTTGTGGTGATGCCCAGCAAGACTCCAAGCATTCTTTGCCCAATCAACTTCCTGGACACTAGTAGGAAATGGATTTTCTGTAAGTAAAATTGCACAGTAAATTTCAATTGCTGTTTTGAGAACAGCATGGACATCTGAGTCATAGTCAGCCACCTTTGGCCACCCCTTGTTTGCATTATTGATCACCTTTACACTGGGGCTACTGTTCTGGTTGACTACAGCTTCAGATTTGAGAGGCATGTCAGAGTCACATGCAATCGTGAGGGCATCCAGACCCAGAGATGGTGACCTGCACATCAAATGCTGTGTGGCATGCAACTTGTTGGTGCCTTCTGGCATCTCATCCTCATCATGGTCATAGAAAGTCAAATCATGATGTACCCACTTCCTCAGTTGTTCATGATCCAGGGGCTGGTCATACAGGCTAGAGAATTGGAGTGTATTAGTCAAAATATCAAAAGACTGACAATGGCTTACATCAGTTCATCATTGTCATCATCATACTCCATCTGCTCACTGAGGCGAAGAGTGGAGGTACATAGAATATGTCAGTCACAATAGTGAATATATCATAGTAGACTTACTAGGGGAAGGGGGTAGTTTCACATTCTCGCACCCTCTTATGGCCAATAACAGGGTCCTGAGTGATTTCTTCTTCATCCCTACTGGCATTGTACTCTAAGATGTTCAGCATAGATGGGGTCCATGTGAGGAAGTGTGCATGCACAGGAAGTGGTGCCTGAAAGTAGTGGTTAGTGTAGCTGAGTTGACATTGTTTGGTGAGCTGTAGAGAGAACTTACTTTAGGTCTAACAGCTGTCCTACCTGTGATGGGGGGGACATTGCCCCTTCGCAAGACAAGTGGTGATGCTTGAGCACTGCGAGGATTGCCATGTTCAGCTGAGGGGGTTACAACAGACCTAACAGTAAACTAAGGGAAATGATTAAAATATTGGCCTAAAATTCAAATGAAATTAGGGAAGCAGTACCATGTCATCTGTTTGGATTGGTAACTGGCTGGGTGGGCCCATACCAGCCCTCTCTACTTGCACAGTTGCAGCAGCTGTTGCACACAGGTCTGTTTTTGCTGCTTGGCTGGCTTGTTCCTGCTTATGCATCGAGACCTCGCATTGCTTGGCCTTGGTGATAGCTTCGACCTCTTGTTTTTGTTTCTCTTGTTGCCACTCATCTGTAGTGAATGTCAGGAAATGAATACTTGTGGAGGTTAAATGATGATTACCTAGCATAGCTTGTACCTTCTCACTTGGCTGACATGCTCAACCAGCACAGGTTACATCATTCAGTTCGTCTGAACTCCTTGGCATTTCAAGTGTTAGGTAGGCAGATTGGGGGGTAAGAAAACAACAGATGGCTTGCTGGAATACTTCACAGGTGGTTTTATACCATTGTAGAGGTGTCACAATGCGTACACAATGTGTATGACATGTTGATCTGGGTTACAACATGTCTGTGTCATTACATTCAGTTAGAGGATGTGTCACAGGGATGTTGAAGGAAAAACAAATACTAGGTTTGGCCATGGAATGGATGAGTCCTAATGTGGTAGAGCCAAGGGCAGTGTCAGATCTGCAAAAGGTTAGTGAACTAAGGGCAAAGAGCTATTAGAAAATGTCAAAACAAGGATCAAGTATTGTCTTTACCTTCAGCATCATGCCTTGGGCTAGAAAATCACTGCACAAATGCAGCCACTGTGGCCTGGGTTTTCCAACAAAGACTGGAGTGCACCAGCATACTTCTCATTCATCATTGTGCCACACACAATGGGAGTGCCAAAGGGCTCACAACAAAGTAGTCTGCAGTGCCGACCTAAACCTAAACCAAGGTACCGATGAAGTCAATATAGACAACCTAGGCAACATGTGGGATGTACCACGACCATGAGCAGCTTGGGTCAAGGATGTGAATGACGATGAAGATGATGAAAACAAACCCACATGCTATGCATATGAGTACAATGAGGGCCCAGTGGCTGATGTTCTGGGAAAAGGTGAAACAGCATTTGAAAAGATGAAGAAACTCCAGGATAGTTTAGGTGGAAGCACCTATTTTCCTTTTGAAGACCAGGAGGAATGGGAGTTAGCCCAGTGGCTGATTAACAATGTCAATCAGTGGGCCACAGACAAGTTCCTGAAGTTACCAGTCATAGGTGATCAGTGATGTTTGTTGAGTAACAAAGTAAGACTAACCAGTCTCAAAGGTGTGGACATGGATGGGACCAAGTTATTGGAGTAATCATACCTTCATGAAAATTATTGATAAGCTGCCATCTGGTCCTGAATGGAGGTGTGAACTGGTACATTCCCATGGAGATCTTGAAGAGATTGGGCACAATTGGGAGTGAGACGAAGATCATGGCACAGGCAGGGAAGAAATGGAACTTTGGGTGTGAGATCCAGTCACCTGTGTCAAGGAGTTGATGGGTAGCCCAGCATTTCATGGGGAGATTGCATATGCACCTGAGAAAGTGTACACTGACTGTCATGGAACTGCTCAATGGTATGACAAAATGTGGACAGGTGACTGGTGGTGGGAGACACAGGTGAGTACATGCACTCAAAATTTTACCTGCTGACTGGACAAATAATTCAGCATCATCTGCCACAAGGGAGCACAGTTGTGCCTGTAATTCTCACATCCATCAAGACTGAATTGTCACGCTTCAAAGGTGACAAAAATGCATGGCCCATGTACTTGAGCATTGGAAATCTGTCAAAAGAAGTGCACCATCAGCCAACTTGCCATGGATCGGTTCTACTTGGTTACTTACCTGTATCCAACCTCAAATCATTTGATGACAGCTCACTTGGTCAACATTGCCTGTTCCACTACTGCATGAGGAGGTTGCTTCAACCCTTGGTGGACACAGGTCAGAATGGAGTGGAGATGGTCTGTGCAGACAGGCAGATTTGGAGGGTCTTCCCTATTGTGGCTGCCTACATCAGAGATCACCCCAAACAGTGCCTCATTGCATGCTGTGCTGAGAACCGATGTCCGAAGTGCTTGGTGCCAGCCAAGGAAAGAGGCGTAAACATGCCATTCCAGCCACATGACCAAACACATACTACACACACACTCCATGCACAAGCTGCTGGGCAATACCCACCCAAATTTGTCACCCAAGGCCTTCAACCAATTTTCTCCCCATTCTGGGCTGATCTTCCCCATGCTGACATCTTCACTGCGATAACCTCCAACATTTTGCATCAACTGCACCAAGGGATCTTCAAGGACCATTTCAAAAAATGGTGCATGGCACTCATGGGCAAACAAGACTTTGATGCTCGTTTTCATGCCATGCCCATGTTTTTGGGGCTGTGTCATGATCATGCAGGTCCAATGTGCATGTGAAAACTCCAGAGCGTGCAGGAAAACTCCAGAGTACACAGGAAAACTCCAGAGTGCATGGGAAAACTCCAGAGTGCATGGGAAAACTCTGGAGTGTATGGGAAGAACTCCAGTTCAGGGTGGAGTTGTGAGAACTTTCTCTTGCAGCCTTGTTCTATGTTTAGCTTAGTATTAACCTTCATTTGCTTGTTTACTAATACTTGGTATTTGTCAGACCTGTGGCTGTCCTCCAGCAGACTGGTCTCTGGACTTAAACCCCTTTGTCACTCCTTGGTAATACTCATACATAGCCATTGGTTAGGATTACCAACACTACCAGAACTCCAGTAGTTGCCCTTCTGGACTTGTAGTATATATACCTACCTGGCTCTGTACTGTAGCCCTCAGTCTAGTAATCAACTTAACACCCAAACACTTGTCTGACACCTGAGGACTCAGTCCTAAAACTCCTGGACTGTCTGGTACCCTGGTGTCCACCCTCCTTGACCTCCTGGCATACCCAGACTTGTCCAAGGGCACAGCACATAAGCTGGGGCCAATTGGGTAGTGTCCCCCCTTGTCCATCTTTCTGTCCCCTAGATATGGATTGTTCCAGAATTCCAGAGTTCAAACTCTGACCCAAACCCCCTTCAGAGTTCTTGGACTTTCAATCTCCACTCTCAGACTTCTGGTTGGGAAATGTGTTTAACAGGCTGTGCCATTTCAAGGATGGGATTTCTAAAGTTAAGCAGTGGACAGGTGCTGATCACAAACAGGTTCAGCATGTCTTTCTTGCTGCTTTGGTTGGTGCTGCACCACATCCAGACATCATCAAAGCAGGATCCAGTTTACTTGATTTTATCTCCCTCACCCAATACCAGTTGCATATGGATTGCACACTGGTCGCTTTACAGCAGGCTCTTGATAGCTTCCATGCAGCCAAGGATATTTTTGTGGAACTTGGATGCTGCGAGCACTTCAACGTGCCCAAGATCCACTCACTCCAGCACACATAGAGATGATTAGATCTTTGGGTAGCCTTGATGGCCTGAACATGGAGACTTTGGAACAGCTCCACATCAACTTTGCAAAGAAAGCTTATGCCACAAGCAATTGGAGAGACTACTTCATTCACATGACAAGATGGCTCCAATGCCAGGAAGCTGTTATCTGGTTCAGTTTGTATCTTACTTGGCATAATGTGTTCAACCATCCAGCAACCCATGCAACTGACAACTGCAATGGGACCAGCGAGAGCGATGTTCCACCTGTGCATGCAACCTCACTGCTCAAATACACAGTGATAAGGCTGACCAAGAACCTCCCTTCTAGTTTGTCCTATCGTATCTCAAAATGGCCGCAATTCCTGAGAAAGATGGTGCAGTATCTACAACAAAAACATGGGGCAGTCCACTTTGTTCATGTGCTACAAAACTTTCTTGGTACTTTGACAAATGGACAACAGTACTTTCAGCCGAACATCAATGATCGCTTCGATTGCTTCAGCAACATTGTAATTTGATTACTGCCTCATGACCACATGGCAAACAGGAATCTTACTGCAAGGATATGCTCACATCCACAACATGATAACAGGCACCACAAGCCTCCAACATCAGAAAGGTTTGACACTGTGCTCATCCTTTTTGATGAAGATTCACAACAGCATGGTGGGTTCCATGGTAAGTTACTTCAACCATGATGTATAACAGCATACATTGACCATACCTCTAGGGCTCCATGTAGCTGAAATTCATGTCATATTCAAACTGTTGCCACACCTCGGCAGTTACCCACATCCATTAGTATATGTTCACTGGTTTAAGGTGCTGAACCACTTTGACAGCAGTGTTGGGATGTTCCATGCCATCTGCTCAACTCAACAGTGTTGTCCAAATGCTACAGTCATCCCCATTCATCATCTTATCCAGCCCTGTCATCTCATTCCTAAGTTTCCAAATGGGGCTGTCAATCCTCGTTGGATTCATGGCCACACAATGACAGACACTGAGAGCCAGTTCAGCAATCAAGTCCCATGAAGAATCCAAGTGAAAAACCCATGAAAAAAACTCGACCTGCTCCTGACATAAGCCACCACATTCTGGCAGGGTTTGAAATATGTAACATGGATTGTCAGAACTCTTGTGTGTGTAGTAGAGCTGTATTATGATGACAGGGACTACTTCAGATATCGACGAAGAGTCAATGGAATGGGATATGGTTGATCCTAACAGTAAGTGGTTCATTTACTGTAATCCATCCATTGCAGCTGACACTCCAATTACCATCCAATATCAATGAAGAGCCCCTCGATTGGGACATGGTTGATACCGATGGTGACAATGATATCCATGACGATGACAACAATCCATCCATTATGACTGATCGACAAGCCCTCCTCCACAAACAATTCAACATAATCTGCACTGTATGGGCTGCTGTTATCAAAGCAATATCACTTGTGACCGAGAGGACTGCACCTGTCACATATCATACTTCTATTCTCACTGGTGGGGGATGGATACTCGAACTCTTGAATGGTCATCCGAAAAGGATCCAGACAGAACTCGGAGTCCACAAGCATGTCTTCAAGGCGCTAGTGGAAGAACTTCAGCAGATCAGCTACACCCACTCAAAGTACATTACACTACAAGAGCAACTCAGGATATTTCTTTATATCAGCATCACTGGCCTGACTACCAGGCACATTGGAGAGCATTTCCAGCAGTTGAATGGCATGATTTCAAAGTAAGAAATTTAAAGTATCAGTGCTTTTGTTTTACTGATCACAATTGATAGGTACTTCAAACGAATACTCGCTGTGTTCACCTCTCCCACACTCTATTTTAAATATGTACGACTGCCATGTAGTGGCACACCCATGCCCCATTCATCCATGATAACACCACATTTTTCCCCTTTCTTGAAGACACGATCAGCACAATAGATGGCACACATATCACATGCAACCTGGCCATGGACAAAAGGGATGCATCATGCAACTGCAAAGGGTTTACCTCCCAGAATTGCCTAGTTTGCTGTGACTTCGATTTGCTTTTCATGTATGTACTCAGTGGCTGGGAAGGCTCAATGGTGGATGCATCTATTTATCATGACACATGGTTGAATGATCTGACGATCCCTGATGGCAAGTATTACCTTGCTGATGCAGGGTTTCCAAGCTGCCCCTAGTTGTTAGTTCCTTATTGCAGTCAGAGGTATCATCTCGCAGAGTGGGGACATGCACAAACCCAGTGAGTTTTCTACTGGTCATATTTAACCTGTAATGACCCATTGTATGCCCAGTCCTCAGAACTCCCAGGAATTATACAACCTCTGCCATGCTGAGGCTTGCAATGTCATCAAATGCATCATCGGTGTCCTCAAGCATTGTTTCCATATCCTCATAGTCCCACCTGAATACAGTATGTGTGTTCAGGCTTGTATCCCACTGGCTCTCACCTGTATCCACAATATTATTCGCATATGGGACCCAGTGGATTTAGAGGATCCCCCAGAAGTGGTACAAGAATCACAGGATATGAGTATGACCGGTTCCATTGCTGATGGTGTTGCTACTAACACAGATCATATATGGATGTCAGTGAAGCAGGATACAATTGCAGGGAATATGTGGGCTAGCTATGTCGCAAAATGGGCACAGAGGGGTAGTTAGATCATAACTACATATTTGTGCATGTAACTATGTCATATTCACGCATGTGTAAGTCATGATCTCACAGCATTGTCATTGGAGTATATTTGTGCTTGTAACAACATCATACAGAGAGCTATGATGCACATGTACAAAATGTAAAACTAAGAAAGTTTTCTTGATTCCTCAAGGTGTGTCTGAATCCACACTGTTTGGTTGGTAACGAGGCAGTCAGGATCCTTTGCAAGCATGAGATATGTATCAGCAATACCTGCATCTTCTATCAGGAGGGCCAAGAAGGGGGTGAAGTCAGGAGGTGTCAGAACAGTCCCATCAACCTCCATGAACCTATCCCTTGCCTTTTGGCAAATTGGATGGATCAGGATGGCAGGCCTTGCTGGAGTGCTACTAGAAGACACTGCAAGCATTTCACAATGTTTCTCCAGAAAATATGCTGAAAAAATAAAGAGAAGAGATACCCTTTCATTTTAGATGTTGGGAAAGAAAAAATGCAGAAAATATGTGCTATTTTTTGCCAGAAAACATGAATTGATGCTAGTGCCCATTAGAGTAGAAGCTAATGGTCATTACCATCAATGTATGTTTCTGCACCAAGAAGATAATGTTATATTTGCATTTTTTCTGACACATCATCCAAAATAAAAGAGCATCTCTTCTCTCTATTTTTTCAGCATGTTTTCTGAAGAAAAATTGTGAAATGCTTGCAGTGAGATCCCCCCCCACTCTCATAACTCTTCTCGAAGTTGCCTTTAAAACTTTCTAACTTCTGCCCAAAGTCTTGTACCAGGTCCATCTTTGAGTAGGTCTTTGCCCATCACTTTCAAGACACCAAGGAACTGGAAACCCAAGAGCCTGATACCATTGAATTCTCATCATTGTCTGCTCTCCGTTTCTGCAAGACACTTGATGACGGTTTGATAGAACTAATAGCTGACATATTACAGGAGGGCAGGGTAGGGGGGCACATGAAAAATGATGGTGTCATAGGAGGGTGGGCAGATTGGTCCAAATGCCAGTCAGAAGTTGCTTGAATGGGGGTTGGAACAATGGAAGGTGACTGGGTGAATGACGTGGTGTAGGGAGGAACAGCAGTGGGAGGGAAGTGTGCTTGTACTTGAGTATTAGTAGACTTAACCATAGACGAAATTGACAGCCCAGACATCTCAATGTCAGCAGGAACACATAGGGTAGATGTCCCATGAGCTGAGGAGCCCTCCACAGTGTTGGTGCTTTCACCATGACTCCTGGTGTCACTCAAGGAGCTCAACCCCATGCTATCAGTCAAGCTTGTTCCACCGAGGCTTAACACGGAGAAGCAATTCAAGCCCTTGCCCTTGGAGGGCATGAGCTGCTTCATTTTGTCATAGTGCAGCCAGCCCCTGTTTCAGAAAGAGTTGGTGTCCTTGTGTTTCTGTCAATGTTACCATCAGCATAGATTAGCATCATAATGTAAGCACATACCTTGACAAATTCATTCCATATGGCCTCATTTTCAAGGCCAATATTAGCCCCTAACTCATGCGAATATGCAAACCTGGATGTATTTTTGATGCAATCAATGACCTCAAATATCTTTCTCAGCTACAGGCAATATCAGTTTCTCATTCAGTTATGTAGACTCAAAAGGTTTATGTACCCTTTTCCATTTCTCCTTACATACTTTGGAGGTCTTGGGACCTCCTTTGGAAGGGTTGGAGAGAGCATCAGAAACCGCATTCCAAAAGGGGGCCTTGAAGTTCATCCCTTCACCTGCAGATGCCTTATGAGTGATGGCCAGGTCCAGGAGGATATCGACATCTGCATCCATCCATGATGCCGGCTGTGCAGATGCTTGGCGAGTAGGCATACTCTTGTTGGGCAATTGTGACAACTTTTTGTGGACCATGCTGAAGATTGAGAGGGAAGGAAGGTGAGCAGTGGACCAAAGTGCAGCATTGATCCTGATGCTGCCTTCACCATGGCATCTCGGCCAGAGCTTCATCAGTTTGAACCCCACTGGGTTGTGGTGGCTTATGTCAGGAGGTGGGTCAAGTCTTTTTCATGGGTTTTTCACTTGAATTCTTTGTGGGACTTGGTTGCTGAACTGGCTCTGATGTATTTTATTTACTGCCATTTTCACTAAGGCCCTTCTTCATCGTAAAACCACCTCTGCAAAGCATTCTCCACACAGTGGCACATGAAACAAAGATGCTTCCAGCATTTGCTGGAGTTCATCCAAGTATAGATCAGGTGAATTTTGCACAGTACCTAGAAGAAACTGTGACGACAAATGGATTAGTTACAAGTCACAGTATACATGGGTATTGTACATTACCTCAACATTGATATCACAAAGCTGCCATTTTCTGACTCTCATCTCCTCATCAGTACCATCACCTGGATTGGGGATGGTCCCATATGTCCAAAGGTGGGCAAGGACACATTGGATGGTGTGAGTGGAGAGGTCGAGACACATGGCAATTTGTTCATGATCTAGAAATTTTGAAAACTGCACGATCACCCACTGTATTTCAGGAGTTGTTTGCTGACCTTGGGGCATGGCTATAGCACCATTTTGAGCATTGAATCAGCCGACAGAAGGGGGAACTTACCACAGAACTGAATCCCCCGAAATCCTGAAATCCTGAAATTTTAAAACTTGGATTTTTGTCTTTGGTCATGCCAGAAAGGATTCTCCTGGACCGTCCGAGTCGATTGGTGTCGTTTTCATCGAATTCCAGGTGAGTGGTGAGAAGTTATGGTCAACTGAAGTTGGAGTGTGTTTTTTGACATAATTTTCTCACAGTGACAACCTTAGTGAAAATGGCAGTAAACAGGTACATTGATTTTAGTATCTTCAACCAGTACCAAAACCATTTTTAACTGTCCCTAGCACTACTATGTGCAGGGGATGGCTATTTCAGAGGTGGGGGTGCAGGTGGGTGGGCAGGCTGTAAGTCCCTTCTTTGATGATAAACATTGCTATATGCTGAATGGAGAGTAGTATCATCTGGCAGTGGGACTCAGGAGGCATTCAAGTGCCAGGGTGTTGGGTGCCAGCATGACATGCAGTATGTCCACCATGTATTAAATCAGTTAGAGAACAGAGAGGGAGGCAATAGGGCCACTCAAGTGTATTGTTGGGGAAGTGTGTGAGCTGCATAGTGTCATTTACCAGAAATACATGCATCTGGCACCATTTGCATACTAGAGATGTGTAGGTTGTGCTACATCTGCAACCCAATTTCATATTGTGAACTCTGCAAATGACGAAGCAATCATCATGTAGTTGTGTTCTGTATGAAATTACTATCCATATCTCAGTAAACTATGGTAGCTTGTTATGAAAGCCCACAGCACTCTGTAGATGATGTAGTATATGGTAGTAAATCACGAGTGATGGTTACAATAGTTTACAATGTAGTATATTATTGACTATGTAATCTGGCTATGTACTACAGCAGATTTCCTTTTTTGCAGATGTAGTGCACTCGAATTCAGTCAAACGACACCCCACAAAATCCAGTACTAGTCTGTGGAGACACAGGTGCATTACAGGGGATGAATGCTTGGTGCACTCGTGTGTTCTGGTTTCACCATGAGGCACATCTCCTCTGCACAACAATGGTGTGATGTGCAGAATATCATATCTTGCCAAGTGCACATAAACCTCGACTTCACCCCACACTCCCACCAGTCTCCAGTACTCCTTCAGAAAGGCCTTGCAAGGCCTCCCTTCGACCAAGTCACAGACAGGTACGGTATGAGTTGATCTGCCAATGAGAGAGCAGACAGGGTGGGGAAAATGAGGGCCATAAAATGACTTGTGACCATCCTTGTGTGGAATATCGAATTTGAGGAGAGCAGTCCCTGCCTTTAAATTCAATGTCTCACGGATCTCTTGTGTGGTTTCCTCAGAAAGATTGGAGGTGGGAGACATGGTAGGGTCATGGCCTCTGTCCTCATGTGATAAGTGAGAAAACCTCCAGAGAAAGTTGACCAAAAGGTTTGCATTATCTACATAATTGAACCTCACACTGATGACAGCACCACTGTGGTCCCATCGGACCAACCACATGTGATCCCCAAAGACGATGACCAAGAATGCAAAGAACTGATACTGGGAATAAAATTGCCTGACAGCATATGAAGTTATCTGGCCCCAAGCATTGTTGACAATCACAGTATCTTTCTTGAATGGATCACTGGATTCACCCTTGTTTTTCTTCAGATCGAAGTCCTGGAAAGGGTCCCATGAGACACTGCATTTGAGTTCTATGCACAGCTCTGCTGCAGAGAAACCTGTCTTTTCAGGATTTTTAGTGACTTCATAAAGACCAAAGTCCAGTTTGGCACCAGGCACAGAATCATCCTCCACTGGATTTTTGCTAGTCTCCATAAACTCCATGTCTTTAGCAAATCACTTCAGCACATCTTTCTACACAGGCAGTGTGTGTCAGAGAAATAGCAACAATGATGATGAGACACTGACAAATGACTAGTACATTTGTTTTTCTGATGTTGCCTTAGTGGCCTTTTCAAGTTCCACAAATTCCCTTTCCTCAAGAGGAGGAGTAGGCATGGGGTTCAAGCAAAGCAGATAATCCTCCAAGAACTGCAAAGGTTCCACTGGTCTGACATATCTATTCATGGTTTTGTCTACAAGCATTGTCTTCATCTGCCCTTGTAGAGGAGGAGAGGTGCAGTCATAATGCACAGTGCACAATCACTGTGTGATAGGCATGCTGCCGATGTTGGCTGCAGGCACTGCTTCATTGAGTGAGCTTTTGCAAGTAGAAGCCATGAATGAAACAGGGAGGGGGAAATGTTTGGTTGGCTTCCAGCTGCCTCTGGGCCTGCGTTATATATACAGACTGCAACTATAAAGGCACCGAGTGTTCCCCTTCGCCCATCCCTGCCACATGCTGTCCATTTGTAAGGAACAATTCGTTGACTCACCAAGACGGTACGGATGGGAATCAAAGTCAATGCAAGTTGCAGGTCCACTCGGTGGCAGACGTTCGGAAGCAAATCTTGTCCACCTGCACCGCCACCTTGCAACAAGACAAAAGTAGTAAGTTGATGGTCCACACTCTAATTATGTAATGTAAGGCCAATCGCAACTCCAAGTCATCCACAGCATCAATAGCACGCCACGCCTCATTAATGGTGACTGACGGACACTGTGCTTACAAACAGTCGCCAGGCTATTGTTCATTCAAGGCTGATTTTGACCAGTCACTTGGTCTGTGGGTGTTACAGAGTCCGAAGGGCACGTTGCATACAGGCGGGCGAGACCGAGTACGTCACACATCATCCCGGGATTCCTAACTTCAATACATCCGGAGGTGATGGACTTACACGATGTATCGAAGGAAATGGGGCAGACAGCCCTGACCGTGAACAAACATGATAATCAGCCTGACATGCGTTTCCCAATCGAGAGAGTTGTGAGTATGCAGCATGCGGTGGAACTATGGATCAGTCACAGGAGGGTCGTGCCAGGCCTTCATTTCAGCCATGCCAATTTACGATACATATGGACCCACAAAATTATTGCCTTCGTTGACACGTTTGTCAGGCAAATGAGCCACCCGTCGTCGTGTGTTGCGGAGCATGGAGATCTCGAAATCATATCCTAAATGGCGGTCTCGTGGCAAGTACTGATACCGTGTTCGCATTGCCGGAGGTGAAGAGACACGTGGTCGCCGCGCAAGGAGATCAGTCCTTCTCAATCCTAGGTGTAGGTGGGTGGGGTCGCTGTCCGAAGTTATTGTGGCAGACACTGTCATGATCATGTATTTGCAGGGGACGAATGAGATCGACCCGATTATACGGACATAATTCCTCCATGACAGAGCAGAACGAAACGTGCGTATTGTCCTTCTCTCCTTCGTTCGGTCGTTCGGACGTGCTGTACGATGTTAAAGAGGCAGCCATCCATCAGTACGATTATGATCTAAGGCCACCGCAACTGCCAACCATCCGCACCATCGATAACGCGCCGCGCCTCATTGACGATAACCGACGGTAAATTGCGCCCATGTTCTTTGGACTAGTCACTTGGTCTGGACGGGCGAGGTTGGGTACGTCACGCTCCATCCCAGGATCCCTAACTAAACTACAACTGGAGCTGATGGACTTGCATGATGCATTGGAGGAAATGGTATAGACAGCCCAGACTGTGAACAAACATGTCAGCCTAACATGCGCTTCCAAATCGAGAGAATTGTGAGTATGCAACATGTGACGGAACTGCATGAGTCAAAAAAGGGGTCCTGTTAGGCCTTCATTCCAGCCACGCATCTTGGACGCACAAACTTATCGGCTCCGTTGATACATTGCTCTGGCAGGTGAACAACCGTCGTCATGTATCGTGGATGGGGAAGGTGTCGAGACCATATCATAAATGGTGATCTCGCCGCAAGTACCAGATACCGTGCTCGCATTGCCGGAGGTGAAGATTGGCGTGGTCACTGCGTAGGGAGACCAGTCCTTCTTTTCCTCAACCCTGGGTGTAGGTACCGCGTCCGGTCGTTGTCCCAAGTCGATGAGGCAGACACTGTCTATATAGTCTACTTGCAAGGGGACGAACGGGATGGACCCCACCACACGGACATAATTTCTCCGTGACTGAGCAGAGCGGATCTCCACTCCTGTTCTTCGTCATTCGGACATGTCAAGATTTTTGGCGTTTAGGATCGCACACCCCAAGCGATGAGACGGCAAGTCGCCGTCTCTATTGTCTACGACCTGATACACATCTGTACCAACGATCACTAACCAGTCGGACTCCTGTATTAAGTACAATGGAAACACGTTGCATGAACAATCACAACTAGGCATTGAGGTAGTCATCCTTTTCGAAGGTCAGTGACATCAACTTGTGTGAAGAAATCTGCGCAATTTGGAAAGCATGTACAGAGATGAAAGCGATCTTCGTTGGCCATGTCATACACGGCCCCTCAACTATCCGCTTGCATAGGCATGGCTTAGCCACCCTTGGCGGCCGACGGCGAAAAGGGGCGCCAGCGATCGTTGAAGCGCAGGTCCAAAGGACGAGCTGCGTACATATAAGTGTCGGAATTTGACTTTCAAACAACCACCATCGTCAGAATGCAACCTTAACTTAGCTCGCACAGCACCTACCAATGACAGTGGGGGACCTGCAAGGACCGGACGACAACGCATCCCTTGGAGCGTGTGCCATCAAATAGAATCCCGGCTAGTTAGACCTGTCCTGTATTTTCAAAAAGCTCTACGAGATGCTCGTTTGCCGTCGACCATGGAAGCTATCAAAGTCCGTCCCATCAGCACCATTAAAAAAGGCAACCCGCACAGCACCTAAATTGCGAACCGCTGGGCTCAGGCTCGTATCCGCTACCCACGTAGCCACCACCACCACCACCATTGCTATTACCATACCCACCGCAGTTGTTCATGCGGAGTCCACCATGGCTAGAGTCGGTAGTCAGCGTACAGGTCCTGGCCGGAGAAGTCACGATCAGGACCGTAGGGATAACCCCCCTCATGGAAGCTACCGCGATAGCCACCTCGGAAGCCGCCACGGAAACCACCGCGACCGAAGCCGCCTCTAAAGCCATGGAACGGACCAGAAAGACCGTTGTAACGACCCTAGAAGATAGAGACGTGAAACCACTTCAAACAAAAAGTATGTTATAGATCCTCCTCACCTCACGGACCTCCAAAGTGCAGCCATGCCAGTCGAATCCATTATACATGGCTGGCATAGTAAATGAGTGGAACAGTGTACGCGATCTCACACAAAAATGTGCGGATTTCCTGTTGGGCATCTTTCGGGGTCTCAAAGACAATTGCACCTGAGCCTTTCGGACGACTATCAGCACCAATGCTGATACCGGCACGAACGATATTCTCCACAGTCCTAAACAAATCTTTCAAGCCCTGCCATCCTGCTCGGTAGGGCGGCTAAATCTGCAATGGAATGTTCTGATTGCCACTTTGGCACCGTCAGGAGTTGAAGTGCCTTGGTATAGAACGGCAGTAGGGGTCCTCTTGCCAAGTCACGCCCGATTCGATCAGTGAGATCGACACTGCATCATAATTTCTGATTAGAGAGTTCGTGCGACGCAGTGGATAGCACCATTGTTCGTTTGATCAATATCTGGCAAGGGGCGGTCCTGCTCCACCGGTGCCGGTTCTGGTGACGGTCGGCGAACAAGAGAGTTGGGCACTAAAACGGTGTACATAGAGGCAACGTGCTGTGCGCTGGTAAGTGGCCCGTGACCGTTCCGTGCATGCGACGTACAAATGACAGTTTGGCTTTTCAAACAAGCGCGACCGCCAGGATACAACTGCGAACCGGAATCAGATACATATATACTTGCAGCCATAGTTGAGCACCTGCTGATCGTAAAACTCACCTTTCAAAAGAGAGAAAGTCGCTGGATAAACATTGTGAATACCGTAAGAGCAACTTTGCACCCGATTCGAGGAATCGCGTAAACACCACTCCAAACATCTTTCCTCTGTCTTTCCACTGCCTGCGTCACGTCCTTGCTCAGGCTCAGCAATTCCTCCCACTCAACTCTCTGTCGATCTTCTCAGTTTCCTCCATATCTAACCCAGCCACCTTCGGTTTACCTTCCCTGACGGTGTCAGTGGGAACATGTTCTTCATAAGCCTCCTCCGAACGTTTCTTCCTGACAAACGGCTCGGATGTCTTTGAGATACAACTAGAAAGTGGTTTCGGCAGTTGTACAGGACCATCCTCCAATAACGCATCGTTGCTGGTCGAAAGCGCTAGTCAGTACCTTCGAGGTCGCGGTATCCAATAACAGTGCACTCATTCCCCACTCCACGCTGTTTGTTATTCGTAACTGACAGTATCATAGATGCCGTACATGAAATTCTTGACGCACCACCTCTGTTCAGCGGTTCCTCCGCCAATCAGGCGATCCTCTTCTCGCGTCCCTTCGCTTTCGAGACGACGACGGGTCTGACATATCCCAACTATACTCTCCCCTCCGCTAACTCTTCTCTACACGAAGCCCTACCCTCTCCAACATTTGACCTTCCCAACTAACCTCGTTGCTGCAGACAGGGTGTAGTTTGGCCAACATGTCTTCGGCAGGGTCGGTTGAACTGAATAGCGTCTGGTTAAGGGGGTCGGGTGAATGGAGGCCGCAATGGTTCGTTGGAGGCCTCTCGCCAGGTACCAATTGCACCGCGTACGTGATACAGGACCAAGTCAAGGTCAGCGGACCCATCTATTTCGTCACCAAATCTTGTACGTCGCGTTTTACATTCGTGACGATCTAACATAACCTCGCCATATAGCTAGTTTCCAATGTTCTGTCGTCCACTCTCTGCCCTATTGTCCTTCTACAGCGTATGCCGTCCCCTTACTTCCGCGACAAAGTCCTGCGCTCGCATATGATGCCACTAGCTTCCCAACTAACATCAGCGATCCGCTTCTTCAATACATGACCAACTTCACGACGATGCTCCTGACCTTCGGCTGTGGACGCGACCTTTATCCTCCGTTTCAAACATGTTCGGACTGCCGTCGCGAGTATCGCTCTTGGCTCTACAGTGTGTCCTTCCCGCGATGCTCTGAGCCTTCCCCTACGTCATCCAAATCTTCTTCAGGAAGCAATGCACAAGCGCCATTCTCGGCGTTACAACCCCAGCCCAGTGGAGTCTCGCCCAGAAACTCCTTCCTTCCCGTCGTCAACTACACTTACACTTCTCTTCTACCTTGTCTGGAAGTTTGCCATGCTGTCGATCGCGCCTGTCCTTATTTCCTGGGAATTAGCTTCCCAGTCCCGCAGTTTAACGCAGATGCCAGTTACGGTGTTGGGTTCATTGATGGTGGTGACCCTGGAGTGGTAGGTCAGGGGATTACAGGCATGACTCAAGATAGATGGGGTAACGTATGGTGTAATGGAAATTAAAAACAGTCTCTCCTCGGTGTCACTTTGTGTGAATTCGGCGGTCTACTTTCGCCCAATTTGAGGACGTTTGCGGTCCCGGATGAAGAACGCGCGCGTCCTGAGATGATACCGGGTGCGATGTTCACGTCGAACACGCGAAGCTCCTCAGTGTTTCTTCTAGTTCCTCATCGTGTTCAAGAACGTTGTGAGCGTTAAATATCGCTGCTACTTTTCTAGTAACTGCATATAATCACTGATGCTTGCTGTGTCAATCAAGGTATGTGATTTTCTGACGTACGGAGCGAACGATGTATGTATTCCAGACTCTTGAAATCAACGTCGAAGATGTTTGCGTTAATTCGCTTCTTCGATTGGCATAGCAGATAACCGTGCTGCTGACTACGTTGGGGGCTCGGTTTCATGAAAAGTATGTCCAGCCTTACATTTACCAGCAAGAGAAGCTCGTTGATACGGAAAGAGCAATCGTGGCTGATGTCATTCCATTGACCGTAAATTCAGGGCGAAGACAGATATGAACCCGCACCTTGTCCCAATGTTTAATGTTGTCCTACCACCAATGTCTGGTCCCACCAACCACGTGGAAGTCTGTCATGCTGGTTGACCATTCCGCACCCAACTGCGAGATGTGCACCGGGGCTCTGGCTTCTGGTGAAGTTATGGGTACGTACCATCTCGGTAAGGTTTTCCCCTATTTAAGGCCGCTCCGCGTTCTTGAGCAGTATCAATGACAGCCATTGGGCTGCTCGTTCATCTGAGTTCCCTGGTACCGTGGTCCGAGGGGTGGAGGTGCAATCCCCAACCTGACCAACGCAGCGGCTTTCACATGCTTGGTGCAGCATGAATAAATTCACCGAGAAAGACAGTTAAGCCGGTCAGTTCATTTACCCATAAGACCTCCCAAGCGATGACGGAGGGATTCGTGTCTGCGCGGTAGGTGTTGTCAGATAATTAGTTCCCCAGTAACTCCAAGCTACTATATTCATATCTACCTGTCATATAATTAGTCTACAGATGGTCAGTAAAAGTAAGGCTAAATACAAGGGTGACTTACTCCCCAGTAACTCCAAGCTACTGAGGAGGGAAGGGAGAAAATTTACCCTACTGTATGTACGCTTTTTTGCTTATGTAAGCGACACATCATCACACCTAAGTCTCATACTACTAGGGGCAGTTTATATTCCAACAGGTGTCACCGGATTCAAGTGACCGTACCTTCGGAATCGTCCGACTGCCTTTGGCAAAGGTTGGGAGTTCCATAAAACCGAATGAATGGATGAAGATGTCGCTTTATTGTAGAACCGGAGGAACCACGATGAGTGGGACATTTGTTGTCACGCGGGGACCGCGAGTGCGAGCAGGTATAGCTGGCATGGTGGTACTTAGTCTGCTGAGTAGAGGTGGACCGGCCGATACGAAGGAGGAGACAAAGACGAAATGGAGACCAATGCAGGAAGGGAATGGGATAGAAAGAAAAGAATGCAATTCCGTCACATCGCGAGCCACTTCTACACCTCCACGCTGTCCACTTCGAGGTCGTGTTGGTATACTTGTGGCCCCTTCCACTTTCTTCGACTGTCGTAATTCGTAGGCGTTGCGAGGAACTCGGATGCAGCGACAGCTGGCAGCCAGCCACTACACCGACGAAGAATAATGTGGATTTATAAACGAATACAAATGAAAGTTAAGGTCGATGTATGTACAGCGAAACAAGCCCTGAGATGATACCAAAGATTGTGCTCAGTGTATATTCCAGAGTATGGATGAACCCTCAGCTGCAGAAACGACAGTGGTGATGCTCCTATATAGAAAACCAAGACATTCGGCATTTTCGTCAAAGATACACATTACTGTCCGTTATACACAATGTCCGATCAATTTATCCTCGAGTGATACCCCCATCAGAGTTGTCATCCAATCGAGATCGTTTGTCCTGCAGCGTGGGCGGAGGCGAAGTGTTCGACCTCTTCAGGGGCCCCGAAGATGCAGACAATAGTTGGGATTCGGTCTGGATACGTTTCGCAGCGAGCTGCCTTTGCTTAGTGGTGCCGTCGATGATTGCTATGAGCCTATCATCAGCTCCATCCTTGACTGGCCAACCTGGGCGTTGAAGAGCATCCTGGACGGTGCCAAGGAACCATTCTGAGCTGCTCAACCGCTTTATTCCTAACTGGTACCGGTGCACTGGCTGGGTATAAAGTATTTTCTCATCGATCTGTCCTTTCAAGACAAGAGCATTGAGAAACTCGAATGTCTTCTTGTCTTCTTCAGAGGGCGGTTCGCCATAGCGTGCTTGGAAAGGCGAGGCGAGGGTCCGTATCAGCTCCAGAATCGGGGAAGGTTCCGTGAGCGTGAACTCCTTGGGGGGATAATCGCCCAATTTGAAATAAACTGCTTTGTGTTTTCCCCCCTGTTCCTGGCCTGTCACAGCCTTGAAGCTGTGGTCGTACAACGATGACACCAAGTCCGTACGTTCATTTACATCCATCGGACTCGGGAGGTAAGACAGGACAGTCCATCCAAGGACATGTACGAAAGACTCGATGTCGTCCTCGAGCACGTGCAATCGTCCAGGCTTCATAAGTAACGCAGCAGAGATAAATTGCCATGTCCCCTTTCCGAAATATCAGGAACCTTCGGAACAACCAGAGCGCAAGGCACTCACGGTACGATCATGTCTCCTTACTACGTTGACATGACTCTCGTCGTCGAGAAATAGGGCAAGCTCCCAGTCGATCAAAACGCCATTGCCATTCTTGTCAATGCGGATATTGTTTACGCTGACGTCACGATGCAGGACTCGGGCCCTTTCGTACGCTTGCCAATGGGCTGTACACAGGGACAATTCAGCTCGACCGATAACCCGTTTAGGAAAAAAACAAACTTGCTGACCTTTCATAGCATGCAACACAGCCCAAGCCAGTTCCTTAGTGCACTCGAATTCAGTCAAACGACGCCCCACGAAATCCAGTACTAGCCTGTGGAGACACAGGTGCATTACAGGGGACGAATGCTTGGTGCGCTCGTGTGTTCTGGTTTCACCATGAGGCACGTCTCCTCCGCACAACAGTGGTGCGATGTGCGGAATATCATATCTTGCCAAGTGCGCGTAAACCTCGACTTCACCCCGCACTCCCGCCAGTCTCCAGTACTCCTTCAGAAAGGCCTTGCAAGGCCTCCCTTCGACCAAGTCGCAGACGGGTACGGTACGAGTCGATCTGCCGATGAGAGAGCGGACGGGGTGGGGAAAATGAGGGCCATAAAACGACTTGTGACCGTCCTTGTGTGGAATATCGAATTTGAGGAGAGCAGTCCCCGCCTTTAAATTCAATGTCTCACGGATCTCTTGCGCGGTTTCCTCAGAAAGATCGGAGGCGGGAGACACGGTAGGGTCATGGCCTCTGTCCTCACGTGATAAGTGAGAAAACCTCCAGAGAAAGTCGACCAAAAGGTTCGCATTATCTACATAATTGAACCTCGCACTAACGACGGCACCGCTGCGGTCCCATCGGACCAACCGCGCGTGATCCCCAAAGACGACGATCGAGAATGCGAAGAACCGATACTGGGAA
This sequence comes from Pisolithus thermaeus, assembly GCA_024663475.1. Taxonomy (NCBI): domain Eukaryota; kingdom Fungi; phylum Basidiomycota; class Agaricomycetes; order Boletales; family Pisolithaceae; genus Pisolithus; species Pisolithus thermaeus. Next base: position 432,199 of record JANFAF010000036.1, read on the forward strand.
TAAAATTGCCTGACAGCATATGAAGTTATCTGGCCCCGAGCGTCGTTGGCGATCACAGTATCTCTTTCGAATGGATCGCTGGATTCACCCTTGTTTTTCTTCAGATCGAAGTCCTGGAAAGGGTCCCACGAGACACTGCGTTTGAGTTCTATGCACAGCTCCGCTGCGGAGAAATCCGTCTTTTCGGGGTTTTTAGCGGCCTCGTAAAGACAAAAGTCCGGTTTGGCGCCAGGCACAGAATCGTCCTCCGCCGGATTTTTGCTAGTTTCCATAAACTCCATGTCTTTAGCAAATCGCTTCAGTGCATCTTTCTACACAGGCAGTGTGTGTCAGAGGAATAGCGACAATGATGATGAGACACTGACGAATGACTGGTACATTTGTTTTTCCGATGTTGCCTTGGTGGCCTTTGCGAGTTCCTCGAGCTCCCTTTCCTCGAGAGGAGGAGTAGGCGTGGAGTTCAAGCAAAACAGATAATCCTCTAAGAACTGCCAAGGTTCCACTGGGCCGACATATCTATTCTTGGTTTCGTCTACGAGCGTTGTCTTCATCTGCCCTTGTAGAGGAGGAGGGGCGCAGGCGTAATGCGCAGTGCGGGATCGCCGTGCGATAGGCGTGCTGCCGACGTTGGCTGAAGGCGCTGCTTCATCGAGTGAGCTTTCGTGAATAGAAGCCATGAATGAAACGGGAGGGGGAAATGTTCGGTTGACTTCCAGCTGCCTCTGGGCCTGCGTTATATATACAGACTGCAACTGTAAAGGCACCGAGTGTTCCCCTTTGCCCATCTCCGCCACACGCTGTCCATTTGTAAGGAACAATTCGTTGACTCACCAAGACGGTACGGATGGGAATCAAAGTCAATGCAAGTTGCAGGTCCACTCGGTGGCAGACGTTCGGACTCGGAAGCAAATGTTGTCCACCTGCACTGCCACCTTGCAATAAGACAAAAGTAGTAAGTTGACGGTCCACACTCTAATTACGTAATGTAAGGCCAATCGCAACTCCAAGTCATCCACAGCATCAATAGCACGCCACGGCTCATTAATGGTGACTGACGGATACTGTGCTTACAAACAGTCACCAGACTGTTGTTCATTCAAGGCTGATTTTGACCAGTCACTTGGTCTGTGGGTGTTACAGAGTCCGAAGGGCACGTTGCATACGGGCGGGCGAGACCGAGTACGTCACAGGTCATCCCGGGATTCCTAACTTTAATACATCCGGAGGTGATGGACTTACACGATGTATCGGAGGAAATGGGGCAGACAGCCCTGACCGTGAACAAACATATCAGCCTGACATGCGTTTCCCAATCGAGATAATTGTGAGTATGCAGCATGCGGTGGAACTATGGATCAGTCAAAGGAGGGCCGTGCCAGGCCTTCATTTCAGCCATGCCAATTTACGATACATATGGACCCACAAAATTATTGCCTTCGTTGACACATTTGTCAGGCAAATGAGCCACCCGTCGTCGTGTGTTGCGGAGCACGGAGATCCCGAAATCATATCCTAAATGGCGGTCTCGTGGCAAGTACTGATACCGTGTTCGCATTGCCGGAGGTGAAGAGACACGTGGTCGCCGCGCAAGGAGATCAGCCCTTCTCAATCCTAGGTGTAGGTGGGTGGGGTCGCTATCCGAAGTTATTGTGGCAGACACTGTCATGATCATGTATTTGCAGGGGACGAATGAGATCGACCCGATTATACGGACATAATTTCTCCATGACAGAGCAGAACGAAACGTGCGTATTGTCCTTCTCTCCTTCGTTCGGTCGTTCGGACGTGCTGTACGATGTTAAAGAGGCAGCCATCCATCAGTACGATTACGATCTAAGGCCACCGCAACTGCCAACCATCCGCGCCATCGATAACGCGCCGCGCCTCATTGACGGTAATTAATGGTAAACTGCGCCCATGTTCTTTGGACTAGTCACTTGGTCTGGAGGGGGGAGGTTGGGTACGTCAGGCTCCATCTCAGGATCCCTAACTAAACTACAACCGGAGCTGATGGACTTGCATGATGCATTGGAGGAAATGGTACAGACAGCCCAGACTGTGAACAAACATGTCAGCCTACCATGCGCTTCCCAATCGAGAGAATTGTGAGTATGCAGCATGTGACGGAACTGCATGAGTCAAAAAAGGGGTCCTGTCAGGCCTTCATTCTAGCCGTGCATCTTGGACGCACAAACTTATCGACTCCGTTGATACATTGCTCTGGCACGTGAACCACCGTCTTCGTGTATTGTGGATGGGGAAGGTGTCGAGATCATATCATAAATGGTGATCTCGCCGCAAGTACAGATACCGTGTTCGCATTGCCGGAGGTGAAGAGTGGCGTAGTCACTGCGCAGGGAGACCAGTCCTTCTTTTCCTCAACCCTGGGTGTAGGTACCGCGTCCGGTCGTTGTCCCAAGTCGATGAGGCAGACACTGTCTATAGTCTACTTGCAAGGGGACGAACAGGATGGACCCGACCACGCGGACATAATTTCTCCGTGACTGAGCAGAGCGGATCTCCACTCCTGTTCTTCGTCATTCGGACATGTCAAGATTTTTGACGTTTAGGATCGCACACCCCAAGCGATGAGACGGCAAGTCGCCGTCTCTATTGTCTACGACCTGATACACATCTGTACCAACGACCACTAACCAGTCGGACCCCTGTATTAAGTACAATGGAAACACGTTGCATGAACAATCACAGCTAGGCATTGAGGTAGTCATCCTTTTCGAAGGTCAGTGACATCAACTTGTGTGAAGAAATCTGCGCAATTTGAAAAGCATGTACAAAGATGAAGGCGATCTTCGTTGGCCATGTCATACACGGCCCCTCAACTATCCGCTTGCATAGGCATGGCTTAGCCACCCTTGGCGGCCGACGGCGAAAAGGGGCGCCAGCGATCGTTGAAGCGCAGGTCCAAAGGACGAGCTGCGTACATATAGTGTCGGAATCTGACTTTCAAACAACCACCGTCGTCAGAATGCAACCTTAACTTAGCTAGCACAACACCTACCAATGACGGTCTCCGCTTTGGGGACCTGCAAGGACTGGACGACACCCCATCCCTTGGAGCGTGTGCCATCGAACAGAATTTCGGCTAGTTAGACCTGTCCTGTATTTTCAAATAGCTCTACGAGATCCTCATTTGCCGTCGACCGTGGAAGCTATCAAAGTCCATCCCATCAGCACCATTGCAAAAGGCAACTCGCACAGCACCTAAATTGCGAACCGCTGGGCTCAGGCTCGTATCTGCTACCCACGTAGCCACCACCACCATTGCTATTACCATACCCACCGCAGTTGTTCATGCGGAGTCCACCATGGCTAGAGTCGGGGCCGGGGTAGTCAGCGTACAGGTCCTGGCCGGAGAAGTCACGACCGGGACCGTGGGGATAACCTCCCTCACGGAGGCTACCGCGGTAACCACCTTGGAAGCCGCCATGGAAACCACCGCGACCGAAGCCGCCTCTAAAGCCATGGAACGGACCAGAAAGACCGTTGTAACGATCCTAGAAGATAGAGACGTGAAACCACTTCAAACAAAAAGTATGTTATAGATCCTCCTCACCTCACGGACCTCCAAAGTGCAGCCATGCCAGTCGAATCCGTTATACATGGCTGGCACAGTAAATGAGTGGAACAGTGTACGCGATCTCACACACAAGTGCGCGGATTGCCTGTTGGGCATCTTTCGAGGTCTCAAAGACAATTGCACCTGAACCTTTCGAACGATCATCAGCACCAATGTTGATATCGGCACGGATGATATTCTCCACAGTCCTAAACAGATCTTTCAAGCCCTGCCATCCTGCTCGGTAGGGCAGCTAAATCTGCAATGGAACGTTCTGATTGCCACTTTGGCACCGTCAGGAGTTGAAGTGCCTTGGTATAGAACGGCAGTAGGGGTCCTCTTGCCAAGTCACGCCCGATTCGATCAGTGAGATCGACACTGTATCTTAATTTCTGATTAGAGAGTTCGTGCGACGCAGTGGATAGCACCATTGTTCATTTGATCGATATCTGGCAAGGGGCGGTCCTGCTCCACCGGTGCCGGTTCTGGTGACGGTCGGCGAACAAGAGAGTTGGGCACTAAAACGGTGTACATAGAGGCAACGTGCTGTGCGCTGGTAAGTGGCCCGTGACCGTTCCGTGCATGCGACGTACAAATGACAGTTTGGCTTTTCAAACAAGCGCGACCGCCAGGATACAACTGCGAACCGGAATCAGATACATATATACTTGCAGCCATAGTTGAGCACCTGCTGATCGTAAAACTCACCTTTCAAAAGAGAGAAAGTCGCTGGATAAACATTGTGAATACCGTAAGAGCAACTTTGCACCCGATTCGAGGAATCGCGTAAACACCACTCCAAACATCTTTCCTCTGTCTTTCCACTGCCTGCGTCACGTCCTTGCTCAGGCTCAGCAATTCCTCCCACTCAACTCTCTGTCGATCTTCTCAGTTTCCTCCATATCTAACCCAGCCACCTTCGGTTTACCTTCCCTGACGGTGTCAGTGGGAACATGTTCTTCATAAGCCTCCTCCGAACGTTTCTTCCTGACAAACGGCTCGGATGTCTTTGAGATACAACTAGAAAGTGGTTTCGGCAGTTGTACAGGACCATCCTCCAATAACGCATCGTTGCTGGTCGAAAGCGCTAGTCAGTACCTTCGAGGTCGCGGTATCCAATAACAGTGCACTCATTCCCCACTCCACGCTGTTTGTTATTCGTAACTGACAGTATCATAGATGCCGTACATGAAATTCTTGACGCACCACCTCTGTTCAGCGGTTCCTCCGCCAATCAGGCGATCCTCTTCTTGCCTCCCTTCGCTTTCGAGAGAACGACGGATCCGACATATCCCAACTATACTCTCCCCTCCGCTAACTCCTCCCTACCCGAAGCCCCACCCTCTCCAACATTTGACCTTCCCAACTAACCTCGTTGCTGCAGACAGGGTGTAGTTTGGCCAACATGTCTTCGGCAGGGTCGGTTGAACTGAATAGCGTCTGGTTAAGGGGGTCGGGTGAATGGAAATCGCAATGGTTCGTTGGAGGCCTCTCGCCAGGTACCAATTGCACCGCGTACGTGATACAGGACCAAGTCAAGGTCAGTGGACCCATCTATTTCGTCACCAAATCTTGTACGTCGCGTTTTACATTCGTGGCGATCTAACATAACCTCGCCGTATAGCTAGTTTCCAATGTCCTATCGTCCACTCTCTGCCCTATTGTCCTTCTACAGTGTATGCCGTCCCCTTACCTCCGCCACAAAGACCTGCGCTCGCATATGATGCCACTAGCCTCCCAACTAACATCAGCGATCCGCTTCTTCAATACATGACCAACTTCACGACGATGCTCCTGACCTTCGGCTGTGGACGTGACCTTTATTCTCCGTTACAAACATGTTCGGACTACCAGTGCGAGTATCGCTCTTGGCTCTGCGGTGTGTCCTTCCCGCGATGCTCTAAACCTTCCCCTTTGTCATCCGAATCCTCTTCAGGAAGCAATGCACAAGCGCCATTCTCGGCGTTACAACCCCAGCCCAGTGGAGTCTCGCCCAGAAATCCCTTCTTTCCCGTCGTCAACTACACTTACACTTCTCTTCTACCTTGTCTGGAGGTTTGCCATGCTGACGATCGCGCCTGTCCTTATTTCCTGGGTATTAGCTGTCCAGTCCCGCAGTTTAACGCAGATGCCAGTATGGTGTTGGGCTCATTAACAGTGGTGGCCCTGGAGTGGTAGGTCAGGGGACTACTGAGGTGGCGCAAGATAGATGGTGTAACGCATGGTGTAATGGTAATTAGAAACAGTCTTTCCTTGATGTCACTTTGTGTGAATTCGGCGTTCTACCTGTCCCCGTTTTGAGGACACTTGCAGCCACGGATGGAGGTTGAACTTGTCCTGAGACAATATCAGGTACGAAGTCTGTACCGAACCCACAAAGCTCCTCGCTCTTTCATCTAGTTCTTCATCGTATTCAGGAAGGATGTGGTGGTCGAACGTCGCTGTTGCATTCTCAGTATCTGGTGATGCTTGCCAAGTCGACAAAAGTATGTAAATGGCCCATCTGGAGGCGAACAGTGTACATACTGTCAAAGGTGATTGCGCTAATCCGCTTTTTCGATTGGCATAGCAGATAACCGTACTGCTGGCTAGGTTAAGGTCCTGGTCCCACGGAAAGCATTTCCAGACTTACATCTACTAGCAAGAGATGGTCGTTGATACGGAAAGAGCAATTGTCACTAATGTTGTTCCATTCAGTGCGAATTCGGAGCGAAGGTGGCTACGAACCCGCACTTTGTCCAAATATCTAATGTCGTCCTACCACCGATATCTGGTCCAATCAACCCGCACGGTACCTGACTCTGACATGCTAGTTCACCATTCCACAACTGACCGCAAGATCTACACCGGGGCTCTGGCTTCTGGTGAAGTAATGGGTACGTGTTATCTCAGTAAGGTTTTCCCTCATTCACCCATTCTGCGCTCTGAGCAGTATCAATGACACCTTTTTGGCTGCTCGTTCATCTGAGTTCTCTGGTGCAGTGGTCCGGGTGGTGGAGGTGCAACCTCCAACCTGGCGAATGCAGCGACTTTCGTATACTTGGTGCAGCATGCATAAATTCACCAAGAAAGACAGTTGTGCCGATCAGTCTATTTGCCCATAAGACCTCCCAAGCGATGGCGGAAGGATTCATGTCCGCGCGGTAGGTGTCGCCGGATTCATGTGACCATGCCTTCGGAGTCGTCCAACTGCCTTTGACAAAGGTTGCGAGTTCCATAAAAAGGAATGAACGGATGAAGATGTTGCATTATTGCAGAACCGGAGAACCACGATGAGTGGGACATATGTTGCCGCACAGGATCCGTGAGTGCGAGCAGGTATAACTGGCACGGTGGTATGAGTCAGTCTGCTGAGTGGACTGGCCGATACGAAGGAGACAAAGACGAAATGGAGACCAATGCAGGAAGGCAATGGGATAGAAAGGAAAGAAGGCAGTTCAGTCACACCGCAAGCCACTTTTACACCTTCCCCGCTGTCCACTTCGGGGTCGCGATGGGATACTTGTGGTCCCTTCCACTTTCTCGGACTGTCGCAGGCGTTGCAAGGAACTCGGATGCCGTGACAGATGGCAGGCAGCCACTACACAATAATGTGGGTTTATGAATGATCACAAATGAAAGGTAAGGGGTATGTACAGCGAAACAAGCCCTGAGATGATACCGAAGATCGCTTTCGGCGTATATTCCAAAGTGTGGATGAACCGTCCTCGGCTGTAGAAAGGTGCTCCTGCCAGTGACACATTAAACAACCAAGACACTCAGCATTTTCATCAAAGATGCATCCTATGGTACATAATACACAATTTCCTACCAATTTATCCTCGAGTGATGCCCCCGTCAGAGTTGTCATCCAAGCGAGTTCGTTTGTCCTGCGGCGTGGGCGGAGGCGAAGTGTTTGACCTCTTCAGTGGCCCCGAAGATGCAGACAATAGCTGGGATTCAGTCCTGATACGTTTCGTAGCGAGCTGCCTTTGCCTAGTAGTGCCGCCGATGATTGCTATAAGCCTATCAGCACCTCCATCTTCGACTGGCCAATCTGGGTATTTCAGAGCATCTTGGATGATGCTGAGGAACCATTCCGAGCTGCTCAACCGCCCCATACCTAACTTGTGCCGGTGCACTGGCTGGGTATAAAGTATTTTCTCATCGATCTGTCCTTTCAAGACAAGAGCATTGAGAAACTCGAATGTCTTCTTGTCTTCTTCAGAGGGCGGTTCGCCATAGCGTGCTTGGAAAGGCGAGGCGAGGGTCCGTATCAGCTCCAGAATCGGGGAAGGTTCCGTGAGCGTGAACTCCTTGGGGGGGTAATCGCCCGACTTGAAATAAACTGCCTTGGTACCTCCCCCCTGTTCCTGGCCTGTCTCATTCATGAAGCTGTCGTCGTATAACGACGACACTAGGTGTGTACGTTCATTTAAACCCATGGGGCTCGGGAGGTAAGACAGGGCGGTCCATCCAAGGACATGCACGAAAGACTCGATGTCATCCTGGAGTACATGCAAATGTCCAGGCTTCATAAGTAGTGCGGCGGAGATAAATTGCCATGTTCCCTTTCCGACAAGTCAGGGTACCATTGGAATAACCACAACGCAAGGCACTTACTGTGCGATCATGTCTCCTTGATAAGTTATTGTCACTCTTGTCATCGAGGAATATGGCGAGCTCCCAGTCGATCATAACGCCGTTGCCATCCTCGTCAATGCGGATATTGTCTACGCTGACGTCACGATGCAGGATTCGTGCCCTTTTGTAAGCTTGCCAATGGGCTGTACGCAGAGAAGCGTCAGCTCGAATGATAACCCACTTAGAAAAAAAAGTCGTTGACCTGTCATGGCATGCAACACGGCGCGAGCCAGTTCCTTAGTGCACTTGAATTCGGTCAAGCGACACCCCACGAAGTCCAGCACTAGCCTGTGGAGACACAAGTGCATTACAGGGGACGAATCCTTGGGCTTTATGCGCTCGTGTGTTCTGGTTCCACCATGAGGCACGTCTCCTCCACACCACAGTGGTGCAATGTGCGGAACGTCACATTTTTTCAAGTGCTCGTAAACCTCTACTTCACCCCGCACTCCCGCCGGTCGCCAGTACTCCTTCAGAAAGGCCTTCTTGCCAGGTTTCTTTCCGACCAAGTGGCAGACGGGCACGGTACGAGTCGATCGGCCGATGAGAGAGCGAACGGGGTAGGGGAAGTGAGGGCCATAAAATGACTTGTACCCATGCTTGTGTGGGACTTTGAATTCGAAGAGAGCAGTCCCCGCCTTTAAATTCAATACCTCACGGACCGTTTGCGCTTCCTCGTCAGAAAGAAGGGCCGCAGGAGACACAGTAGGGTCATGGCCTCTGTCCACACGTGGTAAGTGAGAAAACCTCCAGAGAAAGTCGACCAAAAGGTTCGAATTCTTTACATAATCGAACCCGGTGCTGACGACGGCACCGCCGCGGTCCCATCGGAGCAACCGAGCGTGATTCCCGAAGACGACGACCGAGAATGCGAAGAACCGATGCTGGTAATTAAACTGCCTGATCGCGTACGAAGTTATCTGGCCCCGCGTCTTGTTGGCGATCACGGTGTCCGTCTCGAATGGATCATTGGACCCGCCCTTGCTCTTCTTCAGGTCGAAGTCCTTGAAAGGGTCGTACGACACACTGGGTTTGAGCTCTATACACAGCTCCGCCGCATCCGCCGCTTTGGGAACCTCACCGACATTCTCGTAAAGACAAAAGTCCGGTTTGAGGCCAAAGTCGGACGCATCCGTCGCCGGGTGGCTACTAGTGTCCACAAATTTCATACCTTCAGCAAATCGCTCCAATACTTCTTTCTACACAGACAATGTGTGTCAGAGGAATAGCGACAATGATGACGAGACACTGACGAATGACTTGTACATTTCGGGTTCCGATTTTGCCTCACTGGCCGTCTTGAGAGTCTCGAGTTCTTCCTTGCTGAGAGGAGTAGGCGTAGAGTTCGGGCGAAGCAGGTAATCGTCCAAGAACTGCGAAGGGTGCACTGGACCGACATATCTACCCTTAGTTTCATTTGCGAGCGTTGTCTTCATCTCTTCTTGCAGAGGAGGCGGAGCGCAGTTGTAATGCGCGGTGCGGGATCGCCGCACGATAGGCGTGCTTCCGACGTTGGCTGCGCGCGCTGCTTCTTCGGGTGAGCTTTCATGAGTAGAAGTCATGATTGAAACGGGAGGGGAAATTGCTTGGTTGGCTCCCAGCTGCCTTCGGGCCTGCGTTATACATACTGGCTGCAACTATAAAGGAGCCGAATATTCCCCTTTGCCCATCTCCGCCACATGCTGTCCATCTGTAAGGAACAATTCGTTGACTCACCACGACTGTATGGGCAGAAATAGAAGTCAATGCAAGTTTGTAGGTCCACTCGGTGGCGGACGTTCGGAAGCAAATGTTGTCCACCTGCACTGCCACCTTGCAATAAGACAAAAGTGGTAAGTTGACGGTCCACACTCTAATTACATAATGCAAGGCCAATCCGGACTGCCAAATCATCCACAGCATCGATAGCACGCCATGCCCTATTGATGGTGATTGACGGAAACTGCGCCGACAAACGTTCACCAGACATCTTGCTCATTTGAGGCTGATTTGGACCAGTCACTTGGTCTGTGGGTGTTACAGTACCCGAGGGGAATGTGCACACGGCGGGCGAGATTGGGTACGTCACACGCCATCCCGGGATTCCTAACTCAAATACATCCGAAGGTGATCGACTTACACGATGCATCGGAGGAAATGGTACAGACAGCCCAGACCGTGAACAAACATGTCAGTCTGACATGCGTTTCCCAATTGAGAGAATTGTTGAAAATGCAGCTTGCGGTGGAACTATAGATGAGTCAAAGGAGGGTCCTGTCAGGACCTCATGCCCGCCATGCATCTACAATTCACATGGACCCACAAACTTATTGCTTTCGATGACATGTTGATCTGACAAATAAGCCACCCGTTGTCGTATGTTGTGGAGGGCGAAGGTGTATCCTAAATGGCGATCTCGTCGTCGCCGGGCAAGGAGATCAGCCCCCCCTTCAACAGTCCAGCCAAGAACATGCACGAAAGATTCGATGACATCCTCAAGTCCGTGCGTTTGTCTAGGCTTCATAAGTAATGCAGCTGAGCTAAATTGCCATGTCCCCTTTCCAACACGTCAGGAACCTTCGGAATAACCACAACGCAAGGCACTCACGATGCGATCATGTCTCCTCGATAAATTGGCATCACTCTTGCCGCTGAGAAATATGGCGAGCTCCCAGTGGATAACGCCGTTGCTATTTGCGTTGACATAGATGTTGTCTACGCTGACTCATCGTTCCCTTTTGAAAGCTTACCAATGGGCTGTACGCAGGGAAGTATCAGCTCGAACGATAACCCGCTTAGAAAAAAAAGTCGTTGACCTGTCATGGCATGCAACACAGCCCGAGCCAGTTCCTTAGTGCACTTGAATTCAGTCAAACTACGCCCCACGAAATCCGGTACCAGCCTGTGGAGACATCTCCACAGGCTAATACTGTAGAGATTCTTGGCGTTTAGAAACGGAGGTGCGCACCGTATGTATATTTAATAGAATACCAACGATTCAACCAACTTATCCACCTGTGCTTTCGCCAACGCGTTCCACGTGTGCCACGTCGATACCCGTGATGCTTCCTGGGCGACAAAACTGACTCGGACTAGGAAAAACGTGCCGAGGTCGTTCCTATTAAAAGAGAACGCGGGTGTACCGGAACGGGTGGACTCGGCGACATCATCATTATCATTACTGATGCGGGGGATGCTCCAGTCGAGGGTGTGATTAAGGGACCATGTTGAGGACGGGACACGCGTCGGCAGTGAATGAGTGAGCAAAATCAACCGCAAGAGAAGGAAACACGGGAACGGGATGGAGACAACATAGTAGAATGCCGGATACTTGATCTCGACGTCGCATGTCGCTTCAACAGTCGAAATAGATGGCCAGCAGTTGACTAAGTACACTATGCCATCAGTCACAAAATTTAAGTGCGCATCGGTTTGAATATGATACGCAATTGACAAAGATACATAGCTCTCACCATCTGCTTTATACGTCCACTTGAGCACTCCAAGTGCCTGTCCAACTCAGAATAATCTCGAGGGATCCTTGCCTCCGTACTTGGGGTGAACTTGGCGACATTTTGATCCTGCTTGAGCTAAAGATCCGTGCCGAACCCTGGTGTGAGCAGGGCCAATGCGACTTGGATATGATGTGCAAGCTGGAGGTCTGGGATGATATGCGAGTCACGAGGACGATCGGAAGAATAGAGCAGTACCATGCGTATAGGAAACGACGAGATACATACCATCATGTCAGCTTATGTTTTTCGCAGCTGCACTTGGGCCGTGGGGATACTTCGAGAGTACGTTCCTAAACCTCAACCGAGGGAGTTGGCTGTGAATAGCAATAGCCATCAAGGACAGAGCACCGGAATAGTTCAAGAGCGAACGACGACCGTAGTCGCTGGGGTCTGGACTGAATACCATATTGCGCTCGGGGAATCGGGCAAACACCCGCCATTCCGCCGTGCAAGCAACACCGCTCCAAGCATCTTTCCTCTGTCTTTAATCGTCCTCGTTCAGGCTCAGCAAATTCTCTCTTTGTTGGCCTTCTTAGGTTTTTCCATATCTAACCTGGCAGCCACCTGCGGTTGACCCGCCTCATCTTCCCTTGGTTTCACTGGCATTATGTTCTGATAAATTCCTCGGACGGTCTTGAGATGCAACCCGGAGTGGTTTCTGTGGCTCGACAGGACCGGCCTCCAATAAGGATCGCTGTTGGTCGACAACGCTGGTCAGAGTACTTTCGAGGTTGCGATATCTGAAAATCGTTTTTGAACATTCGTCATGCTGCTTATTTCTTTTCAAAGTTAGCAAACCGACGGCCTTCCTCAGGCGCGATCACCCGTAGCACAGTAGCGATGAGTAGATATTGGCGCCATTCCTATGGCTGTCTGATACACATCTCGTCTGCACAGGTCCGACCCTTACCCTTCCCCAGCGCTTTCACAGCCAATTCGTTCGGACATTTCCTAGCTGTACCGGGAAGTGGTTGTCCAGTTCCGCAGTTCAATGCAGATGCAGGCTGCGGCGTCGGGTTCGTTGACGGCAGTGAACCTGAAGTAGCAGGCTATGGGACTAGTGGTATGGTCCAAGATTGACAGTCCTCGCAGTTTCCTCTCTCTCACGGAGTTACCTGGGCACACTCCTGCTCCTGGCGTATCATTGGACAATATGGTGCAGCTTGGCTGGCATAATCCGATCACTCAGCGTCAGGAGAACCACATATGCGTACTTACAATCAAGAGATCGAATTGTATATGGGCGCTTTATTTACGGTGTGTGACCGGAACTTACGGACGAGATAGTACATCACTGAAAACACATTTTTATGACGAGACCGTTATATAACGTTATAAGGGCGAGGACCGTTGTAAAGGTATATATATCTTTATAAAGGTAATTTCCCCCCATCCGGCATTCAAGTGTATGACAATGTAATCCATGCCATGCACGAACATTTTCGTTGCTAATTAGACACGATCAAAATGACATGGCAAGGAACGGAGGTTTCAGTGATGTAAGGGGAACGCACGATAGATTTTGCACCGCCGATATCAGACAGCCATCTGGATCGTAAATCTATGCGTGGCTGTTCTATGTTCTAGACAGAGTTGTGTTAGTATGTATCCTCACGAGAAGGTACGGTCCTAAGGAAAATGCGCATGAGAGACCCATGCATACGAGCAATGATGTACTCCTCACAATAAGACTTTATCCAGAATGGCACATGTCAGGGCAAATTCGATGAAATTGAGGCTCTTGTTGTAAGATACGAAAATGTCATCGAGACATTTTGCCTTGCCATGCAAGGGCAGCTCGCGGGAGCATACACGACGCAGTGCGGCAAAATGCATTATATGGAATTTTTGCAATATGTATTGGGATACTGGAAGGGGAAGAAAGGTGTCGTACGCTCGGGGCCACGGAATACTAAAGGCACAATGTACAATTATCACACTATCATGAGAGCCAACTGGCAGCAACTTAACCACGCTGTACCGTGGGAAGTAGCTTCAAGGAGGTAGCACCTATCGATATCGAAATACTGAGAAGGGAAGCTCAATAGGGGGATGATTTACTCACGTCTCCACACTTTTTTAGCGCGATGTGTGAACGACATCTTCATTGCTGGCATCTTAGATGAGGCAGACTCTGATGCAGCATCTACGTGAGGATGTTCTCCCCGGAAGTCTTCCGCAGTCTCCTCGCTTGCATCATTTCCGTTTACATAAGTCATACTACCTTGCGTGTTCCCCTTGCCATCGCCTATGAACTACACCTAGTCAGTGTACGTTGAAATGGGCGTTGGGTGCGTGAAGTGCTCACACGACTTTCCCCAGAACCAGTTGATTCCATCAACCTGGCAGTTAATGAGGGTGAGCGGATGCCACAAAGCATGATAGTTGACTCACGCAATTGTAGCCTCCGTTGCATTCGTTTCCAACATATCAGCTCCCCGGAACATGTCCTTCGGTGTCGAATTTGTGGGTGACATCTGACTCTTGAGGAGCGGTGGCAAGTCTGGTAAAATTTGGGTCTTTCAGGGACATGGCCACAACCGACCTCGTACCTGCTGGTCGAGGGGTGTTCTCAGAACTCGTTAGTAAAGAATCGTCCTCCACATTGTTTCTCTCCAAATTGACAGAATCGCTCTCGTCGACTGTGACCAAAGTAGGTGTTGAACGCTTATCATTTAGATCTGACACGAGTGAAGGATGGGCGTCGAAACACGTGAAAAACTCGGTGTTGAGAGGGGAGTTGGTAGTATCAGCAGCAGAAACCGGGTATTCCAGGGCAGTCTTCATCAAGGCGGTGCTTTTTGATGCTTGCTCGGTGGTAGTATCACTTGCAACGACTTCGAGGGTCCTGTCAAGAGGGGTAGGGAAAGTTCATATGAGCCGCAATGATATACGAAAATGGAGCAGGCGGATGCATAGACGTAGTATACTGATATCCCGGTATTCCAGGGGCACTGACTCACTCGGGTTTCCGGTGGATCCCTCCCTCTTTTGAGATTGGACATGCGGAACCCAAAGCGTCTAGATGACTTGAAGCTGGGCCAGCTTGGGGCTGCAAAAACACAGTCAAAACGCAGAAAACTTGGTGAAAGCGTAGAGTACAGACTATGGCGGCCTTGACTCTATCCACGATATCCCTCATCGCAGGACGTGATGAGGGATGATGTCCCCAACATGATGCGCAAATCTCCCACCACGCATCTGTCATGCGGAATTGCGTTGATTCCGCGGGAGGGCGAGGGTGCAGCTCCCCAGAAGTTAACTTGACCATCAATCCTGTCGTAGAACGACAATCGGGGAAAGGTACTGCCCGAGTGAACAATTCCTAGGTACGAAATGAGCATCGTTTGAAGGGACAACTCAGAAGACCCACCAGAACTGTCATACCATATGCCCACACGTCGCTTGCCATCGACGCATGACCGTCTTCTAGAAGCTCTGGGGCGGTCCAACGGAGCGTAATTCCGCTTTTGGGATCGACGGTCATGCTGAATGTGGATATATTTAGAGTGGAAAGACCGAAGTCGGTCAGTAGCGCTTTGCAATTGCTGGACACTAGTACATTTACCTATCGAAGGATGCATCAACTATAACTTTTATGCCAGACAAAAATGCTTACGCCTTTCAGGTCTCCGTGGACTACTCCGAACTCATGACTATGAAGGTAGTAGAGTCCGCTTGCGATGTCTTCGAGCTGAAGGAGTATGTCAAGCAGTGCAAAGGCGAATAACACGCCTTGACTCACAAGCGGCCGCGGATCATGCTCCGTATTTTTGACATATTCGTGCGCATTTCCCAATGGCATCCATTCAGATATTATCGAAATTGTCGAATCAAATTCCGTGGAGACCCCGAGCATGGGGACGATGTTCTCATGACGCAGCTTCGACCATATATGCACCTCTTTCAATAGACGCTGAATGAGAAAGATTCAACTCGAACTATGACAAGCATCGAGTATCCTGCAAGTACCTTGAGTTCAGCCTCCTCCTCCGACAGCGCGTTGAAGAAGGTTTTGATTGCCACTTCGGTTCCGTGTGGAATCCAGGTACCGTGGTGTACAACAGCAGTACCGCCGCGCACAGGGTGCCTGCCCAAAGTCCGACGGATGCTACCGTTGAGATTGATACTGAATTTCGATGCCCGATCGACGAGTCTGTGCATCATAGACGGTGTTTCCGTCGCCTCTTGTTGGTGCATGGTATCTGGCGAGGGACGGTGCTGCTCCATCGATGACGGTCAGTGAGCAAAAGAGTGAGGCGCTAAATGGCATCTACACAGCAGAAACGTGCAGTAGCTGCGCGAGGGTTTGCACATCCTCATTGCATGCATGCGGCTCAAATATCATATGATGCCTTGCCCACATAACGAGTGTACAAAGGTACCCCCGGTAATCTCAAACAAGTTCAAATCCCAAGCGATGTTGGCGGATTCGTATTTTTGATCATTAACTGGCGGTGATTGTCCGTGGTGGCTGCGACCAGCAGATATCGTGATTCACCAAAGAAGTCACTAAAAGTCGTCAGCTTCGACCGCATGATGGAAGCCGCTAACCCACTAGGAGTGCTGCAGATGGGAAACAGAACAGTCAATAATCCGCTTGCCATCGGCGGAATTTGTCCACCGTGTGCAGCCGACGGTGAGAAGTTTTACCAGCGATCGTTAGAGCACGACGATTGCCGCACATTTAGCACTGGATTTGGCTTTTCCAACAAGAACTGTCGCCCAATTGCAATCCTGATGACTAGCAAAACGCCTACCAATGATAGTCCAGGACTCGCGGACCCGTGAGAACTTGGACGAGACCGCATCTCATGCGAGGAGCCGCAAGAAGCGATCGTTGAAGCGCGCGCTTAATAAACGACCACCGTACATGTAGCGCCGACACCTAGCTTTTCAAGCAAACACTGCGATCCTTAGAGAATTGACACAGTACCCACTGGTGACAACCTCGACTTCTTGGACTTGCGAGAACTGGACGACACAACATCTCGGAGCGCGCGTCACCAAACAGAATTTCGGCTATGTAGTTAGGACTGTCCTACAGCCTTAAATGACTCTACGAGATGATCATTTGCCGTTGACCATGGAAGCTGAGATAATCCACCCTGTCAGTACCACTGCAAAAGATACCGACATAGCACCTACACTGCAAACTACAATCTGCTAGCCGTGCCCAAGCTCGTATCCACTACTCGTTAGCTACCCCCACTACCAGTAGAGCCGCCTAGTTGTCTGTGCGCAGTCGATCTGTCCAGACTCAGGCCCCCCGGCTGGGGTAGCCGCCGTACGGGTCCCCGGAAGGAAAACTCACCGCTGAGATCATGTGGACAACCTTCCAATGCATCATCCCAATAACCACCGCGGAAACCAATACGAAAGCTACCACCTGAGGCCACCTCCAGAGCCCTGGAACAGACTAGTAGTCCTGTACGACCCCGCGGGGTTCCATGAAAACCTTGGACAGCCATTGGTTACGCAAGTCCTCGTACATCGCTCAGACGTCGACGGACTCCAGCGGACCATGCCTACGTGGATCTTGCGGATGTTGTTAGAAGTTCGCGAGTTTCCGGTAGTACGCCAGGACGTCGAAGCTTTGAAACGAGGATGGCGAAAAAGGAGAGTCTACCATACCATTACAAAAATATTTTACTTGGATAGCGACAAGGTCTCCCAACCATCAGTGGTACAACTGCGTTTGGTACCGGTGCATACCAAGTTCTAGTTAACAATAGATTAACTGGGCCTGTTCAAAGAAGCAATGTATCAGACGGTTGAATCTGGCGCAGAGCAACACGAGGTCCGCTAGCCTTAACTCAGCTCTGACTTCCAGGCCACGATAGCGTAATGCAAGAGCCTGCATTACTGCAGCAGCACAGGAACAGGTTGGAAAGGCAATCGATACGGAGCGCGCCATGTTGTCTTGGTAATATACAGCTAGTCAGCCACGAACCCATGTTTCTTTCCTTGGTGCTCCAACATAGCGCCGTCCCCCGTCCAAGAAGTCAGATTTCGCGGGAATTAATAGTTCTCCCCACGTCATTGTCCTAAGCACGAAATTGGACACCCTGCATGAGCCGAGCAAATGTCACTCACTAGTCTCACTGTCGTGCGCAGCTGGACCCTCATTGAAAGTCCAGTCGTCTAAGAGTTGAGGGGAAGAAACAGGATACCCAGAGTAAGCCTTGATGCTACAGTGTGGGACGAAGTAGGAGGTTGATAGTGCTCATAAATCGTTATTGGAAGGCAATGGGATTGTAGGTACATACCTCTATCGTTCAAGCATCTGAACACTCGAGCATCAGCCATACAATTACTTGGAACGATCGAACGCGGCGGAAGGAAAGCGGGCAAGGTGCATTGCAGCAGGAGATTTCAGGTTCTAGGAAGCCGTGGTTACCAGGAACTGCTGCCGTGTGTCTCGTTCGGAGGAGCTCGCATAGAGGGAACTTTGAAGAACCTAAACAGAGATCAAAGGAGAAAACAAGAAAACAGACCTCAGTGAAGGGTACACCAGTGTAGACGCTCGACTGGATTTCTACTTGACCCACAAACGACCGTTGACTTCGACCGAATTCGCCGAGCGGTAGTTCAATCGGGCAAGTACCGGGAAGCATGAACACGTGACACCAGGATTCCCACGCTCGCTCTCCTATACTTGCTGGCTAAGGGGATCGCCGGGTGAATGGAGATCGCAATGACTCGTTGAATGCCTCTCACCAGACACCAATTACACTGCGTACGTGATACAGGACCAGGTCAAGGTCAGTGGACTCATTTGTTCCCTCACCAAGTCTTGTACGCTGCGTTTTACACTCGTGATGATCTAACATAACCTCCACACATAGCTAGTTTCCCGTGTCTTCGTTACAAACATGCTCGGACCGCCAGCGCAAGTATCATCCTTGGTTCTGCACTGCGTCCTTTCCACAATGCTCTGAACCCTCCCCTACGTCATCCGAATCCTCGTCGTGAAGAAATGTGCAAGCACCATTCTCGGCGTTACAGCCCCAGCCCAGCGAAGTCTCGCCAGGAAACTCCTTCTTTCCCGTCATCAACTACGCTTACGCTTCTCTTCTATCTCGTCCGGAGGTTTTCCAAGTCGTCGATCGCGCTCGTCCTCGTTTCCCGGGAATTAGCTACCCAGTCCCGCAGTTTAACGCAAATGCTAACTATGGTGTTGGGTTCGTTGACAGCGGTGGCCCTGGAGTGGTAGGTCATGGGACTACTGGCATGGCTCAAGGTAGATGAGGTAACGTATGGTGTGACGGCAATTAGAATCAGCCTTTCCTCAGTGTCACTCCGTCTGAATTCAGCGTTCTACCCGTCCCC
The DNA here is from genome assembly GCA_024663475.1 of Pisolithus thermaeus. NCBI lineage: Eukaryota > Fungi > Basidiomycota > Agaricomycetes > Boletales > Pisolithaceae > Pisolithus > Pisolithus thermaeus. The sequence goes on from JANFAF010000036.1 coordinate 451,225, forward strand.
GTTTTGAGGACATTTGCAGCCACGGGTGGAGGGCGAGTTTGTCCTGAGATAATATCAGGTGCGAAGTCTACACAGAACCCGCGAAGCTCGTCGATGTTCCCTCTAGTTCCTCATCGTATTCAGGAAGGATGTGAAGGTTGAATATCGCTGCAGCATACTTCTTATCTATAATTGCGAATAAGAGTATGTAAATTTCAATGCCCATCCGGAGGCGAACGGTGTACATACTCGTCGAAGGTGACTGCGCTAATCCGCTCCTTCGATTGGCATAGAGGATCAACGTACTGCTGGCCAGGCTGAGGACTCGTGCCATGAAAGGCGTGTCTAGACTTTGACTTACGTATACTAGCAAGAGAAGGTCGTTGATGCGGAAAGAGTAATCGCAGCTAATGTCATTCCATGCAGTGCAAGTTTGGGGCAAGACGGATACGAACCAACACTTTATCCCAATACTTGCAACATTTCTGGAATAAACTGACTTAATCTCGTCCCATCACCGATCTCCTGTTCAATCAACCCGCAGAAACCTGTCATGCTAGTTCACCATTCCACGCCCTCTGGGATAGAAATGCAAAGACGATAACTCGGGCAATTCACGAGCCACTTTTATACCTCTGGCTCCGCTGTCCACCTCGGGGTCACGACGGGACGCTTGCGGTCCCTTCCACTTCCTTCGAATGTCGTCGGTGTTGCGATGAACTCGGACGTGGTGACCGATGGTAGCCACTACACTGACCAAGAATATTTTAGATTTATGAATGAACACAAATGAAAGGTGAGATGATACCAGAGGTCGCATTCAGTGTACCCCAAAAGCCACGTCGAATATGAAACTGAACCAGCACGAGTTTGCGAATGATGGACTCCAGAACGTGGATGGACCGTCTCTGCAGAAACGGCAGTGGTGGTGCTCCTGCCAGAGATAAATAGAAAACCAAGACACTTGACATTCTCGTCAAAGATACATACTACAGTCTGTAATACACAATTTCCGACCAATTTATCCTCGCGTGATAGCCCCGTCAGAGTTGTCATCCAAGGGAGTTCGTTTGTCCTGCGGTGTGGGCGGAGGCGAAGTGTTTAACCTCTTCAGCGGCCCCGAACATGCAGACAGAAGCTGGGATTCGGTCTTGATACGTTTCGCAGCGAGCTGCCATTGCCTAGTGGTGCCGTCGATCATTGCTATGAACCTATCAACAGCTCCATCGTTGGCTGGCCAACCCGGGCGTTGAAGAGCATCCCGGACGGTGCCAAGGAACCATTCTGAGCTGCTCAACCGCTCTATACCTAACTGGTACCGGTGCACCGGTTGGGCATCAAGTACCTCCTCATCGAGATGTCCTTTCAAGACAAGAGCATTGAGAGATTCGAATATCTTCTTGTCTTTTTCAGAGGGCGGTTCGCCGTAGCGTGCTTGGAAAGGCGAGGCGAGGGTCTGTATCAGCTCCAGAATCGGGGAAGGTTCCGTGAGCGTGAACATCTTGGGGGAATAATTGCCCAATGCCAGCTTATTTGCCTTGGTATGTCCACCTTCTTCTGTTCCAGACAAAATCTTCCAGCTGTGGTCGTACAGCAATGACACCCAACCTGTACGGACATCATCACCCGTCGGACTCGGGAGGTAAGACAGGACAGTCCATCCAAGGACATGCACGAAAGACTCGATGTCGTCATTGAGCTCGTGCAATTGTCCAGGACCAGGATGTTCGAGTAACGCAGCAGACATAAACTGCCATGTTCCCTTTCCGGCATATCAGGAACCTTTGGAATAACCACAACGCAAGGCACTCACAGTGCGATCACGTCTCCTTGATAAGTTGTCATCACTCTTATCGTCAAGAAATATGGCCGGCTCCCAATCGATCATAACGCTGTTGCCAAGTTGTGGATCCACTCGGCAGTGGCAGACGTTCGGAAGCAGACGTTGTCGGACATCTGCACAATAAAGCAAATTTCAATGTCGTGGTCGCCGATGACATCGGGGTATAATATTTTGAAGTTTGAACCAGATTCGTATCGTCCACAGCATCGATATATAACACGCCATGCCTCATTGACGGTGACGGATGGTAAACAGCGCCCACAAACAGTCACCAGAGTGTTGTTCTTTCAAGGCTGATTTTGACTAGTCATTTGTTCTGTAGGTGTTGTAGAACCCGAGGGGGGGGACTCAGGCGCACGTTACACACGGACGGGCGAGGTTGGGTGCGTCACGCTCCATTCCAGGATTCCTACCCAAGCTACATCCAGAGCTGTCTGCCTGTGTCGTCCTCGCTCAAGCTCGGCAATTTCAGTCGCTGAACTCTGTGTCGACCTTCTTAGGTTCCTCTATATCTAACCCGGCCACCTTCGGCTTACCTGCCTCATCTTCTCTGACGGTTTCAGTGGCAATATGTTCCTCACGGGCCCTCCTCCGAACGCTTCTTCCTGACGAACGGGTTGGACGGCTTTGAGGTACAACTAGAAAGTAGTTTTGGCAGTTGGACGGGACCATCCTCCGACAACGCTTCGCTGTTGTTCGAATCTCTGTATCAATGTCCTTCTGCAGTAGAACCGCCACAAAGTTCCTCCGCCTTCCGCACCCCCATACGATGCCACTAGTCTCCCAACTAATACCAGCGATTCCCTCGTCCAGTATTCGACCAACCTCGCAATTCGCTCGCGTGACCTTCGTTCTTCCTTACAAGAGTGCTCGGACTGCTAAGTGTCCCTCTTGGCTCTATACCACGATGCCTCGAACCATCTCCTACGCCACTTGAACTGTCTTCTGAAAGTAACACTCAAGTGCCATCCTCGGTGTTGCAGCCCCAACTCAGCGTGCTCTCCCACAGAACCCCCTTCTTCCTTGCTGTCAACTATACTTGCACTTCCCTTCTACCCTGCTTGGAAGTTTTCCATACCGTCGATCGTACTTGTCATTACTTCCTGGGAAGTAGCTTTCAAGTTCCGCAGTTTATTGCAGATGCCTGCTACGGTGTCGGATTCGCTGACGGTAGTGAAACTGGAGTAGTAGGTTATGGGACTACTGGTATGGCTCAAGGTAGGTGGTGCAATTTATCGTACAATGGCTATTCTAAACTGCCTTTCGTTGCGTCTGCTGACGTGCGTGGAGCGCGGTTTACACGAACGTCAAACACATGGAATCGTCAGTTCGACGACAATCCTTTCCCGAGATATGGCTAGCTTTCTGCCCCCACAAGCTCTCCTGGTCCCATCGAGTTTCCCGGGCACATTCCAGTTCCTGGAATACTACTGGGCAGTACGTCGTAGCTTGGTCGGCACAATTCAATCATTCGGCGTCAGGAGAATTACATATGCACGCTTACAATCAAGACGGATCGAACCGTGCACGTGGTGCTTCAGTACTCAGTAATGGTGAGTGACTGGAATGTATGGACAGGATAGCAAGAGCAGTGTACAGGAAATTGTGCACCCTCGAATTTCAAACAGCCGCCTTGATCGTAAATCTGTGCAGGGCGTCTATGTTCGAGGCGAAGTTGGGTCGGTATGTCAAGAGCGTACTCCCCACGAGAAGGTGCAGTCCTAAGGAGCATGGGGAGACCCATGCATATGAGCAGTGACGTACTGCTTAGTACTCACCGTAAGACTCTGTCCAGAACGGCGCATGCAGGGCAAATGGGATGAGATTGACGTTCTCGTTGTGAGATGTCCGTTCTTGAGGAACCATTACTGAGCCAATGACTCTCCTCGCCGGCCGAAGTATCGTCTTTTGGGACCCTCGTGGAAGTCAAGCACCTCGAAGTGAGGAAAGTCTGCAGCAGAGGGTCATCTCTCCAATAATCGTCGCAGGCGTCCACGTCGAGGATAAGTTAATTTAAGTTTTGAAGCTGAGAAACAGTAGCAATCCTTGGGGGACAACTCACTGATCAGGACCCCTGCCGAAGATGACCTTGAGACATTTTACTGCGGTACTAGGAAGTCTCATTTTGGACCCTGAGTGGAATTATGCATATGACAAAATGGGATTTCTTTCTGAGGTCGTCCTTAATAGTACGTGAGATGGCCACAAGATTTACAGTCCTTGCACAGGGAAGAGTCGCAGGGCACGCAACGTGGCAAGGTACATATCGGATTTTTACAAAAATGTTTTGGGATACTGGAAGGGAGAAAAGGTATGGCACAGCGGATCGCGGCGTAGCGTCGAGTAACAGTAAATGTGCAATTATCATACCATGAGAGCCAACGGCTATGTACTTGACCATGCCGGGTCGCGGGAATTGGCGTCAACAAAGCGGCACCTATCGGCATCGGATCGCTGAAAAAGGGAGCTAAATAACAGCGGTGAACGAGATGATTGACTTACCTTTCCACACTATCAGCATGCGTCTTTTAAGGCGCTGTTTGAACGACATTTTCAATGCCGGTACCTCAGTTGAGGCAGGCTTTGATGTAGCCTTCACTTGGGGATATTCTCCTTGTAAACCACCTGTGGTCTCCACGTTTGCGCCTTTGCCCTCTGCTTGAGTCACACTGCCATGCGTTCTCCCCTTGCCTCTGCCCATGAACTATCCTAATCAATTTACGATAAATGAGTATTCCATGAGGGACTCACAGAACCTTCCCCAGGACCGGTCGGTTCCATCAACCTGGCAGTCCAAGGTGAGCAGACGTCACAAAGCATGATATCCGACTCACGTAATTTCCTTGTCCTTTGCGCTGGTCTCCGACAAATTAGCTCCTCGGAATATGTCCTTCGATGTCGAACCTGACGCTGATATCTGACTCTCGAAGTGTAGGGGAAACTCTAGTGAAAATTCGGTCTTAGAGAATATAGCCACGACTGAACTCGTACCTGTCGGTGGAGGGGTGTTCCCGGAACCTTTTAGTAGAGAATCGTCCTCGGCGTTTTTTCTCTCCAAATTGGTAGAGTCGCTCTCGTCAATTGTGGCCGAAGCAGGTGCTGAGCGTTTATTGTCTAGATCTGGATGAGTTAAGGCGGGACATCAAGACACGTGAAAAACTCCGTGCCGAAAGGGGAGTTGCTAGTACCAGCCAGAGGAACCGGGTATTCCGGAGTAATCTTCGTCAGGGCGGTGCGGTCTGACGCTTGTCCAGCGGCAGTTTCACTTACAGCGACTCTGAGGGTCCTGTCAAGAGGCGTAGGAAAGGTTCATATGAGCAGCAATTGAAGAAGAAAACGGAGCAGGTGGATGCGTAGAGATGGCATTCTGATACACTGGTGTACGAGGGACGCTGACTCACTCTAGAGTCGGGTGGCTCTCTCCATCTCCCAATATTGGACGTGGGGAGCTGGAAGCTTCGGGATGAGTTAAAGCGGGGCTAGCTTGGAGCTGCACAAACGCAGTCAAAACACAAAGAACTTGGTGAAAACGCAGAGTACAGACTAGGGCGGCCCTGACTGCCTCCACGATATCCTTCATCGCAGGACGCGATGAAGGATCATTTCTCCAGCATGATGTGCAAATCTCCCACCACGTATCTGTCATGCGGAATTGTGTTGATTCCGCGGGAGGGCGAGGGTGCAGCTCCCTCTTCGTTAACTTGGCCATCACACCTGTTGTAGTACGACAATCGGAGAAAGGTACTGCTCGAGTGAACAACTCCTAGGTATACAATGAACATCGTTTGAAGGGATAAATCAGAAGACCCACTAAAACTGTCATCCCAAATGCCCACACGTCACTCGCCATCGATGCATGACCGTCATCTAGAAGTTCCGGGGCCGTCCAACGCAGTGAGATTCCACCTTTGGGATCGACGGTCATGCTGAATGTTGATATGTTCAGAGTTGAAAAACCGAAGTCGGTCAGTAGTGCCCTGCGATCCTTGGACACAAGCACGTTTACCTATCGCAAGGATCAACTACAAATATTGGAAACCAAGCATGCTTACGCCTTTCAGATCTCCGTGGACTACTCCTAACTCGTGACTATGTAGGTAGTAGAGTCCGCTTGCGATGCCCTCGAGCTGAAGGGATATATCAAGCAGAGCAAAGGCGAACGATACGCCTTGACTCACAAGCGGCCGCGGATCATGCTCTGTATTTTTGACATAATCGTGCGCATTTCCCAATGGCATCCATTCAGATATTATCGAAATTGTAGAATCGAATTCTGTGGAGATCCCGAGCATGGGAACGATGTTCTCATGACGCAGCTTCGACCACGTGTGCACCTCGCGAAACAGACGCTGAATGAGAAAATTTCAGCTGGAGCGATGACAAACATCAGGAATCCTGCCACTACCTTGATTTCAGCCTCGGTTTCCGACAGTGCGTTGAGAAAGGTTTTGATTGCCACCTCAGTTCCGTGCGGAATCCAGGTGCCGTGATGAACAATGGCAGTACCGCCACGCAGAGGGTGCTTGCCCGAGGTGTGACGGATATCACCGTTGAGGTTGATACTGAATTCGGATGCCCGATCAGCGAGCCTGTGCAACACAGATGATATTTCCACCGCTTTTTGTTGATACGAGGTATCTGACAAGGGATGTTGCTGGTCCATTGATGACGGTCGGTGGGCAAGAGAGTTAGGCGCTAAATGGCGTCTACAGAGCGGCAACGTGCAGTACGTACGCGAGCGTTTGCAGGTCCTCATTGCATGCATGCATGCGGCTAAAGTATCGTACGATGCCTTGCCCACGTAAGGGGTATACAAAGATGTCTCGAACAAGTTCAGATCCCAGATGATGACGGCTTGATCAATAACTGGCGCGGATTGTCCGTGGTAGGCTGCGGCTTGCAGATATCGTGCATCACCAAGGAAGTTGTTAAAAGTCATCAGCCTCGACCACATGATGGAAGCTGCTAACTCATTAATTGCAGGGGAGAAACGAAACACTTAACCACCGTCAACTATCCGCTCGTTTCGGCAAGATTTTGACCCCCCTAGCCAGTTGACGGCGAGAAGTTTCATCAGCGATCGTTGGGACACATGTCCACGAGGCAACTACCGTAAATGTAGGGCTGGATACGGCCTTTCCAATAAGCACTGTCGTCAATTTCAACCTCGACGGACTAGCACACTGTACCCAGCGCTGGTAGTCTGGGCCTCCCGGGTTTGCGAGACCTAGACCACTCCGCACCCTTGGAACGTGTGCCACTGAACGGAATTTCAGCCAGTTCCACTTGTCCAGTAAGCTCAGATACCTCTACGAAATTCTTGTTTTCCTCCAACAGTGGAAGCTAACATGGACCACCCGTCAGCGCCATTGCAGAAGACAACGTATAGCACGGTGCACCTGCATTGCGAACCATGATCTGCTAGCTTAGGTTCAGACTCGAAAATCTGTTACTTGTGTAACCATCGCCTCGCACTACCATACCCACCGTGGTTGCTTATGTGAAATCGACCTAGCCACAGCCAGGGCTGAGGCTCGTTGAGGGATTTTAAAGGCCCAAGAGTTCTACGGGAGAAACAACCTACCCAGGACTGCTCAGGCCACTACAGTGCGGGACGAAGTGGAACGAACATGAAGTTACTGTAATGAGAAGAGGCTGAGAGGGCCCAAACATGGCGATCAGATTGTGAGGGACTACGACATTCGAGTATCTGAACCCTTGAGTGCGTTCCCATTTGGAAGAGCCCGCACGGAGGAGCCGGAAGGGCTGCGGAGAATTCAAGCAGCTAGAATCGGGGCCAGCTGAAGGACGTACATAACTTAGGCTGGCTCGTCGACCGAAGCGCGGGCCGTGTTGACTTTGGCGGAGCTCAGCGGCGCTTCGGGCAGAGCAGACCCGGGAATCATCGACACGTGAGAAAGCGAAATTCTGCCCTGTCAAGTGGCCGTCTTCGGTGCGTCCACGGACCACGACCAATCTGTTCACAAGTCGAGACGACGGATGGGAGTCGACATGTCCCAACTATACCCTTCCCCTTGTCAATTCCTCTCTATCTGACACACCATCCTCGGGTTTGCACCTTTATCTGGTCAGGTCACCTCGTTGCCCCAGGCGGGGTGTGGTATAGCCAACATGGCTTCAACTAGGGCCGCTGAACCGAATAGCACCTGAGTATATTTTCTCCGGAGGTCTGCTGTGGCCTCCTCGTCTGCCTCTTTCCTCTCGACTGAGTCACACCGCCCTGCGCTCTCCCCTTGCCTTTGCCTATGAACTACACCTAGTCAATTTACGTTTAATGAACGGGTGTTGCGTGAGGTGTTCACGGAACTTTCCCCAGAACCGGTTGGCTCCATCAACCTGGTAGTCAAGGGTGAGTAGATGCCGCAAGGCATGATATCCGACTCACGCAATTTTGATGTCCTTTGCATTCGCTGCCAACATACTAGCTCCTTGGAATATGTCCTTTGATGTCGAACCTAACGGTGAACACCTGACTTTCGAAGTGTGGCGGCAATAACGCGCACCTGTTGGTCAAGGGGTGTTCTCGGAACATAATAGTGGAGAATCGTCCTCGGCGTTGTTTCTCTCCAAATTGACAGAATCACTCTTGCCAACCACGACCAAAGTAGGTGCTGAGCACTCATCATTTGGATCTGTGAAGCCATGCAACTGTACTGGCGTAGCCAGCGAGTTAATCCAAGGAACTCCATACCAGCTCCAGAGGTAAGGTGGCAGAAACGACACGGCGAGCAGAAATGATGACAATATATATTAGCGCCAGGCTGACTGGATCGCAGACGGGAATCTCTTAACTGGCTATCTCGTACGTATGCAGTCCTGCTATATGCCTACGAAAGAGAAAGGAAGCAATTCTGAAACGCATCGTGACAAAGCGTAAGGTTGAAAGGATGTAAAATCGTGAAGTCGTGAAGATGTGAACAGAGAAACCATACTAGAACAAAGGAAAACGAAAGAGGTTCCATCGCCGAACGGAGTCAACTCCTTACAGATCTGACATGAGTGGAGGCTGGACAACGGGACACGTGAAAAATTCAGTGCCCAAGTGGGAGTTACTGGTGTCCGTAATGGAAGACAAGTATTCCGCAGCAGTCCTTATCGGGGCGGTGCTTTCTGATGTTTGGCCAGTGGCCGTATCACTTCCGTCGACTCCGAGAGTCCTATCAAGGAGGGTAAGGTGAGTTCATATGGGCGGCGACGACATAAGATTGGGCAGCCGGATGCGTAGAATTAGTATACTGGTACGTTGATGTACAAGAGATGCTGGCTCACTGTGGTGTCGGGTGGCTCACTGTGGTGTCGGGTGGCTCCCTTCCACTTCCGAGACTCGACGTCGGGAGCCGGAAGCTTCGGGATGAGTTAAAGAGGGGCCAGCTTGGAGCTGGAAAAATGCCGTCAAAACACAGAACTTCGAGAAAGTGTAGATCACAGACTAGGGCGGCCTTGACTTTATCCACGATATCCCTTAGCGAGGGACGAGATGAAGGATCATGTCCCCAACAAGGTGTGCAAATCTCCCACCACGCGTCCGTCATGCGGAACTGGGTTGATTCCGCGGTAGGGAGATGAGGTAGCTCTCCCCTTATTATTCGGGTCATCACACCTTGCATTCTTAGACAATCGGAGAAAGGTACTGCTCGAGTGAACAACTCCTAGGTACACAGTGAACATCGTTCCAACTAACAAATCAGAAGACCCACCAGCGATGTCATCCCAAATGCCCACACATCACCCGCCTTTGACGGTTGGCCACCGTCTAGAAGCTCTGGGGCGGTCCAACGGAGCGTGATTCCGCTTTTGGGATCGACGGTCATGCTGAATGTGGATATGTCCAGAGTGGAAAAACCGAAGTCGGTCAGTAGTGCCCTGCGATCCTTGGACACTAGTACATTTACCTATTGAAGGATGGATCAACTACAAATATTAGAAACTAAGTATGCTTACGCCTTTCAGGTCCCCGTGGACTACTCCCAACTCGTGATTATGTAGATAGTAGAGTCCACTTGCGATATCTTCAAGCTGAAGAAATCTGTGAAGTAGTACAAAGGTGAATAACACGCCTTGACTCACAAGCGGCCGCGGATCATGCTGTCTTTTCGACATAATCGCGCGCATTTCCCAATGGCATCCATTCAGATATTATGGAAACTGTAGAATCACATTCCGTGGATATCCCGAGCATGGGAACAATGTTCTCATGACGCAGCTTCGACCACGTATGCACCTCCTTAAATAGACGCTGGATGAGAAAGATTCAGCTCGAGCGGTGACAAGCATCAAAAATCATGCCAGTACCTTGAGTTCCGCCTCACTCTCCGACAATGCGTTGCGAAAGGTTTTGATTGCCACTTCGGTTCCGTACGGAATCCGGTTACCATGGTGAACAATGGCAGTACTACCGTGTACAGGGCGCTTGCCCAAGGTGCGACGGATACTACCGTTGAGATTGACACTATACTCGGATGCCCGGTCAGCGAGTCTGTGCAACATAGATGATATTTCCATCGCTTGTAGTTGATGCGAGGTATCTGACGAGGGATGGTGCTGCTCCATTGATGGTGGTCTGTGAGCAAGAGAGTAGGGCGCTAAATGGCATCTACACGGCGACAACGTGCAGTACGTGCGCGAGGGTTTGCCCATCCTCACTGCAAGCATGCGGCTCAAATACCATACGAAGCCCAAGGTTGCCCACACAAGAGGTATACAAAGATTTCCCCGGTAGTCTCGAACAAGTCTAGCTCCCGGGTGATGTTGGTGGTTTCGTGTTCTTGATCGTCAATTGTCCGTGCACAGACATCGTGCATCGTCGAGGGAGTTACTAAAAATCGTTAGCCTGACCGTACGGTAGAAGCTGCGAACTTGCTGGGAGCGTTACAGGAAAGGAACCGAACATTTACCCACCATCAACGATCCGCCCCTGTCGGCAGGACTTGTCCACTCTGGGCAACCAACAGCCAGAAGTTCCAACAAGGTTCGTCGAAACGCATGTCGACGGGATGACTGCCCTCCATGTAGCGCTGCATCTAGTGTTTCCAACAAGGACTGTCGTCGATTTGCAACCTTGGTGAGCTAGCACAGCACCTACCGATGGTAGTCCTGGCCTCCCGACCCTGCGAGAACTGGACGACACTACATACCTTGGAGCGCGTGCCACCGAATGGGGTTTCAGCTAGTTCGACGTGTCCTGTAATCCCAAATACCTCTACGAGATCCTCGCTCTCAGACTCGAATATCTGCTACCCGTGTAACCGTCACCACCATACCCACCGTAGTTGCCTATGTGGAATCAACCTGCCCTGGTCACTACTGTGTGGGATAAAGTGGAACATGAAGTCAATGAAGAAAGCTGGGAGAGCCCAGAAACAATGTCTACTGGAAGGCGAACAGATTGTGAGGAACTACAACATTCAGATTTCGAGCATCTGACCACTTGAGTGCGTTCCCATTTGAAAGGACTCGTACAGGGGAACTAGATGGGCTTCGAAGAATTCGAGCAGAGTTCAAAGGAGAAAACAAGATGACTGCAGATGAATGGGTGACCTTAGACCGGGGTACTGGATGCAGTCGTTGACTGAGCGGATCCAGGAATCGTCGGCACGTGAGACAGAAAAAACCCCGCGGAGTGCCTTTCTTTCAGCAGCTGTCAGCTCCGTCTTCGGTGCATGCGCACTACACGCAGTCAATCCATTTACAAGTCGAGACAGCGACCAGCAGCTGACAGGTCCCAGCCATACCCTTGCCCTTACCGATTCTTCTCTATCCGACACTCGCCGTGCTTGCGGGGCCTTTACCTGCTCACCTCGTTGCCACCACAGACCGTGTCGTTTAACCAAGTTGTGTTTGACCAGGACCGCTAAATTGAATAACACCTGGCTAAGGGGGTCGGGGGAATGGAGATCGCAATGGTTCGTCGCAGCCTCTCGCCCAACGCCAGTTACAGTGTGTGCGTGATACACACTGGACCAGGTGAAGGTCGGTGAACTCATCTCTTTCGTTACCTCGTCTTTATGTGTCGCATTTCGCCCTCGAGGCGATCCAATGCAGCTTCGCACCTTCCGTGTCCTCTGGTCCACTCTCTGCCATGCTGTCTCCTCACTTCCGCCCCCTTCACATATACGACGTCACTAGTGTCCCAACCAAATTCAGTGAACCTCCTCCCCAATACATGACGAACTTCACGACAATGTTCCTGATGCTTGTCTGCGGGCGTGACCTCCGTTCTCCATTACAACATGCTCGCGTTGTCAGCGCAAATACTGGTCTTGTCTCTATAGTATTTCCTTTTCAAATACTCCGAATCACTCCCATGTCATCTGACTCTCCTGAAGTGACGTACATGCGTCGTTCTCTGCGTGAGAATTTCGTGTACTGTTATGACTTACGGTTCTGGTCCTGCAGAGTCACGCCCCAAAATTCCTTCCCTGTTTTTTTTTTTTTTTTTTTTTTTTTTTTTTTTTTTTTTTTTTTTTTTTTTTTTTTTTTTTTTTTTTTTTTTTTTTTTCTAAATTTTAGGTGCGTGAGGGCGACTAGCCCTATGTTGCACTATTCTACATGGTACCTGCTGACTAGGGCCCCCTGTGGCCCGCCCTTCTCCACCGGTGCGCGAATGCCCTGCAGGCAGAACCAGGTTCCCCTGCAGTCCTCCGTTCCCGCCGGCCGTTTTAGACGCCACACTGGTGTGGTGGAGGGGCTTGAGACTTCTGTCTAACGAGGTACTTCAGACTACAAAACCCAAAGGCCCTTGCGGGCTTGGCGGTGCTGTTAAAAGTGTACGAGCTGCTCTGCCGTCGTCCCTGAGCTAGACGTTGTTACGGTGTCCTTTCGTGTGATGATCTGCGTTACGACCGTTTGGCCGTCCGTCGGGCAGCAACAGGCTGGGGGCGGGGAGCGGGGCAGGGCGGTGTGCCGTGCTGTTAGCCGTGATGGATGGGGCGTTGCACGCGCTTTCAGCGGTTTGCCTGAGAGGTGGGTCCCACCTCCCTTGGGTAGGAGTGAGGTGTTGAGAGGTTCTTTCTTGTATGGAGACTCGTGGGCGTGTGTGTATCTATTCTGCACTGGCCGTTACCGTTTTATTGGGGGGAGAGCGGTACCTCACCGAAGGTGTGTTGGAGTCTCTTTGTTGAGTTAACATATCTGAGCAGATGTGTTCTCGCGCTGGCGTCGTTGAGGAGGTATGTCTCCAGTGTTGCTTTTCTGCCTAGCGCCACTTGTAAAATGTGCCGTTCTCTGCTGTAGCGTGGGCATTGGAACAGGTAGTGATGTACGTCCTCCGGCGCTTCGTTGTCACATTGAAGACAGATCGGTGTGTCGCTTTTCTGTAAACGGTTCCTTCCCTGTTGTCAGTTATACTTACGCTTCTCTTCCACCCTCTCCGGAGGTTGGCAACGCTGTCGGTAGTGCTTGTTGCTTGACCTTATTTCCTGGGGGTTAGCTGTCCAGTCCCGCAGTTCAGCGCAGATATCAGCTACGGTGTCGGGTTCATTGGCTTGGAGTGGTAGGTTATGAGACTACTAACACAGTTGAAGATGAATGGAGTAACTCCTGGCGTAACGGCGATGTCTCTTGCGGTGACTTCGGCGTTCTATTGGTACCCAATTTTGGGACATTTGCAGGCACGGACGGAGAGCAAACTTATCTCGAGACAAAACCAGGCGTGGTGTCTACGCGAACAGAAGAACTCCTCACCATTTCCTCTAGTTCTTCATCATGTTCAAAAACGACGTGGAAGTTAAACATCCTTATTTCTTTCTTGGTAACTACAACCACAGATAGTTGCTTTAGACTCAGGTGCAGCCTTCACTTCGGGATATTCTCTCCGGAGGCCTACTGTGGCCTCGTCTGCCCCTTTCCTCTCAACTTGAGTCACACCGTCTTGCGTTCTCCCCTTGCCTTTGCCTACGGACTACACCTAGTCAATTTACGTCTAAATGGGTGTTGCACGAGGCGCTCACGGAACTTTCCCCAGAACTGGTCGGTTCTATTAACCTGTCAGTTAAAGGTGAGCAGATGCCGCAAATCGTGATATCCGGTTCGCGCAATTTTGATGATTTGCTTCCAACATATCAGCTTCTTGAAATATGTCCTTTGATGTCGAACCCGACGATGAGCATCTGACTGTCGAAGTGTGGGGGCAATCTTGGTAAAATTTCGGCCTTTCGGGAACATGGCCAGGACTGAACGCGTACCTGGTGGTCGGGGAGTGTTCTCGGAACCTGTTAGTAGAGAATCGCCCTCGACGTTGTTTCTCCCAAAATCGACAGAATCGCACTCGTCAACCGTGACCAAATTAGGTGCTGAGCGCTCATCGTTTAGATCCGTAAATTGTGCGACGTAGCCAGCGAGTTAATCCAAGGAACTCCATACCAGTTCCAGAGGTAAGGTCATGACAGAAACGAGACGGCAAGCAGTAACGGTGACAATATGTATTAGCGCCAGGCTGACTGGATCGTAACTGGCTGTCTCGTACATATACAGTCCTGCTATATGCCTGCGAAAGTGAAAGGAAAGGAACGTGAAATGCATAATAACAAAGCGTAAGGTTGAAAGGATGTAAAATCATGAAGTCGTGAAGGTGCGAACAGAGAAACCATGCTAAAACAAAGGAAGACGAAAGAGGTTCCATCGCCGAACGGAGTCAACTCCTTACAGATCTGATATCAGTGGAAGCTGGACATCAAGACATGTGAAAAATTCAGTGCATAAATGGGAGTTGCCAGCGTCAGTAACGGAAGCCAGGTATTCCGGAGCAGTCCTCATCAGGGCGGTGCTTTCTGACGTCTGGTGAGTGGCGGGATCACTTCCAGCGACTCCGCGAGCCCTATCAAGGAGGGTAAGGAAAGTTCACATGGGCCGTGACGACATGAGAAGATTAGGCAACCGAATGCACAGAATTATTATACTAATACGTTGATGTACCAGAGATGGTAACTCACTCCGGCGTCGGGTGACTCCCTTCCTCTTCCGAGACTGGGCGTGGGGAGCCGGAGACTTCGGGACGAGTCAAAGCGGGGCCGGCTTGGAGCTGCAAAAACACAGTCAAAACACAGAACTTGGTGAAAACGTAGAGTACAGACTAGGACGGCCTTAACCCTATCCACGATATCCCTCATCGTGGGACGTGATGAAGGATCATATCCCCAGCATGATGTACAAATCTCCCACCACGCATCTGTCATACGGAATTGGGTTGATTCCGTGGCAGGGAGATGGGGCAGCTGTCCCCTCAATATCTTGCTCATCACACCTTTTGAGCTATGACAATCGGAAAAAGGAACTGCTCGGGTGAACAACTCCTAGGTATACAATGAGAATCGTTTGAAGGGACAAATCAGAAGACCCACCAGAGCTGTCATCCCAAATGCCCACACATCACTCGCCATTGACGCAGGGAAGTCTTCCAGAAGCTCTGGGGCCGACCAATTGAATGTGATCCCGCGTTTGGGATTGACGGTCATGTTGAAGGTGGATATGTTTAGAGTGGAAACACCGAAGTCGGTCAGCAGCGCTCTGTGATCGCTAGACACTAGTACATTGAACTACCAAGAGATGGATCAACTATAAAAATTATAAGTCAAGCATGCTTACGCTTTTCAGATCTCCATGGACTACTCCTAACTCGTGACTATGCAAGTAGAAGAGTCCGCTTGCGATATCTTCGATCTAAAGAGGTATGTGAAGTAGCACCAAGGTGAACAACACGCCTTGACTCACAAGCGGCCGCGGATCATGCTCTGCATTTTTGACATAATCATGGGCGTTTCCCAATGGCATCCATTCAGATATTATCGAAATCGTGGAATCAAATTCCGTGCAGGTCCCGAGCATGGGAACGATGTTCTCATGGCGCAGCTTCGACCACGTATGCACCTCTCTGAATAGACGCTGGGTGAGAAAGACTCAGCTCGAGCAGCGACAAGCATCAAGAATCCTGTCAGTACCTTGAGGTCAGCCTCACTCTCTGACAGTGCGTTGCGGAAGGTTTTGATGGCCACTTCGGTTCCGTGCGGAATCCATGTACCGTGGCGAACAATGGCAGAACCGCCGTACGCGGGGTACCTGCCCAAGGTGCGACGGATACTACCGTTGAGATTGACACTATACTCGGATGCCCGGTCAGCGAGTCTGTGCAACATAGATGATATTTCCATCGCTTGTTGTTGATGTGAGGTATCTGGTGAGGAATGGTGCTGTTCCATCGACGATGGTCTGTGAGCAAGAGAGTAGGGCGCTAAGTGGCATCTACACAGCGACAACGTGCAGTACGTGCGCAAGGGTTTGCCCATCCTCATTGCATGCATGCGGCTTAAATATCATACGATGTCTTGCCCACACAAGAGGTATACAAAGATATCACCGGTAATCTTGAACAAGTCCAGATCCCGGGTGATGTTGGTGGATTCGTAATCTTGATCGCAGATTGTCCGTGGTAGGCTGCGGCCTGCAGACATCGTGCATCGTCAAGGGAGTTATTGAAAGTCGTTAACCTGACCGCATGATAGAAGCTGCGAAGTCGCTGGGAATGTTACAGGAAAGGAACAGAACACTTACCCACCGTCAACGATCCGCCTGTACGGGCAAGACTTGTCCACCCTGGGCAATCAACGGCAAAAAGTTCCACCAAGGTTCGTCGAAATGCATGTCCATAGGGCGACTACCCTCCATGTAGCGCTGTATTGGGCTTTTCCAACAGGGACTATCGTCGATTTGCAACCTTGACGAGCTAGCACAGCACCTACCGATGGTAGCCCAGGCTCCCCGGGCCTGCGAGAACTGGACAACACTACATCCCTTGGAGCGCGTGCCACCGAATGGGGTTTCAGCTAGCTCGACGTGTCCTGTAATCCCAAAGACCTCTACAAGATCCTCGCCTTCCATCGACCGTGGAAGCTAACATGGAACCGCCCCCGTCAGTACCATTGCAAAAGACGACGCATAGCACAGCGTACCTGCATCGCGAACCATGATCTCAGACTCGAATATCTACTACCCGTGTAGCCGTCACTACCGTAGTTGCCTATGTGGAGTCAACCTGTTCTGGTCACTACAGTGGGGGGTGAAGTGGAGCGTGAAGTTAATGAGGAAAAGTCAGGCCCAGAGCTTGAAAAATAGCGGTTATTGGAGGGGAATCAGACTGTGAGGAACTACAGCATTCAAGCATCTGAACACTGGAGTGCGTTCCCGTTTAAGAGAACTCGTACAGAGGAACCGGAAGGGCTCCGAAGGAATCGAGCAGAGTTCAAAGGAGAAAAAACAAGATGACTGTAGATGAAAGGATGACCTTAGACCGGGGTACTGGATTCTACTTTGACCGCGGCGCAATTGACTTTGCCATCGTGAGCTGGATCCGGGAATCATTGGCACGTGAGACAAAAAACCATCAGGAAGTCAGCGGCCTTACCCGTCTTCAGTCACCAGCAGATCCGTTCATCACAAGTTGAGACGACGACTAGATGTCCCAGCCATACCCTTCCCCTTTCCGATTTCTCTCTATCCGACACCCTCGTCGTGCTTGTACCTTTATCTGCCCAGCTCACTTCGTTGCCGCCACAGACTGTGTGGTTTAACCAACATGCCTTCGACTAGGACCACTGAATTGGATAACACCTGGCTAAGGGGGTCTGGCGAATGGAGATCGCTATGGTTCCTGACGGTCCTCGCCGAATACCAATTATAGTGTGTATGTGATACATACGGACCAAGTCAAAGTCGGTGGACCCGTCTCTTTCGTTACCGCGTCTTTGTGTCGCATGTCACCTCCGCGGAAATCCAACACAGCTTCGCATCTAGTTAGCTTCCCGTGTCCTCTGGTTCACTCTCTGCTATGCTGTCTCCTTACTTCGGCCCCCTTCGCTTGTGACGTCACTAGCGTCCCAACCAAATTCAGTGAACCTCCTCCCCAATACATGACCAACTTCACGACAATGTTCCTGATGTTCGGCTGCGGGTATGACCTCTGTTCTCTCTTACAATATGGTCTGATTGTCAGCGCGAACACTGGTCTTGCCTCTATGGTGTTTCCTTCCCAACCCCCACGTCATCTGAGTCTCCTGAAGTGACCTACATGCGTCGTTCCTGGCGTGAGCATTTTGTGTATTCTTCTGGCTTACGGTTTTGGCCCTGCGGGGTTACGCCCTCAAACACCTTCTTCCTTATTGCCAGCTGTACTTACGCTTCCCTTCTCCGCTTCCCGGAGGTTGGTAACACTGTCGGTAGTGCTTGTTGCTTGTCCTTATTTCCTGGGGGTTAGCTGTCCGGTCCCGCAGTTCAGTGCAGATACCAGCTATGGTGTCGGGCTCATTGGCTTGAAGTGGTAGGTCATAAGACTATTGGCGCGGCTCAAGATGAATGGAGTAACGCCTGGCGTACCAACGGCAATTAGAAACATACTTGGCGTCTCTTGCGATGACTTCGGCGTTCCGTTGGTACCCATTTGGGGGAGATTTGCAGCCACGGACGAAGAACAAACTTGCCTGGAGATAAAAGCAGGTGTGGTGTCTACGTGAACAGAAGAACTCCTTACTACTTCCTCTAGTTCCTCATCGTGTTCAAGAACGACGTGGAATTTAAACATTCTTTGTTCTTTCTTGGTAACTATAACCACAGATACTTGCTTTAGACTCTGGTGCAGACTTCACTTTGGGATATTCTCTCCGGAGGTCTGGTGAGGGCCTCTCTATCTGTCCCTTTCCTCTCAACTTGAGTCACACCGTCTTGCGTTCTCCCCTCGCCTTTGCCTACGGACTACACCTAGTCACTTTACCTCTAAATGGGCGTCGCACGAGGCGCTCACGGAACTTTCCCCAGAACCGGTTGGCTCTATCAACCTGGTAGTCAAAGGCGAGCAGATGCCGCAAATCGTGATATCCGACTCGCGCAATTTTGATGATTTGCTTCCAACATATCAGCTTCTTGAAATATGTCCTTTGATATCGAACCCGACGATGAGCATCTGACTGTCGAAGTGTGGGGGCAATCTTGGTAAAGTTTCGGCCTTTCGGGAACATGGCCAGGACTGAACGCGTACCTGGTGGTCGGGGAGTGTTCTCGGAATCTGTTAGTAGAGAATTGCCCTCGACGTTGTTTCTCCCAAAATCAACAGGATTGCACTCGTCAACCGTGACCAAAGCAGGTTTTGAGCGCTCATCGTTTAGATTTGTAAGTCGTGTAACTATATACTGACGGGGCCAACGAGTTAACCCAAAGAAGTCTGCACCAGTTCTAGGGGCAAGGTCCTGACAGAAACGAGACGACGAGTAGTAACGGTGACAATATATATTAACGCCAGGCTGACTGAATCGTAGACAAGAATCTCCATACTGGCTGTCTCGTACGCATACGGTCCTGCTATATACAACCTACGAAAGAGAAAGGAAACGAATCTGAAACGCATCATACATAACAAGGCGCAAGGTTGAAAAGATGCGCGTGCGTAAAGTCGTGAAGATGTAAAACACAAAAACCATACTAGAACAAAGGAAAATGAAAGAAGTTCCATCGCCGAACGGAGTCAACTCCTTACAGAGCTGAAATGAGTGGAGGCTGGACATCAGGACACGTGAAAAGTTCGGTGCCTAAATGGGGGTTGCTGGTGTCAGTGGTGGAAGCCAGGTATTCCGGAGCAATCCTCATCAGGGCGGTGGGCTCCGACGTTTGGCCAGGGGCAGTACCACTTCAGAGACTCCGAAAGTCCTATCAAAGAGGGTAAGAAAAGTTCACATGGGCCGCGACAACATATAAAGATTGGGCAGCCAGATGTGTAGAATTAGTATACCGATACGTTGATGTACCAGAGATGCTGACTCACCCTGGTGTCGAGTGGCTCCCTCCCTCTTCCGAGACTGGGCGTGGGAAGCCGGAAGCTTCAGGGTCAGGTTAGAGCTGTAAAAACGCAGTCAA
This sequence comes from Pisolithus thermaeus, assembly GCA_024663475.1. NCBI lineage: Eukaryota > Fungi > Basidiomycota > Agaricomycetes > Boletales > Pisolithaceae > Pisolithus > Pisolithus thermaeus. Next base: position 470,960 of record JANFAF010000036.1, read on the forward strand.
AACACAAGGAACTTGGTGAAAGCGTAGAGTACAGACTAGGGCGGCCTTGACTCTATCCACGATATCCCTCATCGTGGGACGTGATGAAGGCTCACGTGCCCAACATGATGTGCAAATCCTCCACCACGCATCTGTCATACGGAATTGGGTTGATTCCGAAGCAGGGAGACGGGGCAGCTCTCCCCACATTATTCTGGTCACCATACCTCTTGAGCTATGACAATCAGAGAAAGGTAGTGCTCGGGTGAACAGCTCCTAGGTATACAATGAGAATCGTTTGAAGGGACAAATCAGAAGACCCGCCAGAGCTGTCATCCCAAAAGCCCATACATCACTCGCCATTGACGCAGGGAAGTCGTCTAGAAGCTCTGGGGCTGTCCAATTCAGTGTGATTCCGCGCTTAGGATCGACGGTCATGCTGAATGTGGATATGTTTAGAGTAGAGAGACCGAAGTCGGTCAGTAGTGCTCTGCGATCGCTAGACACTAGCACATTGAACTATCGGAGGGTAGATCAACCGTAAAAATTATAAGTCAAGCATGCTTACGCCTTTGAGATCTCCATGGACTACTCCTAACTCGTGACTGTGGAGGTAGTAAAGGCCGCTTGCGATGTCTTCGAGCTGAAGAAGTATGTCAAGCGGTGCAAAAGGTGAAGAATACGCATTGACTTACAAGCGGCCGCGGATCACGCTCTGTATTTTGAACATAATCGTGCGCGTTTCCCAACGGCATCCACTCAGATATTATCGAAATTGTAGAATCAAATTCCGTGGATATCCCGAGCATGGGGACGATGTTTTCATGGCGCAGCTTCGACCACGTATGCACCTCTTTAAATAGACGCTGGATGGGAATGTTCAGCTCGAGCGGTGACAAGCTTCAGGTGTCCTGCCAGTACCTTGAGATCATCCTCACTCTCCGACAGTGCGTTGAAGAAGGTCTTGACTGCCACTTCGGTACCGTGTGTAATCCAGATACCGTGGCGTACAATGGCAGTACCGCCGCGCACAGAGCGCTTGTCCAAGGTGCGACGGATACTACCGTTGAGATTGATACTGAATTTGGATGCCCGCTCAGCGAGCCTGTCCAACACAAATGGTGCCTTCGTCGCTTCTTGTTGATTCGTGGTATCCGGCGAGGGACAGTGCTGCTCCATCGATGATGGTCGGTGAGCAAGAGAGTTCGACACTAAATGGCACCTACACAACGACAACGTGCAGTAGTGCGCGAGGGTTTGCACATCCTCATTGTATGCATGTGTCTCGAATATCATACGATGGCTTGCCCACACAAGAGGTATACAAAGATATCCCCGGTAATCCCGAAAAACCCAAACCCCATGTGATGCTGGTGGATCCATAACCTTGACCGCAGGCTGTCTGTAGTAAGCTGCGACCTGCGGACATCGTGCATCGTCGAAGGAGTTGTTAAAAGTTGTCAACCTCGACCATATTATAGAAGCTACGAACTCGCTGGGAACATTACAGGAAAGAGACAGAACATTTACCCACATTCAACAATCCGTCCGTATCGGCGAGACATGTCCACCCTTGGCAGCCAACGGGAAAAAGTTCCACGGACGATCGTCGAAACGCATGCCCACATGGCGACTACCCTCCACGTGGCGCCGTACTGGGCTTTTCCACCAAGAATTGTCGTCGATTTGCAACCTTGACGAGCTAGACCAACGCTTACCGATGGTAGTCTAGGCCTCCCGGGCCTGCGAGCACTGGACGACACTACATCCCTCGGAGCGCGTGTCACCGAACGGAGTTTCAGCTGGTTCGACGTGTCCTGTAATCCCAATGTCGACCTCTACGAGATCCTCACCTTCCGTCGATCGTGGAAGCTAACATAACCGCCCCCCGTCAGCACAATTGCAGAAGGTAACACATATTACGATGTACCTGGAACCTCCATCGCGAACCATGATCTCAGACTCGAATATCTGCTACCCGTGTAGCCGTCACCGCCATATCCACCGTAGTTGCTTATGTGGAATCAACCCGTCCTGGTCGCTACTGTGCGGGACGAAGTGGAGCATGACGTTAATGAGGAAAGGCTAGGAGAGCCCAAAAACAGTGGTTGTTGGAGGGGGATCAGATTGTGAGCAGAGGCTATAACATTCAAGCATCTTAACACTTGAGTGCGTTCCCGCTTGAAAGAACTCGTACAGAGGAACCGCAAGGGCTTTGAAGAATTCAAGCAGAGTTCAAAGGCGAAAGCAACATGACTGCAGATGACCTTAGACCGGAGTACCAATGAATTAGGCTACTTTGACCGCGGCATGGCAGGCGTTGACTTGCCAGACCATGAGTGCAAGTGAGCTGGGATCCGGGAATCAATTACGTAATCATCCCAGACACGTGAGAAAAAAGCCATCAACAAGCATAAGTCGAGACGACGGCTGGCAACCCACATGTCCCAACCATACCCTTCCCCTTGCCGATTCTTCTCTATCAGACACCCTTGTCGTGTTTGCACCTTCATCTCACCCCGTTGCCGCCGCAGACTGTGTGGTTTAACCAACATGCCTTCGACTAGTACCACCGAATTGAATAACACCTGGCTAAGGGGGTCGGATGAATGGAGATCGCAGTGGTTGGTGGCGGCCTCTTGTCGAATACCAATTACAACGTGTACGTGATACATACTGGACCAGGTCAAGGCCGGTGGACCCATCTCTTTCGTTACTGCGTCTTTATGTGTCACATTTCACCTTCGCGGCGATCCAATCTAGCTTCGTATCTAGTTGGCTTCCCGTGTTCCCTGGTCCACTCTCTGCTATGCTGTCTCCTCACTTCCGCCCCCTCATATGACGCCACTAACGTCCCAACTAACTTCAGCGAACCTCCTCAATACATGGCTAATTTCACGACAGTGTTCCTGATGCTCGACTGCGGGCGTGACCTCTGTTCTCCATTACGACATGCTCGGATTGTCAGCGCGAATACTGGTCTTGGTTCTATAGTGTTTCCTTCCCAAATACTCCGAGCACGAGAACTAGTGGAAACTTCCGAATGACTCAGACCCACCGAATGTAGCGGCTTTTGCATACTTGGTGTGGCATGCATGAAAAGATGGCTCCATGCATCAGCCCATTTGCCTACAAAACCTCTCAAGCGATGGAGGAGATCTAGTCAAGTACTCGTTCATCCCCGTAAGTGATTCCCGCTTGGTGGGTGTCGTCAGATTCTTAGGACTGTGCTGTCAGAATCGTCCAAACCGTCATCGACAAAGCTTGCGAGTGCCCGAACCGAAATGGACGTGTGAAGGTGCCGTGTGACTGCGGAACGGGAGGACGCACGACGGGCGTGACATTGATTGATTATCCTCCCCGCCGTCTGACATGGACACTGCGCAAGTAGGCTATGTCCTTAGTCTACATAATTATGATTCTCTATTGCACAGCCGTGCTCAGCAACAAGGAATCCGAACATCATCCAAGATTAGAGCCGCACGTGCTGTCGAGTCCAGTATGCCTCAGTCAGTAGGTCTCCAATGTACTAGAAATGTCTGGATTGCCGGAGCAACATCATCTTGGACAATCTCCGTGCTGGCATGTCAGTAGGCATGTCAATACGTATTTATCTGTACCGCACCACAGAAGATGGCAACAACAAAGAAGCCCCTATGCCTCAGTAGCCTGACGACTGATGAGGACTACATATAGTTTTCAACAATGCACCTGATCGGAGCCCAAGGTAAAGCGATTTACTTACATTTCAACGATCGTCGCATCTTCTGCCAGAAACGTTGGGGCTTCGTCATTCCTAACTCTAAATCCGAAATTTCCTCTTCCAACTGGACTCCGTTTAGCGTTATCTCCTGTTGCCAGTGCACAACGGAACGAATTAATTGTGTGGCTGATTCTTGAGTGTCCTTATACTCGAATGTCTTGGACCCTTTCGACATCATCGTCTGCCAATAGGAGTCTTTGAGCTCCCTCAGCCTTTCCTCACCCGCATCATCCACTTCATCCCACATGGTAGTGACCAGGACAACCTTGGGTAAGGCAACTTTCCCGCATAATTTTTCAAAGATTCGAAGGTTCTTCAGTGGGAGCCAAACCATGCGATTGTCCGTTATACGATGAAACCAAAGAATGGCTGAAAGCGTGGCCCCCTTGTGGTATCTGGGCGGATCCTTGGAATTCACATCAGGTACAGCAATAATACAGGGACAGCTTACTCTTCGTTCAGCCAGTGGGAAACCATCGTCAGAACACCCAAGTCGGAACTCTTCGTATCATCGAACCCGGGGGTATCTACCAGGACCACGCTGGATTCTTCAAACGTACATCTGGTGGCTTTGACCTCATTTGTATAAGGGGTCAGATGATGCCCCACACCCTGTCCCGTGCCCCCCGTGGCGACTTTGTCTATGAATTACTCCTAGTTAGTTTATGTTAAACACATATTCCATGAAAGGCTCACCGAACTTTTGCCAGAACCGGTTGGTCCCACTACCCTGGAAGTCGGAGGGCAAGTGAGAAGATGCTACAATACATGTCACCCTACTCACGCAATGATAATATCTTTCGTACGTTCTTCCTCAACTCCGAATTCTCCCTGACGTGGTTGGGACTACAAAAACACAGTCAAAATACAGAGAACTTCGTGAAAGTGGTACAGACTGTGGCGACCTTGACTTTCTTTATGACATCCTTCATTATGGGACGTGATGAAGGATCATGCCTCCAGCATGATGTACAAATCTCCCACCATGCATCCGTCATGCGGAATCGTGTTGATTCCTCAGCAGGGCGAGGTGGCAGTTTCTTCTGCATTAACCTGCCGAGTACATGTGTTGAATTATTACAATCGGAAAAAGGTAAGGTTCGAGTGAACAACTCCTAGATATCCAATGAACATTGTTTGATGGGATAAATTAGAAAGGCCCACCAGAATGGTCATCCCAAACGCCCACACATCACTTGCCATTGACGCATGGCTATCATCTAGAAGCTCTGGGGCCGTCCAATGGAATGATATTCCGCGTTTGGCATCGACCGTCATGCTGAACGTGGATATGTCCAGAGTAGAAAAACCGAAGTCGGTCAGTAGGGCTCTGCGATCGTTGGATACTAGCACATTTGCCTATCGGAGATTGGATCAACTGTAATTTCAGAAATTAAGCAGGCTTACACCCTTTAGGTCTCCGTGAACTATTCGCAGCTCATGACTATGAAGGTAGTAGAGTCCGCTTGCGATGTCTTTGAGCTAAAGAAGTATGTCAAGTGGTGCGAAGGCGAACAACATGCTTCGACCAACAAGCGGCCGCGGATCATGCTCTGCGTTTTGGACATAATCGTGCGCATTTCCCAACGGCATCCATTCAGATATTATGGAGATTGTGGAATCGAACTCTGTAGAAATGCCAAACATGGGAACGATATTCTTGTGACGCAGCTTCGACCAGGCATACACCTCTTGAAACCGGTGCTGAGTGGGAAAGGTTCAGCTCGAGCTGTGGCTAGCACCGAAAATCCTCCGAGTACCTTCAATTCATCCTCACCCCCCGTCAGTGTACGATGGAACGTCTTTATTGCCACCATGGTACCGTTGGTAGTCCAGGTACCTTGGTATACAAAGGCAGTACCGCCGCGTAAAGGTGTTCTTCCCGAATGGCGAGTGATTGAACCGTTGAGATTGATACAGTACCTGGATGCCCGCTCAGAAAGCTCATGTAACACAGAGGATAGCTCTTCTGCGTGTTGTTGATACGTTGAAGTAAGTGGTAAGTAACGGTCCCGCTCCATCGATGACGGTCAGTGGGTAAGAGAGTTGGGCGCTAAATGGGGTCGACACAGCGGCAACGTGCTGCCCGTGCGCAAGGGTTTGCACATCCTCATTGCGTGCATGTGGCGCAAATATCATACGATGCCTTGCCCACATAGGGGGCATACAAAGATACTCCCGACAAACTCGAACGGATTGAAATTCCGGGGATGTTTGTGGATTCGTATTCTTATCAACAACGCACATGAATTGTCCGTGGTAGGGGCTGGAACCTGCAGACACTATGCATCATCAAGGCAGTTGTGAATGGTTGTCAGCCACGGGCATAAGAGAGAAGTTGCTAGCTCACTGGGAGAGTTGTAGGGGAGAAACGGAACACCCAACAACCATCAACGTCAACAACCGGATCGCACCGGCATAACTTGTCCACCCCGGACGGCTGGCCGCAAGAAGCGATTGCTGCAGCGCGCGCCAGAAGGACGACCACCGCACATGAGTAATGTTGGCATTTGGCATTTCAAACAAACGCTGTAATTTGAGCGCAACCCCGATCAGCTGGCACAATAGGTGACCTACCGACGCAGTCTTGGGTCAGCAAGAGTACGACACCGCATCCCTTTAATGGAGTGAGTGCCACCGGACAGAATTTCAGCTAGCTCCACCTGGCCTGTAGTCTCAGACAACTCTACGGGATCTTCGTTTTCCGTAGACCGTAGAAGCCAAGATGAACCGCCTCAGAGCGTCAGTACCATTACAAAGAAGTCAAGACCGCCGCATAGTCCTTAACGATAGTGCAGCACAACTCTCGTACATTACCAAGTTGGCAGCACATAATTGTGAGACACCATGGCATCCATGTCGCCTCGGTGATGTTATCGCTTCAGGAAGTACTCATGCACATGTCCCTTTCCTAAGTTCCTTTGTGCTTCGATGCAGGTGCAAGCGTTGACTTTGGTAGAGCTCAAGCGGCACTTTGAGTCAGGCAGAGCATCCGGGATGGACGCGCGAGTAAACTATCCTACGGTATACAAGCGCTAAATGTTGAGTTTGGGGCCGATGGGCTGTGGACAAATCCGGGCCTGTGCTTCCACAGCTAATCCGTTGACGGTCCTGGGGATGACATATCCCAACCATACTCTTCGTCCTGCCAACTTTTCTTTGCCCGACGCTCCACCCTCCCCGACGTTGGACTTCGTGATCGCACTCTTATGTACGCAGCCTCTAACCTCGTTACCGCAGGCGGGGCGTGGTTGGGCCCATGTATCTCGACTGGGACTGTCGAACTGGATAACACCCAGCTAAGGGGATCAGGTGAACGGCGATCGCAATGGTTTTTTGATTGCCCCTCACCAAACACCAATTACACTGCATATGTGATACAAGACGTAGAGGTCAATGGAGCTGTCTAATTCGTCATCAAATGTGGTATGTCGCGCTTCACTTCGTGGCGACCCAACGCGGTGTGACGGAAAGAGGAACTTCCGGCCACACGGTAGTCAAGTCTCGGTAGAGGTTGTTTCGGGAGTCCTAGAAGAACTGTCCAAAGTGTTTCTCTGTTCGAGGTCGACTGAGGGAAATACATCGGATATCCTAAGACTTTATATACGACAAGAGACAAACGAGTATCTAAAAAGGGAAGAACAAGGAGAAAGGGAGGTTGACAAGGGGGACAAGGCAAGTAACGTCCGAGGGGAAGTCAAGAGGTATATTCCGAGGCGTTACGAGCCGCGATTCGTTACACGCGGGTCCACACGCAACTAGTTTGCCATGTCCTCTGGTCTACTTTCCGCCCCTCTACAACATGTGCTACCTCTCACCACCTCTACGAAGCCGTGCGCCCGCACGTAATGCCACTAGTCTCCCAACTAATACGAGCGATCCCCTTCTCAAGTATTTAACCAACCTCGCAACTACGTTCGCGTGATCTTCGGTTGTGGGCATGACCTTTGCTCTGCCTCACAAGTATGCCCGGACTGCCCGCGTGAGTACCTCTCTCGGCTCTATGCCACGATGCTTCGAACCATCTCTTACATCACTTGAACCGTCTTCTGGAAGTAACGCTCAAGCGCCGCTCTCGGCGTTATGGCCCCTGTCCAGCACGGTCCCGCATAGAAACCCCTTCTTCCCTGTCGTCAACTATACTTGCACCTCTCTTCTACTTACTTGGAAGCTTTCCATACCGTCGATCGTATTTGTCCTTGTTTCATGGGAATAGCTGTCTAGTTCCGCAGTTCAATGCAGATACCAGCTACGGTGCCAGGTTCATCATTGACGGCATTGAAGCAGAGGTAGTAGGTTATGGGATGCAGGTTCGGCTCATGGCAGATGGCGTATTTTATGGTGCAATGGCAGTCCTTCATTGCGGCTCTTGACGTCTACGGAGCCTCGTCTACACGAATATTGAGCCCACAGCAGCTTCAGCTCCATAATAGTCTTTTCCTCAGATATTGCCCGTTTTCACACTCGCAGTTTCATCTGTCTCATCCAGTTATCGGGCAGATTCCAGCTTTCGGCGTACCAGTCCACAGTACGGCATGGTTTGGTCGACACAACTCGATCATTCGGCATCAGAAGAACCACGTATACGTGCTTAGAATCCAGAGATCGAATTACATACATGGTGCTTTAGCTATGGTGAGTGGCTAGAACTTATAGACAGCGTGGTGAGGGCAGTGTGCAAGAAATCGCGGGCCCTCTAATATCAGACAGCTGTCTGGATCGCAAATCTGTGTGGCGCTCCGTGATCGAGGCAGAGTTGTGTTAGTATGTCAAAAGCGCACTCCCCACCAGTAGGTGTAGGTGCAGTCCTAAAGGAGCATGGGGGGATCCATGAACGCCGCATGCAGGGCAAATCGGACCAGACTGACGTTTTCGTTGTACGATATCTCTTCTTGAGATACGATCACTGAGCCAATGACCGCCCTCACCAGTTGGAGTATCGGCTTTTGAGACCCTAGTCAAGGAATTCGCCAAGTCTGCAGAGGGCCCTCGTGGAAATCGAACACGTCAAACGAGGAAAATCTGCCACAGAGAATCGTTCCTCCAATAATCGTCGTAGATAAGTTAATCTAAGCTGTAGAGTTGGGAAACAGTAGAAACCCACGGAGGACAACCCACTGATCAGGACCGTTAGAGAAGGTGCCATCGAGACATTTAACCGTGGTACTAGGAAGTCTCGCTTTGGACCTCGGGTTAAATGATGTGCCGTATATGTCAGCCTTTCTGAGTGGGAAAACTTTCTGAAGTTGTCCATAATTCTGCGTGAGCTACCCGTAGGATTTTCAGACCTTGTACAAGGGCGACGTACAGGAGCGTACGCCATGCAGTGCGATAAAATACATACGGAATTTTCACAAAATGTATTAGGACAGTGGAAGGGGGGAAAGGTGTAGTACGCGCCGCGCCGCGGAATACTAAAGGCGCTATATACAGTTATCGCACAATAACGAGAGCCAACAGCCACTTAATCACGCTGCACCGCGGGAGGCAGCATCAAGGAGGTAGCACCTATTGGCATTGGAGCGCTGAAAAAGGGATGCTAAATAGAGGGGTGATTTACTCACGTTTCCACGCTCTTTTAGCACGGTGTTTGAGAGTCATCTTTAATGCTGGTGCCTCGGTTGAGGTAGATTGTGATGCAGCCTCTACACTAGGATTTTTTCCCCGGAAGTCTCCCGCGGTCTCTTCGTCTGCACCATCTCCAGCTGCCTCCACGATATCCCTCATCGTAGGACGTAATGAAGGACTATTTTCCCAGCATGATGTGCAAATCTCCCACCACGCGTCTGTCATGCGGAACTGTGTTGATTCCGGGGCAGGGCGAGGGGGCAGCTTCCCCCTCGCTATCTTGGTTATCACACCTTGTGACCTTGGGCAGCCGGAGAAAGGTAATGCTCGTGTGAACAACTCCTAGGTATACAATGAGCATCGTTTGAAGGGACAAACCAGAAAACCCACCAGAACTGTCATCCCAAATGCCCATACATCACTCGCCATTGAGGCATGGCCATCGTCTAAAAGCTCCGGGGCCATCCAATGGAGTGAGAATCCGCGTTCGGGATCTACGGACATGCTGAATGTGGATATGTTTAGAGTGGAAAGACCGAAGTCGGTCAGTAGCGCTCTGCGATCGCTAGACACTAGCACATTGAACTATGGAAAGATGGAGTAACTATAAACATTAAAATTCAAGCATGCTTACGCCTTTGAGATCTCCGTGGACTACTCCTAACTTGTGATTATGTAGGTAGTAGAGTCCGCTTGCGATATCTTCGAGCTGAAGAAGTATGTCAAGCAGTGCAAAGGAGAGCAACACCCTTTGACTCACAAGCGGCCGTGGATCATGCTCTGTATTCTGGACATAATCGTGCGCATTTCCCAATGGCATCCATTCAGAAATTATCGAAATTGTAAAATCGAATTCGGTGCAGATCCCGAGCATGGGAACGATGTTTTCATGACGCAGCTTCGACCATGTATACACCTCTCGAAACAGGCGCTGGACGAGGAAGATTCAGCTCGAGCAGTGATGAGCGTCGGGAATCCTGCCAATACCTTAAAGTCATCCTCACTCTCCGACAGTGCGCTGAGGAAGGTTTTAATTGCCACTTCGGTTCCGTGCGGAATCCGGGTACCGTGGTATACGATGGCAGTAGCGCCGCGCGTGGGATTCCTGCCCGAAGTGCGATGGATACTACCGTCGAGATTGATACTGAACTTGGATGCCTGATCGGCGAGCCTATGCAACATAGACCGTTTCTCCACCGTTTGTTGTTGATGCACGGCATCTGGCAAGGGACAGCGCTGCTCCATCGATGACGGTCGGTTGAGCAAGAGAGTTGGGCGCTAAATGGTGTCCACACAGCAGCAACGTGCAGTGCGTGCGCGAGGGTTTGCCCATCCTCATTGCGTGCATGAGGCTTAAATTTCATACGACGCCTTGCCCACTCAAGGAGTATACAAAGATATCCCCGATGATCTCGAACAAGTTCAAATAACAGGTGATGTTGATGGATTCGTACTTCTGATCAATAACTGGGGCAAATTGTCTGTGGTAGGCTACGGCCTGCAGACATTCACTGAAGGAGTTGTTACAGGTCATCAGCTTCGACTACATGGTAGAAGCTGCGAACAAAATGAGAATGTTACGGGGAAGAAACGGAACACCTATCCACCATCAAAAATCCGCCGGCATCGTGCGCAGCCGATGGCAAGAAGTTCCGCCAACGATCGTCGAAACGCATGTCCACAGGCGACTGTCCCCTTGTAGCGCTAAAATTGGCTTTGCCAACAAGAACTGTTGTCGATTTGCAACCTTGATGAGCTAGCACAGCACCTACCGATGGTAGTCCAGGCCTCCCGGGTCTGCGAGAATTGGACGACACTATATCCCTTGGAGCGCGTGCCACCGAAAGGAGTTTCAGCTAGTCTGACGACGGTCTTGCAATCACAAATATCTTCACGAGATCCTCGTTTTCGATCGACCATGGAAGCTAACATGAACCACCCCCGTCAGTACCATTGCAGAAGACGACGGGTAGCACGGTGCACCTGCATCACGAAACATGAACTGTTGGCTTGGGCTCAGACTTGAATATCTGCTGCCCGTGTAGCCGTCACCGTCATCGTACGCACCGAAGTTACTTATGTCGAATCAACCTGGCCAGAGCCAGGGCTGGGGTCCGTCGAGAGATACTTTGAAGGCTTCCAAGAGTTGTGCGGGAGAAACGACCTACCAAGCATTGTCCTGGTAACTACGGTACGGGACGAAGTGGAACGTGAAGTTGATGAGAAGAGGCTGAAAGAGCCCAAAAATGGGTCATTAGAGGGTGATCAGATTGTGAGGAACTACGACATTCAAGCATCGGAACACTGAAGTGCGTTCCCATTTGGAAGAACTCGCACAGAGGAACCGGAAAGGTCTCGAAGACCAAGCAGAGATCAAAAACCGCACATGACTTTGGACCGGGGTAATGGCATTCAACTTCCACTGAGGCGGGGGCGTTGATGTTGATGGAGGTCGGCCACACTTGGAGGCCTCGGGCAAAGCAGGACCCGGGAATCATCGACACGTGAGAAAAAAACAAGCCTGCATGCCGTCGTCATCTTGGATTTGCAAGAACTGCACGACGCCGCGTCCGCATCCCTCGGAGCGAGCAGTGCCACCTAACAGAGTTTCAGCTCGCTCGACCTGTCCTGTAGTCTCGAGATCCTCGTTTTCCGTCAACAGTGGCAGCTAACATGAACCACATCCATCAGTACCAATGCAAGAGAGTCAAGACCCCCGGGCAGCTCAACGACAGCGCAACGCAAGACCCGTCCAATACCGCAGTGGCACAGTATTGCGAGATACCTTGGAATACGTGCTGTCTTTGGTACTCATGTACACGTTTCTCTCCTGTGTGTTTCAACGTATGCAGGTACGAGCGCTGACATTGATGGAGCTCAAGCAAGTACTTCTGGCAGAGCATCCAGGAATCATGGATACGTGAGTAGGCTATTCCACGCTCTCCTCTCCCTTTCAGTGGGCCAACGGCCTATAGGTGCCTCTTCCCTGAGGCCGTCACCTGTAGCGCGGCGGGAATATCACGAAGGCTACAATCTGTGAGTAGAACACCTTGAAATGCTTTCGGAATGTTAGATGTTGACGACATTCCTACAGTTGTCTGATATAATGCGAGGGTAAATAATAGACGAAAGCATTGGCTTTACCACGTATCTTGAATGGATCTGAGTGAATTCATTGATGAGTAGACACCCTCTCTTTGACCAGTTGGAAATCGTCACCGAACCCGCGAGTTCCTCAGACGTACAATCGGCAATCATGATTCCATCTGCAGAAACCAGACCCTTATCCCTCTTCGGCGTTTCCACAGCCGATCCGTTCCCAGTCGAGACGACGTAGGAGCCGACATATCCCGACCATACCCTTCCCCTTTCCAGTTCTTCTCTACCTGATAGGCTCCGCCCTCTCGATGGTGCTTGCACCCTCTCTGCACAACAAACCTCGTTGCCTCGGACAGGGCATCGTTCAGCTAACGTGTCCTGGATTGGGTCACGGTGCTGCGAGCCCTCCCCTACGTTAGGCTCCAACCTTTTCAACGTCCAACCCATGCTTGCACCCTTGTCTGTTCAGCTAGGCTCACTGCCACCTTGCAGCAAAGAGCGTGACGTGGATCGGGCGAAGCCGATCGCAGTGGTTCGTTGGTTACCTCTCATCGAGTGGTGGTTCCACTGCGTTCGCGATACAGGACCAGATCAAGGTCAGTGGACCCATTTCTTTCGTCACGGAGTCTTGTGCATCACATTTCACCTTCGTGGCGATCCAGCGTAATTTCCACATGCAACTGGTTTCCCGTGCCCAGTCCACTCTGTCCTACTATCGCTTCACAATATATACCGCACCGCTTCTTCCGCCCAAAAGTCTTGCGTTCGCATGTGATGCCACCAGTCTCGATGAAGAGCGACCCGCTATTACAATCGTCATGGAACATCTACACCCGCATTTGAAGTCTCCTACATATAAAGGCGAGATACTACGTCTAGAGGCCAATGAGAGGTGCAGACAAACAACGACAAATGAAAGCCGAGCATATACATAAAACGCTTCTTTAACCTAATCTACTCTAATCATAATCCCCTCCTCCAACTCATGGCCAACTTTACGACAGTGTTCCTGACCTTCGGCTGTGGGATCCTGACCTTTGTTCTCCCAACAAGCGTACCCGGACTGCCAGTGCGAGTAACGCTCTTCGCTCTGCGGTGTGTCCTTCCCATGATACTCCCGACCATCGCCCACGCCACCCGAGTCACCTTCCGGAAGCAATGCACAAGCGTTGTTTTCGGTGTTTACAGCCCCAGCCCAGCGCAGTCTCGCCCAGAATCCCTTTCTTCCCTATCACCAACTATATTTACTCTTCCCTTCTCCCTCGTCCGGAGATTTTCCGTACCGTGGGTCGCGCTTGTCCTTCTTTCTTGGGAGGCAGCTTTCCAGTCCCACGGTTTAATGTAGATGCCGACCAAGGTGTTGGGTTCATCGAGGGCAGCGAACCTGGTGTGGTAGGTCGTAGGAGTACTGATATGGCTCGAGATAGATTGGGTACTTTATGGTATAATGGCGATTAGAAACGGTCTTTCATTGTGCCTCTTGACGCGCACGGGTCCTCACTTACAGGAACGTTGAGCATGCGGCAGTTCCCGTTCGATGATAATACCTTCCTGAGATACTGTTGTTTACCATTTCCTATTGGTTTCTTTTCTTCCGTCGAGTTTCTCAGACACATCCCAGCTCCTGGCGTATAGGTGGACAGTATAGAGTTTGGCCGGCAAAATTCGAGTATTCGGTATCACACGCGCATGCTTACAATCGAGAGGGCGAAGTAGTATACGTGGTGTTTGGACTATGGTGAGTGACTGGAACTTACAGACAGGGTAGTAACGAGAGCAATATCTGGGCGCCGTCGATTTTCAGATAGGTGTCTAAATCGCAATTCCGCGCGGGACGCTTTATGCTCGAAGCACAGTATGTCAAGAGCGCATTCGCCCTGAGAGGGTGCAACCTTAAGGACCACAGTGGTGACCAACTCACGTATGCATGTTTAACAGTACTGACATACTACTCACAATGAATCTTTATACAGAATTAGGTCGCACACAGGAAACAGTGGACAAGATTGACGTTCTCATTCTCGTTCTGAAGTATCTAATCTCGGAAAGTTATCACTGTAAGTCTGTAAGCCGATGGCTCTCCTCACCAATCGGAGTGTGCCTTTTGGGATCCTGCTCGAGTAAAATCGCCAAGTCTACAGGGGAGCCTTGTGGAATTCGAACTAGTCAAAGTGAGGGAAATTCGCAACAAATGAACATTTCACCAATAATCGTCATGGATGCCCACGTCGCGAGTCGGTTACTTTAAGCAATGGTGCTGGGAAACGACGGAACTCCCCCAAGAACAATCCACGGATCGGGACTGTTACCGAAGATGCCGTTGAGACATTTCACTATGATACTAGGAAGTGTTGCTCTGGACCTTGTGATGCAGCCGTGGTGATCAGCCAGAACGCCAGTCGATTATTGTAAATGAAACATGTACATGACAGCTGTCTGTTTGAGTGGGACGTCTCTCTGAAGTGTTTAAAATGATGCGCGAACTAGCCACAGGGTTTTCAGATATCGTACGACCCGTACGAGGGAATACTATAGGAGAGTGCGCCATGCCATGTGGTAAAATACATATGCGATTTCACGGAATGCGCTTCGACGCTGTGGGAAGGCATGACACGGCAGGCAGCTGGGCAACGCTGTTATGTAAATTCTAAATGTACAACTATCACGCCGTCGCGAGAGGCAGCAGCCACTCAACTATGCTGCATGACAGGAAATTGAATCAAGCAAGCCGCGTCTATCGGCGCCGTAACGCTGAAAAGAGAAACTAAATAACAGAGATAAGAAAAGCGGATTACTTACGTTTCCGTACCGCTCGTATGCGTGCATTAAGGCGAGCTTTGAGCGACTTCCTCAGTGCCGGCACTTCAGACAAAGTAGACTCCAATTGAGACGTTACTTCGGGATATTCTCTCTGGAGGACCTCTATGGTCTCCTCGTCTGACCCTTTTCTTTCCGCTTGAGTTATACTATCGTGTAACCTCCCCTTGCCCTTGCCCTTGCCTATGAACTACGCCTGGTCAACTTAGGTTACGGGAGTTGCATGGAGTGCTTACGGAACTTTCCCCAGAACCGGTTGATTTCATCAACCTGACGGTTAAAGATGGCGACTGAGCAGATGCCACTACGCATGACACCCGACTCACGCGATCTTAATGTCCTTTGCATTTGCTTCCAGTATATCAGCTCCTCGGGATATGTCCTCCAATGCCGAACCTGACTGTGACATCAAACTCTCGAAATGTGATGGAAACCCTTCTGATACTTTGATATTGTGAAAAAATGACTAAGACTGAACTCGTACCTATTGGTCGAGAGGTGTTTGAGGAACCTGATGGCAAAGGATCGTCCTCGACACTGCTTCGCTCCAAATCGACGGAACCGCTTTCGTCAATTGTGGTCAAAGGAGGTGGTGGAGATTCATCGTTTAGATCTGACATGGGTGAAGGCTGGGCAACAAGACATGTGAAAAATTCAGTGCTGAAAGGGGACTTGCTAGTGTCAGCGGTAGATTTCGGATATTCTGGAGCGGTCTTCATCAAGGTAGAACTTTCTGACGCTTGGCCTGTCGCAGTATTCCTTCCAGCCACCTCGGGGTCCCTGTCAGAGAAGGTGGTGGAAATACAGATAAGCGGTGATAACACAGGAGCGCAAAGCACGTAGATACATCGAGTCAGTGTGCCGATAGGTCGGTGTACCTGGTTTCTGACTCACTCCGGTATTGAGTGGTTCCCTCCTTCCTGTGAGATTGGACTTGCAGAGCCGGAGGCTCCGTGGCACATTAAGGCGGGATCTTCTTGGGACTGCTAGAGCGCAGTCAGAATATGAGAACTTGGTCATAGGGTCGAGTACAAACGATGGCAGCCTTGATTTTCTCTAATATATCCTTCATTTTGGGACGTAATGAAGGATCACGTTCCCAGCATGATGTGCATATCTCCCACCATCCATCTGTCAGGGGGAATTGCGCTGACTCCTCAACAGGTCGAGGCGGCAGTTTCCCATCCGTTATCCTGCGGGTTGGATTGCGACAATCAGGGAAAGGTATTGCGCGAGTGAACAACTCCTTGGCATACGATGAATGTTGCACGAATGGACAAATCAGAAGGCATACCAGAGCCGTCATCCCAAGTGCCCACACATCACTAGCCATTGATGAAGGACCACCATCATCTAGAAGTTCTGGGGCCATCCAACGAAGTGAGCCGCCGTGGATAGTATCGACGGTCATTTTAAAGGTGGATACGCTTAGGGTGGAAAGCCCGAAGTCGGTCAGTAGTGCCCGGCGGTCGCTCGACACCAGCACATTGAGCTACAGCAGGATCAACCAAAACACAAAAACCGTAAACCAAGCATGCTCACACCCTTCAGATCTCCATGGACTATTGGACCCAACTCATGACTATGAAGATAGTGCAGTCCGCTTGCAATGCCTTTAACCTGATGGGTATTGATGTAACGCGAAGGTGAGTGATGCGCCTTTTCGACTCACCAGCGGCCGCGGATCATTTTGTGTGTTTCGAACATAGGTGTGCGCGTTTCCCAGTGGCATCCATTCAGATATTATCGAAAGTGGGGAACCAAGTTTTGTAGAGATTCCGAGTATGGGAACGACGTTCTTGTGTCGCAGCTTTGACCATAAATGCACCTCCCGAAAGATGCGCTAAATGGGAAAGATTCAGCTCGAGCGGCGACAACTATTAAGAATCCTGGTAGCACCTTCAATTCAGCCTCAGTGCTCGACCGTGTGTGATGGAAGACTTTGATCGCCACTTTGGTGCCGCTAGGAGCCAAAGTACCTTGATAAACGGCCGCAGTACTACCGCACAGGGGATTTTCCAACTTGCCGCGGATTCGACCGTCGAGAAGAATACAGTAAGAGGATGCTCGATCAAGAAGCTTGTGTAACATCGCCTCCTGTTGATGCGGGGTATCTGGTGAGTAAGGATTTTCTTCGACGGGCAATGGTCGCCGTGGCAGCGAGGTGGCACCAGTTGGGTACTGCAAGAATACAGTCAATCGTGTAGAACTTAGTGAAAGAATGGGATACAGACGATAACAGCCTTGATTTCCTCTATTATATCCTTCATTGTAGGGCGGCAAGAAGGATCATGGCTCCAGCATGACACGCAAATCTCCCACCACGCATTTATCATGCGGAATTGTGTTGATTCCTCAGCAGGGCGAGGTGGCAGCATCCCATGGATTAACCTGACTAACACACCTGGTGAACTATGACAATCGGGAAAAGGTACATCTCGAGTAAACAATTCCTAGCTATACATTGAGAGCGTGGCATGTAGGGACATCAGAAGGCGTACCAGAGCCGTCATTCCAAATGCCCACACATCACTGGCCCTTGATGCAGGGCAGTCATCCAGAAGCTCTGGGGCCATCCAACGGTGCGAACCTCCGCGGAAGGCATCGACGGTCATACCAAAGGTGGATGTGTCTAGGGTGGCAAGACCGAAGTCAATTAGTAACGCCCGGCAATCCCTGGATACCAGCACATTTAACTATTGAAGAATGCGTCAACTGCAAAAATGATAAACCAAGGACTCTTACTCCCTTGAGATCTCCATGGACTACTGGACCCAATTCATGACTATGGAGATAGTGCAGTCCGGTCGCGATGTCTTCGAGCTGAAGAGGTATGTCAAGTAGCGCGAACGCGAACAACACGCTTTGAGGTACCCACAAGTGGCCGTGGATCATGCTCTGCATTTTGGACATAATCGTGCGCGGTTCCCATTGGCATCCATTCAGATATTATCGAAACTGTGGAGTCAAATTCGGTAGAGATCCCGAGCAATGGAACGATGTTCTCGTGACGGAGTTTCGACCATATATGCACTTCTCGGAGGATACGCTAATTGGGAAACATTCAGTTGAAGCTGCGACGACCCCTGATATGCTGTCAGTACCTTCGAATGAACCTCAACGTACGGCAGTGCACAGTACAAGGTTTTTATTGCTACTTTGGTCCCGTCCGGAATCATAGTACCCTGGTATATGACTGCCCTACTACCGCGCAGAGCGCTCACGCCTAAGTTGCGACGGACACAGCCGTTGAGATTGATACAGTATCTGGATGCCTGTCCCATGAGCTCATGGAGCACGGAGGATAGCTCCTCTTCCTGTTGCTGATACACGGAAGTATGCGGTAAGTAACGATCGTGCTCCATCGGTGGTGGAGGGTGAGCAAGAGAGTTGGGCGCCGAATGGGGTCTACGCGGCAGCAACGGGAAAATGTGCGCTGCACGTATTGATCAAAGACTTCAACACGTGCACCCTCATTGCATCCATTTGTGCAGTACTATTTTTCCAAACGTATGTACGTACAGTCGAAACATGAACTGATCACAACTAGTCATTCTTTTCGAAGGTCAGTGACACCATTGAACTTACGTAAAAAGATCTGTACAACTTTGAAAAGAAACATGTACAAAGGTGAAGCTTGGAAGGCGATTCTCGTTGACCACGTCTTACGCGCCCTCTCAACCATCCGCTTGCATAGGCATAACTTGTCCACCCTTGGCGGCCGACGGCGAAAAGGTGTGCCAGCGATCGTTGAAGCGCACGTCCAAAGGACGACCTCCGTACATGTAGTGTTGGAATTTGGCTTGTACAAGCAAACACCATAATCAGAATGCAACCTTAACTAAGTTAAGTAGAACAACACCTACCAATGGCAGTCTCTGCTTCGGGGACCTGCGAGAACTGGACGACACCGCACCCCTTGGAGCGCGTGCCATCGAACAAAATTTCAGCTAGTTCGACCTGTCCTGTAGTTTCAAATAGCTCTACGAGATCCTCGTTTGCCGTCGACCATGGAAGCTATTGAAATCCGTCCCATCAGCACCTTTGCAAAGACACCGCCAACTGCACCTACATTGCGAACCATGATCTGCTGGCTGGGCTCAGCCTCGTATCCGCTACCCATGTAGCCACCGCCGCCGCCACCACCACTAGTGCTATTACCATACCCACCGTAGTTGTCCATGCGGAGTCCACCATGGCCAGAGTCAGGGCCAGGATAGTCAGCATACAGATCCTGGCTGGAGAAGTCACGACCAGGACCATGAGGATATCCTCCTCCTCCTCCTCCTCCCCCACGGAAGCTACCGCGATGGCCACCTCGGAAGCCGCCACGGAAACCACCACGACCGAAGCCGCCTCTAAAGCCACGGAATGGACCAGAAAGACCGGCGTAACGATCCTTGAACATAAAAACGTGAAACCAATTCGAACGGTATATTATAGATCCTCCTCACCTCACGGACCTCCAAAGTGCGGCCATACCAGTCAAAACCATTGTACATGGCTGGCATAGTACGTTAGCGGAACGAAGTACACGATCTCACACAAAAACTCACTGATTGCCTGTTGTGCATCTTTTGAGGTCTCGAAGACAACTGTACCTGAACCCTTCGGGCGACCATCAGCACCAATATTGATATCGGCACGGATGATATTTCCCGCAGTCCTGAACAAATCTTTCAAGTCCTGCCATCCAGCTTGGTAAGGCAGCTAGATTTTGCTCGTCAGTGCAACGAACGGTATAGCGAAAGATAAATGGACAGACATTCCCCACGTAGAGCTGATTGCCGGGGTTCTGATGAGTGCCGAAATAATTGTGGTGGGCGGGGCGAGGAGGGGGTTGTGCATGAAGGCCCTGACCTGCCATTGCCATACCAATTTTTCCTGGAACGGGGGTTGCACCGAAGCGCGATTCATTTTCACGGTCCTGACGGGAGGGTGAGGTTTCAGCTGGGGGAGTGATAATTCAAGTACATACCTCTCGAATGAACACAGGTCGGCCTAGAAGTGGGACCTCGGAGAGCTCGCGAATGGCTCTCTGCGCATCTTCAGGCGAAGCAAATTCGACGATACTGGGGGAAGGGTCAGCACCAAAGGACAGCGCAAAAACGTAGCGTACATACCCGCAACCCTTGGAGACACCCGTTGGAGTGATGAGAACTTCGGCGAAGAGAACCTCTCCAGCTATTAATCCCCGAAAGAAAACTCCCATCAATATCCTCTCGAATCATTCCAACCACCCAACCACAAAACTACGAAAAAAATGGAAAGGGGCCAGCGGCCAACGCGAACTGCCACTCCTCCAATCTTCCTCATCAGCTCAGACTCGACTCGCAGGCCAACAACTACAGCTGCCTTTCTCCCAAGAAACGAGCGAGCTTCGGTAGAACGGATGCGTGTGAGTGGCAATGCCTCATCTCCCCCCCCCCTTTTTTTTTGCGCGAAGAAAAAATGTCTAATCTGAGATTCCCCAACCCACCTCCCCTCATAAATTCCATAAGATCGCGATACTTGACATCGTAACTGAGATTGCCGACGTAAACCCTGTTTTCTCTTTTGCTGATCTTGGCGAACTCGGCGGCTTCTTCGTGAGGAGCATTCATGGGACCACCCAGGGAGCGAGCAAACGGATCCGAGGGCCTGCGGTCACGACTACGAGAGCGCGAAGGACTCCGAGAGCGGGATCTCGACTTGGAACGACGAACGTGTCTCCGGTCTCGCGGCGACGCAGACCGTCTACGAGGTGACCTCGTTCGACTGCGACTGCGCGAGCGCTTACGCCGCTGCGTCCAACATCAACACCAACTTCTACATCGCGACATGCATCAACCACCAACCTCTCCGTTTCGTCGTTCTTCGGGCTCCCAATGGTCAGTTCGACGGCCGCGGCCTAGTCAACAAAAAAAGAAAGAGAGAGAATAGTTTTGTGTTAGAAGAGGAGGAAAAGGACATGTCGAGGAACAACGTGCACACACCCGACTCCCTCCGGTCACGGTCTCTCTCTCGTTCACGGTCCCTATCACGATCCCTGCGATCGCGGTCCCGGTCACGTTCACGGTCCCTGTCTCTGTCCCGCTCTCTTTCTCTTTCTCTGTCCTTGTCACGGTCGAATTCACGGTCCCTTTCCCTATCTCGATCTCTGTCACGGTCTCTTCCGCTTACCACACCGCTTTTGTCGTCAAATTCTTCCTTGTTACGCATGTCCACGTCCATGGTGAGATTTGAGATGATGAGGTGCTATAGGAGAGTAAAAAAAAAAAAGAAAGAGGAGTGCGAGAAAGAAAGGGAAAGGCCACGACTACCCAGGAAAATCTTACCAAACGACGTGGCGATTGAATCGGAGATTAAATTTCGGCAGACACCGCCACACTTCGAATTTCAGATCTGCGAACGTGAGTCAAGACGAAGATGAACGACCCTACTTGATCATGTCAGACAGATCGGCCTACTGCTGCTAGGCCAGAAATTGAGCTACCAGGGGCCCCCCAACTGCCAAGCATGAAACGCCAGATCCATTCGTCTCCAGCAGCACTAATAGCACGTACATATACGTACGACTATACGATCCTAAGTATCTTACACTCTCCAAGGGTATAACTCTATAAAGATTTACAGGGCACAAAACGTCAAGAGCTCGAGCCAATATATCCAAAGGCCAGCTCTATTTTATCCTAGCGTCTATCAAAAAAAATGTCCTCTTTCAAGGAAGTATTAAAAAAAATCGCACTGCGTATCCGTAGTGGATTTTTCACTTCGAGTTAGAATAAAAGGGTCGAATAGCGCTAGGTTAGAACTTGGAACCGTGCCAGCCGAGAAGGAAATGCTGGTTGATGCTACTCCCCCGCACACCCCTTGATTATTAGGCTGCAACAAGGATAAGAGATGGCACGAAGGATAGGGATCCATGCCAACACGGCGCGATAGCGCGCACTTTCGGCCTTATGCAGGTCGATGGTTTTGTTCCGGTAGTATCACATCCTCCGTTCGCCCCACGAGGAAAAATGCAGTCATGATCGCCGAAAAAGAGAGCATCAGCGAGCTCACTGAAAGAACGGCATGTCGGGCGGAGGATACACCCGTTAAGAGCGATACCACCACGAACACGTTTAGAGGTACGCGGAACAGAGCAGAAAGCTGGATTTCGGGATAAAGAGGGGGTGAGAGAGGAGATAGACAGAAACGGGGGACGTACCGTTGCACGATGCTCGTTGGCAATGAGGGTTCCGCGAAGCATACCCTGCACGGGGTAATACGCGCCCACACACGCCTCGAACGCACAAAACGCCCAAAAGCGCGTCGACTCTTCTGGGGAGCGCACGCTTACAGCGAGGGCGAGTCCACTCACTGCGCACACGATGCTGCTTAGTTTTGCATGGATCGTCAGCGATGAGTCGGTCGGAGAGCCTGGAGCCCACGCGCAGATGGCGGTATAGAGGAGGGACCCGAGCATCATAGAGATCATGAACGAGGAGAATATATATCCCAGGGGAAGAGGTATGGCCGGAAACGTAGGAGACGCCTCCTGTAAAGAAGGCACCCAGAGGAATACGAAGAGGTACATGGAACCCTCGAAACAGGTTTGCGTGAGCCCTATCACCAATAACATGGGGTCTGCATGACGGTCACTATTCAGTAGTGGAATAAGAAAATAAGGGAGAAAAACTCGCCAGCGCGAACGATCCGCCAGGCCTGAGCGAGGCGTTTGAGCT
Organism: Pisolithus thermaeus; assembly: GCA_024663475.1. Taxonomy (NCBI): domain Eukaryota; kingdom Fungi; phylum Basidiomycota; class Agaricomycetes; order Boletales; family Pisolithaceae; genus Pisolithus; species Pisolithus thermaeus. Next base: position 493,895 of record JANFAF010000036.1, read on the forward strand.
GAAAGGGGTCACTACCACCCACAGTTGTCGCGCCCCCACTTCCCCCGAAGTTTTCTGTCCAGCTAGCCTTGATGACGACATAAGCCAGTACGAGCAAGGCTGCACTTGCCACGAAGGGCGAAACGAATGAACGAGTTAACGAGACCAGTTGGTTACTGACGACTCCCGCAGCAGTAGCCACGAACCCATTTACGAGAGTCGCACGTCCAAAGATGGTGGAGAGGTCGGATGAAGGGATTGTCAAGGAATTGGCGGCAGAGACTAACCACGACTCGAACACCGAAAACAGAATCGATGTCGAGATTCCTCCAGCAATGCGCCCAAGCAGTAGAATAGGCAGGTACGGTATTGTTACGCAGAAGCACGTGAAGAGATATGTGAAGCAGAACACAAGACAGAGTTTCCTGCGCCCACTTCATTGTAACACGACGGATTTAGCGTAGTAGTTGGGATATCACGGGATAGAACGCACTGTTGATCTGCCCATACTCCCACTAAGGGGGCGGTGAGGCCAGCACTCATAAAGCCGGTGACGAACAGGACCGCGACCATCCTTTCCGGCAGCTCATACTGCTCGTGATAGAGCGAGTACACGTACGGCCCTTGCAACCAGTCGGCGCCTAGACAATGGCATATCCACAGGTCCAGTATCGCGGCGATGGGTGGGTGATTGCATGTCCTTGAGCGACGAAGGAGCGGGGTGGGAAGAACTCACCCATTACGATTGCGTAGACCACCAAATAGCGCCTGGTGAGGGTTGCAAGAGCGTTCACGGGTGTAGTGCTCCCTCCATTCTCGAGCCTGTCTGGGTCGTGGTCCTTGGCTGTGGTTCGCTTTCGTGTGGATACATGGCGCTCGACAAGGAGAAAGAGGAGGCAAGCAGATATGAGTATTATCAGCTGGAGCTCATAGAATCCTAGCATTATTTTTCGTTCACGGTTGCGACGAGGGCGTGGTTCTGTGCCAGAGAAGTGAAGCTTGACTGCCAAGGAACCGTGGCAGGTTTTGACATGTAAAATGAGAGAATTTGGAGTTGTGCGGCAGTGTCACGACTTACATACAGGATAGACGCCCGTCGGTTCAACGGTCGCTGAGCAACCCAGCGACAGTCGGGCCCGCCTTTTATCACAACCAGGCCAATATCATTCAATTGAGTCCGCATTCCGCTTGTATATAAACCTTCCCTTCTCGATCACTCCGAGATGCCAACAATTTCAGTCCTCGCAATTCCTTGGCAGGGAGTCCCGAATCATTGGTGAATCACACTCGAGGCCTTGAGCCGTAGAGGACTGAAAATCCGATATATTTCCTCGACGCGACAGCTGTCCGCAAAGTCTACAGGTATGTATGTACACACACCCTTCCTCGCCAGTCCGGCATTCCGTGTACAGAGTATGGCACGACGTCAGGACAAACCCAAAGCCCTGGATGGAGTTATCCCCTCTAGGTACAATCGCCATGCTTGGTTGCACGTCTGGGGTTGGGGTAAGTGATACGATGATGTTTGTTACTAGAGATTACAGGGTTCCCTTGTGTACGTGGAATACCACAGAGGCTGGTCGACGTGAAAAATGTCGAACGTCGGTGGACAACGCAAATGAACAAATTTCGCGAGGAAATAGTACGGGGGTTTTGTGGTCCCGTGTCAGCGATCCCGACTTGGTTTGACTGATGCGAAGTGGCAGGGTAACCTAGAGGAGTCGTTCTTATCATGCATGGGCCATCTAACTACGGTATACGTGCATGGGGTCGTGTGTTCCTCTGTCTATGGCAGCAAATCTAGTCCACAGAGCTCCCGGCGTCGTAGTGAACCTTCGAACCACCAGAAAAAGGCTGATTACACTCTCCAGAGCGGTTACAAACCCATTCGTGTGACAGACAAAGTCACACTTCATACATATTCCAGTGTCCAGGAAGATGGGGGATGTCCTCGTCTCTATCTTCCAGTACTTCCTCTTTGGACCGCTGGATGACACACCCGTCGTGAGCTGAGGTTGCCGTGCAGAAACCCGTCTCTAATTTGTCGTCGTCACGATCAACAACAGTATCAGTGGACGGCATGCCTATGGCACAGAGCCAAAGATACACACTTGATAGTGATGTCTTCCCAAATGACGTGTCAGCTGCATTGACGATGTCCCCAACGTAGCATTACCCGGGATAGGGATGGCATCCAGATAATCGGCTCGGAGGGTGACGGTCTGGCCTAGTGGACGCGTGAACCACCGTTATGATAATCGGTGAGTCTGTTCTTGTATGCACTTTCAATATACGACGGCATGTAGCATAAGGTCATGAGCAATGCAAATATATTGCCGAGACGATACAGTGGGGTGTTGAGACTAAGTGCGCCCGCTTCCAAGAAAGGGGGTTCCTTATCAATCCTGTACAGACGACAAGTACTTCATTCTGGGAACTTAGTGGCCGTGATAACGGTGGATCTGCGAGACGACGAAATCTTCTCTACGCCACTTTCAGGAGCCTTCCAGCATGTGCGAGCATCGCAGAAAAGCCTCGTGTCGCGCAACCGCGTCGATCACGTGCTGACACCAACGGCATATGCAAACGTTTCATGTCCAGGCTTCCTTCGCAAAACTGTCGCGCGTACACAGCAGTCGACTGCACTCATAGAGAGCTTTCCATCTAATCGAGGAAGACATGAATTTACTCGACATCCCAACAGTCCCGGCAGGTTGTGGACTCAGGGGATTCAAGTTGCGCTCCGCTGCTTACCCGTCGTATCCAACCTCTAACCCCGTTCAGGATTCTGCTCGGGTTGACGCCGAGCACGACGTATGTATACCGGTGTCGTACGTGCTAGAAACGACTGACCGATGTTTAAGCTCATGTATGGGTACACTCGATGTCCCATAAGTCGGGCCGTGCCCAGGTAGATCGAGCTATCGATACACCAAGTCCGTGAGTCTCATGAAATTTAAAAGGACTTCCGTAGATAAAGTAGCCGTACCTCGCCTGCATCTAATTCCTCTCATAACTCATGCTTCAAAGTTCTCGGAAATCATCTCTACGTCCTCAATCATGGAATCCTTCGTTCGCTCATGACGGTTAGCCCTTCTTGATTGAAGGTCCTCAAGGATAAGTGTCGAATCGGATTTTTGCCATCGCGCTCCGGAACTCGGGCCTCCCGCAGCGCCTATTGGCAGTGGCTTGACCCTTCACGTGCTCCAGGAGGGCAAAGGGTCACACGAGCGTAAACTGCACACTTCTCATTGAACCATCTCGTTCAACGACTATCACCAATCAAGTAACGTCGCTACTAGGTACCCCGCATCAGCAATAAGCCAATGGATATACCCGCTCTCTTACACTGGTACTGTGCTTGGGCGGCGGCGTCCGGATATGGTAACGACCTCAACGGTCAAATCAGACGCACCCCCGGCAGGCGCCCTCTGCGCGGGAGTACTGCCTTTGTACACCACGGTACTTTCATTCCAAACGGTCTTGAAGTGGCAATCAAAACTTTCCCTAATACGCTCCCTGGGAGCGATGCTGAATTGAAGGTACTGACCGGGTTTCCCACTTTCGTCTTGGCTCGAGATGAATCCTTTCCATCCAGCGCGTATTTCAAGAGGTGCATTTATGGTCAAAGTTGCGTCACGAGAACATAGTTCCTATGTTCGGGATCTCGACAGATTTCGACTTCACGATTTCGATCATATCTGAATGGATGCCAATGGGAAACGCACACGCTTACGTCCAACACAGAGACAATGATCCGCGGCCACTGGTGAGTCAAAAGAGTGCCGTTCTACTTCGTTTCACTTGACATCCTTGTTTTAGCTTCGAGACATCGCAAGCGGACTCAGCTATCTTCACAGTCATGAATTGGGTCCAGTAGTTCATGGAGACCTGAAGGGTGTAAGCATGCTTGGTTTACAGTCTTCGTGGTTGACTCACCTTGCGAATAGTTAAATGTGCTAGTGTCCAGCGATCGCCGGGCCATACTGACCGACTTTGGTCTTGCCACCATAAACGTATCTAGCTTCAACATGACCGTCAGTGCCATCCGGGGAGGCTCATATCAGTGGATGGCCCCAGAGCTGCTAGATGACTGCGCTGCATCCAAGGAAAGTGACGTGTGGGCATTTGGGATGACGGCCCTGGTGCGCTTTCTGATTTGTCCCTTCGCGCAACACTCTCATTGGATGCGTAGGAGTTGTTTACTCGAAGAGTACCTTTTCCAAATTGTCGTCATCCAGCAAATGTTCTCGGCAGTCTAATACAGGGGAGACTACCGCCTCAACCTACTGCGGAATCGACGCAATTCCGCCTCACAGACGCATGGTGGGAGATTTGCATGTCATGCTGGGAGCGTAACCCTTCATTACGTCCTACTGTGAGGGTCATCGTAGAGATGGTCGGGAGAGCCATGGTCCGTATTCCACACTTCACAATTTTTTTGCATCTTGACTGAGTTTTACAGCATAACACCGGCCCTGCCCCATTTACAGCTTCTGCACACGGGTACCCACCCACCGTGGACACTGTGGTCTGTCCTCCGTGACATTTTGGAGTGGTTTTCTCTATTCTGATTGCGTGTTTTAGTCACGCCCCTCCTTTGCTAGAGACGGCCCACGATCAGCCCCAATCACAGACGACGACAATTTACCTCCTTGCGCGGTGAATCCACCCGTCATATAAATATTGGGGCACTTGACTCATAAATACATTTTCAGACACTTAGCGGGCCTGCTGACAAGATTTTATCGATTTCCTTTTCACCTGATGGCAGTCGAATTGCATCGGGTTCTGCCAATCGTTTGATTTGTCAGTGGGATGTACACAGCCGTGCACTGGTTGGTTCTTTCGTCACAGGCCACCTAGACTTGGTTCGGTCAGTTGCCTTTTCACCAAACGGAAAATGGATCGCGTCAGGTTCATACGACGGCACCGTTTGCATGTGGGGCGCGCATAGCGACGAGCAAATAGTTCCAACTCTGCAGGGACACACTGGGAAGATTTTCTCAGTCGTGATTTCTCCGGACGGCACGAGAGTGGCCTCGGGTTCTGCTGACAAAACCGTTCGTTTATGGGATGTCGAAACCAGAAGGCATGTGCGTGCTCTTACGGGACATACCGATCAAGTTCAGTCGGTCGCAGTTTCTTGCGATTATACGATTGTATCTGGTTCCCATGACAACACCGTTCGTCTATGGGACCTGCGTTCTGGGGTACCGCTGAGGCGCCCTTTTAAAGGGCACACTGATATCGTTTGGTCAGTTGCCTTTTCCCCGGACGGGAGAAAGGTCGTATCGAGTTCACGGGACAGGTGTATTTGCGTATGGGATTTGCGCAACGGTTCACAGGTCGACCACCGTCTTGAGGGGCATAGTGATGAAGTGACCTCAGTTGCGTTCTCTCCATGTGGAAGGCGGCTGGTCTCGGGTTCTATGGATTCCAACGTTTTTGTTTGGGATGCGGACTCCGGTGCTCGCGTGGGTGCATCTCTGAGGGGAAATGCTGGCTGGGTTCGCTGTGTTGCGTTCTCTCCGGACGATGGTAGGCAGATTGTATCGGGGACTGAAGATGGATGTATTTGCGTATGGAATGAGAGGATACACTAGCTAGGTGGTTCTGGTACCCTATGTGCGTGTCGCTTGAGGTTGGGAAGTTTAGTCCAACTTGGCAGCAAATTGAAGTTGGCGTGATGACAATACTCTTTTCCTGTTCAGCTTGAGCATCATCGTCACAGTGTAACACCAAAGGTTGACTAACGGACCTACATGGGCATCGATCGCCTCTGGAACTTGAGTGGACCGCCGACCGCTTTACTACAGGTTTTGGTCTATTGTCACTAGATCAACAAGTGCTATAACACTCGCCTTCGCTTGTATCTGCCCGCAGCTGTCGGTTTGCACATCACATTTGTTCCCCTTGCGATATCGAATTTCGCTTCCCCGGCGGTTCGAGTTAGGGGGTGTAGGTGGGCGTTCACTGCCCATAGTAGATCGTGAACGACATGGCGAAACCCCGCCCATATGCAGCCACCGCCCCCAGGTATTGAGTATTCTGTTCATGGCCATTTCAAGTAAGTTTCTGCATGTGGACATCCTCCTCCTCCTCATCGATTCATCCTCGGAGGGTGGTGAGCGATCGCGATCAGTAGTGCAGCGTCGTGCGAAATACCGAAGTATGGTGCGCCAGTGCAGTGGGTACGTAGGCTGCCACTCCTGGCTTCTTTTCCTTCCTATGGCAAGTTTCTTATCATCATCATCATCCTCCCCTTGCGAATGATGTGGGATGCTGAAACCAGGGTCGTGGACCGGAAGCGTGGTTAGCATCACAGCAAACCTATTCGAGTAAATTCCCATGTAGGGACATCCTCCTCATACAGGCTTGGCTTACGACTGCGGTCAGTTTACCATCCCTCCGGCGCTACTATACATACATTCTGCAAAGAACCGATGAGGTGTGATGACAGGCTGTGTCAGGGCAATATGACTATCAGTCCAAGGTGTCGCTGGCTGCCTTTTTTAGTGATTCCTCAACATCATCCTCCTCTTCGAGCCTAGCCCCGTGGGTTATCGCTAGCGACTATGGTAGGGACCAACTACAGGACACGACACGCCGTGTCAGGGCAATAGTATCTATATACCGTTTAAGACGTCGTTGGCTTCCTTTTATGGTGATTCCTCAACATCCTCCTCCTCTCCCAGCGTAAGTATCCCCAGTGCATACCAACACATGCATCGAAACTAATTACGGCCTTATCAGGAAATTTTCCCATTTGTAAACATCCTCCTCCTTGTTTGTGAGCAAACACTACGCTCAGTTAACATGTCCGAACCGTGTGTCGTGCGGCCGGAAGGTTTCCGTCAAGCTTTTCCATCGCTAGCGCGTCTCCCATCTCCCATCTCCCACAATTTATAAGGAGGCGATGGTATTCGACATTTGCTCCCCACTACTAGTCAGTCATGGATCTTGCTATCCAATTCATCTTGCAACTCACCCCCTTCGCCAACATACACGCAATGGACGACTACGCTGACGTTCTAACGTACTTGGTCGGGTACTGGGAATGGGACATCGAAGCGGTACGTCGCTGCCCTCTTCCCATATCCTCGATATCTTCTCATTTGCGCACAGTACCGAACATACCTGAAGTACATATGCTATCATTACTACACCCTTCGCTTTTATTCAACATCGTCCATACAGCCCAAACCTTCGTGCCGACAACACTTACATAGTGTTTTGTGCACTCGTGTTTCTCACCATGGCAGAGTGGATGCACTTCGTTTACAGTGGATTGACCTCGGAGGAGTTACGGGTAAGGCACTATTTTCTCCTCTACATATTCATGCTGGTCGAGCTACGTAGCAACGTATCCATGCCATTGGTCACCGTACTTTTGCCATCCTGGCTGTTATTCCCCGCTTGGGCGTGATCATCATCCACAACATGGAACTTGTCGTGATCGCAGACTCCCCGGTTCTTGCATGCGCGCTCATAGCGGCGAGCATGTTTCCTGCACTAATATTCCCGTTGGTGCTGTCAGGAGCTCGAGAATTACGACTGTGGATCTCCAATAGATGGAGATCACAACGCGCACCTAAGCGCAATGGAATTGAGGCCATAAGCTTGACCATGACAGGTCACTCGGGGAGTAATCCAGTACGAGTGAGGCCTATGCGCTTGATGCTTACTGACGTGACACGTAGGTCGTGGCGGTAAAACCCATCGTTGATGAAATCGAGGTCTCGCACCGTCACAATAGGCATCTTCGTTCGTCTGAGGGAAGCGGATTCGGTCCAGTAGTCGATGAATGTAACTGACGTCACCGTCTCTGTTAGCCGTCATCTACTTCTAGAGAAGAGATGACTTTCAAGGCATCTCCACCTTCCATGTTCGAGTAATCTGCTACCAGCGTCCGTTAGACTTATATCACAGATTTCCTGTTTGTTTTTCTCGATCTACACATTACACCGTGGCTTCTGCAGAATCGTACGGCTCGTAGCGCTACTCTGTGAGCCGGGGCTCAGTACTGTCTTAGATCCAAGAGCTTGGCGGGTGACACCCAGTGCCCGGAAAGAACCGCCTGGATAATGATGTCCAACGCTCAAGCAGCACAGCCCGCATGAACCACTCTTTCGCACCCTTCCATCGCGACAGGAGAATATCTTCACCAGTTCCCTTGGAACTATCGCCTTTGACTATCTGTCGAGTCATCGTTCTTTGGGAATGGCTGTGGCCTATGTGACAAGAATGTGCTCTGCGTTCTACAATAGCCGTTGTGTCTGACTAATTTCCTGTTCACTGATGAAACCTGCAGACAGCACCGAGTGGATAATATGTAGTGTTCTTCGTACTCGCGAAATCGATTTACCCTGTCCGCTATTGGTCACGGCCGAAGGGCGAGGTAGAGAACCGGCCCTTTAGTCCCTAACTTCCGATTACTAGTTGACCACGGACCTTGCTTATCTAGTTCGTCCTGCGCTTCACCCCCTTTACTGTAGTGTGTGCTACTGATAACTTCTGCTACACACGTGGTCGAGTAAATGTGGTATGTCAATCCTGTGTCTCATTGAGTCATGCTCATAATACACTCTCACTCATGGACAATCTTGAAGTTTGTAAGGTATTGCTTTTACCCTAGCATTGTTCACACAGCTGAGAAACCCGCGCCGACAACGCCAAAATTGTCCTGCAGAGCGGATGCGCTCGCATCAATGTGGTTGACCACTGCGAGGCTATGGGTAAGGGACTACTCCCCCAGGTATTCGTGCTGATTGGGTTGTGCAGGCACATTATCCTTGTTGCCGCGCCCCGCGCAGGTGTGATCATTATCCCCCACTGATTCTGTCACGCTCTCCAAGACTACAGCGGTGGATTACTAGTAGAAAAAGACATTCACTGCGCTAGAACGCAAAGAGAGTCATAGTGACGAAAACTGGTCACCCCGAGAGTCGACGGGTGCGAATGATGCTTTATGGGCCTTGGTCCATATTGACGTGGCACTCAGATTCCGTCGGTACAACTGCTATTGATAGTGTCCTCGTGCCCTCGGTGTCTCACAATGCACTTCTCCCTTCATTTAAGCGCGGTTTCGACCCGGTGAAAGAGAGAAGTAATCTACGTGGTTACCGCGGTATATCCGCTAGTGGCCCCTCGCCGGCATCCTCTTCTCCGCTAGGTGGTGAGTGAATACGATTCAATTGGAGGAGCACTGATACTGTAACTTGCCGTCTGAGACGCTCTCAAGAGCATTAAGCATCATGCGTAGCCCGCTCTCCCCGATTCCGCTACATGTCTCAAGTTGTCCATGAATCTTGTGTCCAGACCGCACTTCTTGACGCATGACGACGCGTTGGACCTAAGCAACAGCACTTGGCGGCTCGTACTTTCTTGGTGACCACTGTGTTCGCATCTGTTCATATCACTTTTTTTTTCCGGCTGCACATCCCTCGTTTTTGACATTGTGTTCTTGAGATGCGATAGGTGGATCTTTTATGAACTCTTGCTTCCTCCGCGATGCATGGTGCATGAAGTTGTGTGGTCTGGTTCAACGTTGAACAAACACTCGCTGTGGCAGCCGTCTGATAGAGGACCGAATCGTAGGACTTGTACGACGCTTTTGGTTCCCTCCCAGGTTCCCCCTGTTGTCAGCTGTGAACGGCATTGGCTCTGTTAGCGGCAAGCCCTTTTAGTAGAAAAGTAATACCGATATGTATTAGCGATGCTAACTGAGTGCACAGCAACCAAGGTAGAGAATAACGTGTCTCGAAACCTTGAGCACAGCAAGTACGTGGGAACCAGGTCTCAGAGCTCCTTAAAGAGATCTTCCTAGCACGTTTGAGGCCGCTTCCTTGAAAATTCATGCCATTAACTGCTTTTGCATAATCGATCTGCCCTCGCCTAGCTGTCTTAGAAGGAAAACTTCGCATTTCATGTCTATCAGTAACATGTTGCCGTATTTGGGAGACGGACACCAGAGTAGACTCACCGAGTCTTGCGATGGCTATTCACGTATCCTTCCAGTCGCCCTGGAGCTATGGGATCCAACACTGCTCGAGTCGCTGGCACCCGAATTGGTTACTCCCTCTGTGTCGAGAAACGCTGCAAATACAAGCTTTCAATGTTTACATTCTACGGATAGTACGGAGGGACATAGGAACAGCTCCAACATGGTCGAGACTGATATGTCCCAAGATCACACCACTAGGTGAGTAGGCTCTGTCTCGTAGACACGGACTTTCGATCTATCATCACGGTGACCTGTTGGCAGTAAATCCTGGCAGAGCAGTGCATTGGCAGACGACGAACGTTTTATGCGAAGGTCCGAGGGGCAACAGGTATACGAAGACCGGAGAATGGGGTTTATCTGGCGTCTTATCAAGGTGTTACTAAATCGGGTGGACTGCTACGATTGCCCGAGGACGCGAGAGTTGTGGCTCAGCATAATCGAGGGGGAGGCTGACGACGACCTATGGCTGTGGGTCGACGGCGATGAAGAGTGGCTTACCGAGCATCACATACTTTATCGGGTAATCCCCGACTCTAGTGACTGGCTTAGTGCTTACTCAGCGGTGGGCCGTCGTGTCACTCAGCAGCGATATCCCCCCACGACTGGAAGAAACGAAAAAGTGCGCAGTGCTACACCCGAACAGCGCTTTTGCGCAATTGCTTGGTTGATTGTCAACTCCAAAGCCGTAGCGGAGCTCTTTACCTCTTGTGGTTGCACTCCCCCCACGTTCAGGATTCCGAGGATAGCGGGTACTCTCGGTGATATCGTTGGGCAATACTGGGACGCGTTTCCTTCTCAAACAGACGCTTGGGAGACCATCCTCAGGAAATCCAAGGAGGACGGATGCATATGTTCCCCAGCAGATTGTCGTGGTATGAGGCAATGGTTTAATATGATGGTTTGGCTGGGGGACGTTCCTTCCACCCTAGAGGTGGGCTATGTGCCCTGTGTGCGTTGCCGATTATTGTAGGTCTACATACACTTGCTTTATTGTAACTGACCACTTTCAAGACTCATTTCACGGTACGAGGTCATTGCTGCTAAATGCACGGTGACTTCGCATGTCTCGCTGCTGGATGCCCTTTGCAACTACTGCAGTGCCGGACACGACGTGCCTTTTAAGAGCCATCGAAGCCCAATAGCCAAGTTACTGGTGGACAGAATGCTGGGACCTTTGATGAAGAGACATGCATTCGATGCGCGATATCTTCCGTCGGTTAACAGATATCCGGAACATCTGCGGCCATTGGTTGCGAAGCTGTTGTGCAGAAGTCATCTTAATTATGAAGTTGACTTGCCGACCGCTGAACTTCCCGATCACATCTTTCATGGTGCACATGATCCTTGGGTGGTGATAGGTATGCTTGCGTCGGAGTCTGGTTGTGTCTTTGCCGGCGAGGACGCAGATTTGCATAACTATAGCTGGCACGGCTACTTTTCGTCCTTTCTTCGCCGTTCCCTTGAATGCTTTGATATGCCTGTGCTCCCGCAGTTGTCTTCTACAAGCCTCCAACTTTGCCATGTACTTGACCAGGGCTATTCTGAAGAACGTTCGTTTGGCCAATTCGACCATGCCATGGTTGACTCCGACTGGGTCAAATCAAACCAAGATGGCCGGCGGTTGCGCCTCAGTACCGCTGTTATCGTTGCTATGGCGACGTTTCTTCGGAGCGAAGGTGTCGACCTCTATGGCTGTCACGGATGCCGAGTTATTTGTTTGGAGTCCTTTTCTCGTACACCCTCTACTGTGGGATTTGAGGTGGCAAACACTAGCGAGCGTGAAGGACTTGGACCTCCTCTGGTGTCCATCCGTGGTACAGACAACACGCTGGGAGAGGGCCGGTCTGCACCACCCCGGGGATTCTCGAATGTCCATATTGAACAACCTGCAGGGGTGGAGGCATCCACGAGCATGCTACGCAAGCCAACTCTTTCGAATGATGAAGTACGATCGCAGGTGGTTGCGGGATTGCTCAAACTGGTCAGTCTAGTAGGGTCTTGCACTGCACTTCCTCCTGACACACTCGGTACAGAAGCAGTGCCTTGACTCCATTGGTTTGGACGCGTCCGAGTGTTTCCAATGCTCCGATGGTGGTGATAGGGCCTGTCTTAAGTGTGTCAATCTCACTCGATCCTGACACTGACCCGAGACTGATCGGGAACACAAGGGAAAGTACTCTACCAAGACGTTTACCGAGTCACGACGCCTCTCGTCCTGAAAAGTCCAAGTCGAACAAGGTCGAAGAGATCAAAGATAAACTTCTCGAGATGCTCAGTAAGTCGGCGGCCGTGGACTGCTCTTTGTCCCCTGTATGACCTGATGAGCACAGGGGAGCTCAACTTACCCTACGAGCGCTTGCCTTGGTATACTCTCGACAAAGACCTAGAGAAACGTGGGTATGCACTGGTCAATTGGCCGGCTGCAGTTCTCCGCAAACGTGGGAACAGAGGAATCCACGACCTGAGTGCGGTGGAAGTTAACACTCTTTACGAAGCTATTACGCGTCCAGACGAAACACGTCTACGTATTTGTCGCCATCCGTCCGCACTAACAGGTATTCATGGCGGATCTCACCGATACGTCTGCTCACTGTATGCCAGTCGTGCCAGTTAAGCCAGTGAACCACACTCCAGTCGCTGCATTGGGATCAAAGCGCCCCGTGGAGGAACCCGATGCGCCCGGTCACCCATCGAAAAGAATTAGATTCAGGGACATGACCAGCAAAGTCTTGCGACAACATCCGAGCGATCACGGAGCGTCTGGCCCATAAGTCTCCCGGTTATCGTGCGCCATCGTCCTTCTTAACTATGTGTAGCCATAAACCGGAGTGGCCTTGTCTTGTGTACTATAATGCTGACTAGTCTACGATCAAACTCGAAGGTGATTCTTTGATAGAATTTCCGGTCTTTCGTTCAATGTCTCCTTGCCTACTACCCTAATGACTTCCCTCGTTTCGGTGATGCTTTTACGCAGATGTGGGGAAATTCGTGCATGACCCTAATTCCCTCGAGTCTTCCTCTGCCACCTCTCAACTTGAACCTTGAGATTCCACTGACATCGTACAACCTGGTACCATTGAGGATGGCCTTTCCTCCGAGACTTGGCCCCGCTCTGATGACATCCAATGGCATTGCCACCCTCGCGATGATCTGAATCGTTGCGTTTCGGGAACATTTGTGGAAAGTTGGCAGGTCGCCTTCACCCCGGCGGCACGGGGCCTGTAAGGTCCCATACAAGTCATCGATGCACAATGATTCCAGTATCCCATTCGTCTCTGACACATTCTATGCCTCCTCTGTCTCCAGAGTGTATAGTCTCTCATTTTCGACCCTCTCCCAAGTGTCGGCAGAAACCCTCGTTTACCTGCTGATCAGCAACCCCATGCCTCGTGCCGCACCGCCCTTCCTGCAGAAACACCCAAGTCCCGCTTTCTAATTCTGGATGTCGGCGAGAATGCTGGATTCTGCAAGGAATGAAGGATGTTGATGTCATACTGCTGATATCGTCTATTGCCTTCCTATGGGTAAGTTCACAACACCTCTGACCCCCCACTATCGGCTCCCGAAAATCCACGCTATGGTAAGTTCATCAGTTCCGTCTGCAAAGTAAAATGACTGGCGTTCATGGATTAATACAGGTCATTTTACCTTCCTTCCTCGTGACCAAGGGCGTCAGGAGGCGGGAAATTGCTCGGGACTGGTTACAAGTGGTTTGTGATCGATTCTGACTAGTTTCCGGCTCGCTGATCTTGAAGCCCACAGACAGCACCGAGTAGATACTATGTAGTGTTCTTCCTACTCAAAAATCGATTTGCCTTGCTCGCTATTGGTCACGATCTAAGCGCGAGATAGGCAACAGGCCGCTCAGTTCCTAGCTTTCGACTGGTAGTTGACCACGGACCTAGCTTATCTGGTTCGTCTTGCACTTCACCTCCTTTACTGCAGTGTGTACTAGACTACACACGTGGTTAAGTAGATGTGGTATGTCGATCCTGTGTCTCGTGCCACTCATAATACCGCGCTCTCACTCGTGAACAATCTTGGAGTTCGTATGGTATTGCTTTTACCCCAAGAGTGTCCATACGGCTGAGAAACTCGCACTGACAACACCGCAATTGAAATGTCGCACTCGTGTTTCTCGTCGCGGCAGAGTAGGTGCGCTCGTACCTACGCGGGTTAACCACCGCGAGGTTACGGGTGGGGACTACTCTCCCCCACGTATTAGTGTTGATCGAGTTGTGCAGGAGTGTATCCATGGTATAGATTCCGTACTTGTGTCATCCTTGTTGCTACGCGTCGCACCAGTGCGACCATTATCCCTCACTAATTTTGTCAGGCTCTTCAAGAGTGCAGGGGAGGATTACCAGTAGAAAAAGACATTCACGTGCACCAGAACACAAAGACAGTCGCAGTGACGAAGAACTGGTCACTCCGAGAGTCGACGGGTACGAATGATGCTTTATAGACCTTGGTCCATATTAACGGACTACATAGCACCGAGATCTCGTTGGTACAACTGTCGTTGATGGTATCCTCGTGCCTCGGTGTCTTACAATGCACTTCTCCCTTCGTTTTGAGTGTGGATTCGACCCAGTAAAAGAGAAAAGTAATTGACGTGGTTACCCTGGCATATCCGCTAGTGACCCCTTGCCTCAAGTTGTAGGTTCACTGAACACGTTTACCCTGTCGTAACTGACCACTTGGAAGACTCAGGTCACGGTGCGAGGGCATTGCTGCTAAATGCACAGTCACTTCGCGTGTCTCGTCGCTGGATGCCTTTTCCGACTACTGCAGTTCTGGACGTGACTTCCTGCATTTCTCAAGGCGTCTAAGCCCGACGGCAATCTTATTGGTGGACAGAACGTTGGGACCTTTGATGAAGACACATGGATTCCGCATGCGATATCTTCCGTCAGTTAACAGATATCCGGAACGTTTACAGCCACAGGTTAGGAAACTGCTATGTGGAAGAGGTCTCAGTTCAAGCCACAAGTTCTTGCCGACAGTCAAACTTCCTGGTGCTAGGCATAGCTGCGTTGATGACTTGTTCTTACTCTCTTGTCCGCGACGCAGAATGCCATGATAACGATTGGCACGGCCACTTTTCTTCCTTTCTTCGCTGTTCCCTTGATTGCTTTGATATGCCTGTGCTCCCGCAGTTGTCTTTGACAGGCCTCACGCTTTGCCATGCACTTGACCAGGACTATTCGGAAGCGTGTTTGTTTGGCAACTTTTACCATGCCATGCATGACTCTGACTGGATCAAATTAGACCAAGATGGCGGACAGTTGCGCCTCAGTACTGCTGTTATGGTTGCTGTAGTAACCTTCCTTCGGAGCAAAGATGCCGACCTCTATGGCTGTCGCAGCTGTCAAGACATCTGTATGGAGTTCCTTGCCGGCACCCTCTCTACTGTGGAGTCTGAGGTGGCGGACTATAGCGAGGGTGAAGCACTCCGGCTTCCATTGGCATTCATCCGTGGTATAGATGACACGCTGGGAGTGGGGCTGTCTTCTCTATCCCAGGGGCCTTCAGAAGTCCACACTGAAGGACTTGCAGGCATGGATGCATTCATGAGTATGCTATACAATCCAACTCTTTCGAAAGACCAGGTACAGTTGCAGGTGGATGCGAGATTGCTCAAACTGGTCAGTCTACTGTAGGGTCTTGCGCTCCCTCCTAACATGTTCGATACAGAGGCAGTGCATCGACTCCATTTGTTTGGATGCATCAGAGTGTTTCCAACGTTTCAATGGTAGTGATAGGACCTACCCCAAGTATGTCAATCTCATCCGATCCTGACAAGGGATGCAAGCGAAAGTACCTTACAAACACGTTTGCCATGTCGCGGTACCTCTCGTTCTTCGAAGTCTAAGTGGGACAAGATCGAAGAGATAAAGGACAAATTTCTTGAGATGTTCAGTAAGCCAATGGTCATGCACTACTCTTCGTCACTTGTACGATCTGATGAACCCAGGGGAACTCAACTTACCCTGCGAGTGCTTGTCTTCGTTTACTCCAGAGAAATCTTTGAGTGCTTGACAAGTCCTGTCACATACTATATGGGGAAGAAGTGACCGTTAAGCGTCAGAATGGCTGGCCGTTCTGACGCTTAGCATTTGTAGATGAAGGCTGTGGCGGAGTTCTTTGCCTCTCATGGCCGCAATCCCCCCACGTTCAGGACTCCGGAGATAGCACGTACTCTCAGTTATATCATTGGCAAATACTGGGGCGCGTTTCCTTCTCGAACTGGTACTTGGGAGAACGTCCTCAAGAAATCCAAGGAGGACGGGTGCATATGCTCTCTAGCGGATTGTCGTGGTATGAGGCAATGGTTCAATATGATGGTTTGGTTGGAGGACATTCCTCCCAACTTGGAGGCGGGCTACAAGCCCTGCGTGCGTTGTCGATCATTGTAGGTCAAACTTAACACACTTGCCTTGTTGTCACTGACCACTTGCAAGACTCAAGTCACGGTACGACGACATTACCGCCAAATACACGGTGACTTCGAGTGTCTCGTTGCTGGATGCCTTTTACAACTACGTCGCTGGAAGTCGCCGACGCAATGGGGATCATTCGAAGCGTCTACTAAGCCCGGCAGACAAGTTGCTGGCGGACAGAATGCTTGAACCTTTGGTGAAGAACCATGGATGCAATGTGCATCAGTGGAATACCTTCCGTCGGTTAACAGATACCCGCAATACTTACGAGAAGTGGTTACGTGTTGGCTATGTGGAAGTTATGAGAATGGTTTGCCGACTGCCGAACATACCGAGAACATCCTTGATGGTGCACATGATCCTTGGGTGGTGCTAGGTATATTGGTGTGGGCGACCTACTGTTACAATGCGTCTACTGGAAAGGGCACGGATTGGCATGACGGCGAATGGCATGACAGCTTTTCGTTCCATCTTCACCGTTCCCTTCAATGCCTTGGTATGCCCATGCTGCCGCGGTTGCCTTCTGCGAGCCTCACCCTTGGCTATAAGCTTACCCAGGATCGCGCTGAGGAATGTCTGTTCAAGACGCCCTACTTCGACCCTGATAAGGATGATGACTTCGACCGAGTCTACTCGGGCGAAGATGGCCGACAGTTGTCCCTCAGCGCTGCTGTTATGGCTGCTGTAGCAACGTTTCTTCGCAACAAAGATGTCGACCTCCCCGGCTGTCGCAGGTGTCAAAACATCTGTATGGAGTTCTTTACTGGCACACCCTCCGCTGTGGGGTTGGAGGTAGCAAACTGTAGCAAGTGTGAAGGACACGGACCTGCAACAGAGCACATTCGTGATGAAGACCACGCACCGGGAGGGGGCCGTTCTTCAGCATCGCAGGGGTCCTTAGATGCTAGCATGCAAGTACCTGCAGGGATGAACCCATTCGCGGCTGATCTACGCAATTCGACTCCTTCGAATGACGAGGTGCCATTACAGATGGTTGGGGGATTCCTCAAACTGGTTCGTCTACCATAGTGCCCTGCATGTCACTCTCTCCTAACACGTTCGATACAGAGGCAAGACCTCGAGTCCTGTGGTGTGCATACATCCGATCGTTTCCACCGTTCTGATGGTGGTAGTAGGCCACGTCTCGAGTACGTCAAGCTCGCTCGACACTGAAGTGTCTCGCGGCTAATTAGGAGTACCTTACGAAGACATTTGCTAGGTCATGGTACTTCTAGCCCGAAGCTATCTAAGTCGGACAAGGTCGAGGAGATAAAGGATAAACTTCTTGATATGCTCAGTGAGTCGCCAGTTACGAACTGTTACGTATCTGTCCCCTGTATGACCCGATGAGCGCAGGGGAACTCAGCTTACCCTACGAGCGCTTGCCTTGGTATACCCTCAAAACAGAGTTAGAGAAACACGGATGTACATTGGTCAATTGGCCAGCTAGAGTTCTACGCAAACGTGGGAACAGAGGAATTCATGATCTGAGTGCGGTGCAAGTCAACAATCTCTACAAAGCTATTACGCGTCCGGACGAATCACATCGTCTACGCATCTGTCGCCGCCCATCACCATTGACAGGTATTTACGACGAATCTCACCAATACGTTTTCTCATTGCAATCATACTAGTCGTGCCAGTACGGCCAGTGAACCATTCTTCGGCCACTGTATTGGGATCAAAGCGTCCCATGGCGGAACCCAATTTGCCCGATCACACGTCGAAAAGGATCAGATTCAAAGACATGACCAGCAAAGCCTCCCAACAGCATCTGAGCAACGTCCAGGAAGACGCAATTCCCTGATTGTCGTGCGCCGTCATGCTTCCTAACTATGTGTAACCATAATATAGAGTGGCCAAGTCATGTGTACTATAATGCTGACGTAGACTACCATCGAACTCGAAGGTGGTTCTATCATGAGATTTCCTTTGCTCTCTCCTTGCCTACCGCCCGACTGCTGCCGATGTTTTTACGCAGATGTGGGAAAAGTCGCGTGTAACCCGTTCTTCCTCTGCCACCACTGCCTCTATTAACTTCAACTTTCATCGATATCGTACGGCCGGGTACTATCACTGAGGAGAGTATTTTGTCGAAGACACCTCACCCCGATGATGTCCAACGACATTCACGACCTCGTGATGATCTGAATCAACACATCCTAGGAATGCATGCAGAGCATTACCCTCGCCATAACGGAACGAGAGGTGTAAGGAGCTACGCAAGTCATTGACGTACAATGAATTCCGGAGTCTCTCCTACCTCTGACGCTTCCGTGCCTCCTCTGTCTCTAGAGTTTTTCCCTCTTCCAAACCTCTCCCAACCCTTGGCAGGATTCCTGGTCTTCCCAAGGTTTCTGATCATTCACGAAGCAGCAACCCCGTTCCCCACTCCGTACCACCCTTCCTGCAGCGTACACCCACACCCCGCTTTCTGATTCTGGAGAGGATGTCGGTGGGAGCGAGCAGCCTACTTTGTGATCGTTCCGGAGCTGAATGGTTTGGCTGGTATGTTCGTCTCAGTGATGGATGGAGCGAATGGCGCTCTCTCGTTGATATCACTACCGACCTCTGGGTTCTGGTCCGTGCGTACCGATACGAATGCTACAATCTCACTTCCGATCCCTAGGCCATCTGGTTTCTCTCACGGCTGATTATACCCGATTGCAACATAGTGGTAGTGTCACACTACGGCATGCCGAGCTGCTTTGGAAGCTGACCGCTTGCTATAACGTGAACAACCTGAGGATCTGCGGGGTACACACCTCCATTCGATCGGCTATCCATTATAAGATGACTCACAGGGGGGAGGCGGGGAGTGAGTGCTGCAAGAGAAAAGCTACAGGTCATGTACAATGGTTTTCTGACTTGGAATTAGCTGCAGCAACTGAATATCCTGGCAAAGGGAAGGCTTCAAGTTTTGAGTATTCGTTTGGTGGCCGGTACAAACGAGTTTTTGTATTCGAACGTCGTCTTCATACTCAACCAGATGGTGTACGATCTCGACCCACGGTGCAATTGGATCTTGAAATAGGCATGTGCAGTGCCAGTGCAACATGCGGCCGCTTCTTCAATGTTCCCTTCTACGGCCCAGCGCTGACCTTGGCTTCGTATGTTAGGGTCAGGTGTGGGTTCATTGCAACTGCTCGGCCCTCGCTGCGATGCGGATTAATTTGGCCCTCCTGACATGAAATGTACCTCGACGTCCCTTTAATCACACTGCTCGCCAGTCGAAGTCATCGGCATGCATGCATTTTTTTTTGGAGAGAAATCTAAATCTAATTACGTTGGGATACATCGCATTAGTCTAGCATGATAACATGCCGACCTGGACCCCCCGCGCTGGTGAAATTAGCCTCCCTAACTGTTCGCCACTCCTACCGGCCATTAGACGCGCCTCTTCGATGGTAGAGTAGGCTTTAGAAGTCCGTTAGGCAAGCTATCATGAGCCGCAATTGACTATCTGCCCACGGATGACGTACAGTTGAGCCGCACGCTGCATCCCCTTCTGTGTCGAGTAAGTTTCTAGTAACCATACGTGGACATCCTCCTCATCATCCGGGTATGTGTCACGTCAATGCTTAGGCACTACATAATTACAAGCATCCACACGCTGTGCCAGTGTCAAGTTCTCGGTCCTGGTACTTTTTTCCCTTGTAGGGCAACTTTTATCATCATCATCATCATCATCATCCTCACAACATGCATGTCAACCCCAGCGCCCATAACTCCAGCGTGTGGCTGCATGCTAAAACTAGGGCCGCGGACCGGAAGCATCGTAGCAAACGTACTTCTTTAGGTTAATTTGCATGTGGGAACATCCTCCTCATGCCTGGTCTTGACTACTCTCCCGCGTTATAGTCCACGCAGAAGGGGAATAACCGCACACGCACTGTGTCAGTGTAGTAATACGTGCCATCTATGATGACATTGGTTTCCTCTTTACGCAATTTCTCGACATCATCATCCTCTCTAAAGTCAGCGTTACACAACCGACTGCAGCGAGGAGACCAGCTGGCATTCAGACTTACAGCCTTATCGAGAAAATTTCCATATGCAGACATCCTCCTCCTTGTTTGTGAGCACATCCGAAAGATGTACATACCCCCTGGTAGGTTTCCGTCAAGTTGTTCCATCGCTCATGCATCGGTCACCTCTCACCATTTAAAGGAGATGGAATCCGGCTTTTGTTCCCCACCACCAGCCCGCTATGGATCTCCCCATCCGATTCATGTTACAACTCACTCCCTTTGCCAACATGCACCCTGCGGACGACTATGCTCGCATCCTTGCATATCTGGTGAAGTACTGGAAATGGGATATCGACGCGGTGCGTGACTCCGTCTCCTTACGTCTACAATATCTTCTCATTTGCGGACAGTATCGAACCTACTTAAAGTATGCCGTCGTTACCCCGTGGTATTGTTTTTACCTCAGCATTGTCCATACAGCCCAAACGCTCGCGCCGACAACACCTACGTGGTCCTTTGCGCACTGGTGTTTCTGATTATGGCAGAGTGGATGCACATGCGTTACAGTGGGTTGACCACTGAGGAGTTAAAGGTAAGGTACTATCCTCTCTTTCTCGTATTCGTCACGGCCGAGCCATGTAGGAACGTATCTGTGCCATGGGTCGCCATACTTTCGCCATCCTCGCTGTCATCCCCCGCTTGGGCGCGATCATCATCCGCAACGTCGAGATTTTCGTGATCGCAGACTCCCCGGCTCTTGCAGGTGGACTCATAGCGGCGAGCATGTTCCCTGCGCTGATATTCCCATTGATGCTATTGGGCATTCGAAAATTGCAAATGTGGATCGCCAATAGGAGGAGGCCACGACGCGTACCTGAACACAATGGGGCCGAGGGCACAACCCCGGCCATAACGGGTCGCTTGGAGAGTGAGCAGGTGCGAGCGATGCTTATGCGCTTGATGCTTACTGACGTGATACTTGGGCCGTGTCGCTACAGCCTGTCATTGATAAGGTCTCGCTTCCTTACAATGAGCATATTCATTCGTCTAAGGAGCGGAGTGGATTCGATCCAGCAGCTGATGAACGCATTTGACGTTGTCGCCTCGGATCCTGTCAAACGTCATCGGCTTCACGGTAGAGAAAATGGGCACACCTATCCTCCGTGCTGTAACCCGCTGTGTTCGTTGGTCTTGTACATATCTCGGACTCGCTATTTGTTTTCGTCAGTGTATACCTACTTGCACAATTCCTATATACACCATACCATACCTTCCTCGGAATCATGCAGTGTGTTCCCTTGTGAGCTGAAGTCTAGTCATAGGTTCAAGAACTCGGCGAGTGCAACCTGAAGTCCTGCCACCATATGCCCAAGCAGTACAATGCGTGAGATTTTCTCATAACCCTCTTCCTTCCATCTTTCCACGACGACACTGGACAACATCGTCCTCACAAGTTCACTTGGAGTCGTGACCGTTGACTATCATCCCTCGTTCTTTGAGATGGGCCGTGGAATCTGGATCTAATTCAATGGATGAATTCCAGGGACCGCGTTTGTTCTGGAGAGTTTCTATATGCGGACCCCCTCATATCTGAACATGATCACGGTCAATACCCTCTGTCAACACGAAGAAATGGCGTGCGGCAATGGCCCTAAATTCTGTTACACACCGATATTATCCCCTATTTTCTGCAACTAACTCCAGAGCAACGCCCAGGACGGGTACGTACGTCTTTCGCTTTACTCGCGCATCGCCCATTCCTCACAGTTCGAGAAAAAGGGCCAGTTACGGTACCCACTCCTTTGTTATTGCCCATGCAACTGCGAATTGCAGTGGTCTTGCATGTACTCATGTGTAAATACACGGACCCGAATATATTAGCTTGGTGGCAGCTGGCCAACTGAGGATCATCCGGCGCACATTTGCACATTTACGCGCGTTGAGATAGTCGCTAGACATAGGTAGTACAAGCCATCGTTGATGACTATAAGGCCGTGGTGCAGCACGACGAGCGAGGATGGTCCTCAATTTGGCGTTCTGTCGTATGCAGTTTGAAGTGTGTCACCCGCTCAGTACTTCATTGCCCAGGACAAAGTGGGGACAATGACCTTGCGTCGTACTCGTTCGGACCGGGTTACTATGTGTCAGAAGTTCCTTGTTTGATTCGTGTGAGATAAATACGCTTCGCACACGCATGGTGCAACGGGTCTACGTACCGTGATTGACTAGCAAGCGCAGTTCTCCGTAAACCTGAGACCAAAATCTCAAGATCTCACTGTCCACGTGTAGATTTAAGAAGCTTTCCCAGAAACGTTGAGAACAGCACTCAAATAAAGCTATAGGCGCTTGCTAGTCCCGCAGTTCATTAGAACAGCCTCGTGTATGATGCGTGCCTGGCGAGAAGTGCTTACCATCCATACAAAAGCCGTGCCATCTTCTTTGTTTGCACGATCGAACATATTGCGGCAGCAGAATCTCTTCACATTTCATGTCCATCAGTAACTCGTCGTCGTATTGGGGAAACGGACACCAGAGTAAACTCACCGAGCCTTATGACGACTATCTTGCAGTCGCCCAGCCCCAATGGAGTCTGACTTCCCTTGATGGGCTGGAACACGAACTCGTTACTCCCTCCGCGTCAAAGAACGTTGCAAAGCCAGGTTGGCAATGTTCACATTCTACGGTTAGTGTGGAAGTACATGGTGCCAGAGCCAACGGGGTCGAGGCCGACATGTTCGAAGGTTCCACTACCAGGTGAGTGGGCTCTATTTTGTTGGCACGGACTTTCGATCAAACACGACGGTGATCTGTGAGCAGTAGGTCCCAGCGGAGCAGTGCCTTGGCAGATGACGAACGCCTCATCCGGAGGCCTGAAGAGGAGCCGAGAGAAGGAGACTGGAGAATGAGGTTTGTCTGTGGTGTCTTAGAAAGGTTACTACCGGAGAAGGCCTGCTACGGTTGCCCGAGGAGACGAGAGGTGTGGCTCAGCATAATCGAGGGGAACGCAGACGACGACCTGTGGCTGTGGGCCGACGGCGATACAGACTGGCTTGCCAAGCATGAAAAGCCTTATTTGGCATTGCTTAACCCAGATAAACGGCTCGATGCTCAGTCAGCCCTGCGTCGTCGCGTCACTCTGCAACGATATCCGCCTGCGACTGCAAGGAATGAAAAAGTGCGCAGTGCCACATCTAGACAACGCCTCTTCGTAATCGCCTGGTTGATTGCCAGCTCTAAAGCTGTGGTGGAGCTGTTTGCCTCTCATGGCCGCACTCCCCCCACGTTCAGGACTCCGGAGATAGCACGTACTCTCGATGGAATCAATGGCCAACACTGGCACGCGTTTCCTTCTCAGACTGATGCTTGGGAGAACGTCCTCAGGAAATCCAAGGAGGACGGGTGCATATGCTCTCTAGCGGATTGTCGTGGTATGAGACAATGGTTCGATATGATGGTTTGGTTGGAGGATGACATTCCTCCCAACTTGGAGGTGGGCAACAAGCCCTGCGTGCGTTGCAGATCATTGTAGGTGTGACTTAACACATTTGCCTTGTTGTGGCTGACCACTTGCAAGACTCAAGTCACGGTACGACGACATTACCGCCAAATACACGGTGACTTCGAGTGTCTCGTTGCTGGATGCCTTTTACAACTACTTCGCTAGAAGTTATCGAGGCAATGGGGATCATGTGGAGCGTCTATTAAGCCCGGCAGACAAGTTGCTGGCGGCCAGCACGCTTGAACCTTTGATGAAGAAGCATGGATGCAATATGCAATACTTTCCGTCGGTTAATAGATACCCGCAATACTTACGACCACAGGTTGCGGCACTGCTATGTGGAAGTTCTGAAAATGGCTTGCTGACTGCTGAAGATTCCGAGAGCATCCTTGATGGTGCACATGATCCTTGGGTGGTGCTAGGCATATTTGTGTGGGCGACCTACTGTCATAGTGCGTCTACTGGCGAAGGGACGGATTGGCATGACGTCAAATGGCATGACAGCTTTTCGTTCTATCTTCACCGTTCCCTTCAATGCCTTGGTATGCCCATGCTGCCGCGGTTGCCTTCTACGAGCCTCACCCTTTGCTATGAGCTTACCCAGGACCGCGCTGAGGAATGTCTGTTCAAGACGCCCTACTTCAACCCTGCTGAGGATGATGACTTCGACCGGGTCTACTCGGGCGAAGATGGCCGACAGTTGTCCCTCAGTACTGCTGTGATGGCTGCTGTAGCAATGTTTCTTCGCAACAAAGATGTCGACCTCCTCGGCTGTCGCAAGTGTCAAAAAATCTGTATGGAATTCTTTGCTGGTACACCCTCCGCTGTGGGGTTGGAGGTAGCAAACTCTAGCAAGCATGAAGGACATGGGCCTGCAACAGCGTACATTCGTGATGAAGACCACGCACCGGGAGGGGGCCGTTCTTCAGCATTGCGGGTGTCCTTAGATGCGAGCATGCAAGTACGTGCAGGGATGGACCCACTCGCGACTGATCTACGCAATCCGACTGCTTCGGAAGACGAGGTACCATTACAGATGGTTGGAGGATTCCTCAAACTGGTTCGTCTACCATAGTGCCCTGCATGTCACTCTCTCCTAACACGTTCGATACAGAGGCAAGACCTCGAGTCCTATGGTGTGGATGCGACCGATCGTTTCCACCATTCCGATGGTGGTAGTAGGCCACGTCTCGAGTACGTCAAGCTCGCTGGACCCTGAAGTGTCTCGCAACTAATTAGGAGTACCTTACCAAGACATCTGCTAGGCCACGGTACCTCTAGTCCGAAGCTATCTAAGTCGGACAAGGTCGAGGAGATAAAGGATAAACTTCTTGGTATGCTCAGTAAGTCGCCAGCTACGGACTGTTGCATATTCTTCCCCTGTATGACCTGATGAGCGCAGGGGAACTCAGCTTACCCTACGAACGCTTGCCCTGGTATACCCTCGAAACAGAGTTAGAGAAACACGGATGTACATTGGTCAATTGGCCAGCTGGAGTTCTCCGCAAACGTGGCAACAGAGGAATTCATGACCTGAGTACGGTGCAAGCCAACAATCTCTACGAAGCTATTACGCGTCCAGACGAATCGCATCGTCTACGCATTTGTCGCCGCCCATCACCATTGACAGGTATTTACGACGAATCTCACCAATACGTTTTCTCATTGCAATCATACTAGTCGTGCCAGTACGGCCAGTGAACCACCCTTCGGCCACTGCATCGGGGTCAAAGCGTCCCATGGAGGAACTCGATTTGCCCGGTCCCCCGTCGAAAAAGATCAGATTCAAGGACATGACCAGCAAAGTCTCGCAACAACATCTGAGCGACACCCAGGAAGATGCAGTTCCCTGATCGTCGTGCGCCGCCATCCTTCCTAACTACGTGTAACTATAACATAGAGTGGCCATGTCGTGTGTACTATAATGCTGAGGTAGACTACCATCGAACTTGAAGGTGGTTCTATCATGGGATTTCTTTCTTTCGCTCTCTCCTCCTTGCCTACCGCCCAACTGCTTCTGATGCTTTTACGCACTGCCAGATGTGGGGAAATTCGTGTACAACCCTAGACCTGTTCTTCCTCTGCCACCACTGCCTCTATCAATTTCAACTTTCATCGATATCGTACGGCCTGGTATCACTGAGGACAGTATTTTGTCGAAGACACCTCACCCCGATGATTTCCAACGACATTCACGACCTCGCGATGATCTGAATCAACACATCCCGGAAATGCATGCAGAGCATTACCCTCGCCATAGCGGAATCGAGGCGTGTAAGGACCTACGCAAGTCGTTGACGTACAATGAATTCCGGAGTCTCCCCTACCTCTGACACCTGCGGCCTCCGTGCCTCCTCTGTCTCCAGAGTGTTCCCCCTTTCAAACCTCTCCCAACCCTTGGCAGAATTCCTGGGTTTCTAATCATTTACGAAGCAGCAACCCCGTTCCCCACTCCGCACCACCCTTCCTGCAGCGTACACCCACACCCCGCTTTCTGCTTCTGGAGAGAATGTCGGTGAGAGCGAGCAGCTTACTTTGTGATCATTGCGGAGCTGAATGGTTTGGCTTGTATGTTCGTTCCAGTGTTGATAGAGTGAATGGCGCTCTCTAGTTGATGTCACTACCGACCCCCTGGGTTCTGGTCCGTGCGTACCGGTTTCTCTTACGGCTGATTATACCCGATTGCAACATAGTGGTAGTGTCACACTACGGCATGCCGAGCTGCTTTGGAAGCTGACCGCTTGCTATAACGTGAACAACCCGCCTAGGATCTGCGGCGTACTCACCTCAATTCGATCGGCTATCCATTGTAAGATGACTCACAAGGGGGAGGCGGAGAGTGAGTGCTGCAAGAGAAAAGCTGTAGGTCATGTACAATGGTTTTCTGACTTGGAATTAGCTGCAGCAACTGCATATCCTTGGCGAAGGGAAGGCTCCAAGTTTTGAATATTCGTTTGTGGACGTTACAAACGAGTTTTTGTATGCGAACGTCATCTTCATACTCAACCAGATGATATGCGATCTCGACCCACGGTGCGATTGGATCTTGAAACGGACATGTGCTGCGCCAGTGCAACACGCGTCCACTTCTTCGATGTTCTCTTCTACGGGTCCGAGCTGACCTTCGCTTCGTATGTTAGGGTCAGGTGTGGGTTCATTGCAACTGCTCGGCCCTCGCTGCGACGCGGATTAATTTCGTCTTCCTGACATGAAACGTACCTCGACGTCCCTTTAATCACACTGCTCGCCAGTCGAAGTCATCGGCCTGTATGCTTTTTTTGGAGAGAAATCTAAATCTAAATACATTGGGATACGTCGCATTTGTCTAACATGATAACATGCTGACCTGGACCCCCCGCGCCGACGAAGTTAGCCTCTGATAATGCGCCACTCCCACGGGCCATTTTTAACACACCACTTTGATGGTAGAGTAGGCTTTAGAAGTTCGCTAGGCAAGCTACCATGAGTTGCAATTGATTCGCTGCCCACGAATGACGTACAGTCGAGCCGCATGCTGCATCCCCTTCTGTATGGAGTAAGTTTCTAGCAGCTATACGCGGACATCCTCCTCATCGCTGTGTCACGTCAGTAGGCACTGTATAAGCATCTACATGCTGTGCCAGTATCATGTGTGAAGTTCTCGGTCCTGGTACTTTTTTCCTCCTAGGGCAACTTTTATCATCCTCCTCCTCATCATCATCATCATCTTCACAACGTGCATCTCATCGTCGGATCAACCCCAACGCCCATAACTCCAGCATGTGGCTGCGTGCTACAACTAGGGCCGCGGACCGGAAGCATTCATAGCAAACCGTACTTAATTGGGTTAATTTCCATGTAGGAACATCCTCGTCATGCCTGGTCTCGACTACTCTTCCGCGTTATAGTCCACGCAGAACAGGAATAACCGCGCATGCGCTGTATCGATACGTGCCATCTATGATGACGTTGGTTTCCTCTTTACGGTAATTTCTCAACATCCTCCTCCTCTTCAAGGTCAGCGTTACACAACCGACTGCAGCGAGGAGACCAGCTGGTATTCAGACTTACAGCCTTATCGAGAAAATTTCCATATGCAAACATCCTCCTTGTTTGTGAGTACATCCGAAAGATGTACATACCCCCTGGTAGTCCGTCAACTTGTTCCATCGCTCATGCATCGGTCACCTCTCACCATTTAAAGGAGATGGAATCCGGCTTTTGTTCCCCACCACCAGCCCGCTATGGATCTCCCCATCCGATTCATGCTGCAACTCACTCCCTTTGCCAACATGCACCCTGCGGACGACTATGCTCGCATCCTTGCATATTTGGTGAAGTACTGGAAATGGGATATCGACGCGGTGCGTGACTCCATCTCCTTACGTCTACAATATCTTCTCATTTGCGGACAGTGTCGAACCTACTTAAAGTATGCCGTCGTTACCCCGTGGTATTGTTTTTACCTCAGCATTGTCCATACAGCCCAAACATTCGCGCCGAAAACACCTATGTGGTCCTTTGCGCACTGGTGTTCCTGATTATGGCAGAGTGGATGCACATGCGTTACAGTGGATTGACCACTGAGGAGTTAAAGGTAAGGTACTATCCTCTCTTTCACGTTCTCATGACGGCCGAGCCATGTAGGAACGTATCTATGCCATGGGTCGCCGTACTTTCGCCATCCTCGCTGTTATCCCCCACTTGGGCGTAATCATCATCCGCAACGTCGAAATTTTCGTGATCGCAGACTCCCCGGCTCTTGCACGCGGCCTCATAGTGGCAAGCATGTTCCCTGCACTGGTATTCCCATTGATGCTATCGGGCATTCGAAAATTGCGAGTGTGGATCACCAATAGGAGGAGACCACGACGTGCACCTGACCATAACGGGGCCGAAGGCATAACCTCGGCTGTGACGAGCCCCTTGGAGAGTGAGCAGGTGCGAGCGATGCTTATGCGCTTAACGCTTGCTAACGTGATGCTTAGGCCGTGCTGGTACGGCCTATCATTGATGATCTCAAGGTCTCGCTTCGTCACAATGAGCATCTTCGGTCGTCTAAGGAGCGGAGTGGATTCGATCCAGCAGCTGATGAACGCATTTGACATTGTCACCTTGGAGGCTGTCGAACATCATCTGCTTCACGGTAGAGAAGAGGGCACATCCATCCTCCGTGTTATAATCCGTTGTGGTCGTTAGACTTGTATCTCGGACTCGCTGTTTCTTTTGCTCAGTGTACATGTACATACCTACTTGCACAAGTCCTATATACACCATATCTTCGGAATCATGTGGTGTGTTCCTTTGTGAGCCGAGGTCTAGTCATAGGTTCAAGAGTTCTGCGAGTGCAACCTGTAGACCTGCCACTATAGGCCCAAGCACTGTGCGGCCCGCAGGATTTTCTCACAATCCTCTTCCTTCATTTTTTTACGACGGCAGTACGACCTCATCTTGACAAGTCCACTTGGAGTCGTGACCGTTGACTATCATCCCTCGTTCTTTGAGAATGAATCGTGGAATCCCGGCCTAACTCAACGGATTCCATGGTAATCCCCGCAACCGATGCCACTGTTGCTCCAACTCCACGCCTGGACGTTTTGCAACCACGCATTCTCAAGATTATGAGCATTTCGTACTATGGGATGTCCATGGGAAGTTAGTCTCAGCCTCAGACTTGTCTCCTGAAGCATCATCGCAGCGTGGCAAGACTACCATTGCTTTCATTTCAACGCGCCAGCCAACCAGTCCCAGCGTGGCAGCGATTTCAAGAGTTCCTGTCCGACGTAATGCCTCTCCTGTGTCCTTGCAGAAATGGCTAGCAACCATAGACATGTGCGTACGACGAACAACTCCTACACTCAATGCGATGGCCCCATCGTTCGGTTTGCGTAAGGCCTAGGTGACGTTCTCTACCACTGGCATTTACTCTGAAGGAAAGGCAAGCTCAGGGTGTTCTTCATGGTATTGAGCAACCCAGGCGGTGGCATCAGGCCTTCAGGTCGCCGGTAGAAGACCGGTAATGACACGCTACCCGTTCAATCCATCCGTCCAGAACACGCTTGCCTCCCAGCGCCTCCCATTCAAGGTTTCCCATGCGGGCACCCTCCTCATCCTCGAGAGCCTCGTGTCATGTTGAAATACACGCCACGGAGTGTCAACAGTTGATACAATACGGTGTACCATTGCAATGTGACATCGTCTGTTTCGTTCGCCTAAATGACGAGTAACTGAGCATTTCGTGCTTCGTTGTGGACATCCTCCTTCTGTGTTGCAACCAGAGCCGATTGACAACATAAGTCCCGAGAGGTGTGTTTTGATGTTATGCTACTGATAATGTACGTTGCCTGGTGCTGCGTGGTGTATTCTTCCTATGCACAAATTTGCTCCGTTCACTCTCGATCATGATTTACAATAATTGCGAGAATGGGCCCCCCACACTCTAGCTTTCGACCGCTAGTCAACCATGGGCCTTGCTAATCTGGTTCATCTCGGAATTCACCATCTGCCGCGGTACGTGTAACTGATGACTATCTACATACGTGGTCCAGCGGTGGGCATGAAAATACTAAATTCGGAACCCAGAATGCCCGCTCACTCATGGCAGGAGAAAAGCGTTTGTCGGAATTCCCATCCAGAGCTTGACTACAGGCGAGGGGGAGGACAGCTTACCATAGGGGGTAAGAAATCGGACCAGTGACACTGCCAGGCTGACGATACTGAATTAGGTTCATGGAGATTGCTGATACAACGTCGGGCCACTCTCTCCTAGCCCGTAAGGTGGTCGACGTACACCCAAGTCAGACATCCTCACACTTGGGCCGAACATGTGCACTTCATAACTTACCACGATGAGCCAATCCCCTCACGTAACCGCTCGATGGAATGGCACAGTCCAATGGCAAGATTCTCGTTAATGAGCTGCTTGACCCACATGGAGTTCAGCTGAGACTCGGATGCCAAACTTTGCAAGTGTTGACCCCCGAGCTTCATTTTCTCTTAATGGTTCGTTGTTCAGGCTATTATTTCCCTTACAATACGCAGTCGACTCGAGTCTGTTGCAAAGGTCATTATGTCACTTACCGGTCCTTGAGTGTGGCACTGGCATGGTCAGGTAGACCAAGGCAACAATGAGATTTGACGTCAAGTACCTGCCACTTCTGGTAGACGGCAACCAATGCGGAACGGATGAGTGGTAGAACTGCGGAAAAAGGCGCCGATCACATGGACCATCGCGAACCTTTTGGTTCCTGTTTCCACGAGCTCTAGCAATGAATGAACGTGGCTGCCAAACGAACTAATGATGAAGGGCCATCTGAGAGTAGATTCAATCGCCCTCAAAAGGGTCAGTCGGCCACAATCCCAGTTTGGATAGCTTCATCACCGTTCACAAGCCATACATCGTCTGCTGGAAACCCTCCCAATATTGGACCTGGAGCTCCCTTATCTTTGGGCAGTGGACGTCGTCGCACCTCAATCAACCACGACAATGGCTTAACACGAAGGACAAAACATATCCTTAGGTTCTAAGTTCCCTCCAGCAACTTGTTTTGACTACCTGATGACACCCTCTTCACCGACAAAGACAATGCCACTCAGGCCTCCACTAGCGCCCTCAGTGTCAAAATCAATGGCGCACATAAAAGGGTTGAGGGAGTGAGGGACTTGTACGCACATAGTAGTGATATATGTATTCAGAGACGGGAGTAGAAGGTCATCAGAAATGAGGATACTGATTCAACGTTCCAAAGTGATTGACTTGTCCATAGTAGAGGCCCTTTTCGAGAATATAGTCGACAACTGCAACGGCAACACTTGGAGCCATTATATTGCACGAAACGAGGCTACTCCACAATATCACTACACGAACAATAGGTCCGCGATCGTGCAGGAAAGTTTATGATTTATCAAGCATGTTACAAGGCATCATCGAAACAGGGAAACCATTGGGGCGGTAGACAAGGAGAGAGCGGAAGAACCCCATGATAGAACCACCTTCAGGTTCGAGGGTAATCTACCTCAGTATTATAGTACATACGAAAGCCACTCCATATTATGGTTACACATAGTTAGGACGGCGCGCGACGGTCGGGAGACTTACGATTCGGCCGTTCCATCAGCCCGAGGGTCGCTCAGACGTTGTTGGGAGACTTTGCTGGTCATGTCCTTGAATCTGATTCTTTTCGATGAGTGACCACGTAAATCCTCCAAGGGGCGCTTCGACCCTGATGCAGCGACCGAGGTGTGGTCCACTTGTTGTGCTGACACGACTTGTATGATTGCAGTGAGTAGATGTATCAGTGAGATTCGGCGTAAATACCTGTCAACGTGGATGGGCGGCGACAAATGTGTAGACGACGCAATTCGTCCGGACACGTAATGGCTTCGTATAGAGTGTTGACTTCCACGGCACTCAGGTCATGGATCCCTCTGTTCCCGCGCTTGCGGAGAACTTCAGCCGGCCAATTGATCAATGCACATCCATGTTTCTCTAAATCTTTCTCGAGAGTATACCAAGGCAAGCGCTCGGAGGGTAAGTTGAGTTCCCCTGGGTACATCAGGTCATACAGGAGGCGAGGAGTAGTCTGTGGCTGCAGACTTACTGAGCATCTCAAGAAGTTTACCCTTGATCACCTCGACCTTGTCCGACTTGGATAGCTTGGAACTGGAGGTACCATGACCTGGTACATGTCTTGGTAAGGTGTTCCTAGTTAGTCGCGAGACGTTTCAGGGTCGAGCGAGCCAGACGTACTCGAGACGTGGCCTACTATCACCATCGGAACGGTGGAAACAATCGGACGCGTCCAAACCATAGGATTCAATATACTGCCTCTGTATCGAACGTGTTAGGACAGAGCGGCATGGCGCCGTAGTAGACTTACCAGTTTGAGGAATCCTGCAACCATCTGTAACTGTACCTCGTCTTTCGAAAGAGTCGGATCACGTAGATATGTCGTGAATGCCTCCATCCCTGCGGGTTCTTGCATGGCGATATCTAAGGACCCCTGAAAAACTGAAGGATGGTCCCCTCCCAGTACGTCGTCTTCACCACGAATATGCGCTGATGAAGGCCCAAGTCCTGCACGCTCTCTAGAGTTTGCCACCCCGAACCACACAGTGGAGGACGTGCCAGCGAAGGACTCCATACAGATGTTTCTACACCTACGACAGCCATAGAGGCCAACATCTTTGTTGTGAAGAAACGTCGTTACAGCAACCATAACAGCGGTACTGAGGCGCAACTGCCTGCCATCTTGGTCGGACTTGACCCAGCCAGAGTCATCATCTATGGCACGGTGGGCATGGCCAAACGAGTACTCTTCAAAACAGTCCTGGTCAAGCGTATGGCATAGCATCAGGCCTGTAGAAGACAGCTGGGGGAGCACGGGCATATCAAAACATTCAAGGGAATGGCGAAGAAAGGATGAAAAGTAGCTGTGCCTCTTGCCGTTGTGTGAATCCGTCCCCTTTCCAGCAGGGGCTCTGCAGGTCGCCAATGCAACGATGCCTAACACCACCCAAGGATCATGAACACCGTCAAACATCTTATCAGTAAATTTGACTCTCCGCGAGTACCTTTGCGGGCGTAACGGTTTCGCAACGTATTGTCGTAATGGTGTCGGATATCTGTTAACCGATGGAAGATATCGCACGTCGAAATCATGCTGCCTCATCAAGGGTTCCAGCATTCTGTTCACCAGTAAATTTGCTGTCGGGCCTGGGGAACTTGAGGAGCGCGGTGTTCTGCTGCAACGACCGATATTGCAAATGGCATCCAGCAACGAAACGTGTGAAGTCACTGTGCAATTAGCTGCAAGGCCCTCATACCGTGACTTGAGTCTTGCAAAGGATTAGTTACAGCAAGGCAAGTGTATTAAGCTTGACCTACAATGACCGACAGCGCACGCAGGGCTCGTAGCCAATCTCCAAGTTGCGAGGAATGTCACCCTCCAACCAAACCATCATGTCGAACCATTGCCTCATACCACGACAATCCGCTAGAGAGCATATGCACCCGTCCTCCTTGGATTTCCTGAGGACGTTCTCCCAAGCGTCGGTTCGAGAAGGAAACGCGCCCCAGTATTCGTCAATGATACGACTGAGACTTCTTGGTATCTCGGGAGTCCTGAACGTGGGGGGAGTGCGACCATGAGAGGCAAACAGCTCCGCTACACCTTTGGAGCTGGCAATCAACCAGGCAATTGCGCAAACGCGCTCTTCGGGTGTGGCACTACGCACTTTTTCGTTCCTTGCGGTCGCGGGTGGATATCGCTGCAGGGTGACGCGACGACGCAGAGCTGACTGAGCATCGAGCCAGCCATAGCGAGAGATTCCACAAAAAAAAGAATGGACACTTAGTAAGCCACTCTTCATCGCCGTCAACCCACAGCCACACGTCGTCCACGTTCCCCTCGATTATGCTGAGCCACAACTGGTGTTCCTTCAGGGAATCACGGCAGTCTCCTTCCCATGCTATCCATTCGATGACACCCCACACATACTCCATTCTCCGGTCTTGGTCTTCTCTCAGCTCCTCTTCAGACCTCCGGATAAAACGCTCGTCATCTGCCAAGGCATTGCCCCGCTGAGACCTGGACAGATCATCGTCACAGTCGATCAGAAGTCCGTGCCCACGAGATAGGGCCCACTTACATAGTGGTGGGATCCTGGGACATATCGGTCGCCACCACGTTAGTCCTGTCGCCATGTCCTTCCGTACTAGCCGTAGTAGATGAACATTGCAAGCTTGGCGTTGCAGCGTTCTTCGACACAGAGGGAGTAACTAATCCAGGTGCGAGCGCCTCGAGCGAATTCAGACTCCATTGGTCCTGGGTGACTGTAGGGACGTGTGAATAGGCGTCATAAGACTCTGTGGGTTCGCTCTGGCGTCCGTTCCCCCAATACGGCGACAGGTCATTGATGGACATGGAATGCGAAGAGCCTGTCTTACCACGGTAGCGGGTGAAGGGGGATCGATTGTGGAAAAACAAGCTGATGGCATGACTTTTATGTATCGCGCAAACGCTTCGACAAAAGTGTACTTGCTGTGCTCAGGGCTGCGGTACAAATGCCATTCTTAACCATGCACTCGGTTGGCACTACTAATACTTATCAAGCTTGCTTTCTACCAGGACTCGTCACGGTCGGCACAATGCAGTTATCATATGAGGTACGGTTAATAATCCTAATGACACTGGATTATCACTGAAGAGAGTGCCAGGAGAATCACGGCAGGGAACCAAAAGCATAGCAGAAGTGCCATGTACCATGCACAAATACAATTATGCAAGTGTATTCGGATCTCGTGAGCCACACACTACACATCATGCACGATGCGTCACGGAGGAAAGCAGGAGCTCACAAAACTCACATCCTTCGTGTCTCAGGATGACAACCTCATAGACGGGGAGATGTGTAGCCCGAAAAACGTGATGCGGACAGGTGCGAGTGCAATAGTCATTGAGTTAATACTACGGGTTACCAAGCACGATGGTTTAGGTCCAACTCGCAGCCATGCATCTAAAGGTGCAGCCTAAACCCAACATTCACGGATGAGTCATATAGTGGAATTGGGGAGAGCGGACTGCAGGTGTTGCCTAATGCTTTCTAGGATGTTGAAGACGGCAGGATGCAGTAGCCAATGCCCTTCTGATCAGGTCATGTTCACTTTCCGCCTAACAAGGACGCATAGAGGATGCCCACCAGGGGGGGTACGAAGGAGTATTCCGAGGGGATCACTCCGACTGCATTCCTTATTCACCACGTCGATCCGCGCCTGAATGAAGAGAGGAATGCGCTGCAAGACATTGATCGCTTGAGGACATCATCGATGGAGTTTGTACCTATGAAATCTGCGTTCCACGTCCACCTAATTGAATGCCTCGTTCACACTTGTTGGCCCTCGGAAGTAAACAGTCCCTACCACCATGACAGCCCTTGAACGCTGGTGCGCTTGAATGTCTTTTTTACTTGTAGCCAGTCATAGTTGTAGTCTTTAAGATCCCGACTAATTAGTGGGAGAGTGGCTACAGGAAGTATATCCGCCGCCATGAGCCAAAATGCAAGGACCGGGAAGTCTGTGATCACTATAACTGATGTCGCGGATGATCGATGATCGATGATGATGGCATCCGGGCGAGAAGTGGCAAAAGTGTGGCGCGAGCATGGTGGCCCAGCATGCCAGATACATACATTCCTGCACAGCCCGATCAACACCACCACCATGTGGTGACTTCAACGTTGATGGGTTACGTCGACTTGCAGCAGAATCCGTCAAGCGGAGCGCCCTAATGATATCGAGAGCCTAACGAGGGTGAGTACCACAACCCCATCTTCCTCATTACATGCGCGATGGCTTCCGAATGGCAGCGCGTATCCCGTACCCGGCTACGACTCCCAAGTACTTCGCTGTCGCTAGCGAAGTGACTATTCTGGCTTTTCTCCGTTCCATTGGTGGGCTGCCTACACCGAAGGTATACCCATACTCCCCTACGCCAGATAAGGCGGCGGGGACCAAGCATATCTTTATGCAATTTATAGAAGGCACTAACTTAGCTGACATATGATCTGACCTGAGAGAAGAAGAAATCATTTCTATTCTGCGCCAACTGGTTGAACTGGAGTCGAAGGTGACATTGATTACTTTCCCAGCTAGCGGAAGCCTGTACTTTACCGAAGATCTGGCGAATGCAACCTGGAGGGTCACTGAACCTACTTCGCCAGGCATTTCCCTCAAGGACAAGCGTTTCTGCGTCGGTCCACAACAAGTGTGCCTCTATGGTACGGCCGGGGGTCGCAGCAGGCCGCTCCTTGCACTTTTCATTGCTACTTTAAACCAACTGGAAACTATAGACGCAAATACCGAGGCAACCCTCAGAAGAGAAGCTGAAAAGGAAATAGCGTACTTACGGCGGTTCGGTCGACCGCTGCCGTTGTTCAGTGCGAAAGGAGGGATGCTTATCAGTACCAAGAGCAGCAGCCATCAGACCATATCGAGAACCTGGAGCGTTATCTTCACATCATGTCATCACTGACCGCTAAGGACTTAGCCCGTGATCGTGTCTGCATCCACCGTCCCGACTTTCAGCCGAGCAATATCATCGTTCCTCTGTCGTCCGTCTCTAGCTCGTATGTCGTCGTCGGTCTAATCGACTGGCAACACCCCTCGGACCTACCCCTATCTCTCCAAGCCGGTATATCCCAATGGCTGCAGAACTACGATGATGCCGGCCGGGAACCTATGGCGCCCTCTTCGCTTCCGGAGAAGTTGAGCGACTTGGGCGAAACCTGGCGAAGAGAGGAGATGGAACTTTACCATTGCCGCCTCCTCCATTACTACTACATTGAATATACGGCGAAGTACAACATACTTCATTACGCGGCGGTGACGGGCACATTCAGCTTGCTGCTCCGCCACATTTTCTACCACTCCTGTGCCCTGTAGGAGGGCAAAACTCTGGAGCTGAAGGCTGCGCTGATACGAGCAACAGAGAAATGGAAGACAGTCTACCGTGTCCTATCGTATTCGACGACCCCGATGAGGTACGCAAAATGATGGAGTCGGATGTAGTACTGAGAAAAATGGACTGGTACCTAGCGGCGCTGTGAGACAAGATCGGCATCGGGTCGGAGGGCTGGGTGCCTGCCGAGCACTACGAGGAGGTCATGGCACGCTGTAAGAAGATCAAGGAGTATGCATTGGCGGCGATCGAGTAGAAGGAGGAACAGGCTCGGACCACAGCGCACTTGCCCTTCGACGACATGGACGGAGAGGACTATATATAATGAATTGCACGGATATTCCACGATGTTGTACTTTATCACTCTTCCACTCGCCCTTTGCAGCCGTAGAAGAGAAGCCATATATCAGCAGGAAATTTCTGTAAAGTCCGTCGACGCCGCCGTCCTGCAGCTTCCTCATCTTCATTTCCGATTGAGCCTGTTTGTGATACTTCGCGCTAGCTGTGGCGTAACCATGGCACCATTTGTTAACTTGGGAAGTGCCGCCTTCGCCAGCGACAACCTTGCTTGCAAGAGTTCAATAATGAGCAGACCTTCGTCGGTTGCCTGATTGAAGTTCCTTAACCATTTCTGGATGGGGTGTATTCAGGAACATCATGAGGGTATACTTTAAAACCTCGTCCTCACGAATGCAGTGGCCCCTCTTCCTGGTTTTACAATGCCTCCACGGACTGACGCATCTCTTTTCACCCCTCGTCATGCGGTGCACCAACAATGGAATGAAGCTGTATTGTGCATACTCGCTATGTGCGTGGTTTTTGTGTTTACTGCGGATGACAGTGTGAGGAAGCGCTCAAAATCTCTAGCAAATCGCATCCGAGATAGCCTTTGCCAGATGAATGAAGGGACACCCAGCGTACGCCGGCATGCAATCTTGACAAGTGCTAACCGATCGGGTGCGCTCATGATTCCCCCCACTGTACGGCAAGCTGTCCATACATCTCGTTATACGTAAAGGTCGTTTCCCTCGCCGTCCCTCGTGCACCATACTACCTGAAATCAAGCCTATTTTGGACATTGAGGTCGGCCAACAGGTATTGGTATTGTTGCATTCTCATGTCCTAACCATCGAAACTTCGGCTTGCTTATCACGGGTGGTTAAAAACAACATCAGCAATAATGTCCATTTGGCATCGAGTAGTTACAACGTGTGGGGTTTATACGATGATTTGAAGAGGCAAAGCGAGTGGGCGTTGGGGGAGGGAGAAACGTACGAGTCGAGAAAGGGATTGATAGTACACGGAGGTTGCGGGTGTCAAACAACGAGAAGCCTACAGCAACCGACGCGACGAATCCACCGGTCCAAAGCCCAAACCGTGGACGAGAGCTATCAGCTGCACGGATCGAGAAGCGGGAAGAGGACAAACCATACGTGAACGACAAGCACACGAATTCAGGGTCCAGACGTCAAGGTCGTTGATTATAAGTATGAAAGAACAAGGTAGAGAGAGAAACGAACCAAGGCAGTGTTCACCGGTCAAGGCATCCATCATCACCGACAACCAGCCGTAGATAACGAGCTTAGAGAGCCGATACGAAGTCGAAGGAACAAATGGAGCGTGCAGGTTCGGTTAAGACCTAGACGTCAAGATCGTCAGTTTTCAGCATGAAAGGATAAGACGGAGGAAAGGGACAAACGCCAACGGCGAATCAATGGTAGAAACACGCGTCTGAGCCAACAATCAGGGGGGCAGATAACAAGCGGTCAAAAGACAAGGAGAAAACGTAGTCAGAGATCCAGGGGAGGACGTCGCAGCCAGGAAGGGGAAGACGTTACAGTCAGGGCTCGTCACATATGCTACCCCTGGGTTTGAATTTCGGACAAGGAGCCTGGTAGGTTTGCCTCGAGACCGTGGGAACAGTCCAAAAGTTGTCCCAAGGGTGGAAATGTGACATGCACCAGCTCTTCCGATGGCCCGTACTTTGGCTGGTCTTGCCAATGATGTGCGTGTTCTCACCAACGTACCGTGCAGTTTGCCACTATATTATGTAAGGAAGACAACATGTAGCGGGATGGGTACCTGCGGCCTGGTGACTGGTCGTTGGAAGCTTGTCACTCCTCACTTTTCCGCCAGTAGCGAAGTTTTGCCGCGTCCGTAACCATCTTCTCTGGATCGCCGAATTTACGTTCGACACTGCCAGCGACGGAGATAGTAAATCGACTGCATCGTAACTCGGATTTTACAGTAACGTACGGTTCTCTGTCTCAGTCTCGGTCCTGCCCAGGTTGAGATGTGTCCTGAATGTATATCCCTGTCAAAAACGCGTCATTTCGGGGGGCGCTTGAACATGACGAAGTGGTTCGTACTGTGCGTAGTCGAATCCTTTTGCCAGCACTGGATGTAGAGCGGCACGGCCCGGGCCTCGTCCGACTGAGGTTCATCCGCGCTTGCTTGCCAAGAGGATGACCTGGTTATACTCCATGGATATCACTAATTTATTGCAAAGTTACTTCTGTAAACCCTCGAGATCGAACTAGGTTTCACAGGGAATATTTATAACACAACGAGGGACATCAGTGAATTGCCGGGAAATCTACTCCCGATACGCAATCCAAGTCAAAAATTTGAACGTACAACAACTATGTATACAGAGTCTTCACTGGTGAATACAGACAGTAAGTCGATTGCCCTAGCTACTCGGTCGTAGCCTCCGAGATAACTGTTCCTTCTCTTTCAAGATTAAAACTTGAATCCACCCGCTAGATTCATCACGCGGTGAGGATCAACTTGGTTCTTGATTTTTCTTAGACGCTCGACGTTGTTGCCGTACATGCGCTCTAATGGAGTATCGAAGAGGGCACAGTTGCTGTAGAGTGGGGCGTCCTTGACGCCCTGGCCGAGAGAGACCGCCTTGTCGAAGAGCGTAGACGTGCTTTGCCGAATCAAGCCGTGCATCATGTCGTCAGAAAACTCAGAAGTCCATCCAAAGGATAGGACAATTGGTACAATAGGCTCCTTATGCATAGGCGGCCAAGCAGATGGGGCAGAGCTGCGTTTCAGCACCGTTGGCATGGCGGGAGTGAAGCTGTAAGAAACGAATACAGCCGAAGAGGCTACCAGCATCGGCCCCCAGTGCTATGGAGAAAATGAGTCTCTCTCGTCCTCAGATCATAGTGGGAACACACAATGGTTTCGTTGATAGCCGCTTCGATCAGCTCTACGGAATATTTCGTCACGGTCATGGTGCTGAATACCCCACTGAGCGATATAAGCCAGAGTTGTCCTCCCTGATGGAGACTAACATTTGACTTACCGCAATGCTAGAGTGGCGTTGACAGGGACAGATTGGGGTACCTGAATCGAAGGAAACTCTTCCACCACCAACCCTTGTGGGAGGGACTCCACTAACGATTCTGAGGGCGGTGGACCCATTTCCAACAACGAAGAGGCTACCACGACCAGAGAGAGGAGCGACCGCGTGTTGACATCTTTAACCAACGCTGGGATGTCCAAGAAGACATCGAAAACCCCAGGTGCTGGATCTGTGTTATCGTAGAAAAGTGTGGTGACCAAGAAGAGCTATATCCAACTTGTCAGGGAGTATATTCTCTTGGGTTGGCATGAACGTAGCTTACATTTCCGGCAGCGTAATTAATTGACACGATAATCTGGGCTTTGGGGTCCTCGTTATTCGCTGAAAAGTGGGCAGTCGCACGCGTGACCTGATCAACGGAAGTCTCGGGATAGACGACGATGCCCCCCTGAAATCGCGGTTTCAACTCCAACGTGCCATGGCATGTTACGGAAAGGCTGACCCAAATTTGCCCTTGGGGATGAGTCTTCAAAATGAATTTCGTTACGATACCCTTTCAGCCTGTCAGTATGACCTACGGATGGTGAAGACAAATGCTACACACGAAGTTGTTATAACCTCCCTAGAATAGCAAATTGCGTTATCACGCTTCCATCTGATAAAATAAATAACGACGGCGCACCCTGAGGCCGAAAAACAAATCAGGATGAGATGATTCCGTGACGTCGAACACTGTGCCGTTAGGCAGAACCAACTCGAAGGACTCGGTGTTATCCACCGCCAAGCCGTATTGATTTGTTAGCCATGAGTATCCTGCGGGATCCAGCTAAGCGCTTACACCAGACCCTAAGAGTAGTTCATACCTCCGCCAAGAGTGAAACCCGCAACACCTATTCCACTTACCCTTCCACCAACAACAGTCACGCCGTGGGGTTCGAGAGCAGCATAAACATCATCCCAAATCACACCAGCTCCTACAGTGACAACCCGCAGTTTGGGGTCATACACGATTTCTGAGAACCTGGACATCGCAATCTGTATGTCAGTGGTGGAGGAGAAGCCCGGATTCAGCGTGTGGCCACCACCTTTAACCTTACACGACCAATTAGCTGGGTGGTATGACCAGTCAGGGCATAAGGGAGACGGACAGCGAAAGGAATTCTGTTCTTCCCCAGAACTTGTAACTGGAAGGGTCTCGCTTAAAGTCAGTCCGAAGCGGATTGTACTCTTCGCGTACCGCGATCCCGACGTCCGAAGCAGTGCCCGGCTCGAGCGAACAGGTCGCCCGCTGCGTACTTGAGGAGGCCCAGTGACGAATGTTCTCCTCATACGAAGGTCCTGTAGAACCAAGTTATGGGTAAAAAAAACATAGGGGGAAGACTAACGTACCCGAGAAGTGCACTGCGGATGCGCTGGAGACAGCAGTAGCAATGGTCTCGCAAGTTTCACTGATGACACGTGGGTCAGTTACAACAGTAGCGAGCGCTCCAGTTACTAGGACAAGACATAAGGGAGGGAAGAGAACCATTGGTTTTCGCACGACTTTTCGAATGGTTTCAGATATTACATATATGCTGCAGTTGCTGGCGGCTGGCGTTCATCCATGTGAATGACCTTTGCAGCTTTTGATGGGTTCGCGAAATCCACGCAGCATCAGCTCACCCTTTAGCCTTGCCAACACGTAAGCTTTCTAAACAATCAGACGCAGTGCTTACCGATATAGCAGCGAGAAAGCTAGCAGATAACTTGAAGCGGCCAAGTGCAGATGGCTGTGTCGCGATTGCACGGGAGTAGAATGAAAAGTCGCACGACATGCCCACTGCCACACAGTGGGCATCAAGTTTCACACTATTTCAGGACCACTAAGTGACTCTAAACATTGATCACCGCGTTCAAGCGTATGGGACCCGACTCCGCTTGAGTAGCCGGCGCCCGAATTCGTTGTCCCCTCTGCGTCAAAAAATGCTACAAATACAAGGTTTTAATGTTCACATCCTACGGCTGGTGCGGAAGGACGTGGTGACAGGACCAACGGGGGCGATACCGACACATTCGAAGGCTCCACCACAAGGCAAGTAGGTTTCATTCCGTTGGATAGACTCTCAATCAAATATGACCGTAATCTGTTAGCAGCATTGGCAGATTTGAAGAAGTTTTATCCGGAGTGTCCAAAGAAGAGCCGAGAAGGGAACCTGATAGGTGATGGAGATTATCTGGTGTATTATCGGAAGGTTACTATATGAGGTGGACTGCTATGATTGCGAGAACCGGGGAGAAGAGTTATGGCTCCGGATAATCGAGGGGGATGCAGACGAAGATCGCCATCGACCCACAGCCACTGGTAACGTGTGGCTGTGGGTCGAAGGCGGCTGCGCGAGCATCCAGAGCAAGGAGTAACTTATCTGGCCAAGTGACAGGGACAGCGCTCAGTCAGCCTGCGTCGCGTCACTCTGC
This sequence comes from Pisolithus thermaeus, assembly GCA_024663475.1. Taxonomy (NCBI): domain Eukaryota; kingdom Fungi; phylum Basidiomycota; class Agaricomycetes; order Boletales; family Pisolithaceae; genus Pisolithus; species Pisolithus thermaeus. Next base: position 536,999 of record JANFAF010000036.1, read on the forward strand.
AGCGATATCCGTCTGCGACTGGAAGGAACGAGAGAGTGCGCAGTGCCACATCCGAACAGCGCTCCCCCCCGCGCAATCGCCTCGTTAATTGCCAGCTCCAAAGGTGTGGCAGAGTTCTTTGCCCCTCATAGCCACACTCCCCCCACTTTCGGGACTCCATGCATAGCAGTTATATCATTGGCGAATACCGGCTTGCGTTTCCTTCCCGAACCAGCGCCTGGGAGAACACCCTGACAAGATGTAAGGAGCGCACATGCTCTTCGGCGGATTGTCGTGATACGAGGCACTCGTTCGACATGATGGTCTGATTGGAGGACATTCCTCCCATCTTGGAGGTGTGCTACGAGCCCTGTGTGGGTCGCCGATCATTGTAGGTCCAACCTAACGCATTTGCCTTGTTGTGACTGACCACATTCAAGACTCGAGTCACGGTACGAGGTTATTGCTGCTAAGTGCGCAGTGACTTCGGATGTCTCGTTGCTGGATGCCTTTCGCAAATACAACAGTGATTCAGGCGACGTGCTTTTTTTAAGGCGTCTAAGCCCAACAGCAGAGTCACTGGGGGACAGGACTCTGGAACCTTTGATGAAGAAACACGGCCGGGATGTGCAGTACGTTCCGTTGGTTAACGGATATCCGGAACGTTGACCGCCAATGGTTACGGAACTGTTGTGTGGAAGTTCATATGAGTCGTGGAGATGACTTGCAAACCGCTGGACATTCCGGTAACATCTTTGATGGTGCACACAATCCTTGGGTGGTGCTAGGCATAGTTGCGTTGGCGGCTTACACCTGTACTGACAAGGGCATGGATTTGCATGAGGAGGTTGGCATAGCTACTTTTTGTCCTTTCTTCACCGTTCCCTTCAATACTTTGATATGCCCGTGCTGATGCGGTTATCTTCTACGAGTCGCACGCCTTGTCATGCACTTGAGGAGGACTATTTTGAAGAACGTTCGTGCAGTCGATTCCTCCCTGCCATGGATGACTCTGACTGGCTCAAATATGTAAGTCCAAGATGACCGACAGTTGCGCCTCACTACTGCTGTTATAGTTACCGTAACGACGTTTCTTCACGACAAAGATGTCGACCTTTACAACTGTGGCAGGTCTCAGGTTTTGTGTATGGAGTTTTTTGCTGACGCACCCTCCGCTGTGGGGGTTCGAAGTAGCAAGCTCTGGCGACCGTGACAACGCGTTGGGAGAGGGCCTATCATCACCATTTCAAGGGCCCTTATAACTCGGCGTACAAGAACCTGCCTGGATGGTGGCACTCACGAGCCTGCTACGCAACCCGGTTCTTCCCAAAGCTGAGATACATTCGCGGCTGGGCAGGGAACTCCACCGGTTGGTTAGTCTACGTACATTGCCTTGCTTCCTCCTGGCCCAACCGATGAGGCAGTTTTTCGACTCCTTTGGTTTGGGTATGTTCTTTTGTCTCTACCGTTCCGATAGTGGTAGTAGACCCTATCTTGGGTACGTCAATCTCACTTGATCCTGACGGTGCCTCAGGACTGAGTAGAAACACAAGGGAACGTACCTTACGAAGACATTCTCCAGGTCGTAGTATCTCTAGCTCCTCGAAACCATCTAAGTCAGACAGGGTCGAGGAGGTAAAGGATAAACTTCTCGAGATGTTCAGTAAGTTGGCAGATACAGAGTGCTCTTCGTCCGCTGTGCGATCTGACGAGCTCAGGGGAACTCAACTTACACTACGAGCGCTTGCCTTGGTATACGTTCGGGAGAAACATGGGTGTGCACAGCGCACTGGTCAATTAGCCGGCTGGAATTCTCTGCAAACGCGGGAACGGAGGAATCCACGACCTGAGTACGGTGGAAGCCAACTCTCTATACGAAGCCGTCGTCTACGCTCACGCATATGTCGCTGCTCATCGTCATTGACAGGTATGTACGGCAAATCTACGTCTACCCATTGCAATCATGCTAGTTTTCCCAGTACAGCAAGTAGACCACACCCCGACAGCTGCATCAGGGTCAAAGCGCCCCGCGTGAGGAACTCGATTTGCCCGGTTGCCCATCGAAAAGAAACAGTTTTGGGACAAGACCAGCAAGTCTCGCAACAGCATCTAAGCGATCGCTTGGGGGGATGGAGCGGCTGAATCATAAGCCTTTTGATTGTCGCGCGTCATCCCCCTTCCTAACCCCGTGTGTTTATAACGTGAAGCGGCCTTGTGTGTACTACAATGTTGATGTAGACTTACTATAATTGCACTAGAGCGGGGAGGAGGCGGGATCACGTGACCGAGTGCCAGAGTCAGGGAACGTTGAGACACAGTGGTCCCATCCTAGTCTCTCTATCTGGTGGCGAGAAGGGATTGCGAACCTCACAACGGCGAATAGTCATTGACTCGATTGCACTTCCAACGGTAGCGTCTGACACTTAGAGGAATTAGGAAATGGGACAGTGGACCAACGTCAGTAATCAGCTGGGGGCGGAACGGGGGCAACGAAAAGGCCCGCACACGCGACAAGTGACTAGCGGCAGACCCAACGCAGTTCAGACTACAATCGGCGGTGTTCGCAACACCAGGAGCAACGTACATACACAGACCGCAGAACCTACGTCTATCTACACCCCCTTCGCCAACGCCGAAAGCGGCCCAACGACGCAAACAAGACGGCCAGACGGCCACGTACGTCCCACGTTCGTGCCTAACAACAAGCACAACCACTACGCAGTTTCCGGGAGGGAACAACGGGACCTTGTCAGACTCCGCGAAAGTCATACCACTCTTCCAAGGAGACTGCCGCAACAAGGAAGAACCGACAGTGGTTTGCGCTGTTCCAGTTGGCAGTACCGGACTCGTGGTCGGAAGCGAGGAAGGTGGATAGGTTTGGGCTGCAGCTAGCACTAGGCAGTTACGCCGACGAGTGATTCGGAGACCTACCGATAGAGAACAAGAAAGATATGGCGACATTGAAAGCGGCGTTCATAAAACGGTGGCCACCGGCTCGACGACCCAAGCTGACGAGGGTACAACAGCGAGAACGTATCAAGGACCGGTGCTAAAAGAGGAGATCGGAGAGTGGGTCGAGGAAGGAAGAGCGGGAGATTACGGCCATGTGTTAAGGGCAATGAGGGTCAAGCGACTGGCGCTGAGCATGGGGGATGCTGGCGGAACGCTGGTACTCTGCGATAGAGACAACAAATTGGACGAAGACTACTCGAGTTTGGAGGAGTTCGTCACAGCGGTGCAGAACATCAAAGCGGAGAAACTTAGGAGGAACAAAGAGAAGCAGAACGCGGGACGAGCCCGAGACCAAACCGTCGCACTCCTGCAGTAACAGATGTCCAACCTGTCAGTGCGCCCCACAAGTGCCACGATCACACGAAGGTATGCACGCTCGGAGTACACTACACAGCCTCAGGGAAGTACAACGCGACGCTACTACGAGGACTGACCCCCAAAAGCGACGACAGCGGCGTATGCGCGGAACGTAGGAGTGCAGCGACTCCCGCTTACAAGATCACAGTATTACTTAAAAAAGGCAAGTGCCCTATCAAATAGACTAGACACGGAAGCAGGCAGGCGACAATACGAGGCGGGCGTCGAACTGTAGCACAGGACACACGGATACGATACTCCACCGTCATTGGAAAGACCTTATCCGTTGAAACCGGGAACGGCAGGCCTAGGCCCAGGCGAGTGCTTCCGTTGTGGACTGGTAGCGGATCCCCCCCCCCCACTTCGGCAACGTATGCACGGCAAAGGAAACACTTAAACCGCACGAGACATGGTGGAGACAACTGGTAGCCGGCATGTTGAGGAGGGCTACGCAACTGAGAACCGTATCATGGATCACATTCAATTTTGAACTTTCGACACGTCCTAGTGCCCCTAGGAGAAGTCATCCAGAGGAGATGATTACATATCTCACCATCAATCCAGATGCGCCCTGATACAGGTACCCTTGTGATTGACATAATAATAACACCCATACCGTCATTCGTTTCACTGCCCGAAGGGGATCGCGATCCAAATCACAGTTCCCCGTCATTCTCAAATTCCGGACAAACTGCACGCTATCGTAGCATAACAACATACTATACACCATGATCTGCTCATATATAAAGAGTCCAGTGGGATGGTCCCTGTGGTGACGGGAAGGGGGGCGGTAGTCGGGCCAACGAACGTAATCAGTTAGCAAGAGTGGGCTTGTGGCTAATCATGAAGAACATCGGTGTGAACAGCTGCAAATCAACAGGGCAGCCAATCGGCACCTACACTCCACGGTGAAGTAAACGGACTGACCTTGGCCTGTCCTGCTTTGACAAGTGCATCCCCTGCAACCTTGAGAGATTCACCCACTTCCCATGTACCTTTGGGCAAAAGGCCAAGCATCTCCATAAATCTGACAGCGGTATGGGTAACGAGTTTGCCACTCCAACTCATTCGCCAAACAGTAAAGTAGTCCCAGGCAGTCTGCGCTTTCAAGATGTCACCTTCAAGAGGGTAGTACCAGGGAATTTCGTCCGGGCGGTCGGCGAGGTCCTCTTCGTGGTCAATTTGGAAGCCCACATTTTTCATAGCCTGACGAGCGAGTTTCATGGGTCGAAGTTCTGGAATGCCACTGCCAATTTCGATTTGATGGGCGAGTTCTCTGTGGGACGGAATAGATGGATCCCAGGCGTCAGTCATGCACCATTCATAAACACCGAACTGGGTGGCTGGGTAAGTTTGGCGAGTAGCATAAAATGGAAACAACACTTGCAACGCCGCCGGGTTTGAGGACTTTGAAAATTTCACCGTAGACGCCCTCCCAAATGGGAGCATGGATAGTGGCCTCGATACCGTATACTGCAGTACGGGTATGAATAGCAAATTGTGTTTATGTGCACAAAGTCATGCGTACCGGCATCAAAACGATTTTCGCCGAATTGTTCTGAAAGCTTCATGAAGTCACCTTTGACGAAAGTGATTTGGTCGGAAAGGCCGGCTTCTTCAGTGTATTGCCGAGCACGACCGAGTTGGAATTCGTTGATGTTGAGACCGACGATCTGGACGTCGCAAAAACGAGCAATCTCGCGTGCCGGTGCACCGACACCGCATCCGACATCCAGCACTATCATGCCAGGCCGAAGACCCATGTGGGCGGCTAGATAGTGTTCCTGGCGAGCTAAGGATGCGGCGAAGCCCTCGCCCTTGTAGAAACGCGAGAAGTGGAACGACCGTGCCCAGCCGTACTCGGTCATCACTGTCGCACCATCGTAATATCCTGGGCAACGGGCAGCGTAAGTTTTGGGACGAACACCGACGAGAAAGGTGGAATGTACCATTAACGACATCGGTGTATTTGTCGAGACGGCCTTTGCTGTCGGCTTCGCTCTCGCGGGTGAGGTCCTTTTGCCAGAACTTGGTGTAACGCTCTAGACGCGTTTCTTGGCGACCGTCAGCGTATCCCGTAGACATGTTTCTGCAGAGAGTCCATTCAACCAAAAGGTGCTTGTATACAGATACTTACACAGACTTGAGAAGGAAATGAGTACGAGAAAGTCGTCCAGACTCTCGAAAACGCGACAAAAACGCTAGTCTTTCGGTCAGGGAGCTATGGACTCCGTGGAAAAGTGTGCGTAGGAGTATTGGCAAGTGAAATGGCGCACGGAAAGCTTATGGTCTTAGTAGCCTTGTGGACTACGATATAGAAACATGGACTGCCACTTTATAACGAGGTTACATGAGTGGCGCAAAGTTCATGCAATTACTACCTCAAAGGGAGAACAAAATGAGCAAAGGTGACGGACAAATATGATCTAGCTTCCTTCCTGAAGTTGGAACGTGTGTTTGCAATGATACGCCGTACTGATAAGGCATAGGCAGAGGTTGCCCAGGATGCCAGTATGTAACACCCCTAAGTACCGTCGTGCGGGTATGGGTCACCGGGGTGTACGTACCCATTACATACATCCGTGGGTCATGAAGAGATCCGGGGGACTGTTCTATCAGAAGACGTACTAGACATGTGTAAATGAGTCAAGCATACCCTAAACTAGAATAGAATATCCCAAGTTTCCCACTTCATTTAGGACCTGACTAAATTGTGCTAACCGCGTTGTGTCTGCTGTGGGAACAGTCGTACGACGGAAAATCCCTTCCTAGGCGGCGGGGCATCAGCGCACCAGTGCGTGCTGTTGGAAGGAACTTCGTATTGTAGACTCTGACCATACAGCGCTGACACTTGTCGCGGTCACGTGACGCATATACGCATACGTAGACTCCTTTTTCTCTCTTCTCTTTTCTCTTTTCTCTTTTCTCTTTTCTCTTTTCTCTTTCCTCAGCGCGTTGGCAAACGGCTAAGGTACGCTTACGGTATATGCAACGGACGGATAACTGACACTTTACGGTAGAAACTCTATTCTTCGGTTAGCGGCATTGTACGAATAGTAGCGCGTTGTCACACAGCTGAGAAACTCTGTTCTTAGTCACCTACACGTGCATGAGAAAGAAGGAGACACGCAAGCAGCCCAAGCAGAGATATTACCTACATCGCCAGCGTAGCGTCTCCGCAGCGCAGCAATGAGGCAGCGGAAAGATCGCAAACCAGCCAGATCGTCATTTCCATCACTATCACGGTTTCGTCAAAGGTGACTACGAGCGAACACATGGTCTTCAATACAATAGCAAGGTCTGCATGAAACACATGAGTTGGGCACTGCCGGTGTTTCCTGTTTAGTACTATTCTATCCATATCTGCCGAGCAAGGTTGGCGCCGCCTGCCTGCAGTAGCACTTCACGAGTTACCTTGCAGTCACAGCACATAACCTGGTAATCTTTTTTGGCAATTGTTCATGGAGTATTTTTGATATTTGGCCATGAAGAGTTACCCTTGTTTAGAAGGTGCTTATATCTTTACTAGCTGTAGAAAAGGGCTGTAGACTGCCTTAGTAGTGACAACTACTGAGGGGACAGTACCAAAAGCGTATAAAGTGTATGCTCCAAGTGCTTATGTAAGCATGTAAGACTCACACCTCAGGCAACATCAAACAGGGGTGGTTCAATCTCCAACACACCCCCTGAGGCTCCACTGAATGATAAGTAGACTGCAGAAAAATATAGCTCAATAATTCAGTAAAGCGAGTGTGTATTCTGCAAATGCAGCTTCGAGTCCGTGTGGTAGGTAGTACAAGCGTGATGTGGCTGTGTCGACGTGTCGCTGCGTTGCGGCAACTTCCCGTTTCGGAATACGCAAGGTGTGCGCGCTAATCTGCCTGGGATGACGGTCTCTGTGGAAACGGGACAGAGACCAGTCAAAAATCCCAGCATTTCTAGGTTCGCAAATTATGGACGCCATAAATTTAACACGCAGTAGTCGGGTCAACGAACGTCATCAGTTAGCAAGAACGGGCTTGTGGCTGATCAAACACCGGTACCGTCATTCGTTTCACCGCCCGAAGGATATTGCAATCCAAATCACAGCTTCCCGTCATTTTCAGATTCTCGACAACTACACGCTGTCGTAGCATAATAACATACTATACATCATGATCTGCTCATATATCAATAATCCAGTAGGATGGTCCCTGTGGTGACGGGAAGGGGTCCGGTAGTCAGGCCAACGAACGTGGTCAGTTAGCAAGAGTGGGCTTGTGGCTAATCATGAAGAACATCGGTGTGAACAGCTGCAAATCAACAGGGCAGCCAATCGGCACCTACACTCCACGGTGAAGTAAACGGACTGACCTTGGCCTGTCCTGCTTTGACAAGTGCATCCCCTGCAACCTTGAGAGATTCACCCACTTCCCATGTACCTTTGGGCAAAAGGCCAAGCATCTCCATAAATCTGACAGCGGTATGGGTAACGAGTTTGCCACTCCAGCTCATTCGCCAAACAGTAAAGTAATCCCAGGCAGTCTGCGCTTTCAAGATGTCACCTTCAAGAGGGTAGTACCAGGGAATTTCGTCCGGGCGGTCGGCGAGGTCCTCTTCGTGGTCAATTTGGAAGCCCACATTTATCATAGCCTGACGAGCGAGTTTCATGGGTCGAAGTTCTGGAATGCCACTGCCAATTTCGATTTGATGGGCGAGTTCTCTGTGGGACGGAATAGATGGATCCCAGGCGTCAGTCATGCACCATTCATAAACACCGAACTGGGTGGCTGGGTAAGTTTGGCGAGTAGCATGAAATGGAAACAACACTTGCAACGCCGCCGGGTTTGAGGACTTTAAAAATTTCACCGTAGACGCCTTCCCACGTGGGAGCATGGAGGGTAGCTTCGATGCCATACACTATATCACGGGTGTGAACCATGGGTTGCGTCCACGTGCGTAAAGTCATACGCACCGGCATCGAAACAATTTTGGCCGAATTGCTCTGAAAGTTTCATGTAGTCACCTTTGACGAAAGTGATTTGGTCGGAAAGACCAGCTTCTTCAGTGTATCGCCGAGCACGGCCGAGCTGGAATTCGTTGATGTTGAGACCGACGATCTGGACGTCGCAAAAACGAGCAATCTCGCGTGCCGGTGCACCGACACCGCATCCGACATCCAGCACTCTCATGCCAGGACGGAGACCCATGTGGGAGGCTAGATAGTGTTCCTGGCGAGCTAAAGATGCGGCGAAGCCCTCGCCCTTGTAGAAACGCGAGAAGTGGAACGACTGTGCCCAGCCGTACTCGGTCAACGCTGTTGCACCGTCATAATATCCTGGGTAACGGGCGGCGTAAGCTTTGGTACGAACGCCGACGAGAAAGGTGGAATGCACCATTAACGACATCGATGTACTTGTCGAGACGGTTTTTGCTGTCGGCTTCGCTCTCGCGGGTGAGGTCCTTTTGCCAGAACTTGGTGTAACGCTCTAGACGCGTTTCTGGGCGACTATCAGCGTATCCCGTAGACATGTTTCTGCGGACAGTCGATTCAACGAAAAGGTACTTGTATACAGATACTTACACAGACTTGAGAAGGAAGTGAGCACGAGAAAGTCGTTTCAGGTTCACGAAAAACGCGACAAAAACGCCAGTCTTTCGGTAGGGAGCTATGGACTTGGTAGCAGTGGGCGTAGAAGTATGGGCGAGTGAAACGGCACACGGAAAGTCTGTGATCTTAGTAGCCTTGTGGACCACGATGTAGAAACATGGACTGCTTTATATCGTGGTTACCTGGGTGGCGCAATGTTTATGCAATTACTACCTCAGGGGGAGAGCAAAATGGACGAAGCTGACGGACAGATATGATTCAGCTTCCTTCCTGAAGTCGGTACGGTGCCAGCGCTGTATTTGCAATGATACGCCGTGCTGATAAGGCATAGGGAACAACATAGGCAGAGGTTGCCCAGGATCCGGGTAATACCAACGGGTGTCGTCATGCGGGTATGGGTAGCCTGGGGGTGCATACCCATTATATCCATGGGTCGTGCAGAGATTTCGGAGAATATGTTCTATCATATATGCGATAGCTGTCAGAAGACGTGCCAGACATGTGTAGATCGGGCACACCCGGTAGTCGACACGAATGATATTCAAAATACAACCTCTTGTTAGCCTTCCCGTCATCGAATCTACACACGGTCTTGCCCACCCACTCAACCTGGAAGACATTTATCTCTGCTTGACACGTATATCACTGTTGCGTCATCTGTGCCAAATCGTTCACCCAATCAAGAACACAGCACCTCGGTGATTCGTGAAGCATGATACCTAACTTACCAATGAAAACATGGACGGAACCGAATGGAAAGCCGGCTGGCTCACCACCCACCTATCATCATATCACTCACGAAGAAAGAGCCAACGGGTAGGAAGCCTCTCCGACCTTGATGTATGAAATCAAATCAACCGAGAGGCCATTGGTTGATCTTGGAGAGTTGTTTGTCTGCCAGCATGCTAATCATGAACACCTGACAGATGCAGCTGAGAGCCAGTGGAAGTCGTAGTGCAGCGTTGTTCTGTCGGTCCCATGCGTCGCACTGGCGATGATTGACGAAACCAACTTCGATAAAGAATACTTCCCACGGAACAAAAAAAATCCAATTCGAAGTACAACATACGGGTGAACACGGTGCATCATGCGCACATCATAACGTAGAAGACGGATCCAGTGGTCCCTCTCAGAGTGCACGCCAGCGAGACACCGTGCCATAATAGCAATGTGTATCCAAGCGACCATTCGACATGGTCCGACGAGTCCAATCCCTGTGGTCTGCCACGTCCATCCCATCACCTACTACGGTTTCTCGTGAGATCAATCTGCATCTATGAGAACACAACTGTGGAGCTCATTGGGGAAAACAATTCTGACTGATTGCCAGTATCATAAATACACTGATTGGTGACTCAATGGGGAGTAGTACTTCAACTTGCTTATACACATGCGCTGCAGATGCTCGTAAGTTTACCCAGATGAAAGACTACCCGTGGGTTAACCCATACCCACCCACCTGTACCCGGCTTGGGTACAGACAAACCACGGAGGTAATGTGAACCTGCGGGTATATTAGCCTGGCTAACCCATGTTATTCCCTAATAAGGTGTGCATGGGCCGCGTTCTCGTTCGATGCCAAAAACGCCGTCCTTACTTTGGCAACGGACCAACCGGAGTGAGACACTATCTACAGTAACATATGAAATCTCCACAGCTCTCCACCTGGTGTCGTCACCTTCCGCTTCGGGGGGACCGCCTAGCATAGGCAGAGCGAATGAAAAAATACATACTTACCGTCTTGGTAACCCCTGGGATAACTCGGAGAAAATGTTGTCTTCAATGGCGCCACCAAACCGGCCCCAGTATTTAGTATAGGAAAGGTGGAAGAGTCCCGCTATGTGAAGTCCTTTCTCATCGGCTTTGACTGATTGGGCATAAGCTATGCTTCAAGCATACACTGACCCTCCCGTTCGGGTCCGTGAGCGCAATGCCCAGCCACTCCTCTACATAGTACCAACTTGCCCCGCGCGTGTCTACCTGTCAACTATGAAGATGGTCAGCGTTCACTGGATAAAACCGAATATCAGTACACATCCGATAGACGCCCCGCCCTGTGTTGCCATTGAGTCTTCCGTCCATCGACGTCCCATGTCCCGACGTGGCTCTGAAAGATGTCTTGGATGCTTTCAAACTTGATAGAGTTTCTTCATCCGGGTACTCTAATCCTAGAATACGCTGAGCCATGCTAACAGCTAAGGAGACCGCGGGGTTCGACTTTTCGGATGGGGAGTATGGTGCGTATGGTCAGCTCGCAGAATGTGGAAATCCAGCTTGGGAAGTAAAAAGTCCCTCGGCTGCTTCACGCAGTGATAAACTATATCACCTAGGAACGGTCCGTGTGCTCTGTTCAACCACCCACCAAGTGACAACGATAAGGAGAATTCGCCGACCGAAAAGTCGAATATTCTTGCCCGGAAATATTTACGAGTCGCCATGGGGCTCCACCAGTTTCCCTGTAGAGTAATTATGCTTAGCTGAGACTTTGAGCACATACGTAAAGTGCGACACGGTCTATATGAGCCAGCGGCAGCATTTGAAAATCGTTGTTGCACGGACACTGATGGAGCTGGGATTTGGGGTTGTATCACTGGCTATGGAGTTCAAATGAAGAGTTCTCGAAAGATTTGCGAACACATAGCATGGTGGAATTAGAGGAAAGTTTAGGGCAAGTGGCGACATCCTGAACTATCAACCATTATTAGCGGTGGCAGTGGCGGTCGCCTTGGCGGTCTCGGTACTAGGATGTCTCCCTACGTCCGGGCCACGAGAATTTCGACAACAGAGCAGGGACGAAGATATTGTGTCGTACCTGTTGTCTGCGTATGAGTATACCTCATACGCATGCAACTGACCTGCATTCTTCAAGTAGTTAACTGGATAACGCAGTTGTCTGTGAGCCTAGAATGTGAACTCACCCTCCTTGCATAAGTTCAAAAATATTTTCCCGGAAACTTTGACCGCAGCACTCTAATAAAGTTTTCTGGCCCCTTGCAACTCCTCAGAACTTTAGTCTCGTATACGATGGCCCAGCAGGAACCGCCCACCTTCTGCATAACGAGTGCCAAGCTATCCGCTTCGTTCGCACCGTCGTGCATATTGCGGCGGGAGAATCTCTTCATTTTTCGTGACCTCCAACAACCGTGACCTTCCGCCGTATTTAGGGAACTGACACCAGGGCGGACTCAGTGAGTCTCATGAAGGCGACGGTTAGCTTCCCGATCGACGAATATGGGAAACATGGATTCGATATGGGATATCTTCCGTGGGTTTACAGGTATCCGGAAGGTCATGGAGATCCATTAATGCGGAACTATTTTGCAAGGATTTAGCGGGTGGCAAGGCCGCCCCGACAGTGAAGTTTACGGATAATGTCTTCGATGGCACACAGGGTCCTTGTGTGCTGCATCGGCAACGTGCATTGACTCTGCTAGCCTAACGAAGACACGAATCGTGGCGTGACTCGGACGAGGATTCCTTTGCTAGGCTTACATAAGTTCTTCGATAGTGTCGGGCCTTAGGATAGATTGTCACTCGTTGATTAGTAATCATTAAGTTTTTCTTCTCGTGCCATCATCTACGGGCACGACAACTGGTAGCAACAAGTCGTTCGCTCTTTTTTTCTTCTGGTTAATCTAGTCGCTCATTAATCAAACTGCCTGTCCTTACTCGTAGACAAGCCGCAGCAGCTAATCTCTCTCGCGAACCTCCTGTTCACGATTCAGCTGCCTCCCCAAGTCCCTCTGGTGAAATGGTTCAACCTGACGCTACAGGCTCCGAAGAGAAGCCCACGAATCCCACCCCCCAACCACCCTCTTCTTTTTCCCGCGATGACCTTTTTCAGGTACTCAAGGGTTTGCCTTCAGATGCCCTAGCAGCTCTGGTGGCATTCGGTGTCTCCCCAACTCCGGGTTCTTCCGGAATCCCGCCTATGGGCTTCGCAGCCCCCCCTACCTCTCTACCCTCCGTCGCCGCCCAACCCCTGCCCTCGTACAACCTTGGTAAGGCAGTCTCCGAGTTTAAGGGACCCACCTTCCATGGGAACCTGGACGAAGTCCTGAGCCGTTGGGTTGAGGCGATCGAGGAAGGCTTCCGCTTATGGTCTGTACCTGAGAAGCACAAGGTAGACTTCGCTGCGGCATTCCTCAAGGACTCAGCTAAGGAGTGGTACTGGGAGATGGACCGTAACCTTCGTGCCGCTGCCCTGGATGACGAGGAGGATGAAGATATCTTTCGTGATGGGGTTCCCGGATTTTCGTCTTGGGAGGAACTCAGAGCAGCTCTGGTAGACAGATTTACTAGAGACGAGTTAGCTCATGAAGCATTGGCAGACCTTTTTGCGCTTCGTATGTCTGGGTCGCTTTCGGATTATTACCAACAGTTCGAAGCTATCCGAGGCCGTATTCCAAGCTCTCTTCTCCCGGAAGGAGTTAAGATTGCAGCTTTTAAGGCTGGTCTATGGACTGCCACGGCCCGCGCACTGAAAGCTGGTGACCCCCTGAAAACGTACCTCGACCTCGTCGCCCGCTGCCAGCAGCTCGACGCAACATTCACTCGTCGCACTATTGAGTCTCACTCAACCTCAGACAAGGTTGCTGCTTTCAGTAATTCACGAAACTCGGGGAAGTCGAAGCGTAAGGACAAGAAGAAACCTAAAGGCGAGTCCTCTGATCCGAAGAAGGACTCGAAGGACAAGCAGTCGGGAAAAGTCCCAGGGAGCCAGGCCTGAGGCCTGCTCTGGCTCCCATTGATGATGGCCTGCATGTTTCGAGTCCCCAGTGCGCACCGGCTTTGAAGGTAGGTGGCGCACGACACCCTTTGCCTTTGTCTCACCACAAGGCAAATAGCCAACCACCAAGTCCATTTGTGATTAAGGAGGAGGTGGCAGGGTCTTCGGACTCTGAGAAGGCTGAGGGGGTGAGGACTGCAGGTCGGGGGGAGAATTCTTATACAGTCGTTCGGAATGTAACATCTGATCCTTTGCAATCTCTACCGTTTACACTACCCGATCGACCATCCCTTGTGGAGGAACCCCCCTTGGCTGCTGTTCACCCAAATGACGACAAGAATCGCTGGGGCTCGAGCATTGCTCTGACACTTCCAGTCCTGGGTAGACCTTGTCGGGTCTTACTGGACACTGGTGGTGGGCAGAGCTCTTATCTCTCTGAGACATGGGCTAAGGCCCATGGCAAAGTCAAATCCCGCCACAGCGAGCCATATACCTTACAGGGTGTCTTGGGTGAGACAATCACCCGAGCACAACGAGCAGACCTTACACTACATTTTGGGAAATTTAAGGGTAACCTCGAGGGCGTAAAGCTAGCACCCCTCCGAGGGTATGACCTGATCCTTGGTCTCGATTTCTTCGATCGCTATGTCGAATCTATCGCACCGGATTTACTTCGGTTTCGAGACCAAAAGGGAAAACTTCACAACTTTCACCCATCGAAGATACCACCTACCAAGCCTTCACTGCCCCACTTGGCTGCTATGTCCGACTCGGAGTCCGAGGCTAGTTCAATTTTATTGACTCGCCATGCTTTCCGGCGTGCAATGCGGAAGCAAGGTACGGAATGTTTCGTGGCTATGCTATCAGGGGAGGGGGACACTATAGGGGGATTAGTAGATGGAAGGAGCGGGTCTGGTGCAGAGGAGGGGGGTCCCAGAGTTGATCCCGCGCCAGGTTCCGAGGAGGCAGCTGTCTTGGGGACGCCTAAGATCAGTCCGGACCTGAAGGAGTCCGAATTCAAGTCGAAACTATCGTCTACCCTCTCTCGGTATCGCTCAAGGTTTCCGCAGGGTGTACCACACATCCCCGCAGTCTCGCAAGACTTAAACATGCTTATCGATACCGGTGATGCGAAACCAATTGCTCAGAAGGGTCGCCCAATGTCACCACGGATGCTGGAAGAGCTACAGAAGCAACTTAAAAATCTCCTCGACAAAGGATTTATCCAGCGTTCGAGCTCACCGTGGTCATCACCCGTACTCTTCGTCCGGAAGGCAGATGGCTCTCTGCGGATGTGTATTGACTACCGGGCAGTCAATGAAGTCACCTGCAAGGACAAATATCCACTTCCCCGCATTATCGAATGCCTCGACCAGCTAGGTGGAGCAAGGGTCTTTTCGAAGATTGACCTCTCGCAAGGATACCACCAAATGCGTCTCGCCGTGGCACACATACCCAAGACAGCCTTCAGCTGTCGCTACGGCCATTTCGAATGGCTTGTCATGCCTTTCGGCCTTACCAATGCGCCATCGGCTTTTCAGCGAGTCATGAATAAAATTCTCGAGCCATTTCTTGACAAGTTCGTTTTAGTTTACCTCGATGACATACTCATCTACTCGAAGTCAGAGGGGGAACACTTGGACCACGTCCGTCAGGTCCTTGAGGCTCTTGAGAAAAACGACTTGTTCTGTCATCCAGAGAAATCAGTCTTCGGTTGCCATACCATCAAGTTTGTTGGACACATCCTGTCTGACAAAGGCATAGCAATGGATGATGAAAAGCTTACCTCGATCCGTAATTGGCCTCGCCCGACCAATGTGTCCGAAGTACGCTCTTTCCTCGGTCTCGCCTCATACTACCGTCGCTTTATTCGGAACTTTGCCCACATTGCTGCACCACTTCATGCCCTCACGGCTGGTGGAGTTAAGAAACGAGAACCTGTTGTCTGGTCAGCAAAATGCGAAGTGGCCTTCGAGGAACTGAAAGCGCGACTAACAGAAACTCCAGTCTTACAACCGTGGATAGAGGACCGGCCTACACGGCTAAATACGGATGCTTCAGATTTTGCGCTGGGGGGAGAGGTCGAACAATTGGCCGAAGACGGCCTATGGCACCCTGTGGCTTTCGAGTCACGATCCTTGTCGTCAGCAGAACGGAATTACCCAGCCCAGGAGCGCGAGTTACTTGCGATCTTACACTGCTGGAGGAAGTTCAGTCACTGGTTAGATGGTGCTAGCGGCGGTGTGGTCATACGCACCGACCATGCTTCACTACAGTACCTCCGGAAGCAAAGAGAGCCAACGAAGCGACTCACTCGCTGGCTAGACGAGTTCGCTGCTATCGACGCCCCAATCATTTATAAACGCGGCTCCGAGATGGTTGTCCCAGATGCACTTTCACGACGGGCAGACTATTCTACACTAGCTGCATTTACCCCAGCCCCACCTCCAGCTGATGCCCTAGACCCTACAGACTGGCCCCTTTTAGTCCCAGCAATCATGCGAGGAGATGATGTTTCTGCTTACCCAAAAGAGGCTGTCCGCGAAGCCCGCATTCGACTCCATCTCTTCGAGTGGGACCCAGAGGACGAGGTCCTCACCTTTGTGGGTCCGGACCGATCAGAACGCTCGCCGGTCATCCCGAAAACCCATCGTGCAGACCTGCTCGATATCCTCCATAATGAATATGGGCACCAAGGTCCTAAAGGCCTTCGTCAACTCCTGAAGGGGCGGGGATGGTGGCCTCGGCGTCATGCCGACTCTGAAACTTACTGTGCCTCATGCCCTCAGTGCCAGATCTTCTCATCTAATCGGAAGGGTCAAGAGCTGGAGGAAATGCACCCACTCCCGCCATGCGAACCATTTGAGCGCTGGGGTATGGATTTTATTGAGATGCCCGTCTCAAAACGCGGTAATAAATGGATCCTCACCCTTGTTGATCATGCAACTGGCTGGCCCGTAGCAATCCCGTTGCCTGTCGCAACTTCACAGCGCGTCGTAGATGCAATCTGGGACCATATAATCCTACACTATGGGTTCCCTAGCGAAATCCTATCCGACCGCGGCAAGAACTTCCTGGCACCAATCGTCTCAGCCTTCCTTCGTAAGGCCAACATAAAACGACTTACCACTTCGGCATATCACCCACGCACGAATGGCAAGGTGGAACGTTTCAACGGCATACTCGAGAGCTACCTTTTCCGTATGAACACGACTGGTGACAAATCACGCTGGGATGAGTTCTTAGATGCAGCCCTGTTTGCATCTCGCATCCGCCACCGGGAAGGGTCAAAATGGTCACCTTTCGAGCTCCTGTATGGCCGGAAACCGCGCCTCGCCCGCGACGAGCCTGTTCTGCGAGCGCCTGAAATGCCCCCACCATCAGATGACCAGCATAAACAACGAGTCTCAGACTTACATGCCAAACGTCAGGAGGCAATGGCTCGGGAAACAGCTCGGGCAGAACGTGATAAACGTGCTTTCGATGCACGTGTGCCCGGTGGGGAGGATGAACCTACAGAGGGGGAGAGGGCTAAACCAAAGCGCCGAAGGAGAAAGCGGGTGACTTACCAGGTTGGAGATCATGTCCTAGTCCGCAATAACCAGTCCCAGAAGGCAGAGCCTAACTGGACGGGCCCTTGGATCGTCCACGATGTTCGAGATAAGGGTACCATACAGCTCAAAGACCTTCGTGGTCGTACTCGCCCGGACCTGGTGCACATCAACCAAACCCGACCTGCAACACTTCGCTCTGACAACAATAAAACGGCATGGTACCTACCCAAATCCCTCCGCAAGGCATGGGCCCGTGAGGATGCAGCGCAGGCAGCAAGAGCTGACGAGGCTGTGGAGAAGCGACTGCCATCGATTAGGATCGTGGGACGTTTTGCACAGCCTGACCCACAGCCACTGCCTGGCGAAAAAGTACGATAACTTTTTTTTCCTTTTCTATCTACGCACGACACTCCTTCATTTCACTACGGTATACATTTCGGATGGCCCGTTGATTACTTACTCTACTTACACACTCGAGGGCGAGTTTCGTCTAAAGGGGGGATGGTGTCGGGCCTTAGGATAGATTGTCACTCGTTGATTAGTAATCATTAAGTTTTTCTTCTCGTGCCATCATCTACGGGCACGACAATAGGCGCGACGTTTTTCCCCTCCTCTACTGTTTACGCCCTCTGACTTACCGTATCGCTTACGCTACCCTCTCGCACCTGATGTAAATCTCTCCTTCATCGCTTTCTAGCTTTTGTTTTTATTCTGTCTCATGTCTTTTCTCAGGTTGACGAGGTATTGACATGTGTTTGTACCCGAGCGCTTGAGCTACTAATACGTCAGCTTTCCAATCCAATCCATTAATCCAACCCACCGTTGTCCCCTGCAGAACTCAGGCGAATTCGCCATGAACCTGACTGCGATTATTCTAAAGAAACATCCGTTTTGCCCGTTGGACGCCTACGTGGATGACTGTAACCCAGACGGCCGATAGTCGTGCAGTGCTGCAAAAATCTCGTCTGCATGGATTCTTTGCTGATGCACCTTCCGCTGTGTGCTCAAGGTGGCAGAACTTGACCTCCGCTGGTGCCCATCCTTGGTGAAAACATCGGGCTAGGAGGAGGACTGTTTTCACCATTCAGGTGTCCTTAGAGGTCGGCATGCAGGAGCCTGTAAGGTTCAACGGAGGCATTCACGAGCATGCTACGCAACCCGCCTCACCCCAAAACTGAAAGATACTTTTGTGCCTTGTTGGGGATTTCCACAACTTGGTCGATCTACGTGTCTTGGATTACTCTCTACTGCCAATGCGCTCATCACGGAGAAAGTACCTTGATCCCTTTGGTTTGGATACCTCCGATTATTTTCGACGTTCCGATGGTGGTAATAGGTCATTCCTCGGGTACGTTGGTTTCACTCGATCCCAGCGGTGCCTCGGGACTGATTAGGACTTCTTCGCCAGGACCACAAGTGTGCGTACGGATATCCGTTACAATTATTACAAGTCCTAGTGCGTTTTTTTGGTTATATCACTACTTACATTCCTTGGACGCGAAATGAAGACGCCTAGTCGGCGCTTTACCGGTTCCGCGAAGTGCGCTAGCAGACCGATAGCCTAAGATGACGAGCTCGCGAAAGTGAGAACGATGGCACCGAGACAAATTTAGAGAGGGATAAGTCGGAAGACCTCAAAAGTGCGAGGTGGTAGTGTTGTGTGTTGCTAAGATGCGTTGGGAGGCGCGAACCACAGGGGAACGTCGGATGGAATGGAGTACTGGGACGGAAAGTATTCAAGTACGTACATACCCTTTTCTCGACGTGTCTGCAATCATTTTCTGCCGGTATGCTGCCGCCACGCATGTCAACAGGTACTTTAGTCATGCAACAGACCTCGCCGGCGTCCACTGATCCTTCCAGAGCCAGAAAAAGGAGGAGGAAGTTCTTGAGTTAGGGACTGTCGTACTGTGGCGACCAGGGCGAGAGACGGGGTGTTGGTGGAGTATTGTTGTATGAGTGGAACGTTGAGCGGATGGGTGGGTTGTCTCTACCGCTGCCTTCCGGTCGTGTATTGACGTACTGGCGAATACCTACTACGCAAAATGGAAGGAGCGTACGAACGTGTGTGAGATGCTTCGGACCCCTGGCTCAGTGAGTCGATACCACAAATGCCACATAGCGCGTCTGCATCGGCGGGGTCGTAACTCTAGTTCATTGATGCAAAACCACCTGCGGCCGTCTCACCCCGAGCATCCGCCCCCCATGGATGAAACTGAACGTGTCTGATGGATCACATACAGACGCAGGGTAGACACTAATGATCTAGATACGAAGGATACGGAAGAATCACAAGCCATGACAATCAACCAACCCTTCGATGATATCTATCGCTTCTGATACCATATCTACGTCCACTCCAGCGCAAGATGCAGACAACGCCTACGTGGCGCTATGTGCCCAATTCACTGGTTCCTACGTTCATTCTTCATCCCTGGAGGACTGGTGCTGCCAACGCCACCTACAAGAGCAGAAATAAAGAGGTATTGCTAAGAAAAGGAAAGGAACTGCTGGTACAATGATGTTTTGATACAGCGTGAAGGTGTGGGGTCTTGTACTTCCTTTCACCAGCCTGAACAGATCTGCCTCAGGAGGCAACACCTTATTCTCCTGAGTGTCCACCACACTTGATGTTCTGGCTCTATGTTGGAGATTGAATCACCCCTGTGTTATACTCAATTTCTGCAGGTGAGCATATGTTGCCTACACAAGTGCCTAGAGTACACATAGAGTACAGATATGTCAATATATGAGTGAGTAAAGATCAAAGATGATGTCAAGAACTGGACAGAGTTGTCACCACATCTATAGGCATCTACATGTTGAGTCCCTCCATGTCAGACTGAATTGTCATCGGAATTTCCCTTGATGGGGGCTTTTCCCATAGTGGGAATAATGCCCCTGTGGCTTCATGAACCCTTCTGTATTCTGATATGTCCATATGTGTCCAGTATCTACTTCATCTGTTCATCATTTATGTATATACTTTTCCTGGTGTTCCAGACTTTGAGAGGCTGAAGTGAATGGGAGCCTGTGAAAGTGTACTTAATTGATGTTTGTGGATGGCGTAAACTAGCTGGATCTGATAGCTTCCAAAGTTGTCTCTTGGGAGGTTGCCTCGAACCAGGCTACACCTGCTACCGAATCATGGACGTCAACTCAGATATCCCAGACAACGTCCGAGCATGGCACCCGTCCGTGCGGAGACCAACAAATCCGCCCTCGCCATCGACGTATCACCGAATCGTAGACGCACGATTCATATTCGAAATTGATGTCAGCGACACACTTCCCAGCACAGCCAAAGCAGTCCGAACACGTCCGACAGACGCCCAAGATGCACGCACTATCTTCGTCGTCTCACCTCGCTGTTGTTATTGTCGTTCAATCCGCCAAGCTTGTTCACGTAGCCTCCCCTCTTGCGCACGGTGCACGCAAACCGGACGAATGTGTGTGCCCGTCACGGACGGCTACGACACCCTTCCAGGGCCGAAGACCGGTAGACTAACATCCTCTATCGGGTCGGGGTATGACGTGTGCTTTTGCTTTATCAGGATGCTGATCAACAATATGTGATTCAACTTTAGTAACCACATCCCGACTCAAGGACACCAGCCCCCGATCCTAGCTGAGGGCCAGTGCTTGGACGGGCAGAATGGAAATGAGTACGTGTCATGCGCCACTTCATATTCTGTTTTAGTCGTTTATCTTGCTTACTTTCGTGACTTACTAGTATTGCGAAAGGGAAGGGAAATGAGGAAAGGGGTATATCTCCCATCCCTACTTCTACCAAGCGACCTCCACTCGCGAATCAGGATCAGGAAACCCCGCGCAAACGACGCAAGACGTTGCCCGAGTTGACGTCGACAACAGAGGTCACAGAAACGGAGCCGACACCTGCGCCACCTGTCGCTACTAGTCACCCGTCCACATCGCAGCTTACAACATCCGCAGAATGTCCTAGCAATCCACCCGCGTTGGAACGCCGCGTATCCACCCCCAAGTTTACGCCACTCCAACCTGCGTCTCTGCATGGGCCTCCCGCAACAAGATGGTCCCTCGTCGGACCATCGCTCAACCAATTCAAGTCCGCTGGAATCACACAATCATTATCTCCATTCCGTACCTTGAACCCTTCCCGTCCCCCGACACCCATCGCCTGCCCCCCACGCGCGTGGACAAAAGTTAGTTCTCCCTCCATGTCCATAATCATTTTCTTTTCCGTTCCCTCTTGCTGATGTTCCAGTCCCTCCTGCAGACTCTCCCTCATCTTCTATCGCTCTTTCCCGAGCTTGGGAAGACCCAGTCAGGACTGACCTGGGGGGATTGCGCAACGCCAATCATGCTTTTGGGCAAGGGGAAAGGCGCGAACGATGAAGATGCGTGGGTAGACCATGTCAGTCTGAATCTGTCGATGTACGTCTTCCTTCTCTTACTTTTTTTCTTTCGTTCTCTCCTTCCCTCCCGTCCAAATACCTTTACGAGGTAACGGCTTCTGCGATTCTTATACACATGCGCATGACAGGACGTGGAAATTCGTGTATGACCCTAGACCCCCTCTTCCTCCGCCGCCACCGTCCCTGTCCGTTCCGAGGTCCAGCGGCATCGTACAACTTGATGCCACTGACAGAATTTCCTCGAGGGCACAACCCCATCTTGATGATGTCCGACGGCGTTCACGCCCTCGCGATGATTTGAATCAGCGCATTTCAAGAATGCGTGTGGAGCGACGGCGAACGTCGCCTTCGTCACGGCGGAAAGAAGCACGTAACATTCCACGCAAATCATCTGTGCACAAGGCTTCAAGTATCTCTCCCGTCTCCGATACCTCCCGTACCTCCTCTTATGTCCCTGGGATGTATGGTGGCCAGCCACTGTTCAAACCCCTACCAAATCTCCGCAAAATCCCTCGTCATCCTAAGGTTCCTGATCATTCACAGAGCGGCAACCCCACTCTCGGTTCCATGCAGCCCCCTTCCTGCAGCGAAACACAAGCCCCGCAGCAGCCCCACATTCCTCAACCGGGAGCAGTGAATACCGTGGGGGATAATCAACCTCACCGTGTTAACGGTTTTGCGGATAGTGGTTCCTACGTGTATCCTTGGAGGGATCCCTCTAATTTTATGGAGGACGTCGGTGAGAATGTCTAGCCTACTTCGTAACTATTCCGGGAGCTGAATCGTCTGGTTGGTTTATTTGTTCCAGTGTCGGATGGGGGGAATAGCGCCCTCTCGCTGACCTCACTATCGACCCCATGTCTCCGGTCTGCGCATACGGATACCCATACTACTATCTCAGCTCGGACCCCTAACTGGGGTCACTTTCCAACTCATTATACCCAGATGCAACATACCTATTATACTAATAATACGTGGAGCTACTGTGGGAGCTCTAACGCGTGCAATAGTATGAAGAACATAGGCATCCACGAGGTCACTCAGCCTACCTTACCTCGGGAATTGACCATGCAATTTTCGGCGATGGCCTCTGACAATAGTCAACCCCAACATGAATACGAGGCGGGACTTGCGAGCATGGCCAGTCTCGAAGTTCCTGCCCTTGTCCTACATACATCTGTCCCTACTGAGTCCCACCCTGGGGAAATGCTTGACGTCCCTGATTACGACAAGCAAATAACGCACGAACAAGATATTGATATTGATACCTTAGTCCTTCCCGAGGAGTCATCCAATAATGTAGAAAATACCCCAGCCGGTGAGATTCCGCACGGTTCCTGTCTTCTACCCCCAGAAACTGAATGTTACACACTTACTTGTTTACTTAGCAATGAGCACGGGCGATGGTAGTGCTCCGCTTATATCCGAAACTAGACGTAGTCTTGCAAGCATTCAGGAACTCACCCCTGTCCGCACCCGTCCGCAAGACATAAATATCCTTTCCGATGCCAAATCCCATTACATACCCGTCCTTGTCTGGGCACATCAGGATAGTCCCCTTTGTCCAATTACACCGTCTCCCGAGTACGCCTATGCGTGTTTGGGATACTTCTTCGTCGCTTCTATAGAGGTATGTATCCCGGGTTGCAGATCTGACAGCGATTTGGTGTCCTTTCTGATCGGACGTTTTTCGGCTTTTTTTAAATAGGAAGATGTCGTCGAATGGGTCCGTGTTCCTGGTACGGACGAGCTTCAGGGTACCGTTCAATGGCGTTTCAATTTAGGGTGGGCGCCTGGAGGAGAAGAGTTCCTTTTGGACGATCATGCTTCCACGGGTACCTCCCCTGGTTCTGCTCCTCCCCACGAACTCGAAGTTACGCCTGTATCACAGCCCGATATTATGCGACCGTGGTGGTGTCCTTTGCCATCGCCGTTGACGAGCAAATCCATCAGCGAATACGACATCCAAAACCTCAGACTCCGGTACTATAGTTACCTCCCATATGACTCTCTGGGGTCATTTCACCCCAACGAATGTTCCTTTACCAGAGGCTGGTTCTGTCGTCGATGTGGGCTCGCGAACGCGCCGCTTTTTTTCCGGCATTGGATATGCCAGAGTAAGACGTGTATGGCAAAGGTATGTCCGTTGTATTATGGTCTTTGCTGGTTTGTTTGTTTGTTTGTTCCATGCATCTTGCTTCTTTTGGTTGTTTTTCTCTATGTTTGTTTGAAGCTGATGGTAATGGGATAAGGAGACATTGTGTACGTTTCCTCTCGGAAAGGTGGTCCCACTACCATCCGTCCGAGATGTATACGCCCAGTTGCCAGTGCCCCTACCCCTCAACAACGTTCCACACTATCTGGCCGTCAAAGAGGAGACTTGGGAGAACGAGATGTTATCATATACATACGTGTTGCGGCAGAACGTACAGGCCGTGTATATGTTTGCGGCGAACAGGGAGGTGTTTCAACAAGAGGCGACGAAGCTGTGGGAGGACGTTCAGAGGGATGTGGTGTTGCGTCGTGAGAGCTCTGCGTGTGAGTTGTAGCTTTGGAGGGTTGATTCATGTGCTCATTCCGTGCGCTGTAGACCCGTTCTTCACGTATGCTACTGCGATCAGCAGTGGTGGCCCCGACACAAATCCACGTGAGTGGATTATGTCGGCGGGTGTACCGGATTGTGTTGTCCATGCGCACAATTACCTGCTGCACATTACCGAGAAATATGGCAGGACCGATCGTCCTCGGTTCAATCGGTTATCTGTTGTGGGGTGGTGCACCAGCGGGAGGAAGAAAGTGAGTGTTACAAGAGAAAAGTCGCAGTTATGCACGACGGGTTTTTGACTTGCTGTGCCGATTGTTAATTGCAGTGGCCAAATATCCTTGGTGCAAAGGAGGTCCCATTGACCATCCTGTGTCTAGGCACCGACGTTGTGCTGCACTTGGCTCCTCTAGGGGGCTACCATAACGGCTTTCCCGACCCATTTCTGGACCCCGGCGGAGCACTCAAGCTCGAGGAGGGATGTGGTGTTGGGCTGACCTTTGTACAAGCAGAAATGGTTACAAAAGCACCAGAGAGCAGCGCTTTGTCAGAAAAGCGGGTGGGCGAAGACAACCAAGAGCGCAGTACCTTTGCGATTGGAGGAGGTACTATCGATGCAGCTGGAGGCGGCGCCGACACGGCTGAATACCAAGGTGGAAGGGCGGCTGCGGACACTGGAGACAAACCGGACCCAGGTACATCCTTGAGGATAGTGATGGAATCCGTCGGATCTCAATCGACGGCGTCCATTAGAACCGAGGGTAAAGCTAAAACTAAACAGAGAAACGGAAAGAAAGCCGGACCGTCAGTTCCTCCGTTTTCGATTGTTTTGATGCACGGGGACAGTATCATTCTGACAGGTGATGATTTTGAGGTAAGTTTTTCCACTCGAGCATTTTTCTTGGTAAGCCGCCAGGTGTGATTCGGTTGGCCTAACCCCTTCTCTTCACGTTTTAACAGTGCCTGGTTGAGCGGAAGGGGACTGCGATGCGTGAGTTGCTAATTTGTCATTAACCTGACTGCTCGCTGACTCTCTGACTACCTGCCGTGAATACAGTCGTTATTGGTTCGGCAGATTGAATGAAGGTTGTGACGGTTGTCTGGCATCTATAATAATACCCTGGGACTCCGGGCCCTTCCTGCATTCTGTTTGGCTGATTGCCCTAGTAGCTCCACACATCGTAATTCAGGCTCACAAGTATTCTTGGCCGTCGATGTCGTTTGGAATCAGCAAATATTGTAATTGAATTCAGTGGTAGTGTTGCCGCAAACCAGACCAAATCGGATTGAAGTGATGGTTCGCTCACACTTCAACTTGTCAAAGTGTAAAGAACTGAGCTTGAACGAAGTCGTTGAATGTTCCATTCAATCACGTTGTTGCATGATAGCAAGGCTAAGTATCGAGTAGATGGCTGGGGCAGAGTCATCGACTACGTATAGATATTCAAAGACCTAAGACGTCTCGCACTTTTCGGAAGCAATACACCCCTCTTAGGCTGGGTTATTGAAGTTTGGTAAGGTGAAACCTACCAACCATCCGCACCGGCAATATCCGTATCAGTCTAACACTAATTTGGTACAGGCTCGGCAGATGATGTAATTAGTTCCTGATCAGAGCCCTCTCGACCCAAGGCTCTACAGTCGTTTGGTGCAGCAGCAACGACCACCCCCATGTCAGAGAGTTGCATAATCTGTGGAGCTGAACAGACTGTGTCGTCATCTCCGTGGCAGATACTGGGGACGCACTAGTTTTTGACGCGATGTTCTGGTGGTTCTGCGGGCCCACCGCTCCCCTACACACCCTGGAAGAAATTGAGATATAGGCTCAGCCAAGGGAGTCTTTGTTTCGGGCACTTGGGCAGAGTACTTATTGGTCTGCAGTCTGGCCAGCTGGCATATCGCCACAGCGCACAACTGTCATGGGGTACACATGCGACCAACAAGCTTTCGCAATGCGTGCCCACGAATTGCAAGAAACAAGCGAAGGAAGTCGCTGGAGTCTCGAGTTGTCACGCTGCCCACGCAACTGCCTTCCGTGATGGGGGTCTTCAGCTCCATCTATTCGCACCCCGGTCACTTGCTATAATGTCGTGGCGACACTGCAAACCGTCTTTTCAAAGAGAGAAATGCTCGAAATCCGACAATGACTGCTCTACCCGTTGACATGCTGGACTGAGAAGAGATTGGTGGTTGGTCGATGGAGTGCTACGTGAAGCGATGGAACCACTGGCAAATTGATGACCCTGTATGTAAGGCAAAGAATTCTGGCCAGCGACTGAGACTTTTGGTCATGGACATCATCGAGGAAGCCTGTGCCTGATATCACGCAACAGTTATGCTGTACGCGCAGGCACGTCACGCGAGCACCACGGTCGGGACCTACCACCGTGCTCAAGGTTATTGATGTCCTTACTTTCGTCCTGCCAAAACGTGGAGGGTAATGTACCCTTTTTGCACTTTGCACTGAGTGTCCTGTTGCAGGTTTCCATCATATGTGTCGAGTTTTCTTGCAATCTGTGACAGATCAATCTTCAAGTGCACGAGTTAGCATTGTGATTGACACGAAGCATGCGACATCCATATACCTTCAGTCCTTCAGGCTGTGTTGATGCGTGGCTGGTGCATTTTGTGTGTTATATGTGACTTCACTCCCTCAGCTCACTGGTATCGCATCGTTTAAACACGGTACGACGTCTCTTAGAGTTCCCCTCCGAGCCAGATACCTGTCTCCTCAACCATGAATGGATCTCCCGAGACGTGTAAGTACTCTCATGTGCGAGTTTTCCACATAGGCTGAGAGCTTTGAATGCATCAGCGGGGTCTGCAACCTTGCCTCCGAACAACACGCTATCCAGACCGGTACCCACTCCCGGTATCTCGTATACAACGCAAACCTCGAGACCGTTTCTCGGTGATGTTTCGTCAAAAGACAATTCTTCCATTCGAAGTCCGACTCTACGCCCGGTGTATAGCTCGCGTAACGACATACCGTTATCTCCTCCCAGTACCTTCGGGATTGGAGCTATCTCGTCTAGCAGTACTTTCCTTAGCCAACTTGCCAGTGCTCTACCTGGTAATAGCCTATCCACTCCAACCATGCCTCTACCGCCCAATGATGCGTCGACGACCGCCGCACTTTCCAACTCCTCTCAGTCATCACCGCAAGTAAATGCACCT
Source organism: Pisolithus thermaeus (assembly GCA_024663475.1). Taxonomy (NCBI): domain Eukaryota; kingdom Fungi; phylum Basidiomycota; class Agaricomycetes; order Boletales; family Pisolithaceae; genus Pisolithus; species Pisolithus thermaeus. The sequence continues at coordinate 564,336 of JANFAF010000036.1, forward strand.
GTCAATGAGGGCGGCCATACAGCTTCGGTCGGCTTGATAGTGGCACTTGCTCTTGTTGGTTGCCTCCTTGTGGCATTGATAGTCTACCTCCTCACCCTACGTTACCGGCGTCGTATCCATCACCCCCGAGTTTCGAGCCCTTCGGACCGTTCCGTTCTATCAACGAGGGAGGTCCTCTTACCGTCAGGTGGTTTAGAGAGTAGGATATCATGGTTAGCTCCATCTGGCACGACCACTGACACAGGACATTCTGAGGATCGTTTGGCATCTACCTCTGTAGAACCATCACGTGCACTGGATGCGACCAGGTGGGAATTAATATACCCACAGAATTCCCAACTAGACGTACGTTTCAGTCGGACACCACCGAGTTCCAAGATTGGCATGGCATTTTGACAGTGTGATGGTGCGAAATATGTATGTATGTTGCGCTCAAGCGAACAATTAGGTGCACACTAACTGTCGCCCTGAACATTCTTCGATTATTATTATTTTTCCCTATGCAACAGGTTTACTTCAAAGATCTTCTTGTTTACGTAATGTTTCAGAATGATCAGAATGATCATTTCGTTGCAGAGATGTAAGTCAGCTACGAGATGATGGAAGGGTAAGTAAGACTTTCATGTGAAATGTATTAGTAACTCAGGTTGTTCCCCGATCAATAGATTCGTGTATGACCATCATTACCTCCGTTTCGTTATCAACAGACCAAGAGGGTATCATTATCTGTGATCCTTCATTGAAACATTTGGGAAACATACATATACATATCCCAGCCTTTTTATCCTCGACGACATCAAGGCAGCCACACCGCTTTCCTGGTATTGGGACCGATCTCCTCTGCATTTATTGTTACTTTCTGCTTACATCTTAACTACGCTCCTTCCTGGCGGACATCATCGTGGCCATCGACATGGTTGTGTTTTCTACTGTTTTCGAAACGACGATTTCGTTAAACGCGGGCATGGGCCCGATATTGGCCACCGCGAGTACCGATGTTTCTGTGAGCCTACCGCTCTACCATGCACCTCAACAACGGACTGAGAAATAGATACCATTTTGCAGCTGCCCAGCTCGAGTAATCTGCCTCTGGACTCACCGCTACCTACGACCAGCATTTCCCCCACCACTGCTATTGTGCCGGCAATCTCAACGTCGCTGCATGTCTATTCGACAGGCTTGACTACGTTGTCAACTCCAAGTCCCAATAAACAAAGTACAAATGCCTTACCAACGCAAACCCCTGCTTTGTCAACGTATACCACGTCCCAAGAACACAATGCGTCCGCGTCTCCCTCGTTCCTCCAAAATCCACCAGGCGCGTCGTCCTCTACGAGCAGCGACAGTGCGGTTGTTATAGGTAGCTCTGTCGGAGCCGCAGTTCTCCTTTTTTCCATCGCCGTCATTACCCTTTTCTTCCGTCTACGTTCACGCCGACGGAAATTAAATGCCCGTGTTCGCCATCACCCACTCGATCGCACGCAGCCCACAGTTAGTCCTATGGATCGGAACCATAATTCCGGAGTATGGGGAGGTCAGTGTGGATATGATGGAGAAAACCGTCCTCCAAGTGGGAGTAGCGACGGTGTAACCGTGGTGGGCGCAGGCGATGTCGATTCTCTCTCTGAAATTTCAGATATGCTGCAGAGGCAGGAAACGTTAGGCGTCACGGCCAGCCCTTCCGTGGTCGACATACGACCCGAAGAAGACCGGTCATGGATTGCCAGGCGTGAACGGTCGAGGGAACTCAAGAAGCTTTACCCCGCATAATCATCAGGACCAAAACAATCGCGAACAAGGGAGCAAGAGGGCTGTGAGAATCGCATAAGGAGAACGGACGACGGTGCTGTTGATCATCGATGATTGCGAACCCCATCCTGAACCCCACTCTAAGCTCAGGACTGACTGACTCTGAATCTCGAATGTCATCCGCACCCAGCCAATGTGTCACGCCGTGCTTGCTATTAGGATGGCTCTTGACTGGGGAAGGGAAATCTGAACTCAGTTTAAATTGAGGACGGGTGTAGTTTTCAAGGGCCGGGCGTCGTCGTCGACCAGGGTACCAGTGCGGTATTATCCATCCTCGACGGGGCACCGTATTGCCTAGTGATATCCCGAAGGGCGGTTCGAGGGACGCTGGTGTGTATGCCAGTCGATTACTTGATTAGTAAGGACGATAGTTTGATCAAACCAAGTACCACACGAAAGCAGCGCACGTACATCATGCATATATCCTTCTCGTGTCCCCATAGCACTGAAAACGGTTCTTATGACTTTGCAAGCTGGGTAGTAATTTACAGGACATAGTGTAGCGTCGTAGTTGCCAAAAACACGGCATGTCCGATAACAGACCCTGGACCAGAGCAGAAAATAATCGAAGCAAGGTAATGTCCCGTAACTTGAAACTCGTCCGATCTCGGTTTGCCACAGACTTGGTCTGATTCCTGACAGTGGTCTGTTTCGGTTGATTGGGGAGGCTGAGAGTTATGTCCCCGGCGGCACTTCCCGAGTTACAAGCACACCCAAATAAAGGAAAAATTTGGGCGACCAAATCCTCCTCCACTAAGCGACTTTGTGAGAGTCGTGGATTCGCTGGCTACCACGAAAGCTCAGCCTTACCCTGTCATAGACTGCGTCGTGGCGACACTGCAAGCTCTTCTCTAGGGAAAGTAGCACTCGACACCCTCTCACGGCTGTTTTGCATAGTGATGTGCCGAGTTGAGGCGAGATTACCCGTTGTCTAATGCCAAACAGATTATGTGACTGGACCGCCAGCCAGTTACAGCCCTTGTGAGTCGGAAAGAACCTTTGATTTCCAGAGAACGGTCTGCGTCTGAAGTCGTGTGGCGCCCGTGCCATCTCCCGGGAACGCCACGCAGAACACCACGGTCGGGACTTACCCAAGATGCTGATGCTATCGTGCTCAAGTTTATCAATGTCGTTCCTTCAGTCTCATCGAAAAATAAAGTACCTTCTTTGCACTTTGTCCGGTTACAGGTTTCCACCATACAGATCGACATGTCTTGTGATCTGCGACAGATCGATCTCCATCTAAGTGAGGGACACAGAGCATGGGATGCATATATACATATCCTCATTCTTTCGGATTGTGTAAATGCATCACTGGTACGTCTTGCGTGTTTTGTGCATGACTCCACACCCTCACGTCACTTCTTTACCATACCGTCAGTTAAACGCACCACAACGTCTCTGCACAGCATGCCCCCTACGTCAAGTCTCCCCTCCGGCTCGATGCTTTCGCCCCCGGCTACAAATGACGATCATGCTTTGGTACCACCCTCCGCAATGTGTGAGTACTTCCATGTGTGAATTTTTCCGATAGGCTGAGGGCTCCGCACACATCAGCGGGGTCCGTATCCTTGCCTGCGCTGAGCAACGGTCCATTACTATCGGTATCCTTCATCTACAGTGCTCCATACACTGCACAAACCTCGAGGCTGTCTCCTGTCTACGTTTCATTAACAGATAAACTTTCCATCTGAAGCCCACTTTCCATGGCGCGCAGTCTGCGTTCCAGTAAACTTTGGCGCCCATCAGACTCCTCGCTAGCCAAGTTAGTGCTTCGTTTGACAACAGCGTGCACATCCCAACGATGCGTCAACCACTGCTACATCCTCTAGCCTCTTGCAATTACCGTCGCACACAAATACATCTTCTAATCGAACCGGTTATGCCCCCATCAGTTGGCTTGATAGTGGCACTCGCTCTTCTTGGTGGCCTCCTTGCGGCATCGATAACCTACTTCATTCTGCGTTACCAGCGTCGTATCCATCACCTTCGAGCTCCGAGCTCTGTGATTCATTCCGTTCCGTCAACGTAGAAAGGGCGCTTTGTTACTTCCGGGTGGTTGAGAGAGGGGGGATGTTATGGTCGTCTCCAACCAACTGATCACTGACATTGGATATTCCAGGGGGCGCTTGGCATCTGTTTCCGCTGAAGCGCCACCTGCAGAGGTATCGAACAGATGTGAGTTGGCATGCCCACTGGATTCCCAATCAGATACAGGTCTCAGCCCGACAACACCGAGCTCTAAAATTGGTATGGCGTTATGAAATGGTTGTGGCAATAATGATGGCCACACTACGTATTCTCTTCGTTCTATCACATATTGCGCTGATGCACACTAGTTGTCGTCCTGAACACCCTCTCATTTTTTTCCTACGTAACGGTTTTACCTCAAGGGTCTTCCTACTCAATATTTTAGAATAATCATAGTGATGGACTTCGTTGGAGAGGTGCAAGTCAAACGCGGGATTATGGAAGGGTATGTAAGTAAGATCTTCGTGTGAGGCGTATCGGTGACTCTAGCCGTCCTCAGATCAACGGATTCGTGTATGACGATCTTTGTATTCGTTTCACTGTCAACAAAAAAAGATAGTATCATCCTTCGTGAAGATGATTTGGGAGCCATATACAGTACATATCCCAAATCTTTTTATCCTCCACAATGTGCTCGTGTTAATCTGACCTGCTGCTCGAGGACATTTAGGCAGCCACCCTTCTTTCCTTGCATTGGGTCCCGTCTCCACTGCTCTTTGCTTTTGTTATTTTCTTTTGGCTCGCGTCTTAAGCACCCTCCTTTCTTGTGGACATTACCACCGCGGTCGTTAACTAGATCCAAATACTTACAGTTCCTCATGGATAACGTGGCTATGTTATCTTCTATCCTCGCTGAGGTAACTTCGCAAGATGTAACACCAGTATCACCCATAGCAAGTACCGATATGTCGGTGAGTCAACCATTCTACCACACATTAGAACGGACTGACGGGCACCATTAAATGGATTCCATCGTTCAGGTGCCCGAGCCTTCTATGCTCTCACACCCAACCTCATCGCCGCGGAGGAGCAGTACTCCCACACTCACCGTCACCTTGGCAAGCCAAACGTCGCTACAGGTCTATTCGACTCACATATCTACAATGTCAACTCTGAGTCCCACCAGACAAGGTACAAATGTCTTATCGACGTTAATCCCTACGTTGGCACCGTATACCACATCTCAGGAACACAATACGTTTACATCTCTCTCATCTACTCAGACTCCACCAACCGTGTCCTCCTCGAGGAGCAGTGACAGTGCGGTTATTATAGGTAGCTCCGTTGGAGCCACAGTTTTCCTTTGCTTCATCGCCATCGTCACCCTTCTCTGTCTACGTTTCCGACGACGGCGTTTCGATACCCATGGCCGCCTTGACTCGTTCGAGCACCCGAGACCTACCGTTAGCACCGTGAACCGGACCGGTATGTCCAAGGTCTTGGGAGGTCAACGTGGATATGACCGTGGACAAAACCATACTCGGAGTGAGAGTAGTGACAGTGCAACTGCGGTAGGCGCGGGCGATGTCGGCTCCATCTCTGAAATTGCGGATATATCAAGTGGACAGAGGACGGCCGCTACGTACAGTCCTTCAGTGTCCGACGTACGGCATGAAGAAGACCGTTCCATAATTGCCAGGCGCGAACGATCGAGAGAACTCGGGAAGCTTTATCCTGTAGAATCCTGAGGAACAAACGCGACCGCGGGCAATGGAGCAGGGGATTTATGACAATCACGCAGCGGGCGATGGTGACAAAATCTGAATGTTTAATGTCATCCACACCTAGCTGTTGTATCACACTGTACTTGCCAAGAGGATGGTCCTCTCAGACCATAATAAAGACGTCAAGGGTACCGTCGTCGATCAGGCTGCCGGTGCGGTACAAATTATAATCCATCTTCAGCGGACACTACATCGCCTAACGATATCACGAAGGGTAGTTCTTAGGATTCTGGCATTGACGCTGGCTAATTCATTGACGAGGGTTATACTTTGAACAAACCAAGTACCATATGAACAGAGTCCTAGTGTCTGTACACATACCCGCTAGCCTCCTTGTTTCACAATATACCCCCTCATGACCCCTTTGCAAATTTTGTTATATGGATACTGAGATACTGAGATAGTCTCTTGTATGTAGCAAACCCGCACAATCACGTCTATACTACCTTAACAGTATAAGATCCTTTCAGCCCAATAAGTTGAACCTTTGTCACACTCGCAAGTCGAGCCACCGCGGGGTGAGCTACAGTAGTGCTCAACGAACTCTACCGCAGCAACACTTTAACTAAAAGATAGAATTATGGGCTATCACCTGTTTTTCACGGTGAAAGTCACGTTGAAACACTTCTGATGCTAGAGTTGGAATTAGTCCTCTTGTGCGAAGGCTTGGGCTAAGTTCATAGGGAATGCCGGCGCGTCTTCGGAGACACTTCGAACGACCCAGCTAGAAGGGACTCGAGGCGTCCACGTTCCGGGATCATCGTTGTCGGTATACGTCACAAGAGGATCAGCACATGAAAGATGGCCAAGCTAGCAGGAAGGAGACATTCGGCTCAGGGCCCAGCACAAATAGTGGTAAACAAAAGTTTGATATCCGGGCGACTGAAACGGGAACTGAACAAGTTTGCGCACTAACGACCTAACGTAGGTAGCTTGTGGACTCTCACCAGGAGGGACGGTTGAGCGAGAAAATGAAGGATGGCGGCGGGCAGCTCGTTCCATGTTTGGAGCAAATATGTTGATGCACTCACTCCCTGATCCTTCCCTCAGCATTGAAGGCGACCTGTGCCACACTCTTCACATACCACTGATTCCGTACTGATCCCTGCTATTCTGTCCACGGGATTCGAACAGCACAGGTATGGTGCTCAATGGTTTTCAATGTTCATATCTTCGTATTGTCGGAAGGACGGTATGCCTTTTGTACCTTACATCAAATATCCTGTAACAGACTAACAGGTTCTCGTCGTATGAGTGGGGTCTTGTATGATCTGTCACAGATCAAGCCTCGAAGAAGTGAGTTTGGCGTTTCGACCAATGGACGTGGAAAACATGACACACGTACTTCAGTTGTTTGGGCTATGCTGATGCATCATCGGCGCATTTTACATATCTTGTGCGTCACTACACCCTCTCTACTTGCACCGCTGTCATTTCACCTGAGTGCGTTACAACGTCTATGTACGGGCCTTCAACTGACTGTGTTGCTTGTCCAGTTTGACCCCTCCGCCTGCAACTGGGGATACTAGCTCGACAGCACTTCCGATGACTATATCGATTCGTGAGCGTTCCCATGTATGAGTTAGCTCAGTGGACTAAAACTTTCAAATGTAGCGGACGCTACGTCACCAGGGCCCGTGCCTAATGTGGCGACTGCTTACGCCAACCTTCCACAAGCCTCATCCCTGCTGCCCAATGTTTCGCAGGTGGAAAGCCTGTTTTCTCACTGGTTATTTACCGGTACCTACACTCAAAGCCCATCTTCACCCATAGTAGATGCTCCGCGGTCCGGTACGTCGTCCTGCTCTTCCAGCGGCGGTCTTCCAAATCAAGCCTGTGCTTCATTCAATCTGGTCCCTACCAATCCATCTACTATGCTGATAACCCCATCCGCGAGCGACATCTCCGCTGCACCATTGATCACTGCCACACCCAGCCCCGTGCAGTCGCCATCACAGTCACAAGTAAATACGTCCTTCAGTCAAGGCAGCCACACCGCATCAGCTGGCTTGACAGTGGGGTTTATCCTTCTTGGCGTATTCCTTGCGATATTGGGGGCCTGTCTCATCTTACGTTACCGGCGTCATACGTTTCGCCGCCGGGTCCAGGACCCTTTGATCGATTCAGTTCTACCGCCGGAAGATGTCGTCTTGCCCCTGCCAGGCATCATTGAAGGTGTAGAAAGCAGAGTCTCATCGTTTCCTCCACCGCCCAAGAGCTTTGATTCCGAACCTCCTGGGAGCCCTTCAGTTTCAGCGTGTGCAGAATCACCGTACTCACAACTTTCGAGCTCGCACAAATCAATGTACCCAAAGGACTTCCAAGTGACTGGCATTGCACTGTGATGTAGATGCGACGATGATGGTGGGAATTATACCCGTGTTTCACAGCGCACTTTTACTCAACCGAGTATTTGGCTACCCCGTCAAGCGCGGCATTGTGCGAGTTTCCACCAACTGATCCTTTGTACATTCTTCAAAGTTCTTACTTACGTAACGGTTTCGCTCCGAAGGACTTTGTTTCATGTTTCAAACTGATCACGAGCCTTCAAGTTGTTGGAGAGATGCAGATCAAACACGCGATGGCGAAGACGATGAGTCCTTCATACGAGGTGTTCCGGTAACTAGAATGACGTCCGAGTCCGCAGATCAACACGTCCAATTGTGATGATGCCCTGAATCTTCAACGGCGTGGTCTCTGCCCGACATTCCAATGGAAAGATACGCATATCATCATCTGTCTATCTCTTACAGGGGTTTCATCATGATCTGGCCTCTCGCTCCTAGGATAAAGCAACCAGTGCCATCATCTGTGACCACCTTTATCCTCTGTGCATACTTGCATTAAGACCCTCCCCGCTTTCTGTCTCTGCCGTTCGCTACTTCATTCCTCTCGCTTCTCGGCCACACTCCTTTCTCATGGACATTATCATCGTGGACATTAACTAGACACAAACACTCACCGTTCTTTCTTGACAGTATGCCTGCGGTCTCTTCAACACGGTCGTCTACTACAAACGGTACGTCAGTCTGCCTCACATACCTGGTGTTTGCTGACTCTTGCGGGCCTTCCCATCGTAAAATCAACTCCTTCCACAGATACCAATACTTTGGTGAGTCGATCGTTTTGTTACACGGGTTAGAACATACTGAGGTATGGGTACTGTTAGCTGAGCTCTGTTTTGCAAACACCCAAGCAGAGCAGTTCTCGGCTGGCGAGCATACCAACTGGCGGTACGACGCCGTTTCCACCGACTTCGTTGCCCAGCGTGCCCGTTACGATGAGTGGCACTCATGTGGTTACTAACCCGTCGTTCCGCCCAACACCGTCGTTACCTCCAACACCATCGTTAGGCCCAACACCGTCTTTACCCCTAACACCGTCGTTACCCCCAGCACCGTCGTTACGCTCAACACTATCGTTAGTCCCAACATCATCGTTAGGCCTCCTGCCATCGTTGAGCCCCATGCCATCGTCGAAATCTTCAATGAGTCTTTCTGCGACGTCCACCCTAGTTCCATGTGATACCGGAATTTTATCCTCTGCATGCGCTCAATCTCGAGGACTAAGTTATCACCCGTCTGCAACAGGAGACTCCAACCGGACGACGTCTCGTCATTCATCTTCCGGGACGGCTGTAACCACCACCCAATCCAGTTCAACTACGAACTCTCGTCATTCATCTTCTGGGATGGTTGTAACCACCACCCATTCTACTTCGGCTAGGACATCAGTTGCATCCACTGTGACGCCCAAGAGCAGCAGTTACATGCGATCAAGTACCTCACAAACCACCTCCACCATCTCGCATACTACGTTACCGATAACGTCAACCACCACTTTCCCTCTCACGCCATACAGCACCCTCACCAGCCCCTCTCGTATACCCGGAAGATTGTCGTCAACACCTGGATACTCCTCCGTATCATCTCCCTCTGTCTCCCAAATCCCACTGACCGCGTCATCCTCAGCGGGCAGTGACAGTACGCTTATTATAGGTAGCTCTGTCGGAGCAGCCGCTGTCTTTTGTTCCATGGCCATCGTTGCCCTCCTTTTCCATCTACGTTCACGTTGGCGACATTCCGATGCCCATCCTCAGACCAAGCGATTCGTAGACGACGACCCCACGGTTCCCCGTTCTAACACTCCAAGCGAGAGTGGCGTCCGGGTAACAATGGCGGACGCAGATGCGCTCGATTCCTTTCCCGAGTTTGCAGATTCGTCGAGTGGGCGGGGGTCAACTGACTCTTGTGCCACCAAATCCGACGTCGCCGTATGGCCCGAAGAGGACCGCTCTGCGATTGCGAGACGCACGCGGACCAGAGAACTCGAGAATATTTTTCCTGGACCACAAAAATGTTCAGAAGGGATGTCAACACGAAAGAGAGAACAGAGGGGACACAAGAAGCGTGGAAGGAGAGGAAATCGTGGAGTCGACGAATCTGAACCTCATCTCAAATCTCGTCGTAAGCGGGCGGCCTCCAGTGCAAAATCTGAAACCCTGATGCGTCAGCCCACATGCGATCATCTCGCTTCACTGTACTGGCCAATGATGCTGTCCCGTGACTGGACGAACGATGTCATGGCACAGCTTGGAAAGGTTAAAGTGGGGACGGGCGTGGTTGTGAGTGGGCGGCCGTCGTTGTCGTCGATGAAGCCGTCGGTGCGGAGTGGTCCGTTCCAAAATTGCAACGCGATAGCGTCGCGTAATAACGTGTACACTTGAACGACGTTTGGGGTACTGTCCAGTTGATTTTTTGGTAAACAATTGTACTTGGAATGAACTCCTTACTATACATATGAACGCATTACCTCTTTCACGTATACCTGCTCTGGCGATACCCAGTACATCTCATACAAAACATGGCTATGTGGAAGCCAACGGCCGCACTAGTACGACTCCGTCTATATTGTCTTTAGCGCTGCCGCTCTTCTTAGCCAGGAGTAGGCTGATCCTCTGTACTACGTACGTGTTGAGCTCCAGGTCGTTATGACGTCGCGGCATGGTTGTCAAACTTGTGAGTGCCGCGCCCGACGCGGCAGAGCTTTGACCTGAACAACTTGAGCTTGCCATTTCTATGCGAATGCCAAACGGACCCGTTTTCATTAAGAAACCGAAAACGAGGCCGTTCAGTATATACACGAACAGACCAGGTTTTGGGTTTCACCAGAACGTACTAGGTTGACGCTATGAACAATAAACGTGTGTGTGAAGAAGTGACACGAAAGGAGGGAGAAAGAGAAAAAGGAGGAAACGATCTCGTACTAACATTCACAGACAGCAGCTATAGGTGATTCGTGTGTCACTATTGGTAATTCCCTTCTTTCAAGTGTCAAAGGCAGAGGCTTATCTTCGTGGTGAAAGAAGAGTTGCTGCCTGCGGACTTGCGACAAGAAGCCGAGGCCAACTCGGAGGATTTACCTTGAACAGGGTTGAATTCAGGAAGTTTACAACCCCACGATCGATCCGTATCGGTCCCCAAGAGTCGGTGATCGATCGGCATGCAATATCCATCTAGCCACCACGTCAGATCTTATCTTATCTCCTACGTCACAACTTGCGAACTTGTAGAAGTCAACACAATGTTGATATATATTCACATCTAATTCCTAACCGACAAAATATGAGAGACTAAAAGCTACATTCAAATCAGATAACTATCAAGACGAGGAAAAGAAACTTTCTAGTGCTACATCTAATCGAGGAATTCGGAGTGTACGCCGCCACCACTGGAGCAGAGAACGTATCCGCGAATGCGGGTATGGGTATCCAAGGATCGTTCGTCTGCCCCAGCGTCATCAGCGACAGCAACTCACCAAACTCCTTAAATAACCTATGATACAGTTTGCAATGGAGGTGTGATCAGAGAGGAAAAAAAAAAAATACAAATACGCAATGGGTGGATAGAAGTGGATGCAGATGCGCGTCGTCATCGTCCGTCCAAGTCGTAATATCGTCCTGTCTTTTTGCCATTTTCTGGAACGTGTGGATATATCCAATACACTCGTTGAGTGACCTTCTTCTACCTCAGTATGTTTGCGTCGGCACATATTCAAAGGCACCGCCTTCGAAAGTAACGCCTTCAAACTCGTTTTCGAGCAACAAACCAGAAAACCCGTCCTGGACATGCTGTGACTGCTGCATTTCAATCTGTTCCTGAGCCGTGTGCTCGACAGGACCATGGCCAGCCCAACCTTCAAATACATGGGCATCCGCCTGCTGTTGATACGCAGGCTGTGGCTTCGGCGCAACAACAGTCGGCAGCGCCGCGTCCGAGTTGGCAGGCGAACCGGAATAGATCGAGGAAGGCTGAGAATGTGGGAAGTCCGCGACGTTGACGATATCTGTCATCGAGGACCCAAGCCATGCAAGGGGATCTACGTCGACGCCAGCCATGGACATGTGCATCGGGAACGAGTTGGACATGGACATGGTGACGGGCACGGGTGTGGAGATTGCCATTGATGCATACTGCGGGAGGGGAGAGGCATCACTTGTCATAACCGGGAACGTGGTGGCATCCTTGGGAGACACTTCGCCCAGCCCATTCGGAGGGAATTCACCTGGTGAAGAGGCAAGCGGCGGCACCGAATACATCTCGTCCATGTTCTGAGAACATTCACCGAATAAATCTACCAAATAGGATGAAGTGAGACAAAGACAAGACTCACAAACGATGGGTCCATTTGTAGCTGGAGGGAGAACCCAGCATCCAAGAAGGCAGGATCGAAGAGGGTGCTGTCAACTTCGGGGAGAGAAGACAGGTCATGATGGAGGGGTAGCATAGGATCCAACACTCCCCACGGTCTGCTCGGGACGGGCTGCACGCTTGAAGGCCTGCGGTGACCGAGGACGAATCTCGCGGAGCGAGATATATTTCCTACCGGCGATCCTGCCCTTGATCCCACTTGCAAGAAGGGCAGCGCAGGCAAAGCGATGGGATGGAACGGACTGTCTGGGAGAGGAACTGAAGATGGTCGGCGAGATGGGTATGCTGCATATGGCAACGTCGTCTGGTCGCTCCTGCCATCCAACCTGCGAATTGCAGCAGCGAGTTCGTCCCCCTTCTTTCCTTCAAGCAGCAGCTGGGCGACTGCCTCACAACGTTGCTCGTCCTCAGGCGTGACAGGCGACTTGGTCTTCTTCTTGGCCTTGTCCTTGTTGTGGACGGGGCGGAAGCGGTAACCTGGGTACATGGCCGAGTGCTCCTCCTTGGCCTTCTTTGCTCTGATTTCCCACACGCGTTTCTCCTCCAATGGAAGGGCGCGCCAGCAATTGCCTACGAAGAGTTAAGAACACGTGGGACACGAGACTGGGAAGTTCATACCGATGATCTTAGACAGTGAGCCGTGGTTGGTCTCTATTGACCCAGGAACATGTTTCTGTCTGACGAAGTCGGCGCGGAAGAGCATGAAGGCATTGGGTGGGCGTGGGATGTACCCTAGTGACCGACGCTTGCCTGGAGGGACACGTCGCCTTGAGGGAGGCGGCGCTGGTGACTCCGAGGGAGGGAAGAGATGCGACGTAGGTGAGTGTGGCTCTGCAGTGGATATGTCAAACGATAGAGGGTCGTTGTATGTCACAGGGGTGACATTCGGTGCAAAGGTGACGGATTTTGGAGACGGGGAGGGAGCGCCGTAGATGCCCGGTTTGATGTGAGACGACGTGGCTGCGGATATGAAATGAGTGAGGGAAGTCGGGTGAGAACGATCGAACTTACGGATGGCAAGCGAAGAGCGACGACGATAGGAGAGTCGAGTCGGCGGCATGGCTTGATTACCGGAAAGAGGGAGACAATAAGAAAGCGGGGTGGGCTCTTATTGTTCTCCGCTTTCCTTTTTATCTGCACACGGCTATCTCACACAGCTGCAGAGACCAACGACACCCTAACCCCTCACCTGGCTGGTGGGAATCGTTAAAAGAAAATCCCTGGCAGAGGTACAGACCTGCGATCAAGCTTGAGGGTGTCTCGAGTCCCACCGCTCTAACGCGCGACCCTTTCGAGTGTTTTGCTTGTCCCTGATTTGGATACTCGTTTCATCGATCCAAATGCGGGGCGGCAGCTTCTTCGATCTGATGGGCGCGGCACGTGTACGCCGATTAGCGTCGGCCACGTCGAGACAGAATCCGTCTACCACGTTTATAGGTAGAAGTGTAAAAACGTTCTCAATGACTCCCCAAACTACGGTTGCGGGTATATCGCACACACGCTCGCTGTGCCGTACCATTCAGCGCTCTCCATTCTTCCATGCCGCCATCGGTGATTGAGGGAACGCCACAAGATTATGTAATTCATCTCCGAGGCTTCCGTTCCAAAGCCAATTTTAATCTCCGACTACTCAAATACAAAGGGCGCCCACCGTAACGACGAAGCAACCATCCCCAAAGGAACTTCATGCCAGCCGCAATGTCCAACGCATGCTATGTCTGGTCGCCTCGTTGGCACACGGCTAGTACTAGCACTGTCGACGTCGTTCTAGCCTAAATCGGTGAGTAACACAGTATCCAAGCAGGGCGGATCGATTGTCTCCAATCTCTCTTCTCCTTTGCGGAATCGTACATGTCCTCGGTGATCAAGTATGTATTTCTCAAACTATATGTACTATACTATACTGACTAGACCCTTCCTGCCGTAAAAGTGCTGTGATGTGACCTCCTGATTTGTATGATGTCTTTGTTCTCTTACTTGCCTCCCACGAGTGATTTGTTGTCGTACAAGTTGGCGTACGCGGGGACGTCCACATACTGCAGCTATTAAGCGTTGTGAGGTACGTCTTGGTTTTGTGCCGACTCCGCTGGGGGCGAAGGCGATTCGAGTGATCTCGTCAACATGAATGGATCCCAGCATCACCGAAGGTTCTGGATAATATACTCGCATTCTCCTTACTTACGGGCACGCTTAAAGCGATATCAGAGAAAGCAAGGTATGAAGACAGCGAGTGTCGGTCTTCCCTTCTGGAGGGGAGGGGCGAATCTTGACACCCCCGTGATAAGATGCCCCGTTCTCCCGATGTCCTTACTGCGATGCTCTGTCGCTCCTGAGCAGACCAACTGAAAAGGTACATCAACAATTTCCGATCCGAATTCCTGCATTAATGTTTCCAGACCGTTGTATGTGAGTCTGCAAGCGATAAATCGATGCCGTGCAACTAAAACCCCTCTTGTCCAAAGCACAGCTCCATGATGCAGGTTCCGAGAGGATAATTTCTTCTCAGCAATACTCAAACTGAGAGCGATTCAACGGAAATTACGTAAAGTCTCCCATCACGAGCAAAGAATTGGTGAATGATGAGAAGGGTTCGTCTCACCTACGGAGACTCCGTACGAAGCTCGAAGGATGGACTCGAGGGGCCCAACCCAACAAACACGGTGAAATTCCCGCGCACTCTGTGGCTAACTCAGTGCGGCGTGAATTGGTTATTGCCAGCGGTCTGTGACACCAAGGTAAGGTGTGGAGCCAGCCTACTGGGGGACTTCCCCCATGACGAAGCAATGCGACATAATGGGCGCAACGTATTGGACAACGGCACTAAAGAACCGTGGTTAGTTAGTTAGACGGCGTGAATACTTCTTGGTTTTGTGTGGCCTCCTTGCTTCTGGGCCGTGGAAGGGAAGCCACACTAGCACTCGCCAATCACGTTCCTCATGCAAAAACACTGATGGTGAGTAGTGAGTAGTTGCACTCCTCAACTTCAACATCACTTGGTCCCAACCACGGAAAGCGATACAATTCTTCAAAGCTACAGACATGTGGTATTTACGTATGTATGTATATGGGTGCCAGGGTTATAGCTGCTGACGAGACTGGGTAGTTAAAACAGACAAAAAGCGTATCATCCAGCGCATAGGCGGGATGTTTATCGCGCCTGGGTGTTGAAGGAGACCATTGCTGAGCCTGGCTGTCATTGGTACGTTCTATTGGGAACCTCCGAAGGCCAAATATTGCCAGTGGGAGGATCTGTTTATCATAGAACAATCAAAGTCACGTGCTTACATTCTGTGCCAAGCGCCCAACTATAGTACTATCGGTTACCACTCTCCTGGTCATAACGCTGCATCACAGCTTGCTGGATCTAAAAATCCCGCACCAATGCTCAGTCGAGTCAACGCTGCGGCGCATCACTCAAAGTCATACAAGTTAAACTTATGCCTATGAACGCGTCAATACTGTACATCTAAGCGTCATGAACATGATCTGCGCAGAAAATTAGGAGCTCCAATTGTGCGGTGTATGTACAGTACAAATGAGGGTGAATTAGAGGGAGCGTAAGGATATACAGACTCCTTGGGCAGAATAGCTTTCATGCGTCTCCTTTCACACCCCTGGTTACCCCGCCATCCGACGTTTGCCTGCGACTATTGCCATCGTCACGCCGGTTCGTCATCGTTTCCCTGTCGCTGTTTGTTGTAGGCTACAAAGGACGCTTGCCGGTATCACTGGTGAGGCGATTGATACTACGTAAGGTGGTGAGCAGCGATGTTCTTTCTCGCCACGTCGCCTGACTCAACCATGCATGCTCCATATACTACTATTTCCCCTGGGTAGTACGTTGCAGCTACAAGCTGAAAAGCATCTTTCTGCCTATCCTATCCTTAGGAACGGTTTTAAAGCGTGTCACACAGCCTATAACAACAGAATGCAGCCAAGGTGGCCAGACAAAGGGATCACTGCGATGACATTGTGGGAGGATAACTAACGAGCTAGGTTTTTCTGTGCTGTTTGTTTCCCGCCGAGTGATGTTGATGCGGCCAACAGGTCATTAACCACAGTCGTCGCGCGCTCTCGATAGAAGTATATCGACACAGTGGAGCCAGTCCAAAAGATACCACTTTTAAATCTCGTGCGCCGTTGTCTTCTCCACAGTGCCTCACTGTACCGACAGGAGTCGTTGTACGGGTGCCATAAGAACCGGCGGCATTTGATACTTACCCCTCCACTCCCGCCACTAAATCCCCTGCCGTCTTCTCCTCCAAAGGCCATACCCACCATCTAAATCTGAACACGGGCCGCCATTTTTCTTTACCCACGAATGCCTTCTGTATCTTGCGGATCCTTGCCAACTAGTGCTTCCGCAGAATATGGGTTTGTTCAAGGTTGGTTGTGCGTATCTCGATGACCTTTTCATACACGATCGAGCTGTCAGCGGGGTGAACATCATTGGACGGATGCCCTGGCTTAGAGAAATAACTTGCTATCATCTTCCGGGCTTTCCATAAAGCATATCGTCTGTAATTATTAATTCCAAGGTACGATCGCATTCTCGTTGTCTGACGCCGTTCTGTACGATCTGTTTGGCTATTGTTTCGCCATCGTCCAAGAATGAAACGCAGGCCTCTGTATAACCCCTGGTTCCCCGAGTGCCACGCTATACCAGGCTTTTCGCTGCCGTTCTTATCGAGCATGTTACATGTCCATCACATATCGTCCAGGTATTGGATGGCTAGGTAGCATCCCAGCAAAAAAGACAACTCCCACTACCATCTGTCTAGTACTTTCCCCTCGGTCATGGACAAACTTGCATACCAGTTTGCTGCGCCCTTTAAGCATGTATAGGTGAATGTAGCAGATTCAAGCAGGTGGAAACAGATGATATCTGGCTTCCCTCCTTCCACTCTGCATATCCTTCCTTACATCATGGACACGCATCGCAGTTGACCTAGGGGGATTCATGATCATCACTTTCAGCCTGAGGTAAGTATTACCGTAACGTCGCGTTGCCCGAGTGCAGGTATTAGCTAATAGCCTAGCGTGCGGAAGAGTACGATACGACCATTTCTCATGTGCGGGGTGCTTCCGGTCTGTTTCTCAATCCCACCGGCTCTTGTGGAACTGACCTAAAAGTCCTCTAATTTGTGTTATTTTCAGCGTCTGGGTCCAACTGCATGCATGAAAGTACTACTTGAACCCTCGAATCATTCATAACTTCGGAGCAACGTCTTCGAGTGATTTGCCAACGCTGAGATATGTCATGGTTGAGATTTGACTAGAATGTTCGCGGACCTAGGCGGGCACGTCCCTGGAAGCCCGCATGCTGCTCTGTCCTGGTCGATCTGAGCAAAAATTGGACTCACAGATCAGCCTTTACATCACATGCTGCATGCAGGAGTCTAGTCGTTGCGAAAGTTGCCTTTCGCTCCTACGCCCAAATCTTGGTCTCTGAGGTGCGCGTATACCCTGTATCGTCGTTCGCAACGCAATGGTAATTCCCAGGTGAGTGCGGGGTTGCGTGCAGCCGGGTGGAAAGTGATATGATTAAGATGTAAATGCCAGTGAAGCTACTCTCAGGATACCCCTCGACGTCCAAGTACGACTGAGTGTGATTGGCGGGCAACGAGAGCGAAAGTGCCATCCAATTTAAGTGCAACATAGATGACTCCAGTAAGATATACAGGTGTCTTTTGAGGGGCGGTCGTTTGTCGCCAGTGGGTCTGACAACAATGTGTAACCATTCTCAAAGCGTGAACTTCAGAGTCCAGACCAGTGACCAGTACTAAGACCTTTCAGTAGGGAAGTCCGCATATTCTATCTGAACGCGGCGTAACTTACGTCTACAGAAAATCGTTAGGTGATCGTGTGTATAACTTACTGCAGCAAAGTGAAAGTCAGTTTGTGGAAACAGCTACGCTGGCACCGCACTTGAAGACCAACCTCTTGTCGAAGCATGCGGTGGGCTCGTTACGAGGTCAACAATGAGGTAGTGAATGGGTAACCACATCGTATGACCGTACCTGCGTTTGTATTGATGAATTCCATTCGGGATTCCTGTGAATATTCGCTTTATAGTTAGTCTTGTATTGCGCGAAGAAGAGATGTCGACAAAGTAGGTCGGAGGTGTATTGCACGTGGTCTGCGCGTATAGAAGGTCGACGTAAAGCGCCAACTCAAGCACGGCAGATACTTATAAGTTGCGGAAGAAGTATGGCCAACGGGCTAAATGACGAAATTGGGATACCATGCGTGGCTAGCCGTTTCTTTGGTCGCGGTCCGCAACACACGATCCGCGCTCTGGTGGGACAGGCAGAAGATGTTGATCTAATAGTGATTGGTTTCAAAACCCCCAGCGTCAATCATATCGTTGCAACCAACCCCCTCGTGGAATACCCGTCGCAGCAGAGAAGCGATGGGTGAGAGGCAGAAAGGGTGTCGAGGGTCCGAGAAGCATGCCATACGTGCAGGACTTCGCCTATCAGACACAGGATTTGGTTGGCAGTGGGCATGATCCAAAGTCAACCCTGTCCAGCTAGCCCATTGCGCCATCGTGGGACACGAAGGTCGTATTTTGGAGTAACTAGTATGCTTCCGCCAAGCTGGTTGTAGCAGAGCCTCGGGGACATCTTGTTTCAGTGCAAGCGACAGCGGTGGCCGACGTGGACGTCGCACTTCCTTGGGCCGATCGTGAAGAAAGTTCAACTGATTTTATTAGCGCTCTCATGTGGAACTGATGTGCGTTTCTAAAGCGCACAAGGGCGCAAAGACATTCAATAGGAGCGGTGGCAATGCGGACCCGGGGAGATGTGGATATCAAGAATTTTGATAGATGATTGAATATATGAGAATTATGGTATGGACGAAAATTCAATGGGTGTTGATAGTTAATGCCGCTTGAGGGAACAAGAGTGTTTTGCGCCCGGCCCCTTTTCTTCTGCGCTACCCCAGTTCGTAGGCTTTATTAAATAATCCTAGGAATTCTCGTTTCCGGACTTGGGAAAATAGTGGTCGGTCGTAGGGCTGCCCTTAGAAAAAGCTACACTCCGCACGCCTTCTGAGTTCTTATTAGACGTCTCCGGCATTGCTCAACAACAAGCTTACCAGGTTTCCAGGTTTGTCTCACTATTTGCTCAAAGGATTTCTAGAAACTGAAATGGTCCCTGACAATCCATTCACCGCCACTTGCAGCCCTGATGTTTTCCCCTAAGAGCAGAACGTTCGGATTCAGGGGTGCCACCATCACCCTATATCTGCATTCGTGTTCATGGTCCCTGCCAGTGCTGGCTTCTAGGCCTTTGTCGCTCATCTTCCGGCCAAGCAGGGACAGCAGACTTGCGACGAAACTAGAATTAGGTGCCGTACTGGCCATGCAGAACATTGAAAAGGTACAATGATTGAAGGGGATTCTCCCAACTTCGAGCTCTACCGATGATCCTTTTGCGACCACTTGCACGATGTCAGCTCCAGCAAGGCAGTTTTAAGGGTAAGTAGAAGCCATGTGCCACCACTAGAGATCGGCCACTGACTTTATGATCCTTGTCAGATCTTCATTTGTGTGTGTCACCGACCATTCGGGTGATGTGCCTTTGAATTCCGATTTACCTCGGTCTTCACCATAAGCTTACCAGCTAGTTCAACCCGGATAGGTACTGGCTGCACTGGCCTCTTTCAATTTTCAACATTGTGAGTCGTGCACCCCGGTTGCAGTTCCTGGATCACTAGCGGATACAAACCGCCAATTTTACTCTGTTCCATGCCACCCCCCGAGATCTCCGTTCCTCTGGATCGGAAGGATGTGCCACTGCGCTACGTCGAACGTCTCGAGGACATCCATCAACGAGTGTCCATTTATTTGTGCCACCACCACATAACGGTTAACAGGGCCCAAACTAAGGCAGCCGATATCCAAATCCGGATTCAACTCAGAGGCACTGGGTCAATGTTAATCGTAACCTCATTGGTAGCGACAGAAAGACTGGGGTTGCAGATGAGGTGAGGGAGAAGAATTCACTTTAAATATACAGGAAGAGTACTGTGCTGAAGGGGAGCTACTTTAACGACTCGTCATACACGCTGAGGAAAGACGTGTCGTGCTCCTACTCGCGGTTTGACGACGAATCGTGTGTCGGTTGCCCGCTGTCCTGTCATCTCGTAGTTCGGTTTTATAATACGTCTTGATCCTCCCCATGCTTGACGTAGCCCCTTCCTCCATTCGTTGTTTTTGTTGTACCACACGCGCACTTTGGCACGCACTATCTCATGCCACTTTTGCTTTGCCACACAGACAGAATACACAAGTCTGCCATTCCTGTCCATCAGAATAATTTTAAAATCACATTCCACGTCTAAAAGCTCGACAGTATCGAGGTGTCATCATAATCCCGATTCCGAATATTAACAGTCCCTACAAAGTCGTGGCCCGTCGTACCCGTGGTTCTCCCTCCCATCGTGATTATTAAGCACACATCTCATTCCTTCACCATTCGTCTTGAACTCGACAGCCGCACGTCCCCTAGCAAAGCCAAGGGATTCCGGCGCTGCCCTTGACTACCCTTTCCCGCGGTACCTCAACTATGACTTTTTGATTGGCCAACGAACGCCAGCAACCACCAAGCCAAAGGGGACCTCCACCGACAAGGAGGAGGATTACTGAGGCAAGAGTTATCCAGAAAGCTGGTTGGGTTCGCATTACAACTTGGTAAAAAGGGAGCAAGAAATCGTGTACTGACCATGACTAGGTTTGGTATTTGCGCTAAAACCAAGATCGGTCATCTGACTTTTGATATATACATAGAGAATGGCGTCAACGACGAAGGAGGCGATGGCCGAAAGACACGCAGTGACGGAGGAAGCGAGAAGAAAGACAGAAATACGCCTGAAGAAGCAAAACAAGAGCGCAAGAAACGTCGCTATAGCCGCTAGATCACATGGTAAAGATGAGGCCCGTGTTCAGAGGATGGTGCAAGCGAGGACGTACCGACAACATGGAGAGTAAGGCCACGAGTCCAAGACGCAACTATATCCACTGTATCTGTCTGGTTGGAGACAATCACGGAGTAACCCTTGATTGAAACTTGAAACGAGTGAGATAAGCAAGGAGTCGAAGACCACGTTAACGTGACAGAAGTCACCTGCACTAGCGCCACATTGAGAGGTCCCACTGGAGAGATCGTAGCAGTATGCCCTGATCGGAAAAGTGAGCTCCTTCAGATTAAGACACAGATGGCAAAGCATGTACCATATACCGAACTGTTGCGTGGTGAAGACATGAGGGCAAGTGAGGCATGAAGGAGGAAAGTACTTACTCTCAGCTGGGTGACGGTTTCGTTTGCAGCAGTTAGTGTCGTGCCGATTCCCATATTGACGCGAGTGATATCCATACCAGATATGGCGGGGAGGGAGATGGCGGTGAGGGTCAAGAGGATGAAGGCGACGAAGAAAAATAACGCCGCGAGGTAGCAAGTTCTATGCTCCATATTCACCAGGGTAACCATCTCTCTAATAGCAACGGTCAGTTATTAAGCGTTCGTGGACAAGGAAGGTTGCGGAGACGCGAGTTCAAAGTGGCCTTTTTATCATGCAGAGATCATTCAGTGTTTGTACTAGAACCAGACAAACCAGATGGAAGGCTGGGCACGGTGTCAAAGATGTACGTTAGCAGGACCTCAGTCACTGCTAGTATTGCTGTAGAGTTCAATACCCAAATGGGAAATACGACGGGGGTACACTCACAGGAATGCAGTCAAGGACGCCACGTACACATATCCATTAACTGGATCTCCTCGTATGATATGGTACGCCGTGCCATCGATAGATAGCTTCTTCAAAATGTCATGCCAATAGTCGGCCTCGTTGACTCAGAAACCTTTGCTTCTTTAGTCTCTTCATGCGTTTCTGATTTTGAATTGACAGCGGCTTTGCGACCCATTGCTCAGAGATATGGAACTAGATATATGAATGTGGTGGTAAGTAAGGTCGCGCAACCATGGTCATGTTTAGCCTGCATTGGGCGAGGGGGATGGGCTGATTGAGTTCTTCGACCGCGGGCTGTGTAAATGTGGCTGGTAGACGAGGAAGTTGAAGCGATGAGGTGCCGTTTAGTACGCCACCGAGACTGTGTGGCGGACTACATGAAACGGGGATTACCAGCTCTGTGCTGGCGCGTCGAGCTTCGATGCATGGGTCGAATATGGTTGAGGATGCGATCCGCCCGTACCATGCAGGAAGGGAGAGACAGGCTGGGAGGGTCCAAGAAGAGACGAAAGTCTGCGCGCTGTCGTATGCGTCCTCCCATTCAACGACACAGTCCATTGCTCTTCTGCGTGGAAGTGTCTTGGCACGTTGGCCGACGATCAGTGGCTAGTTGATCGAAGTGTCTTGGGACGAGAACCAGAAACGCCAAATTAGGCTAGCCGTGTCCCAGCCTCTGATCATCTCGGCGTGCTATGCACTGCGCCTCGTGATTAGCACCCATGGTGACCTCGCCTATCTCGATGTTCAGTAGTGCATTGCCTTTCGATGAGACCAGTCCGCCACCATGACTCCGCTGTCATTCTCGGTTTACCACATAAACTGGTACAGACTTCGCGCTCCCCTAGACCGTGACACCCGTAATGCTGCCGACGCGGAACCGATGCTAGAACCTATATGCAAACGACACTTCTCGAGTCTCTTCACAAGCAACAACCACATGGCTGTCCTCGTACTCGCATGTCTCTCTATAATGGAACCAAGTGTACGAATCTTTCTCCAGTTAGTTGGTCCCCCAGCGCAGTTGCTAACGAGTCGTCTCTCTAGAAGAGGGCCTATGCATGGCATTCTAAGGGACTGCATACGACTACTTATCTCGCTTTCACTTCCGAAGACCATCTGTCTAGCACACTGGTTTGCCTTTCCGTCGTTCCTACCGTTGAGAGACGCCGTTGCCTCGTGAATTCAGATGCCACGAATCTATTGCAGTTTTCTACGCTGAGAAAGTCCGCGCCTTCGTGCGTTCACCCATGTCTCCTATAATTATCTGGTGGATACGCCGCTCGGCAACCAGCCGATTGCTGATTGGCTGCAACTCGACTCGGTTGCCCCTCATTCCTATGTCTACTTGAATGTCCTAGTTCACTACAGCTACCACTGGCCTTCCGACCGTCGCCGTCATGCGAACCCTTAGTGTTGCGATGTTTCCACTTGGTAGTCTTACGTTAACGATCGCAGAGTCAGTTCCACAGATGGTAAAACGCTGGCTGGATATGCCGATCGCAATTAGAATCAGCAGTGCCAAGAAATCTCGGGCCATCGGCCAATGGGCGATCCGGCATTCTCCTACTTAGATGACGATGCATGATAGGGTAGGGATCCCGGAGGTGACTAGGATAGGAGGAAGCTGGGTGATCAATTGGGCACAAGAGTGAGTGACATATCCCTCCTACAGGTAGTGTGGCTGTGGACTTTGATTCCTTTGCACGAAGTCTAGTTCTCCCAACGAAATGACCCGATGCTTCGGTATTGCGATTTGCCCATTATGATGGCTGATGTCGTCTGCAATATTACTGGGACACTTTGCAAGGGGTGCGTATCCTAGCGCTCGTTACCTATACATAGCATGCGGAACACGCTCCGGTGAGGCCAGATATCTATGCTGGGCGTGGCATGGCGGAAAGCTGCTGCAGGGAACGGGGGATGGAGGTGTGTTCCGGGTGTAGTGGCGAGTGGGCCCAAGGGCGTTGGCACTCCTGAACTCACTAAAGAGGTATCTCTCCGTGAGTACGCTTGTCACTGGATACCTGACGCTGCTCACGTCAACGGGTCGCAGTGTAAGCGACGAAGTTTCAGTTCCCAAGCTTTATATGACTTCAGACCAGCGACCAGCCGTAAGTACCATCGTTAAGTGAGGAGATGGATGACCTAGACTTGAAGCACTGAGCTAAGAATACACAAAGAGTAGAAATCTCGGGAAAGCTACGAGAAAGTGATGCCATCAGTAAATTTAAACACACTCGCCTCATTCAAACTATACCCGCTTCAAATCTGAGCTGAGTAATTTGAGAAACATATCCCCGAAGTTGGGTTAGGTACCACACCTCGACACTACCATTGCATCTTCATTTACTTATTTTCTTACGGAGCTTATTCAATAGACAAAAGCGTGATAAGTTTTCAGGTAATACTAAGTACATTATATGAGGGATAAAACAGCAAAAGTGATGATTGGGAATGGCAAAAGAGAATGATTCGTAGCCAAGCACTGCATGTAGACCCCCGCTATCAAACCTGGCCGTCATCAGATCGCCGTGTTCGAGCTCTCACAAAGCAAAGCATCGCCAAGGGGAGGATAACGACAGGGATGGTGATCAGTAACATGAGACTTAGTGCGGTGATCGGAGACCTGGTAATCCAGAGGATCTGCATGATTGGGATGACGATTACTCCGAAGGAAGGTACGGCAGTCACAACGGTGAAAGTGCGGGGGCCAACCATGTCAAGAAGGATCTGCCACACTCAAATGAAGACAGGAACGAGAAACGGGGGGAAGGACTTTCCTGCAGTTGCTCAGCAGTCAGCTGACTGTAAAGCAATCTCATGCCTTGTGTAATGGTGAGTAATACAAGCGTGCAAACGATCGTGTAGTCGTTGCCTGCGGGCAAGCTATGGATGAGATGCTTTGATCAGTAGTGACTCGGTAGAAGGGCCGGTGGCAGACCCAAGGTAGCTGCGGTACTGAACATGGATCAGTGGAACTGATACTTGTGAGCGGGAAACCGTAGACACGTACTGCGGCAATGATCCAGTCCCAACGTTCCGTCAGACGTACTAGGACAACTGCAAGATCATCCGTTGAATGCATGATAAGAAACAAGGTGGGCAATTCCAGAATGAACCGGCGAACGAAGTCCATGCTTTGGTAGGACGATTTGAGGGTGGGGTTTACTCCTGCATCTATTCTTCTTAAGCGTTCTGGATCACCAGTAATGCGGGCTGGTGCATAGGCAATCACTGGCCAATCATTGCTAACGGTAACTGCCGAATCAGGGGGAGACTAGTCTTTAGCCTCGTCTTCTACTCAAGTCGGACCCTCTTTGGCAGTTCGACAGAGGTGAATGAATCCCTTACGACATCCTGTGGCGGCCTCGCGTCTCCTTGGATTGAAATATCTTTGACCGGGGTAGTCCGGATTCTCACGTGGCAGTGTTACTGCATCACGATCCCGATTTGGATAATTGCCAGCGACCTTCCCCGTTCTCTCGCACAGATGTGTAATTCATTTCGTGGGCCACACATGGCCCTGTGGACCTTGTGGATACGGACACCACAGTGAAATTTATTTCGCTCATGTGATCCGCTAGAGCATGAGAGAGCATGCTATGGCCCTGTGGACCTTACAGATACGAACACTTTGTGAAGTTTATTTGAGTCACTGGCGCCTAGCCTTCTGAATCTTCTGTTATGCCGCCGAAAAACTTGGAAGTGCAGAAGTGCAGACCGTCCAGCTTTCCAACCGGAATAAACTTCACTAAGAAGTATCCCATGGGCCGTAATGCTCTCTCATGCTCTAGCGGATCACATGAGCGAAATAAATTTCACTGTGGTGTCCGTATCCACAAGGTCCACAGGGCCATGTGTGGCCCACGAAATGAATTACACATCTGTGCGAGAGAACGGGGAAGGTCGCTGGCAATTATCCAAATCGGGATCGTGATGCAGTAACACTGCCATGTGAGAATCCGGACTACCCCGGTCAAAGATATTTCAATCCAAGGAGACGCGAGGCCGCCACAGGATGTCGTAAGGGATTCATTCACCTCTGTCGAACTGCCAAAGAGGGTCCGACTTGAGTAGAAGACGAGGCTAAAGACTAGTCTCCCCCTGATTCGGCAGTTACCGTTAGCAATGATTGGCCAGTGATTGCCTATGCACCAGCCCGCATTACTGGTGATCCAGAACGCTTAAGAAGAATAGATGCAGGAGTAAACCCCACCCTCAAATCGTCCTACCAAAGCATGGACTTCGTTCGCCGGTTCATTCTGGAATTGCCCACCTTGTTTCTTATCATGCATTCAACGGATGATCTCGCAGTTGTCCTAGTACGTCTGACGGAACGTTGGGACTGGATCATTGCTGCAGTACGTGTCTACGGTTTCCCACTCACAAGTATCAGTTCCACTGATCCATGTTCAGTACCACAGCTACCTTGGGTCTGCCATCGGCCCTTCTACCGAGTCACTACTGATCAAAGCATCTCATCCATAGCTTGCCCGCAGGCAACGACTACACGATCGTTTGCATGCTTGTATTCCTCACCATTACACAAGGCATGAGATTGCTTTACAGTCAGCTGACTGCTGAGCAACTGCAGGAAAGTCCTTCCCCCCGTTTCTCGTTCCTGTCTTCATTTGAGTGTGGCAGATCCTTCTCGACATGGTTGGCCCCCGCACTTTCACCATTGTGACTGCCGTACCTTCCTTCGGAGTAATCGTCATCCCAATCATGCAGATCCTCTGGATTACCAGGTCTCCGATCACCACACTAAGTCTCATGTTACTGATCACCATCCCTGTCGTTATCCTCCCCTTGGCGATGCTTTGCTTTGTGAGAGCTCGAACACGGCAATCTGATGACGGTCAAGCCTGATAGTAGAGGGTCTCCATGCAGTGCTTGGCTATGATGAATGTCCCCTTTATGCTTTGATATCCTTATCCACGAAGCATACCCATGTAACAGCTTGCTCGTGTTCAAACTTCTTTCCAGCTGCGTCAGTCTCTGCATACGAGAAATCCTCCAGTTATTTCTTGCTGCGTGGTGTAAATAAAAGTTGCACATGGGGTTGTACTGCAAAGTCGTGCCCTATCGTAACCCCGGACATACTCGACTACACCATTAATGCCGATAATCGGTGGTGTAAAAAAAGCCGAAAACAGCTTACCTGTCTTCAAAAGTCAGTTGGTTGGAGAGAAAACGATTCTGGAAACTTCAACTACAGCAAGGAATATAACTACCAATGTGGTGCAGGCAACGGCTGTGGGCGTTGCCATCGGAGGCACTAGGGACATTCCAAAGAGACACGTCTAAAGGCGTGCTCAAGAGAAGGCTATTTCCATTCTTTCCAGCCAGC
This sequence comes from Pisolithus thermaeus, assembly GCA_024663475.1. Classification (NCBI taxonomy): domain Eukaryota; kingdom Fungi; phylum Basidiomycota; class Agaricomycetes; order Boletales; family Pisolithaceae; genus Pisolithus; species Pisolithus thermaeus. The sequence continues at coordinate 591,713 of JANFAF010000036.1, forward strand.
TTTGGACCGTTGAACCGTGAAGATCATGTAACGTTTCTGGGACCGACGCCGAGGATTGTGTTGGAAGAGAATTTTTTCACGTTCAATGATGTGACCACATCAACCGGACGACGCTTCCAGATTTACAGAACTGAGATATTGATGCGCAAAACCTGCGCGTTATCTCAATTTGCACATTTGAGTATTGTTTTGTCGCAGATCAGTGTACATGCCACATGCCGTAGTACACCTGGGCTAGTTGCTGGTCTCACAGAACGCGAATGCAGAGACCCGTTATTCCATTACGGAGCGCCGACTTTGACACCGCGTACTCGAAGGGTGTACTACCAGCACCGATATTGATTTACGTCCAAGTGCTGATATTGCGATGATCCAGAGCTTTGCGCGTACGTCCCACAAAGCGGGAGCAGATAATGTGTAGGTATCGATACGGACGGCAACTGTGTCGCAGTCAGACAAACAAATCGGGAGCGAGTTGCGCACCTTTACCTGCATTTTTCTTCCCGATGGACCCTTGACTTGCTGTGCACTGAGAACCCTTCGGCCGGCCCTCAAATGGTTACCGGTCCGTGTTCCAAGCAACAACGCTAGGCTCCAAATGGCAGGTATGGCAGCAGTAACTTGCATGGAATTCTGGAATCGAAGTGGGCGCAAGGTTGATTCCATGTACTATGTACATGGTTTCCTTTGAGAAGTGGCATCCACTGCGCGGTACACGTTGCGAGTGCCTTAGATGTTTCGCAGACGTGGCTGTGACAGGTGACCCGTTGGATCCGGACCCAGCTACCATAGGGCCCCTATAATCATGGCCGCCGTGTAAGCACATGGGCTGCCACATTGCTGCTTGTAATTTAGGAAGGAAACGCACTGGGAAGAGAGTCTAAGCGTGGGAAGCGAAAATGCTCGCCTCTCCACTCTTGCCACTCGCACCTAGTCACTACACCAGTTCGGAGTGGGGACGTCCGTTGAGAAGTTCCTTTCATTACTTCCATATGTTTTCCCTCCCACAGACCGTCCAAAGCAGCCGAAACAGCCGTTTGTCCAACGCTTCAAGTCCAACACTTGCTCCCTCAAGCCAGTCTTTCGGTGCTTAGCCTGTACATACATGTAGATCCCTGGGCAACCTTACCAATACCCACCATACGACACGTAGGCACATGAGGCCTATCAAGAAAAAGGTGACGTCGCCGCTCAGCGGGGAACTTCAATCCAAATTCATGGTGCTCGGTTGATGCTCATGAATATGCAGATCGGGTTGACGCCGAGGGAGAGACCCGGTTTCGAGAGTCGCTTTGTATCTTTGGGAATGTACGGGGACTTGTTTGTCAATGAAGGCTCTACCCACCGATGGATAAGCCGACTACAATCAAACTTGATACCCCCACTAGCGTGTGATGAAGGCACGGCATTTCACGTCGAAGCGCAGAAGAAGCTTGCTGTAATCACCATTTCCTCACCTGACTTCCCCCCACTTGAAATATTGTATCCTATAACAGAGAGACATAGTAGCAATGTTACCTTCACTGAGGAGAAAAAGACCGGAGGCATGAGAGCAGCCCACAGTAACATGGCATGGCGAAGGATTTCTAAGGTAAACATGCATCTACCCCAACGGCAGACCTCTACTACACAACCCAAGTGTTCGTTCGCTCCCTTCCCAGGGCAGCACCCCTGTAGTGTTTCAGCATCACCCTGGCCTCGTGAACACCGTATGGCTGCTTGCAGAGGCAAAGCAGGACATTTGGCCGCCACCAGCCGGATGAAGACCACTCAAAACCAAGCGTCAGCGTGGTCCGGCTGAATGAGAAACCACATTGTGGGACAAATGTGAGATATATAATATCAGCACCGACCTTATCTCAACGATTTGCATGTAATCTTATCGACACACATACACTCGAGAATTGCGAGTATATTTCCGGGAGCCTTGACTAAACAAATGGATGACATCGCAACTTAGCAAGTAACTCCAACCCAAAGTCTGTCAGAGTACGATCAAACGTTCGTGAAGCCCCCACGGTACAATTATTTCGATCCAGAGGTGAATCCTTTGCTCTTCAAGTATGCCTTGTGCTCTTGGTGATGTTTCTCCAAACGGGCATGTCGATCTGTTTCCTCGGCCAATGATGCCTGCAAATGATGAGAGCAACAAGGATGCCTACCCATCCGACCAAGTTGAGCACTGTGTCAACAAAGGCGTTGCTCCTTGTCGCAGAGCCTCTTGTCGAAGCATGGAGCAGGCTCGCGATAAGCTCAGCAGCGATATGGTGGTTGCCACGGTGAACACCTACGTCGAAGGTCATGAACATACTGAACGATTTCCTTGCATCTGGACGACCTCTTACCGGCAAGGAGCCCAGCTGCAACTTGTTCGGGGGTCAATCCCTCGTTCGTAGACTCAGTCTTACCAGAACCACAGGTTCCACTATCCCATCCCTCCTGGCCCACAAAAACCGGACTCAGGTGCTCAAGCGTTGCTCTATCAAATGTTCGACTTGCGAAACGTCGTCGAAGGGGCAAGCTAACTGAAGTAAATGAGAGTGGTATGAGAAGTAAGCAAAGGGCATTACCTCACCGTCGAGGAGTCTACAATTCGCCCAACCATACCCTTGACTCGTGAGTGACACACAGCCCACACCCACTCAATGCGTGCGATAAAGGAAGGCCAGTTAGGGAGTCTCTCTCGCTGACATAATCAGAGGAGAGTAAGAGAGCGGGTAAGTGTCGTGAAGCGAGCGCAGAAGAGGGGCCCAGTTCGTGACGTAGGTGGGAGGACAATCACACGCAGTCCTCGAGACGTACATTGGACACCAAGTCATAGCAATGCGGTAGACGCCGGAGGTTGCAGATAATATGAAAATGAATGCCGGTGTATTAGTACGCACGAAGCACGCAACCACAGCAAAGTGGTCGTCGCCTGCAAGTGCGTATTGGAAGTATGTAGAACGAGAGAAGATCGACAAAGCGACAAGATAATAATAATAATAAAGATGAAGCGCACACGGGTACATCGGGATGTGTGCACCACTCACGTGAGGGCGCAGACGATGTCTCTAGCGCTTCGCGATCTTGTGTTGGCGTTGCGTTGAATCATCCTACAACCGACTCTGCGAGTTCCAATTCTTCATCGTCTGGTTGACAACTGCAGCTCAAGCACAGTGACCCGCCAACAGGCCGACTACCGGCCAACCTGGGACGTAGGAATCACGCTGCGAGCAATTGGCACTCACGGACAGTTGAATAACACCGAGGGGCTGCTGCAAATCGTGATATAATGCGACCAGGCGGGTATTCCAGTGTACGATGCTGCCATCCGTGCGCAATAAATAGTGCATGAGGAATAAGTAAACCGACGGCCAGGAGTCCACAAATTTTGTCCAATGGTAGCCAATGTCAAGCAAACGATCGGAAATCTCAGCTGCGCCCAGTATCAGCGCTTCTTTTGACACTGACATACTGTCATTTTGCATTCGGTCATGGCAGCTGAGGACATGAGTACTCACGTGCAAAGTCGCTCTACCTCGTTCTCTGTTTCTCGAGCCTTGCTCTAAAGTTACTGGGCAGTCATGTCGAGATACTTGACAGGGTGGCGCGGTCGAAGAGGGAAACCTCGATGGGCTTCTGGTTGGTGATTGAAATGGCATCCTTGAGCCGGTAGCAACCATCCCGGAGTTCGTCACGACGCCTCTGCTCTGGCTCGATGTCCTGCTTTGTAGATGGTCTCGTGTGGTGCATCAGGAGTGCTGGAGTTGCTCGTGGCGGGATGGAAGTCCTCGTCATCATCGTCAGAGTCCTCGTTAAGAGACTTCCTGCGAGCGGGCTTGGTTGCCGAGCGGGTGCGTTGAAGTGATGGGAGCGGGGAACGGCGGCTGCGTAAGGCACCGTAAACTGAGGCTGGGGAGCGAGTACCACCACCACGGCTGCGCCTACCAGACCTGAGGCAGTCCGAGGACAACTCCCCTGCACTGATGTTGTTGACAGCAAGGGGCTAGATGCTATTGTCCGGAGGCGTATATGGACGACCTTGAGAGGCAGTGGCAAAGGGAGGGGACGAGAAGTACTCGCCGATCGTGTCGGTCAAGTTCAACAAGTCAAATTTGGGAGGAGGGGATGAAGTAGATGAACCACTGATACGACTCAGCCGCACAAAACCTGCACACAAGCGAAGGAAAGGAAGAGAGAAGAGAAACAAAAGAAAGGGAAAGGAGGCGGATGGGAGGCGCGGGGATAACATGAAGGGAGGGGACTGGGAGGACAACTTGATCGTGGATTTGACTCCGTTGTTATGTCCTGCTTACAGGGCAGGCAGCACACACGTTCCACGCAAGGAAAGAAATACGGGGTGGCGGCCCTCTACCCTCTTGCTCACTGGGGGAGGTGCTGCGTCGTGCTGTGATTGGAACCCCTAGTCCCTCGTAAGAACCTTCTACGCTTAGAAAAAATATATATCAGGGCATTCGGTTGATGAGTAAGATTGATTCCTTGTGTCCTTCGGCATCGTGGAACCCTCCCTGCATTCCTCGACCACCCAACTCCCCTCGCCCCTGGTTCACTTACCCCTCCTCCCCTTTCCCACGGAAAACCATACAGCAAGAGGTAGCAGGATCCTTCACATGCGAAGACTGGACAGGGTTGGAAAAGTTTGAGCATATCAAGCTGCTGCATATATATTTCCCGTACATAGCAGGTATAATGGATACCATCGAGAGCATGAAGAGGACATTCACTGAATCCAAGCACTGAATACAGACCCTCTGCTATTAACTCTGGTCGTCATCAGATCGCTGCGTTCGAACTCTCGCAACGCACAATACCCCCAAGGGAAGGATGACGATAGGAACAGTGATCACTAACGTGAGACTAACTGCAGTGATAGGAGACCTAACGATCCAGAGGATCTACATGATTGGAATGACAATTACTCCGAAGGAAGGTACGGCAGTCACAACAGTGAAAGTGCAAGGGCCAACCACCTCGACAAGTGTCTGCGACACTCAAATGTAGGCAGGAGCGAGCAATGAAAGGATGGACTTACTTGCAGTTGCTCAGCGGTCAGCTGGCTGTAAAGCAAACGCACGCCTTGTGTGATGGTAAGGAATACAAGTGTGCAAACGGTCGTGTAGTTGCTGCCTGCAGTCAAGCTATGGATAGGATGCTTCGCTCAGTAATGACTTGGCAGAAGGGACAGCGGCAGACCTGAAATAGCTACGATACTACGCATGAATCAGTGGAACTGATACTTGAGAGCAAGCGATCGAAAACATGCACTGCGGCGATGGTCCAGTCCAAACATTCCATTAGACGTCCTAGGACAACTTCAAATCATCTGTTGGATGTATGGTAGGAAAAAAGGTATGCAGTTCCATGATGAACCGGCGAATAAAGTCCATGGGTTGGTGGGGTGGGTTGGGGATGGTGTCCGTCTCTCTATCTCTCCCTCTTGAGCATTTTGGACGACCAACCTGAGTGCATGTTAATATATTGGTGATGCACTGGTTACCTGTTCAACGAGGTTGTTGTGCCAGGATGCATGGTCAGGCTGAACTGAACGTTAGGTCACCCCTGCTTTGCCTATATCGGGTAACACGGATTACCGCTATCGTGAACGAGGGAGGGTTTATTGGAGGTTCTAAAAGGAGGCACAGTCCTCGGCAATTGTGAACAAAGTCCTTCATCTGGTTGCTGTATATCGGGAGACTCCGGAACGCCCCGTGATCTAAACGATGACCATAAGCTTCAAATGGCAGGTGAGATGGCAATGCATGGAATTTCTGGAATGGAAATGGGCGCAAGGTTGATTCCAGTTTCCTTCGAGAGCTGGAGTATCACCAGCCCACGGTGCAGCATGTGCTGCAGAAACCTTATATCAGGCATTGATGGTGGCACCGGTGACCTGCGAACCTCACTGTAATGACGAACCACAATGAGGTCAAGCATGAATATAACGACTGTGTTGATGCCGAGAGAGACCCTGAGTTTCAAGGATCGCCTCGTGTTTCTGGGAGCGTGTGGGGACTTGTTTGTCGACGGAGGTTCTTCCCACTGGTGGATAAGTCTGTTTTCTCAGCTAGTGACAACCTTAGTGGGGCCCTACTGAGGAAGAAAATCATCCCGACACTCATCATTCCTTTGCCTGGCTGGCCCCCCCTTAAAATGCTGTATTTTATAACAGACGTAAGGGTAACTTTACCTTGACAGAGGTGTGAAAAGACTGGAAACACAAAAACATTCCACGCCGACGTGGATACTCGATCATTTGACATACAAAACGACCCGCGGGGGATTTCTGAGATAAACATGCATCTGCCCCAATGGAAGACGCATTGCAGTGGTGACCTTGAAAGTTGAATGTCGTTCGCTCCCTTCCCAGAGTGGCGTCCCCATCGTGCTACACCGTATGGCTGCTCGTAGAGACACACCACATCATCTGGTTGCTACCAGTCGAATAAAGGCCGTTCAGAAGCAAGCCCCAGCGTGGTCTGACTGAACGAGAAGTCACACTACAGAGCGAACGTGAGATCATACAATATCAACACCGACCTTGTCTCAATGGTTCACATGCAGTCTTTTCGACACCCATGCATCCGAGAACAGCGAATGTATTTCGGGGAGCCTTGGCTCAATAAAAGGACAACGTGGCAACTTAGCAAGCAACTCCAACACAAAATCGTATAAGCCAGTCAGAGTATGATTAAATGTCACCGAAGTCCTTACGGCACGATTGTTTTAATACAGAGAAAAATCCTTTGTTTTCCAAGTACACCTTGTACTCTTGGCAATGTGCAATAACTCGTTTATTTCCAAATGGGCTCGCCAATCTGTTTCCCCAGTCAACGATACCTACAAATGATGAGAATGAGAAAGACACTCACCCACGCGACCAAGTCAAGCACTGTGTCAACAAAGGCATTGCTCTTCGGTGCAGAGCCTCTTGCCAAAGCGCAGAGTAGGCTCGTGATAAGGTTGGCGGTGATTGTAGCCACGCTGAACACCTATGTCGAAGATCATGCCGAACATTTTCCTTGCATCTGAAAGAGCACCTACCGGAAAGGAGTCCAAGTGCAGCTTGTTTAGCGATTAATCACTCACCTGCAGACTCGATTGTGAATAATACTTGGTTTAGTTTTGTTTACTTCATCAAAACCCGGGTATACATAGTGGGAGGGAAGAAGATATGGACGTCGATGCCGTATAAGAGTAACTCCCATCAGAGAGATTGCCCAAGACCTGCAAGCGGGGGCCAAAAGTGAGGAGTGGGGCCGACAAGGCAGGATACAGGACGTACCGCAGAGAGGGTGTTTTGTAGATGCGTAGGAAGAGTAGTTCTCGAAAGACATGTATCCCAGCGTAATGAAACCAGAATAATCTCTCCCTTCTTGTTCTGTCCTTGGTTGCAGCCTATGAACATCAGACGCGAGATCAGCACCAATAAGAAATCAAAATCAAAAAAAAATCAGTGGCAAGCATGCTCACAAAAGCGGTCCACACCTGCACCCAACCGCCACCCGTCATGTCCTGCTCGAAACCTTCGGCAGTCATGCTGATAAGGTATATTGGCAAAGAGGCACCAGCGCACGCAAACGCATCATCAGGAACTTGGCCACTACTTGAGGCGCATACAGCTGCCAGAGCTTCAGCAGAGGCACATACGGTGTTAAGTGAGATGAAAAAGGCGCAGAGAGCTGGGTGGAGATTGGGGAAGAGACTGATCATATGTACACACATGGCTTGAAGGTCAGTCGGGGCGACGATGCCCTGAAGCGGTAACCAACGCACCTCGAACTCATTCAATGTCGCAGCGAGCTTGCTCCGCATGGGTTGCAACGATAGAGACGCTCGCTCCTTTCTAACTAAGTTTGTTGCGAGTATTCACCTCTACGCCAAAGGTGTTTAAGTTTCGTCACCGTGAAGAGGTTGATGGGGTGGATGTGCGGGTGGAATGATAGTATCTGGGGCACGGAGGCGAGGCGGTGGACTGGGAGAAAGGGGACAGTAAGTGAGCTGCGTCATAGGCAAGGAGGGGAGGTCGAGGAATGCAGAGATTCACTACCGGCGAGACGCCGAACCCTCTCACATCAAATGCGTTCCCCGTTTGATATCCTTTTTTCTAAGCACAGAAGGCTCTCACAGAGGGACTAGAATTTCCGGCCACTAGTCGACCCGGAGTACTGCACAGGCGCAAGAGAAGGGCGAGTAGGCGAAAACGGGCTGCGTGATCTGCAGCCCATCTGGAATTTTGATAGAAAACAGACACAAACAAAGGCAGTAGGTAACATCACAACGAGATGCCAAAGACAGCACATAAGAAATGCGAGATGAACGCGTGGTGGTGGGAGGGACGGGTAAACGAAAAGCTACGCTAGGCTATCGAGATAGTGGGATCAGGTCAGGAGGGGTGAGGAAAGAAAAACCCGAGTGAACCAGCCTACCTAGCACCCTTGGCACCACTTTGGGGCTGTTCCCACGGTCTTGAGATATGGTTTCCTTGTTGGGATGAACTCATCTCGTAGAACCTACCACACTTCGGCTTGTCCCTGCAATGTCCAAATATAGATTAACCTTCTTGCCTGATTCTCGTAGTAAACACGAGCAGACTTTTGAACCATTAACCTGAGCTCCTTACCAGCGTCGTGTGAACATCCTGAAAATCAGGGTACCAGCAGTACAGTACTGTGAACCTCCTTTGAGGGTTCCGAGTGCCTCATGCGAACTACCCCACCCACGAGTACAAAGCCATCCCCTGGTACTAGCCACATGGCAATATCATTCCAAAACTTATCCGGGCATAGTCAAGAACACATTGGCTATTATATTCACCTAGATAATGCATTATATATGTGTTAGGCCACATTTGTTTTCAATCTTTTTCTCGCCTTGGTCAAAAGTTCAACGATCTAAGTTTGCAACACTAGTGTAACTATGGAACAAACATGAATATATCTATTTATTTATTTATTCGCAGGGGGGAGAGAAGCCGTAAAGGAGCCAAGAATGGGGTATTTGATCAATTCAGGTTAGAATCTATGGGTGGCATTAGGGGGCTGAAAAGTAAAAAGAACGGACATACCATGAGGCGTAGATCAAGTTTAGATACGATCGTCTTCCTGCGTGTCCTTACCGCCTCCGAGGGCATCAGGAAGATGGTTTGCACCGGGCGGGGGGTTTCCATTACCATCCGGATGTGAGACGGCGCTGGGGCATGCCAAAAGGGGGCGAGGTGGATGAAAAGGATAGCAGGCGGGCTCTCGATAGGCGAAACGGTATTGTTCAGCGCCACTCACCATGCCGGGGTAGGGTAGTACATATCATGGTACTGATTCCAAAGCGGTGCGTTGTGACTACCGTGTACCGTGTGCTCCGGCTGTGGAATAGAGGTTAATGCAGGGCCGCAAGGGTCAGGTAGAGGGTATGTATGGCGGTAATGCTGCGAGATATACGGAATTGGTGGGAAGGGACCTTGTTGAGCGGTGTACCAGCCACTGCTGTTGTCAACGTCGTACTGCACCTGGTTGTCGCCTTGACTTCTAACCGGCTGCTGTGCATACAGAGGACGTGTGCCCGACCCGGGAAGTCGATCTGGAATATCTTCAGTCTGCGGTGGGCGAGCAAAGGGGTTAGCGGCATCATAGGAGGCAGGGCAAGGGATGGGAGGATAGATTGCTTTAGAGCCGGGCACCTCTAATGGCACATTCGGATGCTGCGCATCGTGACTACCTTCAGGCACTAGACGATCCTCTTGACTCCCACCGATAAGTCCTTCCTCGGCAGCTAGAAGTTGCGCAGACGTGGCGGATATATTGGTTGCGTCGACCGCGGGGTGCAAGTAGGATAGTATCTCGTGCACAAGCTGAAGGCATCTGCGGTGTCGTTTCGCTGTAGGTGGTCCGCAGCGTTGCACACTTGTCTGGGCCTGGGACGTTGGTTCTGGGTACCTGAGTTGCTGCACGGTGGTACTGGAACGGCTGTCATGAAAACTTCAATCAAGGATAAGTGGTAACTTACGTGTCTGGGTATGCACTTTCTGCTGAACTAGTTCAGGTGCTGCAGATATCTCAACGTCCGGCACAGAAGGCGGTTCTACAGCTGCAGACTGTCTGGATGCTTGGTCGCGAGGGTCGGCACTGGGGATCGGAGGGAGGGGATGGTGTCGTCAAATGAAGTAGTTGGGTTCTATTGGTCTCATGGCGCTCGATAGCATGCTCTGCAGCAGGGGCTGACTTGGAGCACTCCTTGGCGGCTTCCTTCGTGGTCGCTATAATTGGAGTACATTTAATCAAATGAAACACTGAAGCGTGACAAAAAAAAAAACACCTTGAGATGATGAAGCGCACGGTTTGATAGAGAGGGACTGCTTTGGCTGCTCAATCGAAGGGAGTTCGTTGTGAGGTCCCACAGAAAGTTCCGAATGGTTCTTGGTAGACGATGCGTCGGGCTCCACAGAAAGCACGTCTCACGTATGAGTGCCTTACGCGGCGCTGGTTCCTCGTCGGATGTGACGACTATTGACCGGGAAGATGGAATACGCTTTTTGCCTCGAGTTTTTCGGGCTACAGAAGCAGGTCTGGCAGGCTGCTTTCCCCTCGCTTCCTCGGTCAAGGAAGGCGGTGGCTCGTCGCCCGAATCGTTAGCTGCGATTATCTTAAGCTTGCGAGAGGACGCTGTAGCCTTCACTTTGCGTTTGCGGGATGACGAGGGCTGCTCGTACTCGGTGTCCACAGAGTCGGCATACAAGTCCTGAATTCCATCGTTGCTGCTTTTTTCGTCTCGCTCTCTTCCACCGGCTTATAGTCAGATGCAGATGGAGACATAGAATCGCTTGAAATCTCGATAACGGAAGGCCGCTTCCTCTTTGGTTGAGTGGAAGTGATAACGACTCGAGCAAGGTTTCGCTTTGTACCACGGGCATTCTTCTGAAACAAATTCCCATCATTACTCTCAAGCACATCAACTTCGTCACAATCTTCGACACCACCAACGATGGCGGAACTCTTCTTCACCCGAGTAGCAGCTTTGTTAGCCATTCGCTTGGGCCCCAGTCGGTCAGTCTTGAGGTTGCAGAACATACGTTTCCCTCGGCTCTTGTTAGAGTCGTGTGGAGGGGCAGCACCTATTATAACAGGTTCCTCAGAGCTGATCAGTGCAGCTTTCTTAGTGTCAGTTGTCTTGTTGCGTATCATACGACGCATATACGCACCTTTATGCCGTGGAACAGATCGAATATGGAGCCAGGTATCCTCGTGTCATTCAAGGCTGCCAGAAGCTTAGAGCATTCCACTCGTGTGAGGTCGGAGATGCCTTTGGGCATGGTGGTGGAGGCACGTTCCTCTCCTGGAAACATCACGCCCTCGGGCCAGTTGACTAAAACCAGTTCGGATGCTGCTAAGCGACAGAGCATCTGCTTCCATGGGAAAAGCTTGCCGGAACACCACCTCTGACCATGCTCCTCTGTTACAATGTCAGTGGAAGGGGTGGCCATGACCGTGTGTACCTTGACGCACCGAATAAACCATGCAGACGTACTAAGCTTAACCTGAGCGTGGTCCTCTCTTTCCTCTGAGCCATCCCACGTCGGCCTGTCCCTTGTATCACTAACTACTTCTACTTCGTCGTCGACACCATCTGTCTTTGGGGCTTCGAAGACCTCTTCTACAGCTTGTAGCGACACCATATTACTGTGTGAGCAAGTTAGCCAGTAGTATAGATGGGCCGCATTACTTCCTTACTAGATGTGCACCTTGAAATGGCCAATAATCTCATCATCACCAGCGCGACAGCGTGTCGCGAAGAACTCCAACGCCATTTAGCATCCTGAGAGACTGGCTGTGCAGAGGACTCACCTGCTCTGCGCCGGGGGTCATGAATACATGCCCAAGTCCGCCGTCTTGATTGACCACTCGTCCAGCCAGGAGATAAGCACCTTCGAACCCGTGAGCTTTGCTCAGCGCAGTGAACTAGAAATATATCCATTGAGAGTGCATCTGGTACATGGATGATGACATACCATGTGGTTGAGATTCTTTTTGGACTTGTCAAAAACTTGCTGCCGTTGAGCAAGCGTGCCTCCCATGTTCTCCAGTTCCTTCGCCTCTTTCCATGTCTCGAGAATCGTCGAGTACATATCCTTATATTCTGCCTTGAAGAGAGTAAAACAACGCTTTTGGATATCGGCTGTAGGAGTTCCGGTGATCTGTTCGCCTTTGGGAAGGCGGGCCAGTTCACGCTCCATATTTTTCGCAAAATACATCGAGTACATATTCCAGAGATTTGTTCCATGAGTACGGGAGTGGAGACAAATGTAATGATCCGATACTTGATGGAAGGGCATCTTAACACGGGCGGCTAGCTTGCTAAACATCTCATCGATCTCGTCAAAACCTTCCGTAAGGACTGCGAGGACTGAATCGGAAACGCGTCCTACTACAGACGCCTGGTCGCCCTTGTCATTAGATATTTCTGTTTCCTCGATATTGAAGAAATCTTGTGAAATGGCTAAGGAACTGGAAGGTATTCCGCTCAGGGAAGGAGAGTCGGGGCAAGAGGGAGGCTTCAGCATTGGAGGCACAATTTTGATAGATGGTATGGCTTTTGTCACTGGAGGCGGCTATAGTACTAATGAGATAGGAAAAGGAAGTACAATTTCTGCACGCACCATAATGACTGCATGACCTGCCGGCTCAAATCCCAACTTGTCCAGAAGAGCTGATGGCGCAAGGCCAGGCTTGGTGTCGCGGCGCAGAAGTGGCACAGAAGAGCGGTTGCCTGCCCCTCTGGAGAGGGAATCCAGACGCTCGACAACAGGATCTTCCGTCGACGCCCTGAGTGCGGACACCTTGACCAACCGCTGCTGGGGAGTCTCCTCGCTGGGTTCAGGCGATCCGTTGGTCACAGGCGAGGTAGTGTCACAAAAGAGCTGGCCATCAGGTTGAGAGAGAAACGGATCGTCATCTGTACAAGTTTCCTTGGTAGCTGGCAGCAAAGTGACTTGCTTGGGTAGCTGACTTCGACGGAAAGATGCATCTCGAACAAGCCCGGTATCTCTTCCTGTGGCTTTTATCTTTTGTTGCAAGTGAGTGGGCGTAACAATGACGGGCGTTGGTTCGCGGCAGCCACCACCGACCTGTACTTGATGTAGTCATCAGTGGATAGAGCAGAAATATTGTCAGCCTCGGTGAATGAGTCCACCTCCATGGAATGTTCCAGGGTGCCGCTCCGTCCCTCATCGAGATTAGACGCCATCTGTGAACAACCCGGTAGTATCCAGACGTAGTAAAAGAGATAACTAGACCTACCAACTGCAAGGACACACGAGGAGAGAAAACAATACGAGAGGAAAAAAGGAACTTCTGGAGACACAACTTAGAATTAATAAGAGAATACTGTTTGGCACGAATGATCGAACCTGACAATCGCTTTCGTCCCATGCCGATAAAACGAGTGTTGAAGGAAGTCGAATATTTGCCAGCGGCGATAATAGGCAAGGCTTGGCAGAAACGTATACCTAGGGGAACCATTCGTGAGATGTAAAACGTAGTGGCGGACCTGGCAAGTTTTTGTTTCCTAGCCAGCAAAACAAACATGAGAGAAGGTCAAGATTTTGCCGGAAATGACGACATGTGAGGATGGGCATACCTAAAAACCATTTTCGGAACATATTTAAGGTGTACAGCGAAAGTACCGGTGAAGAAGAGACCGATGGGCGGTAGGGAGCTCCGAGGAGCAGAAGTAGTAAAATCCCCAGAGGGTTTCCAGAGGGCTTTCCAGCGAGAGGGTCTCACAAAAGGTTTCAAGCCACATTACCGGGGGATAACAATGCGATCCATGTAACGCAAGCGACCTGGAATATTGGATGAGAGCACGATGTGAACAAGTGGGCAGACCTGGTACATACGCGGACCATTTTAGAAATAGCCCAAGGATGTAGGATGAAGTAGTGGCAGGGCCGCGGGATGACAGTTTCCTACTCCCTGGCAAACGGAACAAGCACGAGAGAAGGATGAATTTTTTGCCGGTAATGACGATATGTGACTCAGTGAGCATTGGCATATACAAAACTATTTAGAACATACTTGAGACATCCAACCAAGTAGCGGCGAGGAAGGAGGCTGACGTAGACGGGGGATAAGGAGCTCCGAGGTGAAGTAACAGGCTTGCGAGAGCTTCTTGAGAGGGCGCTCCTGCGCGACGTTCCCGAGAGGGCCTCCCAGTCAGGCTTGCGGAGAATTGGCATATTATCTGTGGAATTTAGGTGATCCAGGATGTCGGAGAGCATACCTAGGAACTTCGGAATCTTTCGTCTTTCAGAGCACATACTTAGCGGTAGCGAGTGGAATGGGACACCCGGCAAATCCCTACACTGGACTGTGGGAGCAATTTCATGCCATCATCCAGAGTACAAGCCACATGTATCGACACGAGCAGAAAACACGGATTGCGGTACACAAGTTCTGGAGTACAACACGATATACGGAAGGTAGTTAACTGCATTTACACCACCGCGACCTCACCCAGTTCAATGGACCTGATGATCCTTTCGACTCCTTCTTTTACAGATGGCACACCAACATAACAGGACCCTTTAACGCCAATTACGTAGGGCGCTGTTCTTGGCCTCATGAATAGTCTAAGTACAATACAAGACTTAATGCAATCAGTGGGCTTACCATGTAGCAAGAACGCCGATTCATGTCCCTTTCGTCACCAAATAATATGGTCCAGCTATGTTGGGACCGGGAACATCGAAATAGAGACCCTTGTGACGCTGTTGCCAGCAGTCTTCTCCCCTGGGGGTGTGGAGAATGAAAGCCCGAAGCTTGGGGAGCCCAACCGCTGGAAGCGACTTGAGCGATTCAGGCAGGACCTCAAAATGGGTAGAAGGCATGATGTTAGCATTACCGAACGCAGTGGTAAATACCGAGGATGCGGTTTGTGGGGTAGACGGAGCCGACAAGTTGGATTTTCCAGGAACTGCGATAGGACCGGCGCGCGCCACGTTGGGAGTGACTCGAGCCTCTTGAAGTGCATGTGTGCCAGTTGCAGGCTGCTTACCATCTGCATGAATCATTGTAAAGGCAGTCAATGGCAACGGCGCGGGGGCGTTGATCGGAGAGTTGCTTGCTTGCACTTGAGAAGAGCCACAGGAGGACTGAGGGGAAGGTGGGAAGGTATGGGTTGCAGGCTGCTTATTATCTGCATGAATCGCTGTAAAGGCAGTCAAAGGTGACGGCGCAGGGGTGTGAATGGCAGGGTAGCTTGCTTGCACCTGGGAAGAACCACAGGAAGACTGCGGGGAAACTGGGAAGGTTATGGGCGAAGGTGGGGGAGTTCCGAACAACGATGGGCGAGCTCGTGCTTGAATTTCGAGGATTGCAGCATCAGCAGTCGACGGATTGAGTGCAAGCCCGGACAAAAAGTTGATCAGGTCAGCTTTATGAACTTTGAGTAACGAGAAAAAAAAAATAGCCAGGAAAGTACTTGCATAGAATAACTGAGTCCACACCATCTTCATCTCCGCGCTCAGTCTGTTTCCTTGAGGAAGACATTTCTACTGGAGAAGAAGGTGGTAAGAAAATATAGAGAAAAACCGATGGCGGGTGTTCGACTGCGCGCTTTATCTAGGTTGGGGGGCCGACAAGCTCCGTCAGGGAAGCTTCTAAAATCCTTCAGGAGAAGCGTTGAGGATGGCATTGTCTGCTGGAATAATTTTCTTTAGCGACGGTCGATGTAAGGGGAGTGAGAGATACACATACTCCTTCAGGGAGCTCCATTTCTCTCCCAGGAGAAATTTCTCGGCGCTAGACAACCGACAAGAAAGGTAACGGTCCTCCTGGTTTACCGGAAGGTTTGAGCGACTGTGTAAGTCAAGTCGTGCAAGACGGAAAATCCTGAACCAATCACAAATCAAATAACCATCGTACTGACTCTAAAACATGTCTAGTACTCGAGAACACATACCTTCTGAGGATCGGAATACATGCGGAGGGTATTATCAGACCCCCCGATAGATTGGTTGCAAAATATGCGACGTTTAAGCATGAGATCCGTGCAGAATGAGCACGAAGTAGTATCCACCAGTTCGTCTGTGAGGTCACATTTGTTCTGGTTTAGTTAATACACAATAGTATGCATACCTAACAAGAACGGAGACGCTGCTCGACTGGCACTGACGCACTCCCAAGGTGTTATGGGTCGCAAGGCAATACATCTTAGTGTTACTGCAAGGCAGACTGCCGACCGTACACGGAAAGCTCGCTATGCAACTAGCACTCGGTACGGTGTTCGCTCTTTGGTATGTTGTCACTGCTTTACCCAACATCTAGAGGCAAAGTCAAGCGGCACAGCCAGAACTCCAGAGCGTATCGTAAGAAACATGGTCGACACGCAAGCAAATCCTCACTATCCGACCAACTCAAGGCTCTCTCTGTTCCTGATTTACCATCATCTCTTTGATCTCTCGCTGCAATGCCATTGCCCACATCGACTCTATTTCTTGATGCATCACACAGCGCAGATGTATTGGATGAGTCCGATCTGTATATCTGGGAACAGGACCCCCCCTACGACTATCCTGAGCCCATCATGACGGCACACGAGGTGCGATACACTATGAACATGGTAGACGTTATGCTTGGTCGGCGCTGGAGGTTATCTAAGGCATCAAGGTACCAGCGTGCACTTCATTTCTTAGATGGAAAGGCACAAGAGCTCTTAATCGGGATACTCAAAGGTCTTGCTGGGCGTGTTTACAAGTGGTCTACAGTAGCTTCACATGCTGCAGAGTTAGGGAGTGGCCGGAATGCAGAGATGACACGCTGCTGGTTGCAATGGCAGGCTCGAGATATCTTCACGGAGTCCGAAGAGGCGAACATGCTTAAATCTGGTGGAAATCCATACCGTACTGCGACACAGCCTACTGATACTCTGACGTAGTCAGTGCTAGTACGTTCATACCAAATTCTGATAGATGTGAGAGCACGAGTGGTTTGGACCACCCAAGGTTGTAAGGTGACAGAGTGCAGGCATGAAATTTCTAACTAATGACTAGAAATAGGAATATGAGCAATAAGGACATGTAGATAGTGACGGAATGCAGGCATGTCATTCTCATACAAACCAGTAATCTCGAAGCCTCTTAGAATGGCAGTCATCTGTGCGAGAACCCAGAGTCCGCAGTCATAGTTGTTGCTCTGAACAGGCTCGGTCTCCATATATGAGCCTTGGCACACTAAGAAGAGTAGTGAACTTACAAGGACGGGCCGTGCAGTCCATGCATCAACGTTTCTCACAGGAGCCATGACCTTCTCTGAGGCAATATGTGACAGGCGGCAAATAAGCTGTGAAATGTCCTTGTTGCGCGTCAGTTACTTCCAAGGTGGAAAAAAAAAACCCACTCGGATGTCCTTCTTCCACGGTTTACGTTCAGCGAGGCTGTCGAAGAGTAATAATCGCTTGGAAGAAAAATCGGCAGTGCATACCACCCAATGACCAATGCATGATGGCCGATGGATTGGGATAATCCATATTTCCTTCTCCCAATATCGAGTCCACGAAGTATTGTGCCAGAGAACTTCGTCTGTCGCATTGTAACGGACATGGGGCAGATCATGGGTCGAGAGAATAGCGCAACGCTGCACAGCGGGGGAAAGGAGGGTTGAATATAATAGGGCGGCACAACCGTTGATGCACATATCATTCAGGCGTGCGTTTGCAGTCGAGACGAGGCTAATATCATCCGGATCAAACGTTTGTCGGGGGAATCCGTCGCAAGGGGGGCGAACGTGCGTGGTCTTGACAGTGCACGGATAGCTATGATCAGTGGCAAACAAACTGATGGTTGAATGCGCCCAAAGGGGCTAGAGAAGCACGTTAGTAAGTTCTAGGCGAAGATCGAGATCCTCACCGCTGGGATCCACCAGTCCAGACTGATCTCCATGGGTTCTTCGTCTTCATCCTTGTTCAAGGAACCTTCCATGTCATTACTTATGTTCCGAGAAGGTGATCCGCCAACATGATCTGGCCCAGGTCTTCAGGTTCAGTGTCCATGATAGTCTCCAGCCCCTCCATCTCTGTACGGTTTTCCGAAGGCAATTCGCATACGACAGGGCTAAGCCACTGTAGAGCCGAGCCGCTTGGAGATCCAGAAAGGGAGGCAGCAAGTTCGGTGGCAGCGCGGGCTGTGCTGGCATAGCGGGTAGCAGAAACGAGGGGAGTCGGCCATCGATCTTGTAAAGCACGTACAGCCTCATGCCGTTGCTTTAGAGCCATGTAATATATGGAATCTAGTAGAAAGTGGTTACCAACGGCATCGACAACAAGAACGGCCTTATGTTGTGGCTGCCGCAAAGCAAACTCGACCGCACAAAGTTCGTGCCCGAACCATCGGCACATATTATCTGCTTCCATCCCCAGACGGACTTGCTCCTCGCAGCAATGCTCTTGCTTTAGAAGCGCTCGGATTCCCTCTCTAACATCGCGGTCCTCAAGCCACGGCGGGATTTCCCCGTGAGAACGTGTAATCCAAACGTCTTCTAGAAGAGTCTGATCGTTATGGAGTTCGACAAGTTTGGTTAAGAGCGGAGTGGGTAGTGGTATGGCGTATGACAGGTCATAGAGTTCTTCCAAGAGGGCACAGTAGTGATTGAATTTGCGTATGGCGGACATCAATGCTGGCTGCCATTTGGCGATAGCCTTTTGCGTCTGTTGGTGAAGCTTCGTACCTGGGTTGCGCCATCATGAAGACCAACATTGTAACTTCCAAAAAAAACTTACCTAGCGCCTTTTGTCTGCCACCAACAGCGCGATCGAGCTTGTCCCATTCGAAAAAACTTCCAATCGCTCGCTTGCGGATGTTGATTTTGAGATCTTGGGCAAGGAGTAGAGTCTGCACAAATTTGAGGCTCACGCCGTCTAACTCCGGAAATCTGTCGTGGATATTCAGTGAGGAGTAAAGAGTGTCGACCTTGCGCAAAAGCCTCTCATGACCGCATTCAAGGCTTGCAAGAGCGTCCAAAGCACCCTCGGAGGCTGAACCCTTTTCAACGATAGCCCGAACGCTTTGCAGCGCTCTCTCAGAGCTGTCGAGTTCAGCCTGGAGAGTAAGGACGGTATCGAGTTCCTTTTTCAGTCGTACTGGCGCATCTGTAGTGACGTTTCAGCGTGTAGCCCGGCAAGGGTAAATTGATGACGTACGTGCTCGGATGGATAGCTGAGCAGCACGTTGGTCAGACCACTGCTTCCGAAGTTCAGAAACATCCATCTCACACTGGTTCAGAATCTCCTGTGCGGCAGAACCTTGTTCGTGAATGCCTTTTTGAGCCGACGCCTGAGCCAGTCACCAAGATCATTAACCATGTCTTTTGCAACAGACGTGGCGTGCCGATCAATCAACCAAATGCGACGTTGATGCTAAGAACAGAGTGGGCTGAATGTCTGAGAACTTGTACTTATAGTAGTAGGACTTACCGAAGATGAACGCTCGATACAAATGAGTCTAATGAAGCGGGACCAAAGCCTTTCTGTACCCTCACCATCTGACAAGCCCAAGCCTTTGACGATTCGAGGGTTATAGACGAGTTGGCATGCCCACTCGTGTCCATAAGCGTGCATCGCAGTTGTAGCAAACCGTATGCGGGAGATGATGTCAGGTTTGAGGATATCATACTGAGAGTAGTTAGTCAAAAACTCGTAGACAAAACCAGCGTCTACATACTTTCATCAGCGATCGTGCCAGCACACAACCAACATCGTACAAGATGACTACGTTAGCCTCGAAGGGAATAAGAGAAAAAAGGTGTTCAATTAAGCCCACACTATACTTCTGTTGTTCGCCGGGAGTATCGATGTTTGCGAAGAAGAGGGGGATGTCATGATGACAATGAGCGCCATGATGCTGGCATCATCAAAGCTGTCCATCGCCGCCTTTTGCTTCTTGCCATCCGCTGCTTCGTACGACGTTTCACATTGATCAACGGCTTCATCTGGCACTAGTGTGTTGTATTGCCGTGGAGGCCGCCTGCGTGCGGTGTCGATCCGTCTCCCAACATCATCAACCTGGGACTTAGGAAGGAAATAAATGGGATCGTAGAATGGCGGGCAGTCACCTGCGGAGCGTCGGTGACGATGATGAAAATTGCCGTCCATGGCAACATGAATGTCACCACCATTATCTAAGTGGCGCCCAAAATGTCGGCCTCCAAAGCATGCTGGACAACGCTGAATTAAGGTGGGTGCGCACACGCCTGGTAAGAGATTATGCTTGGTCGGCGAAACTGGAGGTAGTAAGGGCGGGAGGGCGTCTTCACGCGACCTAGCACTTGCAGCAATGTTCCGACATTCCCGTAATATATCCTCCACGTTTCTCTCGATCTTGACTTGTAACATATCATACCATTGAGTTGT